>CM030791.1:64261818-65461818 GCA_018127125.1 Rhododendron griersonianum
CTCTCTCCCATTCGGACCTCTCTCTCCCCCTCCCCATTCGGCTCTCTCTCTCTCTCTCTCTCTCTCTCTTGTACTTTGTTACACACACACACACATATATATATATATATATAGCTATGTACACTTAAGGCTATGATATCTAGCTAAGTCTAGGAGGAAAAGAAGATTGACTAAGGGTAAGTCTTTCCCTTGAAATGACAACACATAGGGAGATATGGTTAAGAATCTTTATTACTCAAAGGGCAAAAATTTCCCTAATAACTATTGTCCAAAGGATAATGAATTTCCTAAAAAGTGTACCTAGGCAATTAGGCATGATTATATTATAAGGTGAGCATGCATGGCAAGGCTAGGTTTGCTTCTTTTGGAAGCAAAATGATGGCTTCCTATGGTTCAAGGATTCTTAAGTGACTTGTCTTGTCTTTCTAAGTATTCATTGGCAAGACTAATTTTTATTACCCAAGGGATAAAGTTTTCCCTAGTAATTATTGACCAAAGGGTAAGGATATAAAGATGGTAGGCATGGCCTTGAATGACAAATCATGAAGCATAATGATTACTTCTAATGGTCAAAAAGGTTCAAGTAGGGTTGAAAAGGTTCATAAGGTTCAAAGATGGTCAAAAAGGTTCATCTAGGATTAGGAGAATGTAACTAAGTTGAAATGGTAATTAGGTTTCTCTAACTAGTTGGTTAGAAGCTAACTAAACTTGCCATGTAGGATTTCTAGCCAATAAATATAATTTTAAGATCTTATTTCAAATACTAGGAAAACATACAAGTGCTTTTATAAGCATACTTGTCTTTAGAAAATGACTAGATTGTCCGATGTTAAAAGATATAATTTTATAAGTCTCAAATCTAATTATGACGGATTATTAGAAATTAAAAGGAATTTTTAAAAGCAATCCAAGTAATTAAAATAAAATTCAAATATTTAACGAAATTTTTATTTACCAAAAACCAGGGTTGTTACAAAAGTAATCCATTCCACCATTTTTGGTATGTAATTTGACCGAAGTTGAAGCCTTGTGTCGGTTTTAAAATTTTAGTAGTAACAATTTCAAGTGTCTAGCTAACTGAGTTATCGTGTAGTTCGGCGTCAAAGCCAGCCCCAGGGCTACAAGACCTTGGGTTTGGGCAACTCCTACCATGGGCAAAAAAAATATGTAAACCCAATATAACCTTGATTTTATTTATTTTTTCTTTTATTTTCTACTGACTTAATAGTAAGTGAGCAACCAAGTTTGGACGGCTTGAATGACCCAAACATCAGAACTGGCACTATTCGACATGCTCATGAGGCGGTTTAAAAGTATGATGCAAAATCTTTGATTTTGTTTTTCCTACTCTCTTCTTAACCCTAGGTCAATAGTCACCCCGCCAGTAAATTATAGTAGTCCCACAGTTGCGTAATCTCTTGTTAGATAGTTTTGGCCGGTACAAAAGCCGTAACGATATTGACAGTGAACAAATAATTATAAAGAAAACAAGAGAGAATAACCATTAGATAGTACTACATTTCTCTTCCAATAATTTTTTTTGGGTCATGTTTTCTCTTCCAATATTGTAGCTATGGGGTGTTAAAACTTCTACAAGCATCAACACATGTTTCACTAAAGGCCTGATTGGGTAGGACCAACCTTGTAGCCTGTAGACCCGTTGATCATGCCATTGATCTGATCCATAAGTGTACGTGCCAAAACACACACACACACACACACTCTCTCTCTCTCTCTCTCTCTCTCTCTCTCTCTCTCTCTCTCTCTCTCTCTCCTTTGGTTTTATGCATACCTCAAGTCATCCATGCTAAAGACAAATCATCCATGCTGGGAGAAATTACTTCTTTACGGCCTGATCCTAAAGTTGAATCCTGATTAATTCTGCGAGACAGAAACCCACCATTTATCAACCAAACTAACCCTTCGAGCTCTCCCTCCTCCTGTAGTATATATGTCCAGTTGGAAAAAGAATGCTTTGGCTAACTCAGAAACCAGTTCATTTTTGCACATCATGACTGTTGACCAAGAAGGTACGTACTATAATATATATATATATATATATATATATATATATATATATATATCATTTAGAGCAGCAAACGAACCAATCAAGCTATTTGCTAGCATCTCGGGGATTGGGTTGGTTTGTTTAGTAGACGAGCCAAGTTTGATTAGAATGTTTGGCTCTTTAGAAAAATGAGCCCAGTTCAACTTAACCCAACAATTGGCTCGTCTAGATAAGTTCGGCTCGTACGTATGTGTTCGATTATAGAGGTTCTTTTAGTACAGTTCCGGCACTCAACACCATTCCAGCTCGAACTCGCTGAATTTAAATGAGCCAAAATACTCTAAAGCTCATCTCAACTTGGCTCGGTTGCAGTCCTCCTCCTCCAATCTATATTAATTAAATTAGTCTTTTACAACTATATATAATGGAGAGAAATTTTGGAGCCAATTGACCTGGTAAACATTCCCATAAATTTTCCACCTCAGTTTCAGATACTTTTGTACTGGATATATATGAAGACATATCACATCATTGCCATGGAGGAATCATAATCTTCTGAGGTATATGCCCAGCGTCACCCTCAATATTCTATTATTGGCCTCATAATAACCTATATACAGTATTACCAATTGCCCAAGACTTTACTATATTCATTAAAAGCTTAATTTCTTTTCATCAGACTTATTCAAAGCTCAAATCATTATTTATATTGCAAAAGATCGACAATGGGATTTTTGTTGCAATCGTGAGGTCTTCACTCTTCAGTCGTCGAGAATGTTGTGTAAAAAAATTGTATTTTTTAAAGTTATTAAAGCGTAGATGAAGAAAAATAGTAGAATTTATTTTTCTGCAGAAAAAAAATAAAACTAAGATTCTTTCGCTTTTGCAACGAGAATGTATTTTCTGGTAGAAAAATTGAAGTTATGGGACCCATAACTAATTGAATAGTAAAAAGTTTTTGAATAATTATTTCTTCTTTTCTGTACAATTGAACGAGGCCTTAAGTGTCGCAGCTTAGATTTAATGGTCCGAAGAATTATGTCAACACATTTGACGTGTCTTCTACTTTTTGACTCAAGATCAGTTAAACCTACTTTAAACTCGATTTATCTTTACAACTCAATGAGTAGATTATATCTATGACAAAAATCAAGCTAATCATATATCAATACTTCAATTGTTCTTGAAAAGATGAAGTTTAATTGTGGTGACGCACTTCCCAATAAAAACGTCATTCAATTAATGTGATTACCGATATTCGAACAATATATTTTTATCACCGATATTCCAATCGTTGAGCTCAATAAAATGAACGATTACGGATTACAAATATAGGATGGGGGAATCCTATTCTGAAGGCACCCCAAGTCCGAGGAGAATCTAACGTAAGCCCCCAAATTAATCAAAGTGACAAATTACACATTCTCACTCCTTGAAGAAGCTGTAAAAAATCAGCTGCTTGCTGTAGCCCAGTGGGGAGAACTCAGATTTCTACTTGGGAGGTCTTGGTTCGAATCTGGCTTCACGTAAGATGTTCCCAACTTTTTTTACTGTGTCGAGATACGTGTAAGTTGACCCGAACATCTAGTCTCTCAAAGTCCAAGCTGAGAAAGGAAAAATAATCGGTGGCCAAGAGCACGTCACAAGTCACATGATGTCTCAAGCTCTTCCACCACTACAAAATCATGTGGTCGGTCGTAAAGCTAAGTGTCCGGACCCGTGATTATGCGACGGTGGAGGAGCCCGGGACACGACGTGGCGGTGCCACATTGGAACTGAATAACCTCAACCGAAAATAGTACGAGTGTAGAATCCTCTGGAACAGGATACACGGCAATAAAGGTGAAGAGCACTCTCTTTCGACACAACCCAAACAAACTGCTCTCCTTCCTTCTTTCTCCGCTCTTCGTCTCCCTTACGAAAACACAACTCTCCTCTCTCTCTCTCTCTCTCTCTCATCAACTCTCCAAAACCCTCCAATCAAAAAACCCACCAAGACTTCAACTCCACACATAAACCCCCCACTCACAAAACCCAATCTTCAATCAACCCACTCACACATATACGTATCTATATATATACAGATCAAATTGGGTCAATGTCGGCGCCGAGAAATCGCAGCGTGGAGAACCGGTTCTACTGTGCGCCGCCGATGCGGAAGCAAAACCAGGAGCAGCAGCAGCAACAGCAGCCGCCGCCGCCCCCGCGGCAATCGAAGTTGAACAGGGCGGCGAAGCCGAAGCCAGCGCCTCCGACGACGGCGGCGGCGGCGGAGAAGGGAGTTGTTGAATCGGACGATAATTGCTCCTCGTCGTCGGCGAACACGGCGTCGTTTTCGTCGCCGGTGGGACCCAGCTGTAATTTGGATCGGTTTCTTGAGCACACTACTCCGGTTGTTCCAGCCCAGTATTTATCTAAGGTAAATATGGAAAGAACTTTTGGGAATTAGGGTTTACTGTTTGTTGTTTTTAGGGCCGAATCGAGCTAGTCTTTTTTTTTTTTTTCCGATAAAAAAACTCAGGTGTCCAGCCAGCCTACGCACATCTCGACAATCGAGCTAGTCATGTTATGCTTGTTATAGATAGATTCGAATGATAAACTAGCTAAGCTTGAGCACAAAACCCCATTGGGGTTTAGTTGAGTGGCCTCGTAGCTTAGGAGTTTGCTCCCCTCCTAAGGTCTCATGATCAAAATCAGATTCCTAGGTGCTATCAACTCCTTTGGGGCCATAGAGGGATTTGTCTTACTTTAATTGGTCCCCGCTAGTGAACGGTGTGATTGGTCCAGGATTAGTCTAAGTGCGCGTATGTTGGGCCGGACACAATTTTTAATGTTGATAAGCTTTCAAGTCAAGGTTGAAACAACCCACTACTTAGCTCAACTTGTTTGCATCCTAGACATAATTTGAGTAGAACCCGAGAAATTAGGGAGTGGTTTGGGTTATCTCTTTCTTGGTTTTGTGATTTAGCTAATTGGACCTAATTGTTGTGTGGGGATTAGTATCGGCTTTGAATTCTTTTTACGGAATTGACCCAATACCCGCACAATGCACGGAGTAAATCAAGAACTCAAAGAATGTAAGACATAGAACAGAGATTTTTGCGTGGTTCTCCAGTTGTAAGGAGTATTTCAGAGATTGGTAGGAATATTTCTTTAGATTTTTTTTCCTTTCTTTTGTTTGGTTGACAACAAAAAGTGATGGTAATAAAAATTGAATTTCATGTCAGGACTACTAGCTGAACAAAGCCAAGTGGTTACGTTCAACTGAGTAGTTTTCGGGTCGTCGTTTATTTGGAATGCACCCTGAATCCGAGTTTGGATGGTACTTGAACCTAGCAAAGTAGTTATGTTCAGCTCAGTGGATTTGAGTCCGCCATTGATTTGGATTGCTCCAAAATACAGCGTATCTAACCAAGAGTCTAGTTTATTTTGGTGTCACTTGCTTTCACAGAAGGGGCTTTATATCTTTATGATTGGGAAATGTAATTCTTTCCCCTCTGTTTGTGTTCACAATGTTTAAATAATTGAAAGTGTGGAGTATTTACAGACGAGCATGAAACAATTGAGGACAAGTGAAGACAAATTCCATCCATTCTTCGTCCTTGGGGATCTGTGGGAATCTTTTAAAGAGTGGAGTGCATATGGGGCAGGAGTTCCTCTTGTTCTGAATGGGAGCGACTCTGTTGTCCAATACTATGTGCCATTCCTGTCTGGCATTCAGCTGTATATAGACCCGTCAAAGCCCAGCATGAGTCTAAGGTGAGCTCTTGGTTTCTGATTTCCTTCCTCTACCTCACTCATCTTGTCCTTTCGTCTTCATATTGATGGGTGCAGTTTTTTACGATAATATATCGCTTGAAAGCCTTTTCAACTGAATTTTTTGATATATGATGTGGTGCAATTTACGTGATGTATGCTGGGATAGGTATTGTCCAACAATCGTCGCATGGAATCACTCTTCTCCGAGCTCATGAACTGATCAACTATTAGGACAGAATATTTGTTCCGCTTCTTTCCCTATGTTTTGTCGTGTACTTCTCCTCTGTGGATCTCTGCAACGTCCCCTCTCTTTCCGATGCCAACAATCCTCTTTCCCCTGTACTTTTGTTGTGATTGTTCACTATTGTGCTTGTTATCTTTTATTTTTTGTCCGATGTTGGATCCTTGTTCATGCTAGAAGTGTCTTTCTCGTCTTCCTGCTTCCTTTTTCCTGTATGCATCGTGCAGTGACTTGGGGCCTGCTGGTTCACCTCCATGGGATGGGCCACAATCAACATGATTCTTGAACTAGTACCCATTTTGGAACCCTTTTGGATGTTGCTACTTCATGCCTTCCAAATCTGATCATCACTCATATCCACCATTTGATATGAGTCACTATAGTTGTAGTTTGAAGACAAACGCTCACTCATCTCCCCGCCCGTGTTATGTCCTGAATTTTTTTGACATGCCATGTTGTCTATGTGTGCTGTATCCATCTCCATGTGTTTGGGTGTGCTGCATCCATGTCAAGGTGTCCGTGCATGCTGTATGCCTGTATCCATGTCACTTATTCGTGTTTGTGCTTCTTAAATGGACACACAAGGTTCTTTGTGTGCATATAAACAACCAGGGAAAGGGGGGAAAAAATAAGACGACCTCTATTTTCTTTAATAAGGGGAAAATAATATGGATCTTAATTGCAGACACATGTTTCTTTGTGTGCTTATAAACAAGGTAAAGGGAAAAAAAAAGAAAAAAAGACCCACCTCTATTTTCTCTATTTGGTATTTAGGGGAATTGAAATTCCATGTCTTTTGGAGGTCATCTCACTCTTATGCTGAAAGCTTTTATAGTGTCTAGGTTGGATTGGGTAGAAAAAGGTGTGTTTCAAGGTGATTGTGTTGCTTACTCGAATATTTCTGGAAAAAAGAATTGTTCATAGTAGACGGGGTAGTATTTGGCACATCCTCATGCAGGTTTCATAAAATGGCTTTTGCCAATATGGTGCTCTGTTCTCTATTTCTAGCCTTGTCGACATTTAATGATTTTTTCTGTTTTCAAAATGCTGTTCCTTATGTGGCATGAGATAATGGTTTACACGCTTGATTACTGCTAGCTAACTTACAAATTACAAACAGTCTTAACTTCAACTTGTATAAGCAAATGGGTTAAGATTTGCATTAGTTTTTCTGCTCTTGGGCCCGTTACATAGTCCATCAGTTTATTGTGCTTTCAATAATAATAACTGCTTTTCATCTGGCTATTGTTGCCATTGTGGAGTAACACTTCAGTGGAATAGTTTGGGTAGAAAGTGGCAGCTTTCCTAATACCTTTACAGTTCCATAGTCCATCCTCCTTGATCATTCCTTTCACTCTTGAGTCTCGAGTCTTGAGAGCTTTCCAACTCAGTTCATTCCTTTACTTATCTAACAAGGAAACCCTTGATGAATGCTCCTTGAGTTCATCTTCTGGTTCATCTTTGCCTTTCCTTTTACTATGTTTTCCTTTCCCCACTTAGCACTTCTTGGTACCTATTTTGAATATTTTGGGTGTAGGTCAACTGTTAGCTTTTGCAGGGCACTTCATAAAATTAAAAAAAAATTTGGGTGGTGGTTGGGGGCGAGAGTGGTTACATGATTTAGAGAAACTAGCTTTGTTTCTATCACTAGCCTTGGAAGAACATAAAGGAGTGCTGCTTTTCGTAGAAGTTCCATTGCTGCTAATGGTCCCTTTTTATGTTCAGTGTTCACGAACGAGTTTACCGTAGCAGAAACAACAGATAGCATCCCATCTATAATGCAGAATCTTTCTGGAGAAAGGTGACATTGCTGGTGACCGAATTACATTATTGTTGTAAATTTGCGATCATACCCAGGTTTTGCAGTTCTCCTGAGTCCTGATGTCGAAAACACTTATTGAAAGAACCACTCTAAGTAATTTACATTTTGGATTAGTCTACAAAGGGGCAATTTGTACGGCGCCACCAGATTCTACTAACATTGTGCTTGGTGCGTGCTTTGTTTATGCCAGGAGATAACCTCGACTTCTGGTTTCAATGGTTTGCATTGTTCTATTTGCTGTACACAAATTGATGATATTTTCCCCCACTTCTGACAGGCGGCCTGGTGAAGAGAGTGATGCAGATTCATCCAGGGAAACTAGTAGTGATGGTGGCAGTGATTGTTGTGCCGAAAGAGGAACCAATCATGTTCAGGGTGCGTGGAGCCTGTGCAAAAATATGCGTGCAATGGCCCAAAGCTTTAACCGACTTTCAGTTGACGAAGGCGAGATTAGCGACCCACCTGGTTTACTTTTATTTGAATATTTCGAGAGTGCTCCGCCATTTAGCCGTGAACCCTTGGCTGATAAGGCAAGTTGCTTTCGATTCCCTAGTTCATTTGCATGTTTTAGCTTGAATGCTCTCTTACCATTATAACGTTATGTCACATGTATCCAAAAGATTGCTGTCCTTGCATCTCGATTTCCACAACTCAGAACCTGCAGAAGTTATGAGCTAACACCTGCAAGTTGGATTTCTGTTGCATGGTAAGCTTCTTTCATATTTTCTGAAGCATGAAATTCTATTTGCTGCAATTATAATAATACTAATTCCTTGGAAGACAAACTGAAGTTTCTTGCATACTCTCGATTAAGGTACCCCATATATAGGATACCGACGGGTCCAACTCTACAGAATCTGGATGCCTGCTTTTTAACATTCCATTCTCTGTCAACGCCCTTTACAAGTGCGTACCCCTTTCTCTCTCTCTCTCTCTCTCTCTCTCTCTCTCTCTCTCTCTCTCTCTCTCTCTCTCTCTCTCTCTCTCTCCATGTAGTTTTTTGTGATGCTTTTGTGCTTTCCTCTGTGTCAATCATTATATGTTTTCCATGTTCTTGCAGGTAGCAGTAGCACTGATTCGCCGCAAGTACATGTTCCAACTGCAAGGCAACTGCAGAGTGCCGGCGTGCCTTTAAAGTTGTTATTGCCCATCTTCGGGCTTGCTTCTTATAAGTTCAAAGTTTCTGTTTGGAATCCAGATGGAGTTCATGAAAGTCAAAAGGTGAATTCTCTATTGCGAGCTGCTGACAACTGGCTCCGTCTTTTGCAAGTTGACCACCCTGATTACAAGTTTTTCGCGTCCCACAACTTATACATTTGATGAGAGGGAAGTTCTTTTTTTTGGTTGAACGCTAATCCTCCAATTATGCCCGTGGCTGTGTTTTTGGCTATGACATTTTCTTACATCATCAGTTGAAAATTGTGGAGCTCCAGTATTTCTTTTAGGGCTTCAAAGGTGATGCTGATATAATGGTAGGTTGATAAATGGCTGTTTTGCTTATCGCATGAGTCGAGATGGATATGGAGAGAGGGTAATTGCATATAATGCAGGAACATTGTATTGGTAATCCGTATTTAAGCTGCATTTTGAGATTCTACTTAAAAGTGTTGACGGCCGATGAATGATGATGATGAAAAGTTACATAATACTGGTACATTGGATTGATGTTAGCCTATGAGAGAAAAATACTTTGTATTGACTGTTGGTATGGTAAACTTAACAACAATGATTTGGATTGTAAAGCTTTTTTTTCTCCTTAATGGTATGATGTAATTTGTTTTACAGGCAAATCCTTATTGATAGAATGAAAAGTTAAAGCTGCAGTTGACTACTCTGTTGTTGTAATGCAATTTCTCCCCTGGCTTTGCACAGACTGTTTACTGTGATTTGAGAAATTAACACCCTTTTTTCGTTTTGAGCTCTATATTACGTTTGGATCGATATGACGATATGTATTTCAAATGGTCGAAGTTGCAATCGTTATTCAGTGAGAGTTGCTCGAAAAAATTGTGTTTCGTATGGTTACATATAGATTTCAACATCAAGTTTAAGAGCTTTGATGCGATGGATTTGAAACGACACGGGAGTAATGCGAATCCTTGATATTGAAGCATTGTAGGAGTAGTACATAGGTAGTCCAAGTGGCTGAGGCAGCGGGCTTAAACCTTCACCTCTTCACCGGTGTCAGGTTCAAGACTTGCTTTCTTAATGCATATAGAAGTGTTGTAGTCCAAGTGGCTGGGGCAGCAGGCTAAGAACCTTCCTCTTTACCACTGGTCTCAGTTTCAAGACTTGTCATCCTTAATATTAATGAAGCTTTGTAGTACACAAAGGTAGTTCAAGGTGCTGAGGTAGCAGGCTAAGAACCTTCCTCTCTCCCACCAGTCTCAAGTTCAAGACTTGGGGCTAGATGGTTGGTAAAGGGTTCCGTGACATGGTGATGGACAATATTTTTTCATCAGTCGGGTCAGCTATGGCTCAAATCTGAACCTTCCAATAAGGGTTATACTACGCTCATCACCCCGTCCCACCCTTACCAAAAATAAAAGCAAAACAGTACACGAAGATGCCAATAGAGTACACTTCGCTTCCCTAATCCATCCTCTTCTAGTTTCACAAGTAACCTCTTTTTCAGTTTTACATCGAAGAACCTTATATGACGTACAGGAAAAGAGACTGCAAAGGTTAACAAGCAACCTCCATGTAAAGGTTGAGACAATGTCACTTCGACTACTGAGTCCTTGGCAGTTTCACGAGCTACTCAAGGATTGAATAGTTCACATTTCCGTTGAAAATGAACACCCCTTCCTTTGATTTGAAGTCAAAGGAAGTCAGATCAAAGGCAGGCAATTCATCCCAAACTAGGGAATTCATAAGAAATTTCTCTCTTGCAGCCTGGCCAAAAGGAGTTGTCAAGTTTCGAACTCATATCAACTTACATGACTCAACCCTTGCCTTGAGATGAATCTTACCATTAGTATGGTAGCTGATTTCATTTGCTTAAAATACTTCAAAAAAAAAACCGACGAGTAAACAAGAAGATATACACCAAGAACATAGCATTCTTCCATGTTCGAATAGGCAGATAGCTTTACATACAGTAGGTTATACAAATGTTCATCAGCCTTAACTACTTCAACTAACTGCATTTCTCTTCTTCCCTCGTCAAACTACAGTGGAAATACATACTTATATATATTCGGCACATAAGCAGCGAATCTCATCTCCCTCAGACTTATAAACTATCATCCAGAAAAGTGGACAGCAGCAGCCCTTGCACAAACTCACACTTCCTAACCCTCTCTTCTCGATCCTCTTCCGATATCTGAGGTGGTTGGATATTTCTGTAACATTAAAAAACTTGCATCAGATTCTACAAGTGTATACAAAAACAAATATTTCGCATCAGATTCTACCGGCACTGTTTCTAATGGTCTATCCACTATCAGCCACGCACAAACTCAAAGATGTTTGCAACTGGCAAGTAATAGAACACAGCGTATTTCCTTTTTAAAAGTCGATAATGACTCTATTAAAGCCAAAACAGCTTCAATTCAGTCAAATTACTCGGGCTCTACTCTCATGGAGTATATGTTTATTTTGGTCTACCACATGATTCAGATGTTAAGTTTAAGCAGCAAGCTGGCAGGTCAGAAAGACAGTGAATTAGAAAACACGGGTGATCAAACGTTTGAAATACAAACAATATATTTGCAGAAATGTAGATAGTGGACTTAACTTCATTCTTCAATTTAAGGTAATCAAAGTTACATGGACTCTTGTAAAGGTATGAAGCGCCCATGTCGGACACTCACACTTGGACAAGGATATGAGATGAGTCCAACGTGTGTAGTTTGGCATGAAGCCACCATACCAACAGAACTACATAACCCCATGTATGGTACCCGTACATTATGCATAAAATGCTCTATAACGCCTTGTAAACAAAACATTATTTACCAAAGAAACTGAAACTAGTATACTAAGAAAAAGGAACAACATTATACGTGCATGTGTCCAGACACATAAGAATTAGATGAATCCAACAGCAGTCTGACATACTAGTAACCAATCCATGTACTTTGCATCCACCAAATATTTTTTGAGGATCAATGAAAGTACTTACGTCCATGTTACATGTAGAAGGTAATATATAAAGGTCAAGAAGGGAAACTGTGTTAACTTATTAACTACATATGATCTGCTAGTGTCAAAAGCAACAATAGAAGAAAACAACAAAAGCATGGAAAGGGTAATAATTTTCGCACTCCTTTGCTTGTCATTTAACGGGAAAAAATACACCCAAAAGCTTCATTAAAAGACAAAAAATGGAGTGCCTTTATCAAAAAAGGGAATGTGAAAATCATCCAATGGAAATAACTGTATGTCTCACAATCAGCAGCCTCTAATATAGAATCTTAAGCCTATTAGCATACAACCCCTTTGGGTGGAATAATTATTGGGTGGTCTCGGGGCCCCACCCGTGGTGCCCCAACTCCCTTCTCCACCACAAATTCATGGGGGGCCAAGACTAAAGTATATGGACCCCACATGAATTTGTGGTGGAGAAGCATGTTGGGGCACCATGTTGCGGTGCCCCAGGACCACTGAATAATTACTCCTTTGGATGTGAATCCTCTCACCTGTTTGTATGAGTAATGGTGAGAAGAATCCACCTTTGGAGGGATTTGGTCAGAAATCTAATCTTTTCTTGTCTCACCATCCAAAGAATCCGTTAATGTATGAGAGGTGACACGGGAAAGAGTGGGGAACGTCTAAAAAAGCTTCACAAAAGTTAAGCTGGAGCCTGAAAGTATGAAGTGGTGTAACCTAGAGTGGTCACATGGCCTTCCATTAAGTGCTTGGAATCTCCAGCCAAGCTGTCCCAAAAGGTATGCCCTTTATAGAGGTGATATGTGGGTCTGGACTCTGGAGTACTTTCAACCAAGTGCAACAGTGCCTGTATCTTATACTTCTATCATCAAGAGCAAAATAACAGACAAAGCTCCCTCCATGGCTAATTACAGGGAAATCTTGCAAGAATAGAGAAAAATTTTGCCCTGCGGGATTATTGTTTGTTTACTAACCAGGTATTGGATCGCCAACTACCACCCTTGACATCTACCAAGGAACGTGCTAAAAAAAGTCCAATTCACTCCCACGAAAGATATAATGGACCTTCATCACACAACAAGTTCAACAACCTAAAACCAAACCACTAATTTTAATACGATTTCACCTTGCATTTGGTTTCTTTCTATTCATGACCACTTCTTTATATGCAAGTTCTAGTCCTCGTCTACTTCAAAAACATTGAGAAACAAGAACAATATTTTATTCAATTGATCAATGGGAATTCTTTCTTTTTTTTGGTACTTCGGAATTAATCAATGGAAATTCCCATACCTTTCCGAAGAATCCTCAAGTGAGCTATCCTTTATCGAGCTTGCTTCCAATGACAAATGAGGTTTTACACTTGCAGGCTCATCAAGCACAGGTCGGTTGAACATAAATGAGGACAACAATGGATCAGGTTCAGCGTTGGAAGAGGAAACCAAGGACTGAGATGCCCGAAGAAGAGATTGCAGATTTCCGTCACGCAATTCTTTCTTCAGCATAGAAAATGTCAAATTAGATCCAGACTTTCGATATCTCCTCTTGCGCTGCACGTAACTTCTAGTCAAGGAAAAGCATAAAAAAAGTACTAACTGGAACCATTTACAAAGGCTAAAAAGATATCAGAATAAAAACGAAAACGGGACTATAAGTGGAAAGCCTGGGAGGGCAAGTCAGGAAATAATTATTGGAAGGCAATTCAGGTGAGTATGCAGAATGCCAAGACAGCTAGACAGTTTAGAATCATAGGTAAACATGACGATTTGAATAAATGTGTATACAATAAATTTTGGGTTAACAAGAATTAATTGTTAGTAATCTTCCCTCTTTTCCATTGTCATAACAATCTAAACATGTTCTAATCCTGCAGGGTTTCAAATACCATTAAGATTAACTTCATGATGTATGAAGTATGAACTATTGTCACCAAAACAGGATCCGTTATCCAGTATCCCATAAACTCGAAGTTAGATGATATACAGACTCAGACAGTCCTTTCAAGTTTATATAGCTCCACAAGTACAAGAGCTGCATACCAAACCAAACCCGCAACACAGTATACATGGAACTAAATTATGGTTTCAGACAACATGAACAAAAAGGATATCTTAAGAAGACTTCCATGTTGCATGGTAATATGGCCAACCAAATCCATTCCCACTCTTTTTGCACAAATTGGGCATACCTGCATATATAAACAATTCAATCTGCATTAATAGTGGAACAGGCAATTTATTTAGCTCAACAACACAAATCACTTCTATTTACTCAACAACACAAATCACTTCTTAGAAAATAGACAACTTGATAGGTGAACAGCATCCATCAAACAAAATTTATTATGATCCTAACTTGTCCGGAAGGATCTCACAAGTCACAACACTTACATGCTGATCCAACATGTCCGAGAGCACTTTGAGCTCTCACTTAAATGTGTCTTTGAACACGCTAAATTTCTCTTTCTCACTCACTCGCTCCCCCTAATTTTCACTTCAAAGTTTCTGCTAAGCATCTTTTGTGAAGCCTACAAAGTACCAGAGTCCAGACTAATCCACTTTATCCATAGTTTGCTCAGTAGAATCCAAGCGTTGCAAGTTTCCCACTTTCCCACTTGCTGACAATGATCAAATTGCTGACAATGATCAAACTCATAATAACAAAAAGGCAGTGACTAGATCAAGCTTCCCTGGAAGCACCAAAGCTAACCTAAGTAATTTTCCGTAACCTCAATTACCTAATTGGCTAATTTTTCCAAGGAACTAGTATTGGTTATGCAGTTTGTAATGATACTGCCCCATCGATATCATATATAGCAACATGCTATTCCACATAGAAGCGTGTATGCACAGGCCTAACCAGCAACCGTAGATGCTGAAAAATTCCTAAGCTATCAATATTGAATATTCCCAAGTAACAATGATACCCGGATGCCAACTTCCATGACTCAGTCGCGCAAAGGCTCTTTTTGGCAGCTTCAATGATTACAAAAGTTCTTAACCGTCTCTTTGCAATGTTATCTTAAATGGTAATTATTCAAGAATATATTCCATAATACATTGCAAACAAAGCCCATAGCTCTTTGTAAGTGATTCTCCAACATGTAAGATCTTTTAGGGGCATTCCAACCAAAAACGCTTCCAATCTTCAGTTCGAATTTTTCTTAAAAGGGAAAGATAAGCAATTGAATAATAGGGATAATGCATGATGGAAATGAGGGAAAAGTAAGCATTTCAAAATTGTCTGGTAAGGGAATCCACAAACTATGTTCCAAAATCCACCCATTATTCTCTTTCTGTCAACATTCACACGAATAAGTTTTTGTTAGCGTATTCTTTCTTTCATTCTTTTTCTCATAGATTCGTGTTCCCATATGCTTCAACAAAAAGGGAATAAGAATTAACATGTGAGGAATAAAAAAAGAGACTTGCAAACAACTGCCCTCAAGTTAAGGTGCATATAGTGCCAAACAACTTTGAACTTCAATATGAATTTCACACACTTCAATATACTATCACATAAGTCCAATATACTTGCTCACGTTAAACACTGCCCACTGATTAGCGTGGTTACCATTTTCATAAATGAAAACAAATGACAAGTGAAGCAGTAAAAGAAAATCAAACAATTGCATATAAAAGGAATGCATAATCAGTTTTAAAAAAACTACTCCACAGCACTTAAGAACATATCCCTACTAAAAGTTTGAACTTTTTCTGCAAAACAAGGGAAAAAAAAAAGAAAAAGAAAAAAACTACTCCATCATCACACCATTCTTCCCTTCCACCGCGTAATCACATGTAAAGCAGTAAAACCAAATTCACACATTTTCCAGTAAGCAATACATGTACCCTCTTGAAAAAAAAAACTCTCTATCCCATTTTTTTCACTCGGGAGACCGTCTCATTTTGACCTCGAAAAATAAACTATTTCCGAAATACTTTTTTTTTTTTAATTTTAATGCACGTTCAAAAGATGCACTTTTTGATGGTGCAAAAAAGTCGAAAAATTATTATGGGATCAAAATGGAACGACTTTTTGTCCGAAGCAAACAAAATGGTTACGGGAAGAGTACTAGTAGTACACAGCACTTAAGGGGGTTTTGTGAGAAGTACGCAGCACTTAACTCTTAAGTTACCGACGAAAAGATTTTTTTTTTTTTTTTACTTACCAAAAAAAAAAGATTTTCTGCAAAATTAGAAGAAAAACAAAGGCAATTGAAAATATCAACGAAAAGATTGAACTTATCTGCAAAATTAAACAAAAAACCAAGCAATCAAAAACCATCTCACCCCGTTCTTCACTTCCACCGCATGCTCCTCATCGATATGACAACACAGTCCAACGACGTCGTAATCCTCCGCGCAGAACGGGCACATGAACTCCGGCCTCGTCTCTTCCTCCCCATCAACCTCATCGTACACATCTGCACACACACACACACACACAAAATCAAAACCAAAGACGAAATCCCCAAATCACCAGGCGATTTTCTCGAGAAACAAACGGAAAGCGAGCACGGACCAGATCGAGAGGAGTTGTGGTGGTGGTATCGTCTGCGAGTGGTAGTCCACGAATCAGAATCCATTAATCCCGATTCGATTCGATGCGATTCGATTCGATTTCTACAGAAATGTCGTGATTTCTAAGAGGCAGCACGAGTTATAATAAAAGTGGAGTGGTTCTTGCTTTAAATTACAGACACATGTGGCGTGAAGAATTTTAGATTTACAGATAGGTGTATCTATCTCAGCCCTAGAGAGAGAGGGGGGGGTGAAAGTTCGACGAAGGAGAGAGAGAGAGAGAGAGAGAGAGAGAGAGAGAGGAAGGAGGGAATCTCTCTCTAGTCTCTACCCACCTTCACGTACGTGGGGGTTCAGGTGATACAGTATATGTGACTTTTTTTTTTTTTTAATTCTATAATCACAGTGTTCGGGTCATGTTACGTTCAGTTCGAATCATCTCCTCCTCGTTACGGATCAGAAAATTCATCCGCAAATGATTTCTTGCTGTTCGACCCAAAAAGTCGAACCGTCTCTCATTGTGTGAGGAACAAGCCTATCAACCGAGACCGGGCTAGCCCTCGTGGTGAGAGCTGCTTTCCCCCCCCCCGACACACCCCCCTCCCGGCCCCACTGCCTTTTTCCCGCTTTGCCCCCGCCCCCCCCCTCTCTCTCTCTCTCACTCAGACTCTCTCTCTCTCTCTTTCTTTTACAGTTTGCTTTTTTTTTTTTTCTTCCCCATTTTCTTTCTTTCTTTCTTTCCGGTTTGATTTTTTTTTTCTTTTTGTCTTTTTTTTCCTTTCTTTCCTTCAGGTTTGATTTTTTTTTCCTTTTCGCCTTTTTTTTCTTTCTTTCTTTCCGTTTTGAAAAAAAAAATTCTTTTTTTCCCCCTTTATTCCTTTTTCTTTCTTTTCAATTTGAAACTTTTTTTCCTTTTTTTAATTTTCAATTATTTTCTTTATTTGTTTCTTTTCTCATTTACCTCCATTCTGTTTTTTTTTTGGGTTAACTCAATCTAGTTATTAAAAAAAAAAAAGAAAAGTGGTCAGTGGTCTAGGCAACCAAGCAACCGAATAATTTTTCCTCCTAGGTTCCACAAAAAACAAAATGAGTTTGTATGAGTGGAAAACAAATAAACAAGAGTGTGAGAGAGATTGGCCATATGAATCGTTGTAATCTGGGTTTCGAAATGAGTTTTGTTTTTCTCTTGGGTTCACGCGTCTTCTCCGTTCAAGACTGATCAAAGAGAAAAAAATTTCAAACTGAAAAGAAAGAAAGAGGAAAAAAGAAAAAAAGATTTCAAACTGAATAGAAATAAAAGAAAATAAAGCGGAAAAAAAAAAGAAAAAAAGATTTCAAACTGGATAGAAATAAAAGGAAATAAAGCGGGAAAAAAAAAAGGCAAACTGGAAAGAAAGAAAGAAAATGGGGGAAAAAAAGGCAAATTGGAAAAAACTTTTTTTTTCTCTCGAAACTAAAAGAGGTTGGAAAATTGGAAAAACTATATATTTTTGTGGTAGTTTAAACGGTATAAAGAGGTTGGAAAATTAAGTGATCCAAAATTCAATCCGTTTGAACGGGTGGAAAGATTTTAGTTTTCTGATCATTTTATTCGAAATGATCATAATTAAATTTTATTCTAGTGTGGGTTTCAATGTATATATAGCCATGGAGTTGGAGTTAATTTAGGAAATGCCACTACTACTACTACCTGACTGGTGGTGGAGAGATGGGCTGGGCCGTTATGTTATTTTGAAGTGCAGGCCCAAACTGAACACGACGGTTGGTTTAGAAGGCCTAAGGCCCCGTTTCCAATATATTTCTTCATAGTACATTTATAATTCATTCTTGCTATTGTCAGTCCACTGGGCTGATGATAAGCATACTAAAAGATAATGAAAACACGTATTTTTGTGAGTTTTTTACACCATTTAATATACATTCACACACTTACTATTATCAGCCCATTAGGCTGATTTTAGAATTTTCCTTTATAATTTATTGTAAAAATAAAGTTGTTTTTCTTGTACTAATTATGTTCCAGAAACCTTCTTAAAAAATAAGCGGCTTATTTCACATTTTCAAACTCAAAAATAACGTAAATGAAAAATAAATTTTTGATTTTTTTTGCACCGTTTAAAATATCTTAATGAGATCTATCAAATAATATCCATATTGCTAGGAAAATTGTTTGCGTAAACACGTGATTTTTTAGCTTAAAATTGTCTTCTTAAAAAAAAAATAATACTTATTTGAGTTTCTGGAATGGGGCCAACTTTTCTCACCTCCATTCTGCCTTTGACCTATCCTTTTTTCTCTTACACTATATCATCTTCAAGTTATAATTTAGTGAAAACAACTCAACTACAAAGTACTATAAGAAGTAGTCCACAATTTTTAACTTGACAGAAACGCCCCCTAAAAGCTCTTCCTTTTCGGAATTCCATAGTTTTTAACGTTCTTTTTTGTATCAATCGATCTTTCTCACTTTCATCTTGAATAAAGAAGTTTTTTTTCATAATCACATGTCTGGGCCAATTTTGGGAATCTATCTCGGAAGTTGATTGATTTTATTTAGCACACCTCGATTAGTCCCGGGGCCTCAAAGTCAACGACTAGGCAAACTTCTAGTACCTCAAAAAGGAATTAATAGCATCCAAAAGATTGAACGGAAAAAACCGCTAAGTTTCGGACCTTGATAAAATAATTAAGAAAGTTAATTAGGACAGAAAAAAATCTCCAATAAGAAACTACTTTTCCCATCAGGCCAAACAAAACCGACCTAAGATGCTGTACGGCTTCATTTACCGTACAGTTCAGTTCATATTTTTTTCCCTAAGTACATGGATTCGACTTCGGCCGAAACCCTACCACGTAAGTATCCTTTTGTTCTCTCCTATCCAGTCCTCTCTCGTGGCCTTCCACCAGCCTCAACAACACCCTGGCTCTTTTGCTGCTGTTGACCTGGTCATCATCGGCCCGCACCGCCCCGCCTGCGAAGTCACTATCTAAGCCCACCCGCAGGCTGGGCCTAGCGGACTTTTTCCTTTTTGCAGGCCAGACGGGCCAGGTTATGTATATTAAATTTAAGCCCAAGCCCGTCCAGGGGCTAGCGGGCCAAAAGCCAGGCGGGTTGTGTAGGCCGTGAAAATTTGGGTAAAAACATCATATTTATGTTTTGGTTGTGTAGAAGATGACCGACAGGGATGGAGTCAGGAAGGGGCTAGTAGGGGCGGTCGCCCTTGCAAGAAGAAAAAGAAACACTACTATTATATGTAAAAAAAAATTATTTCCTATGAAAGTATATAAGCTCGCCCCTGTGTAGAATTTTGGAAAAAAAAATATAATAGTAACCTTTGAAATACGAGGATATCAACATTAATTTCTAAAGGCTAAGGGGTAAAATATAACCCAAAAAAATAGAACTATAGGTTAATATTGTGAATATTCAAGTAATAAACTTCCACCTTTCGTTAGATGGGTTTAGTTTTTTACAGTTTTATTTCTTTTTGTCCTAAAATCTCAATGGCACACCAAATCCCCTCTCTTTCTCTTGGCACAAACATTCCCAATTGTTAAGACTTCAAAGGCAATTTCGAGAAAATAGCGACGGAGGAGAAGAGATTTTGGAAATCCAGGAAGTAATTTTGGTGAAATTTAAGTTGTAAATATGTCTTTCCCCAATTGTTGTTCTAGACTTCTACTAATTCTTTGTTTTTTGACTGGTAAAATCAAGTAACATGAAAGCCCATGTACATAATTTGTTCAGTTGTGATGAATGAAAAAAAAAAGATGAACAATAAAGAAAAACAAGACACATACATCAAGATCGATCTCATTAGTTAAACTGATTTATGTATTTACGTTATTTTGAAGTTTAATGTATTTACATGATTATGCATGTGTATTTATATTTTTTTTTCGCATACACGGTCGCCCCTGCGTGATGAAATTCCTGGCTCCGTCTCTAAATGACCGACTGGGTGGAGTAGAAAATTTGAGAGATGTTGGTGACCCAATAGATTCAATTTCATTTATCTTATTTTCTTTCTCTACGTACGCTCATGGGAAATTAATAACTAGCCATACTAAGTATCCTTTTGTTTTGGACATTCTCACGGCCGGGCGGGGAGGGTGTCTTTTGTAATTCGGGGCTCGAACCCTTAGTTAATTTCTGTTTGTTTCCCTTTCTGAGGTACCATAAAGGGAAGTAATACTACTAGTATTTGTTGTCCAAAACCAAACAATTATTGAAGGCCATATATGCGCAAAGAGAGAGTCCAAAATTCAAAATCCCAAACCAAACAACCTCCAAAGGTTTCAAGAATCACTCCTTTGCTTTCTTGTGACCAGAGTACCATTTCCTAAACGAGAAAAACTTCTTTACGGAGGCTCCGTAAAGAAGGTTTTCACAGAGGTGAACAATCAAACCCGTCCGAAAGTGTTTTGGGCGGTCCAGATTTTAAATAAACTATTCACGCACTATTTGCACGAATAATTTATTTAAAATCCGGACTGTCAATTACTGAGACGAACGGTGAGATGGAACGGCGCGAAAACCTCTTTTACGGAGCCTCCATTTTCCTAAACATGTTCATTCATTGGGCTTGGGTTATGACTTATGACCCCGATCCCACTGTGAGTCCAGCTAGTGTAGTTGCGTACAGCTGGGAAGGATCAAAACGTCATTAGGCTCCACCTAGCTAGCTAGAGTTTTTGTGTGGTGGGTGCCCAAGGGATTTGTGGTCCACTAGTATCATCTTTTTGTGACCCTAGTAAGGACAGAGATCCGTAACCGTAACTTACTTGGCGCAGCCCTTTTTTTACAATGGGAGATACGTGCATGTCTTTTAGCCTTGGCATGCAAATGGAACAATAACAAATCGGGACATTTGGCTCAACGATTGTGCGTAGCAGCACGTAAACGCCCCTGGTTGTAGTTTCAATTCCTATTGGGAAATTATGTTGGAGCTCTTTGTTGATGGGTTGGTTTGGGCGGGGATTAGGGTTCTAGCATACTATCGACAAAGTGGCACCAGTTTGTTTTGAACATTAGTAGAAAATTTCATTCCATTTCGAATAGCCAAACGGCACTTACAGGTTTAACTTATTATTACAATGGTGAATAAAAAACGTTAGAAAATCTACCTCAAGAAAATAGAAACCATGAAAATACAATGACATTTCTTTTAACCTAGACGCGAGTTCCAAATAAATAACATCTAAACAAGGGAGTAACCCAAGTAGGGTCTTAGGACCCTGTTTGATGGCCGCGTTTGGACTGCTACGGGTGCGGTGCCCTATATCATCATCCTTTCCGTTACATTTTTTTAAGGGTCCCAAATAGGCCTTGGATGACGATCCAAACGGAGGATTGACAATCCAAAGGCCGGGATGGGTTTCGCTATCGTATTCGAAAAATTAAGAGATAAACCGATGCATCATTATATTAATTAATTACCTCATCTGTCAACCAAAACAAACATGATTTAACAATCCCGACACGGCGAATTCAGACTATATAAAATATGGAACAGTAATTCACGACTAATTCCTTCTCATATCAATCTCAATTTCAATTTCCCTGTCACTGTCGTTCTCTTTCCACCTATAACACCTACCAAATAATAGAGGCCTAAAGAGTCTCTCTTGATCAAAGTTAGTAGGTGTCGTTCCGTTTTCTTTATGAACCTTTTTTCTTTTTTTTTAAAAGAAGGTAATTTCAAGCTCAAATATAATGAAAATAAAAAAATAAATTTTCAATTTTTTTTACACCGTTTAAAAGATCTCAATGAATTCTATCAAATAAGATTCATATTAATTGATTGAAAAATTATTTACGTAAACATATAATTTTTGAACTTTACATTCCTTTTCAAAAAGTGCTTTTTCCAAGAAACTAGAACAGGGCCAGTAGAAATTGACCAAATAATTGCTGGAATATCATAGTGTGGACGGTGGATACTAACCACATGCACAGTACTTTGAAAGGACATTGTACTGATCATTGTGCCCAGTCGTTACTTTTGGGATCCCGAAATTAGTTGAGGTGCGCATAAGATAGCCCGGACATCTGATAAAAAAAAAAAAGGACAATGAACGTACCATCCCATATGTAGGTACATGTCACATGAAGGGGGTGAAAAAGTCTAACCGTTCATTTTTGTGAACCTTACAAAGAGGTCGGACTTCGGAGATATTCTATTGCCCACGGGATATATACATTTTTTTTTTAGAGAATAAATTATATATATTGGTAGTGTAAATATTTTTGTCCTCTAAATCAATTATATTGTGCCACGTCGACAAAATAGTGGTCGCAATTAACGAAATATGGCGACGTAGCACAATATAATTGATTTAGAGAAAATAAATATTTACACTGGAGATGTAAATAATTTAATCTCTTTTCTTAATCCAGGAGGACATACATTTACACGCATAACAAATATTGGGTACATAAGAGCATCTCCAATCCATGTTCTATTCCTTCAAATTTTCCTCCATTCTTTTATTTTGGAGAAAAAAAAAATTCAATTCCACATTGTTTATAGAGATATGGATATTTTAGAGAACCAAACTATAGAGATATAGAAGAATGAATGATGGAATACAGATGCCCTAAGAGATAAGTATAAAGTGTACATGTGAAATTCCACATCGTTTATATATTAAAACCTGGTATGGTATAGGGTAAGAGTCACCGGTTACTGTAACTTGAGTTATAACTTTTAGGCCACGTAGTTAAGCTAATGTTTAGCAGGTCAGTCGGGTCGGGTCGTTACATATGCTATTAAAAAGCCTACACCAATCATAATGAGGGGCTAGTCTCGCGAAAAGACGTGCTTAGGTAAAACCGACAAGTGACGTGCTTGAAGTGCTTGTCGTGTTTGGGTGAATCCCACATGAAACGAGCTTGAGGAGTTTGTCGTGCTTTGGTGGGTCCTACTGATATCATTTTCTGTCCATCTCTTCACAACTTTTGAAATCCATAAATATTTCTCACTGGAGAAGTTGATGGATGATCGAAGGTAGGGTTTTGGGGAGCAGAAAGTCCATTCCACGTGGCAAGTGCATGAATGCACGCCTTCCCCCTCCATGTAATTGAGTTTACTAATTAATACTAGTTTTGTTAGTTACTTTAAGATCAATACATACTTAGGCCACGTTGTTTTGAACTTTAACTTAAATCTATGAGTTTTGTCGTTATTTGAATTTTTTTCGTATTTGTTAGTTTTGTGACAAACTTTTGTGGATTATTGATTCGTCTCAACAAAAAGAATCGGAAGAGTAAATTTTTTTTAATTTTACCCAAATATTTTGTTAAATTACCACTTTTTAGCCCAAAAAAAAATACATTTTTTTAAGAACAAAATTTTCAGATTTAAGTTAAGTTCAATAGAACGGGGTACATATATATTTCACGTAAACAAATCAAAAATCAAGAAAAGAACTATGTCACGCTTACGCATTGCTGCATACTAACTCAACTATTTTTAAAAACGATGATTCTACAACCACAAGCTAGTATTTACTTGTAGGCTTACTTCATAGTACGAGGGTAGAGTCTCAATGAGGCGTACATGCAAGTTGATACATAGTTACATACAATATAATTTTTGTTGTAAAAAATATTACTATTTCTTTTCCTATTGGATCACCTCGTCGTAAAAAACCCTTTTTTTTTCGAAAAAGGGACTCACCGTCGCGAATAATGTACTTACCGTCGCGAAAAGATTTTGCAACTGAAATTGAAGGGTGGCAAACACTTTTTGCGTTGAGTTTGTCCTGTCACAAATACTTTGCGACACTGAACCACGTCTACCGCACTGCAAATCAGTGCACGGACCACCTCGCCCACATGGGAACAGAGCAAGACGAAGACCTGATTGTAGCTGTGGACATCCCTATCTCCCTCAGGGAATTCCTTATCAGAGAAGGCCTAAATATTAGGCGGGTTTTAGATTAGATGCTTTGGCCCTTTTAGGCCGATTTGGTTATTCAATTTATTTCTCCTGTTGTGACCTGTGTTAATTTCTAGTCTTTTGAATGAGTATTTTATGATAGAGAATTTTATAAGTGGGTGGATGCGAACACGTAAATGGGTTCGGATTAAGATTGTCACCCTCAACGCAGACCATGACTAAGACCTTATAATATTGTATAAAGCCAACCTAAATAAGTTAGCCCCACTTTTTCCCACGACAATAACCAAATTAAGCCAATTAAACTCTCCCTTAATCAGACCCGCCCCAGTCACAATTGATAGGGACATTAATAGAAATTATCTTTTTGTTGAATAAAGTGGAAGTGCATGTATGTTAATGTTACCCTCGCCCCGCTAAAATAATATTGCCTCGTCATACCACATTATTATCTGTAAGGAACCCCACCACGTACACCTGTTGGTACTAAAAATAAGGTTCCACCGCGTGTAGGTGGTTCTAGGAGTATGTTTAATTGGCCCCAATAAAATGCTACGAAAACTCAAATACTCATTCCGTCCTCTTTTTTCGTTTCTTAATAGTAACACTAAACGATCATTACTTGTCTTTTCACTTTATTTTCCCGTTTTACTCCCAAATCATTCTCTTACTAATTTAACAAGGAAAGGGTAAGAGAAAAAAAAATTCATTTAGTTTTGAAGTGAAACAATTTTTATGGGAGAGCAAAAAGTGTTAACTGAGACCAATAAATGGGAAATCCTGCAGTGCAGCCCGCAACGCGGGGCCTGTAGGATGATCGATCCGATCGTCTATTCTGACGTAGTTGGCTCAGATTTAATTCGAGCTCTTACTGATCCGAGTCGTCTCTACTGTTCTAATTAAAATTTGAGACGTCCATCGCTGAAATGGACGGTTGGATCGCCACCCTTTAGTCTGCAGTGCGGGCTGCACTGCAGGATCCCTCGATGACGGAGTGAGCGAGAGAACCTTTTTCAACCAAGTCCGAGTTTCCACCGCTAAAGCAACTCACACTCACACAGGTAAACCCCTCCCTCTTAGTCAAGAGTGATAGGGACATACTACCACTTAGTACAGTATAGTAGGAGTATAAAATTTGGAAGGAAACGTGCCTGCCTGGAAGGGGGCCCACAATAGAAGCTATGGAAGAAGGAAGGGACGGGTGTGGGGGCCCAGCCCAGTTCAATTCCGCGTTGGCCCACTTTAGCAGGGAGTAAAAGATATTGGGTTTAGTTGGAGCAGATCCGGCGGAGGGCCCACCGTCTCATTAAAGGACAACACCCACGTGTCCCCTCCCAATACTAGTACTAGTAATTTCTTTGAGATCGTCCAACACTTCACGTCTGTTTTGCCTTTTTTCCAGTTTTTTTTTATGTGGCCTCGAATGGCCAAGGAACACACAACCTTGGAACTAAAACCGAGCAACTCATAAACTCGGCTCGACTCGTTAACGATTGATTCGCTTAGCTCATTTAGGAAAACGAGTCAAGCTCGAGCTTGAGTTTTCGGTTCGTTTAGTAAACGTCTAAACGAGTCGAGTGCTCGGCTCGTTCGACAAAAAACTCGGTTCGTTAAAGAAAACTCGGCTCGATTTCAGCTACGCTAAATCCGAAAGGATTTTTTTGCATCCTCCCTCGAATGAAAATCCATAGGGGATGGCACCAATGGTGGTTCAGCTCATCTCATCACCCAAAACTCACCGTCACCATAGGGGATGGCACCAATGGTGGTTCAGCTCATCTCATCACCCAAAACTCAACGTCAATGGAAACTAGTTTACAAATGGTTTTGCTTCTCTTCATTAACCGTTTCAAACAATTTAATAATTTTCTCACAATCTAAAGAGATTTTTTTTATATATATAAAATTCATACTTGTGAGATAACTTCAGCAACCGTCCAAAAAAAATACCAAAGAAAATTCGTTTCCCAATTTAAAAACTCCGGGTGAAACCATTGGCCACTCTTGTTTATCCACTCTCCGTAAAAAACTAAACCCAGCTCCCACACAATAAAAAAATTCTAATATTCATTGCCGTGTAACTTTAAATATTAGTACTAAAATTCTTAAGTTCATTGAGGCAAAGGTAAAAAAAAAAAAAAAAAAAATTTAATAAGTTAGGTATACTTTATGGTAATTAAAAAAATGAATACTTTGAGTTTGCAGCTTTTGTGGGGCTCTGAAAGCTAGCTGAGGTGAGCAGTTTTTGGAAGGCTCCTACTTTGCGTAAAGTCATTGGAAGAGAGAAAAGGTCCTGGGAGAGAATATAATACTAGGGTTTTAAAATTGTTCAAGCTCAATTATGCATGAGAAACTTTCTTCGAACGATTTTTAAAAATTAAATGAGCTGCTCTTAAAACCCGATTTGGCCAAATAGACACGAGAAAGCTAATAAGTGATTGTCCTCCGTGAAGTCGCGTGTTTGAATTTCACGGAGGCTAAACAATATTCAAAACCCCTGGAGTCACTGGAGATGCGTTTGGTCGTAACTTCAGGGTTCCGAAATTATTTGAGGTGCGCGCAAACTGACTCGAACATTGGATCATTAAAAAAAATTATGATATTTATGGTCATCACGGTACCATTCACCATTAATTATGCAGTTTTTGGTGATTAATTATGTGACAATAATCACCAAAAACTTGAGATATCTTGATGCCACGTCATCAACTCATCACAGTATCATCCACCCGGAGTTAACTCCTCTTCAGTCTCTCCAATTCTCTTTTAGAAATTAGTCCGTCCAAATTTTGTTTTATTATTAATACAAAAAAATTATTCCGTCCAAAATTGTACATTGTAGCTGCCTTTTCTCTCTTCCTTCCATCCCTCCCATAGGATTTTTAAAACCCTAGCTAATATGGTGGCAGAGGGCCTTAAACTTGATGGGTGTTTTCAGTCCGCTTAAGTGATCGTCGCTTGTCTCGCCTTTAATTACACTACAATAAAAAAGGTCTATGACGACAAAAAACAATTCTCGCCAAAGAAGCCAAATTTGTCGCTAAAGCTTTTGGCGACGAAACATTTCATCGCCCCATTTCATTGTCTTTTGTTTCACGCAGAAGGGGTGCCACCCTTTAGCGACGAATTTTTTCATACAAATGTACATTTTGCCGACGAAATTTATTTTCGTTGCCAAAAACACCCAAACTCGATTTTTTTTTTCCACTTTGCTGTTGCACGAACTCGAACTCGAGACCCAAGGGTTCTTGAACAACAACTCCAACCACTCGGCCAACCAACCCTTTGTTGATACTTATGCAAAATCAAATATATATGTAGACGTTTTTTTGAGAATTTTCAAATTAACCAATGTGTGAAATATATGTAATATACACAAAAAATAGAATTATCTAATTTTTTTTAAAGAATTGGCGACGAAAAATTAATTTCATTGTCAAATTGTACCAATTGGCGACGAAAAATTAATTTCGTCGTCAAATTGTATCAATTGGAGACGAAAAATTAATTTCCTCACAAAAATGTCCCATTTGACGACAAATTTCTTTTTTTCATCGCCAATAGGTATCATTTGGCAACAAAATTCAATTTTCTCGAAAAAAAGTCCCACTAAACGACGAAATTCGATTTCCTCGCCAAAAAGTACCATTTGGCGACGAATTTTGGATTTCGTCGCCAGTTTTCGTCGTGATAGACCATTTTTGTTGTAGTGTTATTTCTTCTTTTTAGTGAGGATTTTCTCTCTTGATCTTAGATCTAATTTTTCCCTTTTTTTTGCTTTTTCTCGGCTTCTCCATCATCATCGAGGCGTTGTTTAGGTTCCGACAATGATGGTGGTGATGATCCTTTCAAAAATTAAGCAAGACGGTTGCATTAGTGCTATGCTCCAATGATGAATGTGGACTGACTTGCCATCGGTGATTGACATAAATATTATTGGGGATACCTAACGTCTCATGTGTGTGAGTGATCAGTGTGAGTTTTCTTTTGTGCGTAAGTATGAATGCCAGTGGGGTGACCCCATTCAATGCTTATGAGAGATAAATAGCAGGAATCTAGGTGTCTATATGTGCTACCCATTTTTGTGGCTTTTTAGTCCTTTGACTTTGTACTTCTGTTTTCAATCAATGAAACTATCACCATTTTGACCCCCAAAAAAAAATAATAATAATAATAATTGTCTATATGGTGTGCCTGTCCACTTATATAATCAAAATCGTTCGTTTGTTTTTAGTGTTTTTTTTTTTCCCCAAAAATGGTAGGAAGTTTTATTGATAGAAAGAGCTCAATACATCAAAAGATAGTTATCCTTCTCGAGAGAAAAGAATATAATAACTAAATAGGAGGCCTAGATTCCTAAATTTTGACTCTAGAACCTCGCAAACCAAAAGCCAAACGCCAACCAGCTACACAAAGGAGCGCTATAGAAATTACTATCATCAGCGGTCCTTGTCTCATCTACCTTAAAATTTTATCCCTCTTGGGAGTCAACTCTAAACAAATTTTAATTTCCTATAGAATACTCCCTAATTACGTAGACCATGCAAAACTACGTCTATGTTAATTTCTATAATTTCTCAGGCCAAGTCTGTAAACATTATTTAATTTTCTTGAAAGCAACCTGAAGAGAAAACCCTTTTTTTTTAACAACAAAAAAGATTTTATTAATCTTTCGAATGAATAAAAAAAGATTGAAGGGATCAAGGATAAATCAGCAAAAAGCAAGCCACCCAAGACCCGGAAGGGAAAAGAGCCAAGTTGGCAAGAAATCAACTTGAAACGAAAGACCTAAACTTGAAACTCAAAAAGAAACCTAAATGATACAACAGGAAGGGGCACCCCAAAAGAACTGCGAACAACCTAAGCAACATGAAGAAAACCTAAAGCGAGGGTTATCAACGACGGCGGACGAACTACTCAATATAAATTACATGAAAGCAACATGAAGAAAACCTAAGACGAGGATTATCAACGACGGTGAACGAAGTACTTAATATAAATTATGGTGTATATTTAGTAAAATGCGTACTCTATTCGTTCCAAAGTTTTAGTACTCTTAGAAAATGTCATGCAATTTTTGGATCAATAAATAAAGTATTTTCTTGCATCATATATTTGCAATTTTTTAGCTTCAATTTGAAGAACTAATTGAGATCTTTAAGTCAGTGTGAAAAAATACACACAAAAAAAAAAAAACTATCCAATACCCTATTTTCTGATCTACAAATTGCACGAGTTTTCACTATAAGTCTATAAACAAGGGGAAAAGAAAAAAAGCAAAACGATGTCGTTTTATTTTAAACAAAAAAAAAAAACCCAGGTCGTGAACAGCGCTCCCTCTTTCCCTTTCCGTTCTTCTAAATTGTTTTCGCTCCGGCCCGCTGTCAAATCATTGCTCTCACAATTCTCGAACTCACTAATTTTAAATGTTTGGGAGGTTTTTGAATGACGTTTTCACGCTCACACGCATTATGTGACTTAGGGTCAGCGGTCCCTGCTTCACTCCAAGTTTAACCTTTAATTTCCTAAATATTTTAAGTATTTTTAATATGATTGATGTGCGGGTCCATTCAAGGGCAGACACAAGGGGGTGCCTAGGCCCATGCACAACTCCAAATACTCCATCAATTATACTGGTGTCTGAGGTTAATAAGGAAAAGTTCTATAGGATAGCCCCTGCAATTCTCTTGAGGAAAAAAACAAGTTCATAAAGTTCCTATAATCTCCTAAAATTTCAAGTTATCAACCATTTATTTGGTCATAGGTACAATATTGAATGGCGGTTATGTATATACCCATGATTTCGTCTCATTCTCAGAACTAGATAGTAGCAAATATATTTGGATTATAATTTTTTGTTACTTAAATACATATGATTCGGGCCCCTGCTAAGTACAAATCCTGCGTCCGCCACTGAATGCATTATAATTAAAATCAATCGAATTTGATCTAGATAAAATTAAAATAATCTTACATTGTCATTTGAAATCCTCCCGGTTTCTTTCATAGATAAGAATTTATTTAAAGAAAAAATAAAATAATTTTATATACTCTTTATTGCATTGAGCGAGGGCTCAAAGTCAAAACCATCTCATACATACAGCGTAGTTAATTTATTCTGAGTGAAAATTATCTTCGAATTCGACTCTCCTTGAATTGAAATTCTCACGGAGGCCTAATATTTCAAATCTTACCACTGAAAGTTTGTCTGGTCGGTAATTATAATTGAGGTGGCCCCGACATCCCGTTGTAAGAAAATATATATCTACCGCGAAGCACTGGTGGTATGAGGGAACCAGGGAACCAGTTACAGAGCAAAAATGTGCTGCCACGTATTGCAAGTGGGCTTGCAAAGGTATTTATTGCCAACTTTTTTAAAATCACTAATCAATAATCTCATACACTAGTGGTGCTTTGTATTTCCTCCAATTATTGGCTTCTTATCCTTCTCTTGCGAGGTAGATTGGCTCACTTTGTAAATGCCAGGTTTGAAAATATTCTAGTTTTTAACTTTACAGAACAATTCACTGCTCGACTTGTTCGGCTAGTTTATCAGGCCTACTTTGTGATCATTATCATAATTACCCTTGTCTTTCGCCACCATTGGCTGATCAGAACCCCTGATCTTGAGATGCTCATAACTTCAGGTAAAACTTCGTTGTCGTCAAAGGAGAATACGGATGATTCCGCCCCTGAATCTCGTGACCCTAAGAATAATGCTCGTAAAAAACGGAACAATTGGGTGACACGTACGATATTAAACCACAGTTATGCAACATGTCAATGTGTTCTGAGGAGGTCTCTAATTACATGTTAGTATACAAAACTCTCATTTACAGTAAGGAGCTAAATCTTGAGAGACATATACAGTTGGTCAATGACGATAAATTTTACGTTTATTTATTTGTAGAGATGAGGAAGAACTTTGTGACTCGAATATACCAAAATAGTAAAGGCAAGCCGGCGGGGCTCCCGGCACCCCCTCAAATTTTGTCTATTTTAGAGAAGTTCAGCTATGTGTACACTTGAATAGTTACACTATGCACGGAATACAGCATGGGGGAGGTTAATATATAGTTGGCATTGGTTGTAGGAAATGAATCAGCGATGTATGGTATGATCATGTGCTTAACACTTAATATTCGTTATTTTTTTTATCACAAGTGGAATTTATGAAATATAAGGAAATAAGTAGTAATAAACAAGTCACTCCATGCTTAGCATGTGTAGCATGTTCTATGCATAGATTCAATATTCTAATGTAGGAATTTAAATTTTGTGCCAATAAATTCGAGGGTTACAGTAGTTTAATTGCCCAGAGCTATCTATTTTTGTATACTTTTTAATGATGCGATTAAATTCCATCTTCTCAATTTGGGAAGTGCCTTGAGTATCCAACTGGTAATAACCTTTTTGATAATTCAGGTGTCCGGGTTAGCTTAATTACACGCACCTCGACTAAGTTTGGAGGAACAATCCCCCGGTCACTCTCAGTGGTCCCAATTAGAATCATTAGAGTCAAAACAAAGCTCTGTATGGGCTGGCCTCAAAGGAGTTGATATAGCACCTGAGAGGTTTTAATTTGAATATGAGAACTTAAGAGGAAGAAAACCCGTAAATTCCAAGTCTTGACCACTAGGCCAACGGTTATTGATAATAACCTTAGGAAATGAGATTTTCTAATAGGGCTGATAAATGAACTAAGTTACTCAAGTTTGATCTAGTGTTCAGATTGGTTGATGTTTACATGGGCCAATTAAGCTAGCACATTTTTACATGCATTAAACTTTAAAACCAAGCTGTAACCTTTTTTGATGTATATATAAAAAAAAAAATCAAGCTCCTCGAAATCAATTTGTGATGTGCAAAGCTCATTTGAGATCAACTCACCTGGTAAAAAAGCTAAATTAATTTTAACTCGACTAAAATCTTGTATGTTTTTTAACCGAGCTCAAACAAAATCCATTTCTCTATTCGTTCACTTCGTTGGGCTCGTTTATCAGTTCTATCTTCTACTAATACGTTTTCAATACAGCTGCTTTAAAGTAAAATTTTCCTTGTAGTTATTGGACGTCTAGTTCAATTTTTTGGTAGGGGCAACTATATATATACTCTCTGTAACAGAAAAATGAACTGGACATTCAATATATGGAACTAACAGAAACCTAATCCTATTTTAAAACTATTGAGCAATGCTTGGTACCCCGAAGGGTACTCCGAAAATATCCCGAAATGAGAAATCAATGGTCCAGATTCACTTTGAAATGAAGATTCTGGACCATGGATTTCTCATTTCGGGGTGCATAGAATTATTGTTTTGAGGAAAAAAATCTTCAAAGTCTACATCTTTTGTGAATAATTTAGAATGTCATCGGACCAATAAAATATCTATTTTTTAATGATTAAGTTAGAAAAAATAAAGAAGAGTAAATGAGAAAACTGTGCTGAAACAATAGTTCATTGTTTCCACAAGGAAGCTAAAAAAAAAAAAGGAAAGAAAAGAAAAAAGAAGTCGAATTAACGCTCCAACAAAATAGACATTCCCAGTAATTTATTGATGAGAATCGAATCAATTGATTCTGGATTAAAGAAATACGTTCATTTTTTGGCAAGTGAATTATTATTTACCTCTTAACTTCTTGAGCATAGCATATCAAGTTAATCTAATCAGATTTTTCTACAACTAAGCAATTTAACCCTATAAATGCACTTCAAAATTCATCTCTTGGTATGCTATGGAAATTGTGTTTTTTGGGTAACTAGTAATTTTTTTTTGGTAACTATGGTATTTTGCGTTGGTTTTATAATTTGAAGCACTAAAAGATAAATCTAAAAGGAAAGTTTTACTTACATGTCTTGAATTTTTACCATTTTTAAATTTACGCTCATTGTACGTCATTATTAAATACATATACCTCTTGAACTTTCGATTAAAGTACAAACATGAACAACGTCAAAAATCAATGACCCATTCAACCCCATCAATTTGACTCTGCAACCCTTCTACTTCGTCTCTTTATCTCCAATATTTCATCAAAAATCACATCGCTATCATCGAGCATTTAAATTTAAGTTTAAAAGTCTAAGAGATGTGTATATCCAACAATAAAGTAGAGGTGATCTAAGTTAAAAATGACAAAACTACAGTAGACATAAGTGAAAGTTATCTAATTTTAAAGTGCATTTGTAGAAATATGTGGTGTTATTTGTTAAAATAATAGTAAATCATTTCGAATTTTCTATATTATGTGCCAGTATTATTTTCTTTATAATATACACAACCCAAATGGCTTTGGCTGGCGTGGGGTTAGTTTCTCCTACATGAGCTGGATCCACACTCAAAGGAGATGGTCAGAGACCCACTTTTTTCCCTCCCCAAAAAACAATACCACAAACAAGTGCAGAAAATTAAACTTGTTTAAGCACACATCCATCTCTTCAATCACATAAACGACAACTTACATATATATTTCACCTCTCTCTCTCTCTCTCTCTCTCAATCAAGTTATCTTTCCTCAAACCTCTCTTTCTGGGAAAATTTGGGTAAATTCGCAGGTTCTTGAGATTTCCTGAATCAAGCATCATTCTTTCCACTCAAAGCTCTGTGGTGTAATTCACTAATTTTCGCCTTCTGGGTCTTTGTACATATGCATATCTGGATGTGGGTCTGCGGTTAGAAGTGTGAATACATGAATTTGGGGGGTCAAGGAGCAAAATCAATGGCCGGCGATGGGGTTTCCGACCATTTTCCGGTGGGTCTCCGGGTACTTGTCGTCGATGATGACCCAACTTGTCTGATGATCTTAGAGAAGATGCTTCAGAACTGCCTCTATGAAGGTAAATAGATGCATACATATACTCATACATATGTATATTGAGTGAACATAATGAGAGTTGACTATTGGGGTTGTCCCAAAGTTGTGTTCTTTCATCTTTCGTGTGGTTGAAAATCTTTTCATTTTCTGGATTATGTTTTAATTATGCTGATGCTGTGGGATATTTTTGTGAAAATCTTTCTAATGGTTCCCTATTAGCTTTTGACTCAGAGATTTAGGATTTGCTCATGGAATTAGGATTTTAAGGTTTTATAAGGACTTTATTGAATAACCCACTGACGTTTAGGAGTGATGCTACATCTTATCCCAATCTAAGCCTTTGATTTTGCTCACATATGGAAATGGGTTATGTTAAAAATTGCACTTTGGTGAGTTACGTGAGTAAGAACTGAGGTTACATGACAACTGTATGCAAAATCCACTGAGATTTAGGACTGATTTTGCATCAATTTGTAAATCTGAGCTTGATTTTTGTTGGATTTGGAAATGGGTTGTGTGCAAAATCTGCAATTTGGTGTGAAAAGGCTTCTTCTGCATACAAGGTATAGTACCTTTGCACTTACTAGATTTATGAGTCATTTGTTTGGTTTTGGATTCGGGTTTTCACTGAGAGAAGTTTAATATTGACTTGTGCCTTCTAACTTTGGGAGACTGTCCACAATTTCCTTCTGGGGTTGATGTTGTTAATTCATGAAGTTGAGAGTTGTAATGATGTGATTTGTAGAAGAACCCGAAGGGTTTGGCCGGGTGGTCAAGGCCTAGACTTAGAGGATTGCTCCCTCCTAAGAGGTCAAGGTTCGAAACCTCTCAGGACTTTGAGTAAAGCTTTAATTGGGGGCCCTCTAGTGGTCGGTGGGATTGATCTCCTAGGATTAGTTGAGGTGCGCATACGCTAATCCGGGCACCTAAGTTATGAAAAAAATGATGTGATTTGTAGAATGATTGACTCATTTTTCAGGGTTTCCAGTTACCAAATGTAACTGCGCTGAGATTTCCATAAGCAAAACCCACTTAGACGAGGATTGATGTTACATCGTGTTCAAATCTGAGCTTTACTTTCTCTCTGATGTTGAAAATTACAATTTGGAGTGACAAGGAATAATCTGTTTATGAATTCTAAAACCTCGGAAGTTATCTTTCTTCTATTTTTGTGGGGAGTGTACTGTTTTAGTCATATGGTTTATGGAAGACTTGATGCAATTTTCTGGGCTTTTTTCAGTTACCAAATGCAACAGAGCAGAGATTGCACTGTCAAAACTAAGGGAGAACAAAAATGGTTTCGATGTAGTTATAAGCGATGTGCACATGCCTGACATGGATGGGTTCAAACTCCTTGAGCGCATTGGGCTGGAGATGGACCTGCCTGTTATCAGTAAGCACCTTGAGCACTGGATTTCACACGATGTATAGTCTTTATTTAAGAAATTCGAAGTTCTTTTATTCTAATACTTACAATATGGGATGTAATTTTGTTCTGGTGTAGTGATGTCTGCGGATGACAGTAAAGATGTTGTGATGAAAGGTGTTACTCACGGTGCATGTGATTATCTGATCAAACCAGTTCGGATTGAGGCATTGAGGAATATATGGCAACACGTAGTTCGGAAAAGGAAGAATGATTGGAAGGATGTTGAGCAATCAGGAAGCATGGAAGACGGAGAAAGGCAACAGAAGCAATTAGAAGATGCAGAGTTCTCGTCATCCGGAAACGAAGGTAATTGGAGAAGCTCAAAGAGGAGGAAGGATGAGGAAGATCAAGGGGAGGATAGGGATGATACATCTTCGCTGAAGAAGCCAAGGGTAGTTTGGTCAGTTGAGCTCCATCAGCAGTTTGTGGCGGCAGTGAATCAACTTGGCATTGACAGTACGAGTCTCTATCCATTTCTTTTAAATTGTTTTTCTTTGTCATGCTTAGCTTTGCATGCAAAGAGAGGTGTCTGGTTTACCAATCTCAGTAAGAAAAGATGAACTATTTTTCTATGCTTTGATGTAGAAGTCAGTGTTCTTCCCTCTCCTGTCTTCAGCCACATTTTCTCTTTGATAAGACTGTTGTATTATGCGTAGTGCTTGATGGAAATAACGAATGATGTTTGTGCAAATTGCAAAAAACTGATTTACCTGACATAAGACCTGCAGTATATTCTCAAATATGCATGTATATGTTGTTTTATCCATTTTCATGCCTAGTACTAAAAAACACCCTTTTAGCTTTTAGTTGTCACAAGGGCCACTAATCAATACAATGATAGAAGAGGGAAAACTGTAGAGTGTGGATCTAAGGAGATCCACTTTGTGCAAATAAAAGTAAAGGATTGGTCTGTATCCAGCCTACATGCAGTTTACTTTGGGTTATGTGAGCTGTTCCGCTGAATAGGATCTTATGTTAATTGCGAGAATTTTTCTTATAAATTGGCTACAAGACAGCTTGTTTTTATGATTATTCAGTGTGCTGCCATTATCTTTACTTAAGTACTCCTTTTTCGTTTTCCCTCGTGTTCTCTAATCGAGGAAATATGACTACAGAGGCTGTTCCAAAGAAAATTCTGGAGTTGATGAATGTTCCTGGACTCACTAGAGAGAATGTTGCTAGCCACCTTCAGGTATTGTGCTATTTTTCATGATGCATAAAGAAATTCAATGACATTTGTACTCTCGTCATTTGTATCATTATATGTCGTAACACCTACTTTTAGCTGTTTCCCAATGTTCCTTATAGGGGCACTCACAACTAGAGCCATTTTGTGCAGAAATATCGTCTATACCTCAGAAGGCTAAGCGGGGTATCACAGCATCAGAGTGGACTCAACAACTCTTTCATGGGACCGTCAGACCCAACCTTTGGGTCGATGTCTTCACTCAATGGGCTTGATCTTCAAGCTCTTGCTGCCACCGGTCAACTCCCAGCGCAAAGTCTTGCCATGCTCCAAGCAGCATCCTTGGGTAGGTCCCCCAACAAATCCGGCATTTCCATGCCCTTTATGGATCAGAGGAACCTTTTCAGCTTTGAAAATCCAAACCTAAGATCAAGAGAGGGGCAGCAGCCACAAATGAGCAATAATAGCAATAGTAAGCAAGTTAACTTGCTCCATGGGATCCCGACAAACATGAATATGCAACCCAACCCACATGGAAGCCAGAGTAGCTCTTTAATGAATATGCAAATGTCTCAACCACAGTCAAGACCAACGATATTCAATGACACGGGTGCCAATCAAATTTCAAGGCTTCCATCTTCAATAGCGCAGCCTAATTTGTCAAATGGGATGCCAAGTGGGGTAGTTTTGGCAAGAGATGGAAACAATTCAGTTTCTCAAGCCTCTACAATGGTTGATTTCTCAGTACACCCAAATACAGATTTCCAAGGCAATAGTTTTCCGCTGGCAACTAATAATTCACGGGTGTCCGTTATCACTTCTAAGGGGTTGCTCCAAGAAGACGGTATTAACTCAGATATGAAAGGATCAAGAGGGTTTGCTCATAGTTATGATATTTTTGGTGATCTCCAACAGCACAAAACACAAGATTGGGAGTTACAGAATGTGGGCTTGCCCTTTGATGCATCCTCACATTCGAAAACTCAAGGCAGCATCAATGTCCCACCGTCAGTTTTGGTGCACCAAGGGTTCTCTTCTAGCCAAAACAATGTGCTGAACAGAAGTATGTCTGTTGGAAAGGTAATGTTCTCAGTTGGGGAACAAAGTGGACATGGCAACGCCCAATGTATGGGTCAACAATTGGATTCTCTCCTCGATTGTAATTCATTGAGGGTTAAAGCTGAAAATCATCCTGAAGTGAGCGGTCAGGATACGCTATTTCATGGACAGTTTAGTCAGGAGGACCTAATGAGTGCACTACTCAAGCAGGTAAGTTTCCAACCTCTTAGTCTGCTTTTGAAGGTTGGATTAACATTTGAACATTGAAGTTTGTCTTAATCTTTTTTTAACCGTCTTATTTCATCTTTAAAGAACGGTTTTTTAGCTTTTGGTTAAAATAATTAACTTTTTCGATTCACCTAGTTGAGTAGAATTGGCAAGGTTAAAAAAATGTCATTAAATCCTGAGATAAGGTTCTGAAAAGACCATACAAGCCAAAAAAGTTGGCCTTGCTTTGTTTTTGTCTGTAGCGAACTTTTTTTGGACGCAGAATAGAAGCAAAATCAGTCAAAAAACAAATAAGTTGTTTTGGATAGGAAGCTGAGTGTTTTAATCTTCTTACCGCACCTTTTTTTTTTTTGGTCATATGGCAGCAAGAAGGACTTGGAGTGGGCAGCAACGAATTTGTTTTTGATGGGTTTCCCTTAGATCATCTTCCTGTGTAGGATGTATGCTTCATTCTCTAGCTCTATCAATGTAGCACTTTGTGGTGTACATAGTTGCTGTTACTGCAGAATTCAACTCTCTCATTTTCTGCAACCAAATGGGAGAAATTCAGTTTCCCTCCTAGTTCAAGACACGGGATCTTGATTGCTTCATATGAATCAAATACATCATAATTTGTCGTAAGGGGGAGGAAAAACTTGAAGGATACAGCTGCATGATGTGCACAAATCACATGCCAAGTTTTGACCGCTTGTAGTGAATCTGTTGGAGAACTTTGTATTGCGGTATGAGCAGTGTTTTCTATGGCACATGTGAAGCTGTTTGGTAGGGGCAAAGTTTTATTGTGCTTCTTGGTTGTGGGATTTGGGACTTTTTTCAGGTTTGTGGAGATGAGTTTCTGAGAAATCTGTAAACATTTGTTGGAGCCTTTGTAACTATAATAACACGCGTTGTCGTTTTAGGTACACAGACTATAAAATGTACAGATTTCAGTTGATTGCTCAAGACACAAGTCTTGGTACTTTTGTTAAAATTTCACTTCCCTCTTGTACTCAAGATTGTATTCTGGTTTATGCTTTATGAGCTTTTCTAATAATATGACCTCTTTGTAATCGCACCTGTTTCTTTCAGTAATCCGTTTTTAATGATAGATAGAGAAATCTCCTCATAGTCATATTATTACGAGGATTACAGTGCAATTTTTGCGTGCTTATGTTGAAGATGGAAGAACTATTTTCACGATGATCAAGTATTAAGTTTTGGTTGCACGGAAGTTCCTGATACCACTCTTTATCACCAGTAATACAGTTCTCAACTTCTGCATGATAATTCCAATTGAATACTTATATCGTCAACGTGCATATATGTAAGGTTTCGACTGAGTGTTTGAGTGCATTTTGTGTGTAGTTTTAGACTTTTTACCATCTGAAGGGCAGGCTATGGAAGATGATGGACGTCTCAAGAATAGAGAACAGGAACAGAGAGGCGCCTTCTGCCGTAAGTAGCAGCTTCCCATGGCTCTTGATGCGTTCACATGAAAACTACGAGTGGTGAAATTGTGCGGAGGGCCCTAAAGACTGAACATTTGTCATTTGGTGGCCTACGAAATGTCGAAAAGAAGAACCAAACAAATATGCAAATCAGATCGGCTCGACGTTGGAAAGGGTAGCTTGTTTTATAGCAGTAATACAGATGGAGGGAGGTTCTTGTCTTGTGAGATAGTTACGATTTTGTCTCCCTTTTGTTATCTTCTACAGTTCTTGCATAGTTTGGGAAGGGGAGTGAAACGTACCCAATGCTTGTCAATATGTATACTTTCTAAACATAGGGCCTGTTTGGACGCGGGTAAAAAATTGGGGGTAAAAAATATGAAGGGGAGATTAGATAGTAGGGGGTATTAATTTTGATGGTTTATGGAGGAGGGATAAAATAGTATATGGTTTGGATGGAGTATTAAATAGGGGGATAAAATTTGACTTTGTTTGAATGGTTTATGAAGGGCACATCCACTCAAAGTATTTTCGTCCACAAAACACCCCTCTATAGCCGGATTATTTTTGGGGAGCTCAAGAGAAGCCCAAAACTAAGACCGGACAAACCCTAGAAATGGCGAAAACGAAGAGGGGGTAAGAAATAATAGGGGACGAAATTGGGATGCCAAACGGGGGAAAACGATCCATATACCCCCTCTTATTTTTCCCCTCCTCTTTTCACTCCATCCAAACAGGCCCATAGTCTAAAGGAGTATTAAACCCCACTTTTCCGAAGTTTTTTTTGGATACAATGGTTGTTTTTAATGTCATCTCACATGAGGTGAGTCCCGGATATGCGTATGGTCCCACCTCATGCGAGAGGAGCGTTACACTTACAAATAACCGTGAATCAGAAATTTTTTCCTTCTCCCACCAAAATCTACTTCTCAGAAATTTTCATTTTTAAGAATAAGCTTTAAACATGATTCATCTAACCAAGTTCATAAAATAGTCTACACACAACAAATGTTACCAAATCTATGTAATTCCGTTAGTTGCATTCAGGGATAGTATCAGATATATTAAGAATGTAAAATCATTCCAACTAGAATTCAATTTTCTAAACGTCCACTCACTCAAAAGTGACACCCTTATCGCACTTATTTCTTTAACTGACCTAGAAATATAGAAAAATAAAGTAGTTCCAAGATTACATATAACCAAGTAAGGAGAAGAGTTTGAAACTCTGTCTACCCAAAAGGCTCCAACAAAAAACCTGCAATCTTCAATCTCAGACAGATCATGAAACTCCAAATCATCTAAACCAACAGTTCAAATTGTATTAAACAACAATTTTGTTCTCTTACATAAGGTAAAAAGAAAAAAAAACTGACGCAAAAAATTACTATTGGCCTCAAAGAATTACTCCTGGCCTCAAAATATTACCTCTGGCCGCGAAGAATTACTCTTGGCTGAGAAACTCATTGCAGCTACGAATTACTCTTGGCCGCAAAAAATTGCGCTTGACCGCATCGAATTGCACTTGGCTGCACATAATTGCACTTGGCCGCAAAGAATTATGAGACAATAAAGTAAATCGATGCGGCCAAGTGCAATTCGATGCGGCCAAGAGCAATTCATAGCGGCCAAGAGCAATTTGATGCGGCTAAGTGCAATTCGATGCGGCCAAGTGCAATTCGTAGCGGCCAAGAGTAATTCTTCGTAACCAGGAGTAATTCTTGCCAAGTGCAATTCGATGTAGCTAAAAGTAATTCGATGCGGCCAAAAGTAATTCGAAATTCGATGCGGCCAAGAGCAATTCGATACGGTCAAGTGCAATTCGATGCGGCTTTCATTGCGGCCAAATGTAATTCTTTGCGGCCAATAGTAATTCTTTGTGAACTTCTAATCTCAGCCATTGGCTTCAATGGTTGAGATGAAGTATCTTTTTTTGGTTCCCGTAATGCTCCCCTATATATATATTCTTCAAATTAGCACAGAAATTGGAAAGTTTTGGTATTTTTTTCTCTTTTTTTTTTTGAAAAATCACAGAGACATTAATGTACAGTTGTTAGGAGTAAATAAACCCACACATCAATTGTGTAATATGTGCAAAAAATGTGAGCACTTTTACTGAAAGGAGGAGAATGAGCCTAAACCATTAGATCAAAGTAATCATTCATTGCAACAACCTACCTTTTGTTAAGTATAAATGGACCATACACCCTTGTGTTATGTACTATAGAAAATTAAATTGAATAAGAAAATTAACTCCAATGCAGAAATACAGGCACATGTATATTTTCGTTGGCTTTCAACTTTTAACCCGATGAAGACGAAGATGAAACTATGACTTAGAATCAAAATGTAACAAAATCAATACACTTGTTGCCACCAACATATTGCAATTCTTCGCGGCCAAGAGTAATTCTATGCGACCATGAGTAATTCTATGCGGCCAACAGTAATTATATGCGGCCAAGATTAATTATTTGCGGCCAGAAGTAACTCTTTGTGAACTTCTAATCTCAGCCATTGGCTTCAATGGTTGAGATTGAGTGTCTTTTTATGTGTCCCCAGAATGATTCTTTAAATTAGCACAGAATCTAAATTTTTTTGATATTTTTCTCTCTCTGTGTTCGAACGGTCATGTATGTCCGTTCGGATTCCGTCCTCCGCCCGTCCTGACAGTAACTGCTGCATGAGCAGAAATTGGCTTTAACACCTAAACATTCCATCCCGACCGATTCCCATGAATCAATTGTGCAGCAAAATTTTAGTTTGTTGATAGGCATGGTTTTCAAACAATCATGATAGAGACACGCATCTTGGTCACTCCCTAAACACTCCTCTCTCACAAATAATGGGCCTAGGAGTGGCCGAGACTTGAGAGGCATGTCCCTACCATTTCTGGTTTTCAAAAAGGATGACCGTACACAAGCAAAAATGTATACAGGATGATTTCACATACTTGAGATATGTTTTCTCGGCTTTATTTGCTCTTATATATCTTCGAATTGTGGGATGGTGTTGAGCAGCGGTATGCGTAGCATCGTGCTGCGCACCTCCGAGCCGTCGGATCGTGCATCCGACGGTTCGGATCTCATCTCGGCAATAAACTACTCTCGATCGTTGGTTGCCGAGATGAGATCCGAGCCGTCGAATGCACGATTCGATGACTCGAAAGTGCACAGCACAACACCAACCCGAAGTCCTCACTTTCCCAAATTCTTCCTTTCGGAGTATTCTGAAAATGATGTCAGTGATCTTTGTACACCTCTCATGGGTTTTTTTCCTTTTCAAAATAGAAATTCCATTGATAGGAAAATAACCTTACAAACAAGAAGAGACTACCATCTTCAACTAAAGGAACGAATTAGCCAACCACGCGGCCAGTAGGCTTTCAAAGCAACCACGTACACCTCCAAAACCCTTACAAGCCCCAACAGAGGCGAAAGTTTAAATCTTTTTTTTTTTTTGACAAATCAGATGTGTTTTGAAACCATTACAAGGGAAAAGTTTGCCAATCAATTGGCCATCTAATTTTTAGCCTGTCTCTTTTGGTGCAAAGTTGGGGATGCAACAAGAAAATTCTTGGCCCTGTGATCCTTTTTACCAAAAGCAAGACTTTTGAAAGGCCTAATCCAACCACAAAGTGAAATTAAATGCCGACACCTTTGGATGCTCCTCATAGCATTTAAATTTCCTAATACAGTATTAGCAAATTGAAAAGGGAAATACTTTATGGACCAGAAAGTCTAAAGGTACATATTTTATATCTGTACTTGTGTGTACAAATTCCTTTTTCGGCCCATTTTGGATTCAAAAAGATGATCGGATCCGTTTATTTTGTTTAAAATACTTTTCTCATGGTCCTTGAAAAAAATAAGCTCAATCTGGTATCGGTAAGAGCATTTAAAAAACATCCAAACTTTGTTTTAGAATTCAGACTTGAATTCGGGGACAAATTTGAATGTTTTGTAGATGCCTTAACCGATACCGAATTGAGCTTATTTTTTGTAAGAACCGTAAATTAATTATTTTAAACAAAATTAGCGGTTCCGATCATTTTTTTGAGACTTAAAACGGGACCAAAATGGGGGTTTGTACATACTGGTACAGATTTTATATGTGTACCAGTATCACCTCTGTTTATGGACCCATTATGGTCGGCGAGACCGTGTGGAGGGCGGTGCCCTTCAATCGGTACCCCTAGTATTTTTTCTTCCACTGGAGGGCGGTGTTGCGCAGCCCCGTGCTGTGCACAGCAAATCGCCGCCACTCCGGTCTCTCTTCGATGATCGAAATCGTTCACTTCGTAGAGCTTGTCGAGTAGAACAAGTGTATCAAAAATCAGCTCGATCGAATATCATTAAGTGTCTCATCCGAACATTATTATCTTGAAACGAATACACTTAATAATTACAAGATAATAATGTTCGGATGAGACACTTAATGATATCCGATCGAGCCGATTTTCGGTACCCTAGTTCTACTCGACGAGCTCTACGAAGTGAACGTTTTCGATCATTGGAGCGAGACCGGAGCGGCGGCGATTTACCGTGCACAGCACGCTGTGCAGCACCGCCCTTCAGCCATTTTTTTCTCATTGCTAGCTAGAGAAGAAAAGGTAACACTGTACATTAAAGGGAACTGTAAACGCCAGCCCTATGCATCTTTCAAGTAAAGAAAGGCACAACCCTCTGATAAGTAGAGGTAGCCCTAAATGGAACCATAATAGTGGCTACAGTTGTAATTCATTTACATCATTAATTCTCATATTATAATTACATGTGTTTACACTGATATATAGTATCATAAGAAACTCCATTCCTAAAGATGTATCGTGATAAAATGATCTGTCTCGTACAACGAAAAACAAGTACTTTAAAAATAAAAATCTTAGCGGAACGGGGGCGTGGAAAAGAAACTCCATCCTCAATGATCATACGATGATGGATGGAATTTTACTTTCATCATAATGGTATGAACTATGAATTCAAGTCACAAGAATCTATATATGTCCCTATTTGCTATATATCCTACACCGTAAACATGTATAGCCGTTACTCATTCGATACTAAAATCTTTTTTTTTTCTCTTTTAATTTTTCTTTTTCGTTGGCCCGATATTAAGGCCATGGGGAATTAATTCGCAGACCAATTGTAATCACCTTACGATTAGACGACTTGAAATGTTTTTGAAATGGGGTTCAATATCTAACACCGTGCTACGAATTTTCGTACTGGGTATGTCCCTTTAGGATTTTACCTGCTCTTGGACCAAAACCCCTTATTGATAGACGATGAGATTAATCCTGAACTAATCGTGTTTATTGAATCGGATACCGAGTTATAAAAAGAGTTGGACTCCTCTTCAGTATCTGCCATGAACAGTCTAAATTTCTTCGCCCTACAAGATTATCTTACTCATCAGATAGGATTATTTTTTGAGAACTAAACTTGTGAAACGAAACTGTCCCGGAAAATGAGATCGAGGATCAACAGAAAAGATAAAAACCAGGACAATCGGACTATGAAACCCTTTAGGAAAATGAATGAATGGTCTAGATTTAAAGAAACTCTTCCAGAGAAGATTTTTGGTCTTCCGAAAAAGAGTTCTGGACCGTTGATTTGTTGTTCTGGACAATTTTCATGTTTTCTCTTTCCTTCACTGTACACATTTCTACCTTGAGAGGAAAAGTACCCATTTTTTTTGACGAACAAGACCAATGCAGATATATTAAAGTAAAGAGAACACAATACAAAAATGGACACTACCGGTCCGGAAAAACAAGAAAAAAACAAAACAAAATAAAAACAAAAGAAGAAGAAAAAGAAACCAGGAAAAAAAACGCATGAAACCATGACGCCCATTTTTATCTGTTCATATATCTGGTGAAAAGTTAGCTAGTAGTATATTTCCAAAGCCATGTGTCCATTAATGATGTGACCATTAATGTCCCAATTTGTACTGATCTAGGCCACCTTTTTTTTCATTTGACTGTTCGGGTATCTGGATAAACTTAAGTAAATCTTGATTAATCCCTCTCCGATCAGGTCAAAGGCAAACTATCCACTCCGCGACTATGTGATTAATTTTTTTTGTTGCGATCTAATCCCTGTATCGAATCCTGATCAATTATGTGAAGAACAAACCTACTCTCGGGCCCGAGCCAAGCCACATATCCACATCATGATTTAGCATGAGGCCAAACCTCGGGGGAGTTGCGTATGCTTTACGTCCAAAATCCACGTCATCCGAATGGGACAATAAGATCCAGCCACGTGTGAACACCTTTTCATTGGTCAAGCCCCATTATGCTGAACCTTCCTTCGTTCGTTCCTTCAACGTTCAATTGTGTATTTGCCAGTTTACGCAATGAGATGAAAACAATCATTAACCTCATGAGGAGATGTTCGCAGTTCGTTGGGTAACCAAAGTTTCAAGATCACATCACCCATCAATCAATCGGTTTACAAAGCGATTGTGTCCGGAGCTATATTTTAAAACTACGTGCGTAGCATTACTCGCAACTCATAACCCTCATCTTCATATTCTCGTCAAAGAAAGGTTAAAAAAAATTTAATTCGGTTGAGAAAATTAGAATACGGGTCGATATTGAGAAAGCGTTTTATATACGTGGCGTCATTGTTCTTCCACTCGTGGTCGACCGTTGTGTGCACGAGGTGAGCCCGAGGGCGAGTTGTCATACTAAAACGTATACAATGTTTAAGCAAAGAGACTGTACAAATCACACTGCTAGTGCAAATAGACCCTCTGAATTATATTGTTTGATACAAAGGAAGTAAATAAGACATGGTCAAAGACATACGACCACATCCCACCTGCTATAAAGTTACCTATTGGAAGCGATTTTAAGTAGGTAATAGCTCAATATGGTTGAGTTGGATCAAATTCTTTTAAGGCTAAATACGTAATTCAAACTATCAGAACATCTTCAATAAAGGATGTCAAATTTGACATGACATGCTAAGTGGAAGAATTGACATATGAAGCAACTCCAATAAAAATATCAAATATTTATGTGTGATTCGACATCGATCACCTCTTTCATGTCAAATTTGACAAGTGATGTCGAAAGTTTTACTATTTCATTGCTTTACTGCAAAACTTTCTAAAATACTAAATTTGGCATGTTTGTTGGAGTGATCATCTTGAAGATGTCAAATCCTATCATGTCAAATTGTCACGTAAATCTTCAAAAAAGTTTGGAGATACGCTTATGAACTATTCCTAATCACACACAAATCAATCTAAAATAGTGCCGCCAAGAAATTGGTCGGGTGAGAATGCGAAGGCAAGTAAGAAATTTATTCTTTCAGGCTCGTAGGTTTCACTCTCAACCCACCAACCAAAAATTCGAATGCTAGTAGAAGTTCGGTCGATCATTAACCCTTCTAACCATTGAAGAAAAGTTTATTGAGTTACACGTAAATTGTCCCGAGATCCGATCAGTGAAGAAAAGTTTTCCTAGAAACCAAGCTAGATGTGTAGCAATGTGATGCGAGCTGTAAAAGTGAAAGTGTAAAACGTGTCGGTGATCATCCTTTTGAAAAAACAGTGGAGTATTCTCACTTTTCCCCTTCCTTTACATTTCTTCATCATAATCATCTCCAAAGATAAATAGTGAAGCATACAAAAGATAGACTACCCTATCCCTCCCACCACTTCCACTACCAGTGTGTACCCCCAATAACGCTCCCTACCAACTTTACTCCTCTCTCTCTCTCCAAAACAACCTTCTCTCTCTCATCTTTTCAATCCATTCTCTCTCTCTCTCTCTCTCTCTCTCTCTCTCTCTCTCTCTCTCCTCACCCATCTCCAAATTCACCAAACCATTGCCTTCCAATTCTCTTGAAATTCACACGATCAACCACCCCAATTCTCGCAATTACATGAGAGAATGAGAAGAACCCACAAAATGTTTTTCCACTTGCTCACGCTTCTCATAATCTTAGAATCATCAGAACTACCAAGAGTGACATCAACTTCATGGGCCGGATCAAAGTACCAGATCGAATGCACAATGTGCTCCGCATGTGACAACCCATGCAACAGCCCCTCACCTCCACCGCCTTCTCCTCCTCAGCCGCCGTCGTACCCATCACCGCCCCCGCCGTCGACTTCCTCCTCCAATTGTCCTCCGCCGCCGTCGGGTTACCTTTACTCTTCCCCGCCGCCGCCATCGCAGCCCACTTACTACTCGCCGCCTCGGCCGCCGACTACCGGAGGCTATTACTTCCCACCGGCGCCGTACAAGAACTATCCGGGGCCGCCGCCGCCGAACCCAATTGTGCCCTACTTCCCGTTTTACTATTACAGCCCTCCGCCGCCATCTATGTCTGAATCTGTGCACTTAGCCACTTTCCCTGTTTACACAATTGCTCTGTTTCTTGTTAGCGTGCTCTGTTTCTTCTGAAGTAGCACAATTTGGGGGGCAAAAATGGAATGAAAGTTCAGTTCAGAATAAAGTTGCAGATTTGCAGATCCACAACTACAAGCAGAATTGGGAGAGAGATATGAGGAGGGTGGTGAGGAATTTCTTTAGTTTCCGAAAATACCCTCCTAAAGAGAGCAGAGGAGAGAAAGAAAGGAACTTTTTTGGGGGGAGGCTGAAAGCAAGAATTATTGAAAGTAATGATTCTCTCTCATCACTCTCTTATCTTTCTTACTTTTATGCTGTGGAGCAATCTGTAATTTGTATTTGTTTTTCCCATTGATGTAGAAGGAGCTTAGTATATTGTCATGGATAATGATGTTAATTACCTTTATATAGTCAGACCCAAAAACTGTCTTTTTGCATTTTCTTTTGGTTGATTCTTGGTGTCATCGAGTATAGAGCGTGATTACAACAATTTAGTATATTGATTGATATAGTTTCTAGTTGCGCAGCGAATTGAATTGGACATGATCAATACCCATGTCCATACTCCATTTTAACCAATACCCATGCGTTCTTATGAAAATCTTATGCAACTCCAGCTTTTACTATATGTATCAGCCGATACGTAACGGTTTTTTACCCTTTCGAATTTTATTACACTTCGATATATGGTGATATGAAAAATCGTCAGCGGATTGGCCGACTTCCTTTGGGTATTGGTCAGTTTCTGATTCACGAACCCGTTCACACCTGTTATGACGGATACTCGACCGTTATGGGTGATTTAGCCACTATTTATTTATTTATTTTATCAAAATTGAATTTCAAATATTCACAAAAAAGCATTGCAATCGATGCCCGTCTCGCATTGTTCAATACTCTAGATACCGTTCTACCGCGACCATTCCGTTTATCTTATTTTCGGTGGAAAAAGTGCTTCGATTGGTTTCCAAGCCTAACCGAATAATAAACTAGACTTTTGCTGGGAAAAAACACTTATGGGAGACAGTGCCGATCCCGACATTTGAGAGTATCTATACTCTTTCTACTACCTATACCATTTGGTGCTCAGTATTTATGAGCTTCTAAACCGAAATTGAGGACTTGGAGAAACAAACAACCACCAACTACTATGGTCAGACGAATCAATTTGGGGATGGGTTCTTCTTCTTTCTTCTTCCAACTAGAGGAGATAATAAAAAGATAACTATGTCAGTATTTTTACAGACTTGCACGTATTTGTACCACATGGAAGCATCTAGGAAAAGGTTCACGTTTTACACGTGGACACGCCTAATACGTTGGAACCACGTTCTCAATATTCCCTCAAACCCATCTGGTTTTGCAATTGAGCCGCCCATGTCGGCCCATCTCCAATTCACTCCACACGTATATGCATGTTAGTACACCAGTATCATCGATGTTGTTCCATTAGTTCGATTCAAAATGAGCCCCGCGTCGTGATCACGACGTCAACTGCTTTGGTCTGTTGCGGTACTCTGTTTTCTACTCGAACGCTCGATTCTCAAAGGAGTTTTGTTAGCATGGTTCTTCGACAACGCGCGTTCTATCTGGGGGGGTTCAAAGATAAGCGAGAGTTTAAGAGAAAGCGGGGATCGCTTTTTTCTTGTTTGCGCGAATGTTACATACCCTCTAAAGCATATTCGAGTAACTCCGTTAAAGGATTTATTTGCCGCATAAATTAGCACACACTTTGTTTTAAATAAATTAAAAAATTGAGTTTTATACGAGCCACATTTTTTGCCAACTCAGAAAGAAGTCAGAAGAGATATTGTTAGCCTAGAATGCTGTTTGTTATCATGGCGATCGGGACAATGACTGGGCTTTTGTTTCTTCTTTTGTGACTCATCCTTTGCTTTCACGATCGAAGAATGTTGGTAGTGGTGATTGAGCAAGGAGTGCTTTGGCCCTTCTTCACAAACAAAAATGTTACGGATACACGCGGAAATGCACAGATCCGAAAATAAATGTATTCAGAATCGTCCAATATGTGCGGCTTCAATGGCCTCTTAGTTTATTCATACTTGAATTTCTCATTATGGGAACTTAATAACAACAATTTTGTTAACTTTAATAGAATCATGTTGAATTCAAATCAAGCCTTTTGAACAGTTCCTTTCTTCCCATAACAGAAGAAATTTCCCTAACCTTTATGGTTCTTTTGTGACGTGGTTATCTACCTATCAAGATTTATTTGGACCACCAAAAATCTCTGAAGCTGGAGTGCTGGAGGATTGGATGGGTGTTATTAGCCTGTCTTCTTCTTTTTTTTGGTTTTGATGGTCAGAGATGTCCGAGCCAACTTACACGCACCTTAACTAATTAATCTTTTTCCCCGTTTCCTGGATCGGTCATCCACTCTGAGACAAAAAAAAAATCGCGAGAATTTTTTTTTCTTGCGGCATGACTTCAGTAATCAAACCCTGGTTAATTATGTGGAGAGTGAACCCAACAACTAACTAGACCAATTGGCGTTAGCATGTCTTTACTTTCAACATTTATACATAAGTTTTTTTTGTTGTGTATAACCCCTTTTGGGTTTTAAACAGTGATGTTCAGAGTCTAAAATTTAAATGGCTGTGCATGTGATATATTTAAAGGGAGACTCAGAGACATGTGGGTGTGTGTTATTAGCTGGATGCCATGTATCTTTGTTCCTGTGGGCCCTAATCAAAATTGGCAGCAATACAAAAGGTGTCCAAAGAGGAAACGTCACGGGTCTACCACCGCTTTGGCCCCAATTGAGGATGGTGTTGTGCAGTGATGTGCGCTCGATGCTGTGCACCTCGCTGCACAGCACCAACCCGAAGTCCCTTTGGCCCCGTTCATTTACACGAAAATGATGAGAAAAACGATAAAATTAACTTTTCCGTAACTTTTTGTGTGTTAAGTTATTAGAGAAATTGTAGAATCCACAACTTCAACTTTCTCATTCCTGCAAAATAGGTCTTGTCAAAAGTTAGAAATTCTTATTTTCCTGCAAGATTTCTTATGAAGAGAATACACAAAAAAATAATTTATTTTTTTCTTTTACTTCATCTCACTTCACTTGAGCACCAATTTTCCACATAATATTATCGGCAACATAACAAATTTGACTATAAGGGTGTAATGCGTAATTTGAGTCATCTATTTCTGTAATCAATAGTCTAGATTTCAAAAGTATCTTATCGATAAAGTACATGCAGGATACTTTCTATTAAAAACAGTTTTGAACGACTCAAATTGTGCACTATACATCTATAGTGCACTCCTATAGTATTACGGAGTCCCCTATTCCATTTGGGACACTGGAGGATTGTGTTCTTCGAATGGATCTTGTTCCGGTTTATGAGTGTGATTCGAATCATTCACCATAAGAAAGTTAGAGCCTCTCTCTCTCTCTCTCTCTCTCTCTCTCTCTCTCTCTCTCTCTCTCTCTCTCTCTCTCTCTCTCTCTCTCTCTCTCTCTCTCTCTCTCTCTCTCTCTCTCTCTCTCTCTCTCTCTCTCTCCATTTGAGGAGCATAGTCATATGGTGCAGGGGTGTTTGTTTGGGATGGGATTCTTAAAGGAATGAAATGGGCCTCCCCAGCAAGCCTCATCTGGCCCATCTTTTAAATTCTCAACTGCCCACTAACAACATTTTCTCTTGTCTAATAACAGCAATCTGCAGTCCTGTCAGGCTTCTGTTTATCCTTGCTGGACCTTGCATTCATTCTATGCAACCAAACCACCTCCATCATGACTTGTCCCCATAACAGATCGTGGTCTTAGCCTACTGCTTGTTTTACTGGTGAGATTGTGGGTTCGAGCTGATAGAGTACCGTTAATCATATGTACTCCATCCGTCTGGATTTAATAGTCCCTCGTTCAATTCTAACCGGATAAAAAATGAGTTATATCTTTAAATTGGCAATAATTTTATATCCAATATGAATATTGTTTGATAGAACTCAATTAGTTCTGGAAGGGGGAGGAGATTCCAACCAAGAGTTGGAAATTTCAGGTCAGTAGGAACTAAGCCCAAAGACTCGTAGAAGAACAAAACCCAAAACACCAGTGGGCCCAAAATGCCCAAATAATACTTCAAGCACATAAAAAATCCTAACCCACAAAAATAGGGTAGGCCCAGCCCAAGAAAACTCAAAACAAAGTCCTAAACTATTGAAAAAAATTTGAGCTCAACCACCCAAACCGTTGCCCACCAATCCAGACAGACGACCACCACCATCACCGCACAACCACCTCCATCAGCCCCCAAACCGCCACTGGTTAACAGAAATGGAGGGACACACAGTGCACCCAACAGTGACCACGGCGGGAGCCACGCCTACCCAGCCACCCAACCCACTTGATCCCCTTGCCGTTAGGCCAAAAATCAGAAACCCAGGAGTAAAACCAACCGGAGATCGAGCAAGAGAGAGGAGAGGACCACGGCCGAGAAAGGAGGCAGAGGGGAGAGATGCCGTAAAAGAATAGATCCAACAGAAACCTTGATCACACGGCATTCGCTCGAGCGTCAATAAGTAGTCCATAAATTTTGTTCTGCTCGCTTGATCTCACGGCATTCGCTCAATTCGAAAATACCAGTTTCGGTATCACAACACCTTCCTGAGTGGAATATACACGAGCTCTAAACAACTTACTACAAATTGGTAGAGTGGATACACTCAAGTGTTCGACGAACTGTATTTGCCAATTTACAATAAGGGACCTTTACGGCTTAACAAATACTGCGACGAAGATTCAGGCCATGCTCGTTTTGGAACTCTAGACCCAAACTTTTCTCTCTACGCACCGCCCAATAAATTTTATCGCTCATCTCTCATCTCTCTCTCTCTCTCTCTCTCTCTCTCTCTCCACTCATTACCTCCAAAAACTACCTCGAAACCCAAAACGAACATGGTCAGATCTCAATAATCTGCAACGATTATGGACACAACATATTGAATTCTTTTCCCCATTCCTAAACTTGGCAGTTTTTCATTGAAGAGGGAGGGCTACATAACCAGAGGGTGTTGAATAAATTGGATAGCTAGGGTGGCTGTATAAGTACAGATAATGGCTGTGGAGGGCTTACGGAAGTTAATTAGTTGGGGCGACTACTACCATAATACAAGATGACAAGGACTAATTAGCTTCAATTATGGACAAATATGCATTTAGTGCAAACAGTTTGAACTCAACCTAACCTCACTTACGCTGGCCTTTGGTCGGTCTGTCTGTCTCGACACAATCTATCTGTCTCGGCAGTGACGTGTTGAGAGCTTTGTGCTCGCAATTAGGGCTTAGACATTAGTTTGCCTTCTTGTGCTTATTGTTTGTCCTTATAATTAAACATTTTTGCCAGAAAATATGTTTGGAAAATCATTAGCCAATCAATTAGTAACACTTGTCCTTATAATCAATTACTTTCCTACTCGAAGACCCATGAATTTAGCTTCAATATAGTATGGTTTAAATGTCTAATAGAGTACAAACATTTTTCTGTAAGAGTGTATTGCGCGATCCGAGTTGTCCATTTCGACAATCAGTTGTTAAGATTTTATCTCGACAATAAACAACTCATACACCTATAGTAGCCGAGATAAAATCTGAACTATTAATAATTGACGAGGTAGACGTATGAGATCACGCACTTGGCCCTATAATGCACCTATGCCTCATAGGTCCCAGTTCCTTTTTTCCCACCAAGGATCCCCTGTCCGACTGAAATCCGGACAGGGGCCTGTCCCACTCAGATCTCAGCTGTTGATTTACGAGATCAACGGCTTGGAAAACTGGGACAGACCCCTGTCCGGATTTCACTCGGACAGGGGATCTGGTCTCCTTTTTTCCCCCTTGCCAATCCTTCACTCATCATGACATATACTGGCATTTTACTTTTTCTTTGGCCAAGTGAGACCAATGATTGCACAATAACAACACTTCTTTGGTATTCTATCAAATGATTCACGTACACATAAGATTCAAACATACTCCTCAGATTGTGAAAATCAATTCCATATTAAAACATGTTCTCTCAAGTTTTTGAAATGGACTCGAGAGAATCAGTGCCCGTGACACAGTCTCGTTTCATTTATACAAAGTTTTTATAATGTCATTCACGTAAAAAATTCTTTTGATCAAATTATGTAAAAATTTCATTATGTCACATTCATGGGCGGAGGGAGAAGAGGTCACAGACTTTCGAATTTCCTCATTTGTCCAATGAAATATTGCTCTGTTTTGAGAATTTGAATTCTGTGATGAAACTGCAACAGGAATGAAGCATTTCAGAAAAATTAATTGTCTCCTTTTAGATCTACGATTTTGCTAGTTATCATACAATAAGAATGGATAATACAGATATGTTTTTCAGGTTTCAATGCACATTCAGAGGTTTCATGTACTGTTCATAGATATTGAACTCTTTTTTCACAGGAATGTGAGGTCTAAGAGCATCTCCAACCCATGCTCTATTCCTCCATTTGAGAGTATAGAATTCCTCCAACCCATCCTCTCAAGCCTCCTCTATTTGAGAGAATGGGATTTTGATCCTCCATATTTAGAGGATGGGAGAAAATATGGAGGATCCCCTCTATAATACTATTCACTTTTTAAAATGGCATTTGTATCCTTTGAGCATCTCCAACCCATACTCTATTCCTCCATTTGAGAGTATGGAACTCCTCCAACCCATCCTCTCAAGCCTCCTCTATTTTAGAGGGAAAAATAGAGGGTTTGTAGTTGGAGTAAATAGGAATAGTAATTTCCTCTAAAATCACTTTAGGAATAAAATAAAGTATTTTGATACTCTCAAATAGAGTATTGGATTGGAGATGCTCTAAGATTCAACTCTTTGAACAATAAGTTTGCTCTCGTAATAATCCAAAAAATACTAATAACATCTTATTGTCTGGCAGGAGAAAAAAACAGAACTCTTTTTGCACATTAACACAGTCCCTAAAGAGCCTGATATTCGCAAGAAAGATTTACAGGAAACCATGCAAGAAAAAACGCGTTTGGACTCATTCCGAGTCCCAAAAATCTAGAGAAATATTCATAAATTTTTTAATATTATTGTATGGGATCCTGTAAAAAATCAACTCCAACAGACATTAATTTCGTCTCTACGAATCCAAAATTAATATTTACCAATATCCGTTGAAGCTAATTTTTTACAGAACCCCATAAAATAATATTAAAAAATTTATAAATATTTTTCGAGATTTTTGTGGGACCCGAAATGAATCCAAACGCATTTTTCCTTCCATAATTCCTAAATGTAACTGTCAAGTGCTTTTCATGGATTCTTTCAGGTACCCTAATACATTTGTACTCCCTCCGTCCTATAATATTTGTCCGGTCCGCAAAACAGAGACGTAAAAATAATACCCTTTTGTAAGAAAAATTGGAAAAAAAATTCAACAATTTACTAGATCTTGACGAATTCTTTTAACTTATGAAAAAAATTTGAATTTTTTCTTGAAAGAAATACATTATTTTGTAGTCCTCGTTTCCCGGACCGGACAAATATTATGGGACGGAGGGAGTATTTGTTTTGTACAAAATATACAATCAAGCACCTACTTTTTCAAGAAATGTGTACGTAATAGGTGAAAGGGATAGTGTAAAAGTCTGTAGGCTGAGAATTTTTTGGGTACCGGTGGATACCACGTGGTGTCCGCTCGGTGCATTCAAACCGTTTATTTCAATTTTAGACGGCTCGAATTCGAAAAGAGAAAAAGAAGAGAGTGATGGAGTGAAAGAAGAGAGTAGAATTCAATCTAGACCATCTAACACACTTTTAAACGACCTAAATAGACTACTCGAACACCAAATGAGCACAGCCAGTACCCAAAAATTTCTCAGGTAGGCTGCAGCCAAAATAGTAAAAACAGGGGAAATCAGAATTAATTTTACATTCCTCTCAATTTTTCCCCTCTCGAACACAATTCAGACAATGATCCAACTAACCCACATAAATGGTGGTGATAAATTAAAGAACACAAAATTCACTTAGAAAGATACTACTGGAAGCTAGATTACAATAGATCTTAAATCTTCCTTCTCATCTTAGATTTCCAAGATTTAACAAACAATCTACTACTAAAGATTAAGCATAAACAGAGCCACATGACAGAGCCATCAAGAGCACAGCCGCTTGTTCTTCCTCCCCCAACTTCCTGTGCCGCCGCAGCTTCGCCGCCGTCGATCTCTGCCACACCACCTCCCTCCCCAACGCCATCATCTTCCTCTTAAACGAATCCCCCAATTTATTGTCGATGTGATTGTTGTTGTTTGCTCTCTTTGATTTCTTGTCCTCTGATGTAGTTGATCCTTTGTTGATACCCATAAGTGCCCTTCTCTTCTTCCTGCTTCTGATCCCACACGCATTGCACAGTGACTGCAGTAAACAAAACCCAGATCACACAATCGAAATCAGACCCAAATAACCAAACATAGCTCGAACAAGCTATTACTCAGCTCGTTTGACTAACAATGTAGGAGTATAAAAAGATTAAGCTGTTCGAGATCAGCTCGAGTTCAACTAAATTAAAGCTCATTTGAGATCGATTCTTCTCGTAAACAAGATAAAGGCTTCAACAGGCTTCGAAGTTCGTTACGTTATCAAACCGAGCCGGAACAACCAACTGGTCGGCTCGTTCGGCTTTGATTACTTTTTAGAGATACGGATCAGACCCAAAATACCTAAATACTCTGATCAGTGATCAATTTTACCCATTGGGTAGATATGTATGTACAGGTTGTATGGATATTGACCAGACCTTAGGGCCAGCTGGGCCGCCTCTCCAGAGTGGGGTTTTGGTGGTCCCACAATCAGCACAGGTCTTCACATGGCTTCCTTCCGATGAACAACCCCCATCTGATCCTTTGCTACTCATCTCTTCAGACTCCGATCCCTGCATCACACGATACAAATCAATCTCTTAAATCACATTATCATATACAAACAGCTGTCAAATGAGAAAACAAGAAATAAGCTGGTGATCAGGCTATCAACACTCACTTTATCGCTCAGATCCATCATTGGAATCGCCAAATTTGAAGATCTGGAACAACCCAGAAAGAATTGATAGCTCAATCGACTTAACAATGCCCAAGTGATTCTGAAACTTGAAGAACTAATCAGAGCCCTGTTAAGACCAGACCTATCGTGATCACGAAACCCAGTAAAGGAAAGAGCTAGAGAGAGATCTGAGTTCCAGAACAAGAAAAAAAAAAAAAAGATCAGGTGAACAGAGTAGAGTGATCAATGAGATACCCTGATCAAATATGAAGCAGAGTGTGTGTGTGTGTGTGTATATATATATATATATATAGAGAGAGAGAGAGAGAGAGAGAGAGAGAGGATTGGAATGAGCTGATGGATTTGATCAGGGTATTTGGGAGAGTGTAGGAATTTGGGTGAGAGAGCGAGAGAGAGAGAGAGAGAGAGAGAGAGAGAGGGAGAGGGAAGAGCAGAGAGAGTGAACCGACAGAGAGCCACCCGTGGCCGATCCGGGAAAAAACCCTGCGGTTTATAAGCGATTCGAGAAAACCCTAGTGGGATCGTGGCGTGAAATGACGAGAATAACCTTGGTGAGGAGACCTTTTTTGGATCATCCAAACACCCGCCAAAAAGATTCTGCGAAATGGAAAAGGGCGCCATTTGAAAAATTGCATTTTGGATTTTGGGAAATTGATGGAAGTGATTTTGGTTTTGCCGCTAAGAATAATGGCGGGGTTTTTTTGGAATAAGATCTGCACCGTTGGCGTACCATTCAAAAATGGCTGAAGTTTGAACTTTGAAGTAGGTTTGATTTATTTTTTGGGTGCAAAAACTAAAAAAAAAAAAATCATGTTTATACTATATTAGTACTTGTAATTGTATGTGTTGGGTTTAGGTTTTGGATCCCGTACCATATCGATTGGTATTTACCAAATTTGTAACCCAACACCTTCAATTTCTTTCTAGCTCGAATACCGAACAGTACCAAATTACTTAGGTACCAACTGGTACAGGTCTGTATCGATCAATTAATACCGATTAATATCAGACTACTTTAAATGCATGTGTTTAAGAATAAATGTGTGTGTTATGCTAAATTTTTGTATGTGGGAAAATAACAGTATTAATAGTGGTAAATCCACAACGGTACCCAGTATCTCACTGTTGCCGATACATACCGTATCAGTAGGAAAATCATGTACTTTAGTTAGTACGGTATTCAGAACCTTTGCCGGGATAACACTCGATTCTACATCAGATACCTACATTGGTGAATTTGGAAATTAGTTAACGATCGATAGTGTCCGCTTTTATTGTACTGTTTTTTTATATATAATATCTGCATTTTCTGGTTGGTAGAAAAAATTAGTTAACGACTGTGAAGACGAAGAAAGTCTAGTACTAGTTGTTTGTTGTTAGATCATCTCCAATCCATCTCTAAAACTCTAAAATGGAGAATGGATGTAACATATTGGAGGGAGATTTTGTAATTTATTTTTATTTTTTACACTTTACATGGGAGAATCTAGAAAGGACTCATCGTACTTTTTAAAAAATTTATTTCCAAAATGAGATTGTCACACTAGGTTCTACATTGGCGATATTGGGAATGTAATGAACCTCGTAAACTACTACTACTAGTAACTTGAGTTTAAATATTTTGGTATGTAATTAGGCTCCGACTAAATTTTGAGTCCACGGTTTGACACTTTTATAGTCTTATTCTTATAGATACTCTAGTATTAGAGCAACTACATCAAAAGAGCAAAACCACCGTTTGTAGTTATTTTACCTAATTAAGGCACTAAAACAAGCTTGCAGCAGCTTCTGCAAACAAGGCTCTATTTTTCCTTTGTGAACAGTGGTGATTTATTTCTACCGAACAACTATTCACTAGGTAAGGATTAAAATATTATTTTCTTCTCTCTCCTCCCTCCCACTCTCTTGTCCTTCTCTGCAACCAGCCAGTTGGGAAAATAAAAAAAATGATAAAGATAATGGGAAAAGAGTGAGAAATGTATATTTTAATTGGTGTTAGGTAAAATAGATAGTATTGATGTAGTTATGAAAGAAAAAGTTAATAGCTAAAGTAGAATTGTGAACTGTTCACAATGTAATATGCATACCCACTGGTAAACTTGCTCTTAGGTAGTTATTGAGGCCGCTACCGATTCTCTACAAAGAAAAATAGCTGGTTTATCTTTTCTTTTTAACGTGGTATTAAGCATTATAATGCTGTGTTTGGATTGGAATTTGAAAAATAGTAGGGATAATAAGTGGAGAGAGATAGAGAGAGAAATATTAGAAGTATGGAAAATCTAGGGAGAATTTTTTGAAAAATTCTCTTTGAATTGCAAAGAGAACAAGGCAACTAATCTGAGCGGTCAATTCTACGGAGTACCTTTTATTGGCAGGCATGCCGAATTAAAAAAAAAGGCAAAGTTTTTTTCGATTGTCAAGTAACTGTCATTGCGACCACTTAAAAAAACGTAGTCCTTTTTTTTTTTTTTTTAGGTAGTAACCATTATAGCTATAAAAGTTGCAGCTATACCATGCACGTGCACAGTACGTGCTACGTGCTGCTCTTTTTTCAGAAAAAAAGGTCGAGCTATTTAATACTATAAGGTGGTGTTCCACTTTAAGAAAAAGTATTTTTTTTTTCAAACGGAGGTAATTTCAAACTCAAATATAATGAAAATGACAAATATTTTTTCAATTTTTTTTGTACCGTTTAAAAGATCTTAATGAGATCTATCAAACAAGATCCATATTGGTAGGAAAATTATTTGCATAAACACATAATTTTTGGGCTTGAAATTACCTCCGTTTGAAAAAAAGACACTTTTTCTTAAAGTGGAACACCACCTAAACTTCTCTTTCACTTTGGCACAAAACTTACTATAAATGTATTTGCTGAGCTAGCTGCTAGAATCCTTAATTGGCCAGCACTTTTGCCATTTCCACTTGGATTTGTTAAGTTTAAGGAAGGAAATTAACTGTTAATTTTATCCCACATGGATTACCTAGATCACCATATGTATTGATAAATATACTTTAGAGGCTATCAGATTTAGCTATCGGGTGACCTCGCCTCACTTGGTCGAGTTTAATTGCGTCCAAACCAATTCCCTCACCTCTTAAATACATGCTTTGATCACACGCTATGTACCGAGTTGCACGTGAGGGGAGAGTAGACGTTATATCACGTTGCTTACCTAAGCCATCTAAGCTTGATAAATACAATATATAGTCTACTTCACAATTCTTTTAATCTAGAAAATCCTAATGTATACTATCATAGGGGAAGGGAAGTCGGGGTTTTGTTTGAATTCCTCACCAAATGAAGCGTTCATTACTTGCTTTACCAAGGAGGCAACTTCGTATACTTCACCTATTGTCAATGAAAGTATAGATTAGACCCTTAACAAGATCTCTAACAAAAGATAAAACGAATTATCGGCTAGGTCACAGAATCTTTTGGTAGAACCGGTCAACTCTCAAACCTCGTTCATATTTTCGCTCTCAACTCTTGCAAGTTTTAGTATTTTAAAATGTATTTCAAAGACACTTTTATGCCCTTGCTCACACACTTGTATTGTGTAACTTATCATAGGTGCTTTATGTTTTGTTAGTTAATCATAGGTTTCTTTTCTCAAAAAAAAAGAAAGAAGGCAAGATATACGCTACAATCTATATTAAAATTGTTCATAAGAAAACACACTGATCTTATGCCGCAACTATTTGTGCAGTTCAATTTTGTACACTAATAGAATAAAAGCTTTTTATTTTATTTTATCCCTATCTCCTAATATAAATTTATAGAGCTGCCACTGTAATCTGAGTAACTACCCAGAATGCATGTACACGAGTGACTCATTGGAGTAAATTTCTCAAATACCCTCGACTCGAGAGGGACTAAAAGAAACCCCCATGGGGATGGATCCAAATTGCACTACAACAAAAAAGGTCTATGACGACGAAAAAAATTCCTCGCCAAAGAAGCCAAATTCGTCGCTAAAGCTTTTGGCGACGAAAAATTTCATCGCCCCATTTCGTCGTCTTTTGTTTCACGCGGAAGGGGTGCCACCCTTTAGCGACGAATTTTTTCGTCGTCAAATGTACATTTTGCCGCCAAAGAAGCCAAATTCGTCGCTAAAGCTTTTGGCGACGAAAAATTTCATCGCCCCATTTCGTCGTCTTTTGTTTCACGCGGAAGGGGTGCCACCCTTTAGCGACAAATTTTTTCGTCGTCAAATGTACATTTTGCCGACGAAATTTATTTTCATCGCCAAAAACACCCAAACTCGAAATTTTTTTTCCACTTTGCTGCTGCACGGACTCGAACTCAAGACCCATGGGTTCTTGAACGGTGACTCCAACCACTCGGCCAACCAACCCTTTGTTGATAGTTATGCAAAATTAAATATATATAGACGTTTTTTTGAGAATTTTCAAATTAACCAATTTGTGAAATATATGTAATATACACAGAAAATAGAATTATTTATTTCAAATAAATTTATTTTTTTCCAACTTTTTTTAATTTTTTTTAAGAATTGGCGACGAAAAATTAATTTCGTCGTCAAATTGTACCAATTGGCGACGAAAAATTAATTTCCTCGTCAAATTGTATCAATTGGCGACAAAAAATTAATTTCCTCGCAAAAACGTCCCATTTGACGACAAATTTCTTTTTTTCATTGCCAATAGGTATCATTTGGCGACAAAATTCAATTTTCTCGAAAAAAAAGTCCCATTTAACGACGAAATTCGATTTCCTCGCCAAAAATTACCATTTGGTGACGAATTTTTGATTTCGTCGCCAGTTTTCGTCGTGATAGACCATTTTTGTTGTAGTGTTGATTTGTGAGTGGTATTCAATTACGCAAGTAGCTCAATGAAAACCATAAAAAACAGCTAAGTTTTTTGAGGTAGATATTGTTACTAATAATGTTACTATAAGTTAATCACATCACATCTCACATGAATTGCATGCTTGGATATATGTGAGACAAAAGTACAACAATTGACTTGCAAATTACAAAGGTTTTTTTAGTAATTCAAGGGGTTTGTCGAGTACTGAGAACAAAACAGCAAGTGGCCAGGGCTTAGTGGAATTAGAGAAGAAGTTTTCAAGGAAAGAAAGAAGTTATTTTTGGTGTCTTGTAGATCCCTTATGGAAGAGTTTGAAGCGGTGGCTATCAAACATGTCTATCGAGAAGCTAACCGGTGTGCAAATGCGTTGGCAAAAGATGTTCTGGTTTCGGTTGGAGATTACTATGTTTATCTTTATTTTCCAAGTTGTATTGCGGATGTATTTCGTGGGGATTTATCGGGGTTATATACCTTAGCTTAGAACTGTAAACACTTAATTTAATGCATTTCCATTTTACCAAAAAAAACGAAGAGAAGAGATGGATGTGAGTACTAGACATACTTTTGTGGTGCAGAGAGGTCTCCTCTGAAATACTATATAAGTTACAAATAGAAGGAGACATTTGAGGGAGATAGATACAATACACAGACCACAAAATTTGCTCAAGGATAGTGCAGTTGGTTGATCAGTCAGGACAGAGGGGTTTACCACCCCGAGGTTCCAGGTTTGATTTTTCTGCACTGCGAAAAGCCCTTGGGGCCACTCTATGCGTAAAAACTCTTTGGGTTAGCAAAGGCTGGTGGGGGCTAGAGAATTAGCCCTGTGGTGCGTGCAAGCTGACCCGAGAACCACTCTTCATTACCAAAAAAAAATTGCGACAATTAATGAACGGAATTTGGTCAAGTGGATATGAAAAAACAATAAGTGTTTGTTCTCCATGATGTCGAATGATCAAATCTCACGAAGGTCAAATATTCCGAACCTTGGGGCCACTGGAGGGTTTTGCCATGTCGTTAACTTCAGCTTCGCTAAATTAATCGATGTGCGAACAAGCTAACCCAGACGTTCGGTTAAAAAACAATTGTTACTGTGGACGGAAAATGATGGCTCATGTGACCCAAAAAAAAAACAAGAAAAACCCGAAAAGGATGTCTCATGTGACAATTTTGTTTTGTCACCGAGACAAGACATTGGGTGAGGACCACTTTATTGAAATGATAATTCACAACATCAAAAACCTTTTTCTCTTATTTCACTTTAATAACTGTTTCTACTTCAGGCAATTATTGCAGAGAACCGTTAAAATTCCAATTGCTTGGCAGCGTAAATTCATGTTGGAGATCATCGCAGGCGATGGGTTGCAGGTTTTTCCGGCGTAGAATTCATGTTAAGTTCTGTTGTGCCGAACACGAAATTGAGAATATAACAAATCAATAAACGATAAACAATAACACAAGGATATATGTGGTTCTTCAAATTGGGTACGTCCACGGGAGAAGAGCAAGATGATCCACTATAAACGGGGAGATAAACAAAGAGCCGGATACCCGTAACTCTCGTTGAAGCATCCAATTACAGATATCTAGGGACAAATCTCTAGCGGAATCCGATAGGGATACTAAAACCCTAGGTGGAACCCAATAGAGCATAAACCAAAACCCTAAATATCTAATCTTCAACATGAGAGACACCCTAGGCCTCTCCAAAGGGATTCACTCAAGAAGTCCAAAACCTAATGAAGAAAATAATACTATATTTGTAGCCACAGAATCCTTCCTAAAACCGATACTTGCCCAAACAAAATTCCTTGCACCCAAAGTCTAAACCAACAAGGAAACAAATCTTTTAGGAAGTCAAATACCTTTATTCGACCATCCCAAATTCAAGGCATATCTCCAACAAGTTCTAGCTTCGCGGCAGAAATCTGGGCTACCCATGATGGCCTATCCATGGCGATGTCGGGTGATTTCAAAAAACTCGAGATAGAAACAGATGCAACAAGCTGCATTAGTCTCTAGATGGAAGACAAGACACCAAACCACCCTCTCAGTTCGATATTGCTTGACGATTATAGATACCCCATGAGATCCTTTGCATATGTATTAGCTAATGGCTCTATCGTCGTACTTGAAGGTCTTCATTTCTATGCTTCAATTCTGTAGTTGAATTCGTCTTTCTTGGACAAGGATTCGAAAGCCGGGCTATGTGCCCGCGTGTTGTAAACTCTTGGGGTGCATTTGGTAACCTTTTTTTTTTTTTTCAGTTTTTGATTTATGTTTTTATTTTTTTCAAAACTAAAACAGAAAACATATTTGGTAAACCTGTTTTTAAATCTAAAACCGACAGCTCAATTTTCTCGGACGCGCGTCAAATCTCGGTGGCCTTCAGCCTCTTGCACAGCTTTTGATCCACCTCCTCACAAAATACTCCTGGGACCTACTAACCTTAACACCTTTTGCAGCCCTTCTCCATTATTTATTTATCATCACTATTCACTACCCTTTTCCATGGTGCCAGGTGGGTACTCCATGGTGCTTGCTTGGCGCATACGGGTTGTCCAAAAGTGTTTTGGACAGTTCGGATTTTTAAAAAAATTCCAAAAAAGAGTTTAACTTTTTCACCACTCCGAAGTACTAATAACTAAGTTGAAAATCAGAACGCTTAGATGTGCCGAGCAGACACCACGTGGGATATATCCGCTCGGCACTGAAAAATTTCTCAATTTCCATTGACACCACGTGTTCGTCTCTGTCCTTATACGACCATCTCTCTCTCTCCTCTCTCGCGCAAGGGTATATGATCGAAGTGAATTATAAGGGAAAAAAAATTCTACAATCACATACAGTCACGAAAACACTTCACTCGGACTCTGGTATTTTACGTTGTTTTTAATTTCTAACGTTTACAGAAATTATATTATCAAACATGTTTCTTGTTTTTATTTTTATAAAAACTTAAACCTGATTCTACTTCTAATTTTTTAAAAACAAAAAACTGGAAAGGTTACCAAACGCCCCCTTAATATTTCATTCCATTTAATGCACCTTTGTTTACCAAGAAAACAAATTCTATAGGTATTTTGAAGTTATGATCGTTTGAAGTTATGACCGTTTGAATTTCAGTTAGTTAGAGGGGGTTAAGTGCTAAAAATAATAGTTAGAGGGGGTTAAGTGTCACCGAGGCATAGTTAGAGGGGGTTAACTGTGATTTACCCTTTTTAAAAATAAAAAACTAGAAAGGATACCAAACGCCCCCTTAATATTTCATTCCATTTAATGCACCTTTGTTTACCAAGAAAACAAATTCTATAGGTATATATACGTCGAGGACAGAATGATGTTCCGGTATCTTGCTAATTGTTTCAATTTGACCACTACGACTCCAATTGGCTCAATTTGGCCATTTAATTTAAACATTTGTCTCCAGTTGGTTCAGTTTTTTGTTTTTTTTTTTATGGGCAAAAAATTTATTAAAACTCGACAAAGAGTACATCGAGAATGCAATCAAAGATTGGACGAAACACCTCACGGGCAAAAGCCCTAAAACACCGGGGGCATGAGGCCCGAACGCCTAGGGGTTCAGTTGACAACTAGCGGTAATTTTTCCGCGTTCCATCTCGTCGCCTCTTCTCCATGTGTCCTTTCCCGTAGGGCATTGAATAACTCTTCGGTGGACAGACAGTATTGGCAGGGAAAAAGATGCAGTACACTACTTTGCCCCTAAAAAGGACAAAAAGCTGGACACGAAATCTCTTTTATTGACTAAGAAATTCTTTTTAATTGAACAAAATTGACAAAAGTCACAAAACTAGTAGAATAAGGGTCCAAATCGAAGTTGTAGACATCAAATTGAGACAAATGAAACCACAGGAACGACTGCTATGATTTGTCCGACTCGCAAAATGAAAACGTAAAAATTACAATTTTGGGACGGAGACTCGGCAGCGAGCTTAGTACACCCAAGGAGTTAGTTCCTGCTTTAATTGGACTACATGCAAGTTGGCAGTGGAATCGGACTTCTAACATTAGTCGGGATGCGCATAAACTGGATCCGGATATCTGAGTTGTGAAAAATTTAGAGAGTCATCACACCGTTCCCCAGCAGGGCCAACGAAACTGTTTTAAAAACATCCTGACTGAACAAGCACATGCTTTAACTTCTTTTTTTTTTTGGGAAAAATTCAAAAAAACCCCTGAACTTTGAACTCAATGTCAAATAGGCACCTGAACTTAAATAAACTTCAATTGAAGTCTTGGATCGTTAACGGCACAGTTAAAAAAAAAAACTTACCACCAGTTTGCAATCCTATGAAGCAGAAACGTGATTATGAGAGCCTTAGAGACAAAATTTGATTATGTCTCTTTAGAATAATATGATCAGAATAATAAAATCTTCACACCCATTCAAACGGATTAAAAATTGGAGCACTTAATTTTTTAACCATATTTTTTAATATATAAACGGTCCCAAAAAATTAAGTGCTCAAATTTTCAAAAAGAATTTTTAAAAAAATTCCCCCTACTTCCAACATTTCTCTCTCTATCTCTCTCCACTTATTACCCGGACCCGGGGGCTCTGCTGCACCAAAGGCACATCAGCCCCTACCCACACACCAAAATGGCAACGTTTTGGTTAAATAAAAATTCATACCACCAGTTTGCAATCCTATGGAGCAGAAATTTGAGCACTTAATTTTTTGAGACCGTTTATATATTAAAAATATGGTTAAAAAATTAAGTGCTCCAATTTTTAATCCGTTTGAACGGTGTGAAGATTTTATTATTCTGATCATATTATTCTAAAGAGACATAATCAAATTTTGTATTGAGTTCAAAGTTCAGGGGTTTTTTTGAATTTTTCCCTTTTGTTTTTTTGATCCGCAAGCACATGCTTAACTTACTTCCACCATTTTTTGGAGTACAAATTGAAAAGCAAGAAGCTTGGGCAAAGGGGACAATAAGCAAATTCAGGGCAGACAACTATTTAATGTGTAGCGGTTCAAAAAAAAAAAAAAAAACTATTTAATGTGTATAAAGTAGGCATTCATTGGCGCATCATTGCTGGGGTCAAGAATGAAAACAAAAGCTTCTGCATTCATTCCTACTTGGAGGAAACATAAGTACTAGAGTAATTTATTGGGAGCCGATAATGCCACGAATCTTTTTTTTACTGCCACGACTATTAAACGCTGTCCTTGACAAATGGACTTTCTTGTCCTTTGCTCTCAAAAGCAGTCAGAGCCTTAATTTAACGTTTCCAAATTGCCCTGTAATTGATTTTCTTCCCTAAATTGTTGATATGTATTCCCTTTCAAGTTTCAACAGGCTCTTGCCATTCCCATTCTACGTTTTGTCTCTTTCCCTTCGATTTGACATCTCCATGACTAGAGACAGGAACTCTTATCATCAAGGTATGCTATTCATACTTTCTGCTGGAGTATGACCTCAACTTTACTAACTCAAACCCGCATAACCCTCCCTCACACCCCCCCCGGACTTTTACTCCTACCTCACCCCATTTACACCTCCCACCGGCAACCACCATCACCATTAATCTCTCTTTCTCTCTCTCTCTCTGACACTCACACACTGTATTCACCAAGTTAGATTCCAACCACGATGGCGTCTCTGAGCTTCGGTCTGTCTTCAATGCACTCAGCTTCGACGCCGACACGTCCTCGGCTGATCTAACCAACGCCGTGATGGAGATCGACAAGGACGGCGATAGCGCCATTGACCTCCAGTCCGGACCAAGAGTTTGCCGACTTCCACCGCGCGAACGCATCCACCCAGGTCGCCGGCGACATCTGAATGTACTGATAATAGTGGATAAAACTAGCGTTGGTATAACTTGGGACTGTATTCGGATTCATAACTTATTAATCATTCTTGGCCTCAATCCGTTCAAACACTAAATTTTTTTCCAAGTGAACGTAATTGAGCGTCTCTTTGGATTTTTATTGACGAGATCGAGTTTATCCAAGGCCAAGTTTGGGTGTGTAAATGATTCAACAGTAGAATGATCGGCTGAGTTTCATCATTGGCAGTCCTGTGACAATAATCAAAAGAGTATCAAACCACCATATTGATCAAAGGCTAATAACCCATTGAGGGTAAGCTTTGCAGAGACAATTCAACGAATAATAACAAATCATATCAATCAAAGGCTAGCTCATCCGTATCGGGTGGCAAATCAAAAGAGTAGAATAAGGGCAGCCATTGCCATGGCTGATGGCTCTGTTTCTTGGCTTAAGAACAGGGTAATATATATATATGTAGGGTTGGATTTGCTTAGCTGTCAGAAGACTTTGGGGTCTTCACTTTTGACGTTTTGTACCGCTAGAAGAATGGCAGTCATTCTTAGGATTAGGAAAGGGTAATTTGGGAACGTTAAATTAAGGCTCTGACTGCTTTTGAGAGCAAAGGACAAGGAAGTCCATTTGTCAAGGACAGCATTTAATAGTCGTGGCAGTAAAAGAATGATTCGTGGCATTATCGGCTCCCTAATTTATTTTCTCTTATGGGTGAGGACTGAGGAGACATGTGTAGTTTATGTTGGAGAGAGGGGAGGGGGGCCATTACGTAAAAAGGATGGTAAATAATACTTCTATATGAACTTGGCTTTTCAGTAGTTGGACTACCGATAAGTCTATGTTGTTGAATCTCAATTGTCTATCTCGGTAACCAATAGTCTAGATTTTAAAATAGGGAAATGATAATTCTAAAACTGTTTTTTTTGTACCAAAACTCTAGTGCATAAAAGGCTTGTACCATATGCAGTGTACAAGACTTTTATGCACTGGAGTTTTGGCACAAACAAAAACAATTTTGGCATTATCACTACCCTTAAAATATACTCCTCTCATCCCTTGGTAAGTATCCAGTTTCGTAATTTCAACTTATTAAAAAGATATCATCATTGCACATTTCGCATTAACTTTTATCTCTGCTTTTCAAAACTATCATCCACATTTACCCTGCACATTTCGCATTAACTTTTATCTCTGCTTTTCAAAACTATCATCCACATTTACCCTTTAACTCTTTACCCATCAACTTTTCAAAAGTACAAAATAGTAATTGTACAAACTGTTAGATAACTTGATATACATTGTTGGGCTCATCTTCTTACAGCTTAAGCTTTTGGGAGAGTTGGTAACTTAACATGGTATCAGAGCTCAGGTTGCAAGAGGTCTTGAGTTCAAGTCTCTTCGATTGCATTATGCTTCTCCCCTTCGTATTCTGCTTCGTTCTGTCATCTCCACGTGCAAGACAGGTTGCACGTGAGGGAAGGTGTTAGATAGCTTGATATACATTGGGCCAGTTTTTGGGAGAGTTGGCAACTTAACACAAACTTCTTCCCATTAATTGTTCAAAATGGACACTTATTAAGGAACATTTCAAAATGAAATACTGGACTCTTATTTGGGGACGAAGGGAGTATTACGGAAAGATTCTTTTGACAAATCTAAACCATTGAAAATACTTTTGGACGGTTGAAATAGCACCGGCTACTCTCTACAGTCCAACCTCAGACTGCATAGAAGCCTCTTTCTAAATATGTGTCATTACACTGTCCCTAACTGTTAATCATGTTCTGAGTCCTCCCCCGCCCATACTCCCACCGATTGGGGACTCCATGATACTGTGATTAGTTTTGTTTTGTACCATAAAACTGTGCCTCAAAAACTAGTTCTAAGCAACACGAAAATGCATCATGTGCAATCTTTTCAGTGCCAATCATTTCCCAACTGTTTTTTTTGGTTACACAATCCCACATTCAGCTACCATTCTGAAATAGACAAGTGGGTGCCATGTGGGCATGTCGTAAAGGTATACGTGAAACTCTTCCTATCAAATCCATGATCCAAACTTTTCATTCGGGAAAACTCTACTTCTCTCCCAATGGAGAAGCTAACACTATCTTCACCACATCAAAAGAAGGATCAAGAAAAGTTTCTTTTAAGAGCACACGAGACGAGGTAGGACTCACAAGAAACATCCATCCAGACAAATCTTAATTAGCTCACTGCTCAATGGACCTCTTATTAGACTAAGAAAGATTACGCATATGGGAACACTACATAAGGTAAACTCCAGGTTTTACTTCTTTTCTCGAATAAAGAGGAAACAGTCCCCCTTGCAAAAATGGCATGATATCCAACATGAGGTTAAAAAGATTCCAAGTTCAACTAACAAGTTCTCATAATCTTCTTTGTTGTTGTCACAAGCACAAAGATATGGTGGTTGCGAAGGGCTTGTGCATTACTACCGGTGCTTTAGTATTGCCGCCAGTGACGATAAAACAGATTCCTGGCAGATAGGATAATTTCGATATTCAAGATGAGGCAAGACCCCAAGAATCTACCTGCATTAGTGATACCAATACATAGCCTCAAAATGTTGATAGTCAATGATTGACAACTTCCTATTTGAGTCTGTCGATAGACATTCAAAAGTCCAGATCTCAACAAAATCCCCAACACTGGTATATCCTTCAAAACAAAGACTAAAAGCAACCCCATACAACTAAATTTTGCAACCCAAAATTGCTCCGTAACCCGGTAGTACACATTAAAACAGTACATATTCCAAACTTCGTACAACTAAACTTCTTCACCCGGCCAATCATCAAAAACTAGATGATGATTGCGTGTGTTACAAACTAGATGTCCGTCCTGAGTCCTGACATGGGCATAATAGCTGTCTTTCAACTCACATTCTATCTTCTCTCTTACGCGGGGCACAGGTTATGATTTCATCAACTCTGAGAATCATCTCAGCAGCCTCAGTGGCAGAGAGCAACACAGCCTGTTTAACTTTGAATGCTTCACAGATCCCACGCTCCGCCATATCTCCCACCTGTGGAAAGACTCCAAGAGTTGAAGTAAATGCGGAATAGCACAAGTAAATCACAAGAAAAAGCGCAAGGTGATACAAAGAGTTGGTATCACCTTGCGCTTAACTACAAAAAGCAGGAGGTGATAACGCTCGTCTTACGGCCCCATTACTCTGTCCCTCCCTCTCTTGTTTCCTCTTTTTGGTTGAAAACTTTGACGCTCAAAATCCCACGAAATATGTGATATATAGTACCTTAGCCCTGCGGAGATGTAATAGAGTTGATTCCCTCACTGGCAATTTAATAGGGGAAACCAAGCCTTTGAATAAGTTTTCTTATCCTATATTCCTATGTGATTATCTACCCTTTTGCTAGTAATACAGCCAAACAAACAGGGCCAACAAGGAATCTCTTGCTATGTATTTGAATTGCATCACTTACAGCTCCACTAATGACATCTATTCCTGCAGTGCTTCCTTCTTTGTGGTGCTCTGCTCGGAGCTGAGAAACCAAGTCAGCGCTGTCCAAACCAGCATTGTCAGCAATGATTGTTGGAATTGCAATGAGTGCCCGGGAGAAAGCTTCAATGGCATGAGATTTTTTCCCAGGAGTCTTACGGGCCAACTCATCCACTGCCTTTGCCATAACCATCTCAGGCCATCCGCCACCAAGCAAAACCCTACTGTCATTTACAGTCTGAGACAGAACACACAAGGCATCATGCAGAGACCTTTCAGCTTCATCGAGCACGTGATTGCTGCCGAAAAAGAGAGCCACAAAAACATCAGCACATAATAAGTATAGCAATAGAATGGAAGGCTCGATATTGGAAGGTTAAATGTATGACCCAAACACAACAGCTGGGAATTAGGAGCCAGACGAAGCTCCAATAAACAAGTGTTGAAAGCCACATATACTTTTTTGCCCTTTACGACAAGATGATGCAATTCTAGTGATCAGATTTCATAATCAAACATCAAAATCGTTGCAATATCAGCTTCACAGTCAAATGCCAAATTGAAAAGTAACAGCTTGATTACACCTCAACATTGGAAAAGGCAAAGTAGATTGGAATAACATTTTAACCCCAAAACTCAACCCTCAATCCAAAACTACTTCCATCCCTAATTGCCAAGCACAAACTTGACCAATCAGCAGACAGAGGCACCAGGTATTAACAAGCAAAAAACTAGTGACACGAAAAGGACTCTAAATAAGGAACTCCTTTGCTATTCAATACAGTTGGCATTTTACAAATCAGACTAGCCAAGGGATGACAATAAATTAATTGGTGACAGCGCTCAATGTACGTAATGTGAAAGAAACAAATAAAGAGAATTAAAACAAAAGACTACAAAATAATGTACCTTGCACCTCTCAATACAATTGTGCATGCCTGGCCCAATTCGACACCAGAAAATTTGATCAACTTGTCCTCACCAATCATAATTTCTTCAATGAGCTGGCAATGTCCAAGCTTAACTGATTCTGGATTGTCAAAAGTAGAGGCAATATCACCACCTGTAACTAGAGCCAAGCGCTCAATACCCTCAAAATCAGCATGCTCAATTGCAAGAATTCCCGCATCGGCAAATAGTTCCTCTGGGAAATTGTAAATGAGCTGTCGGTTCACAAAGCAGTTAATCCCATGAGCTAAGATCTTTTGCACCTTCTCCCTCATCTTCTCCTTCTCAGCCGTTTCAATCTCAGCAACCCTAGACATGGAATCAACACGAACTCGGGCGCCATAAATTTTCACTTTATCCGTGTCCATTGCAGTATTTGCCACCAAGATCTTTGCATTTTCAATGCGTTTCGGTTGGCCAATACCGATTTTCTTGTCTAGAATGAAACTGCCACACATACAACGCCAGGTACAACAGCAAACAGTTCAGGATAACCAAAACTTATTTTCGTGGTCAGGAGCGAAGAAAAAAGAAACACGAAAAGCAAAACACGACTATAACTTTGAACTTTTCCCATTTGGGAAGATAACCAACTTCGCAAAGCCACAGTTAGCTAGAATGAGGTCAAGGAGGTTTTGATGGGCTCAAAATCTCGGACTATGCAAACATTTAGATTGAAGAATCAAGTGTTGATGTTATCCTAATTCCAAATCATCCGAAAGGATCATTGGCATAAAGCTTCTACACCATTGCAGACATGCCAAAACAATATCAGCAAAAAACAAACAAATCTTCTAGTAGTCCAAGAACTTTTAGAATGCCAAAATAAGCATAAAGGAAACATCTGAGCTGAAGGCAAGAGAAAGCGCAATGAATGCCTCAATATTAGGTATGCAAACACTCCTATTGTATCACATCTAAGGACAAAACTTCTAGAACTTTTAGAATGCCAGAGAAAGCGGAATGAATGCTCTATAGGTATGCAAGCACTCCTATTGTATCACATCTAAGGAATTACAAGTTCAGATGTCCCACCCTTCATCCAAAAAGGAATCAATCAAAGATCCACCAGGCTTCTTAATAATTTGAATGGCCTCCAAGTTTGTACTGCCCTGCCATTTTAACAAAAATGATTAATGCCGACAATAAACGAATATATACTAACTAGAAGAACTGGCCAAATGCACTAAGGATATTATGCATCAAGGCTAATCCTTCAGAATCAACGGGAAAAAACAAACAAACAAACAAATGATACAGAAACGAACAACACATATACTCGAAAAAATTGAATTGTACATATAATACACTATGGAGGAAAACTTCAAGAGGAGCACACAATTGGATTCTCAAAGAAAGTTCATCGCTGCAGATACTAAATGGAACCATCAAAAGGATAACCATATGGGCCTGTATTGAAAAGTAATAAAGACAAAATATTCCAAAAGCCAGATCAGCAGCAGAGCCAGAATTCTTGCGGTGAATATTGGGAAGTGAGGACCATGGTTCATAGTTGGATCCATCCTTGGGCCAACCTTTCTCAAGGGCAAAAACTGGAACTAACACTCATGGTTCATTCTTATTCATGAAAAATTTAAGAAGAGGATCCATCTAACAAAACTGCCTTTCCATAGATGGTCCTGAAATGGAAGGTTAAAATATAGCCCACGGCTATGGATGAAGGACCTGTTAAATCATAATCGTCAACCAAACCAAATCATCTAGGAAGTACCAATAGAAGAGCTTGATCTTGACTTGTATGGACGGGTGCATTTTGCACTTTGTAATCAGACGGTTCAAACAATGACACCTCTCCAAATTAATCCTGCAATGGAACTTGCGTTCTTATAAAATTTCCAAACTGAAGACAACTAAATATGTGTCACCTCCTCACCTTTAGCCTCATCACAGCATCAACAGCCAGTTTTGCAAAATGTTCCTTATCCTGAGAGAGGATTTTAGAGCTCAAAGTAGTCATTGCAATCTTCATTAAGTCAGACTTGAATTTCTCTGCATTAATGTAGAGTGTTATATCTCATTCTCCATAATAAATGCCAATGAAAGTAGGATCTTGATACAATGGGAATCATAGAGATGCAAATGCAAGGATGAAGGATAACTACCTACCGAACCCGAAAAAAGAAACCTAAGGGGAAATTGCAAAGAAGGAAACAGGGTCTCAATGTTAAGCCTTAAATTACCCTCCAACAGACAAAACTCATCCATCCCGAAACTTGTCAAAAATGACACAAGGTTCATAATATGAATCTCATAGTAAATCTAGAGGAGACGAGCCATCAATGACTATCTAATACTCAAATATACTAAAAGGTACCTGCATCCTCCTTATTATCCATCACCCTCTGCAGTAAAGCCTCACGAGCACACTCAGCAGCCATCCGGAAACCTAAGAAATAAAAAGGCAACGTACGGATAAACATTAAAAAAAAAAAAAAACCACAATGGTGACCATAAATCAAAAAAGGACAAATTACACTGACACTAAACAATTTTAGCGACACCCCTCTGCTGTTTGAAACTACAACAGCACTTGTACTTATGTAAACTCATATATAGGAATACCCACGTTAACTGTTTATCAATGAGTCACACAGATTAATTGAAATTACAACCTTATCTGGAATGACCAATGAATAATTATCTATAGGTATGTTCATATGTTATTGATGCAGTAGGATTTAGGGGTATTGTTGTCATTTTAGTGTCTTTAGAGTGTGTAGGGTTTTGAGTCTATAAATAGGTGTCTTGTGCCCTCATTAAATAGTTTTTTTGATGTATTGATAAAAGAATATAGAGAGCTTTTGCTCCTTGCATCCCATCTTGGGATTTCTCTCTTATGAATCTATCTCTTGATTTGGTTTGCATCATTTGGTATCAGAGCACTTGAGCTCAGATCCTGACCACTCATCTCGCCGGACTCTAGCCGGAAACCTAAACCTCGCCGGAAAATCTCACCGGAGACCATTTCACTCGAAATCTCCAGATCTGTACAACCCAAGGCCCTACAACTCGATTTCGAACCTTAAGATCCACAGATCAACCATTTCAAAGATGTACAATTGATTTTCTGTACTTTTTGAAGCCCAAAAACCCTCAAAACCCACGGATATTACTCGAAATCACTGTAGCAGGCTCCAAAATCACTGTAGCAAGCTCCATTTGTCGATTTCTGGTCGTTTTTGAGTTTTAATCCATCATTTCAAGACTAGATCTGCCTGTTTTGACCCTTTTTGAAGCTGTACGAACAATTTCAAGCATTACCCTGTTGATTTTGAGCCAACCCAGCCCTAATCGACCTTCGATTTCCTGTTTCGAACGTGACCCAGCCATTTTCGAGGCTTGAAGTCAATTTCGGACTCAGATCTGCCCTTTTTGGTACTCAAAACAGTGGTAAGGGCCTCCGTTTATACTTTTGGGCACTCGAATCTGCATTTTAAGGTTTCATTTCAGCTGGGTTATCTCGATTTGTTGCTATTTGCTGCCATTTCTTGCGATTCTTGTGGGTTGCATTTTGGGATCGTTTGTGTCGATTGCTTGCGATTGGTGGTGGTGTGGAGTCTTGAGTTGATTGGGTTTTCATTATTTGGAGTTGATTTGCTTGTTTGGAGTTGATTGTTGGTGTTGTAATGGCTTATCGAGCTAGAGGTAGACGAGGAGGTAGAGGTAGAGGAACAATGGTGATGGCTTTGAGTATGAAAATGATTGCAATTCGAAAGATAATCGGAATGAGATTAAAGAGTTGAATGAACAAGTTGCTACCTTGTATGACAAGGTGCGGCGTTTGCAATGTCCGACCGAAAGGAAGGATTCCATTGCATTGGAAATTCGTTATGGTGCTCCGCATTGGCGTAGAACAAATTTGGTTGGATTTGAATATACATCGGTGAACGATGTTGATAATGAACTTCCCAAGTTTTGTGGAAGCCCACTAGAGTTCGTTGGTTGGTTGAACACCATTGAAAGTGTTTTCGAATATTGTTATGTTACCGAAGCAAAGAAGGTGAAGTTGACATCTACTTGCCTTAAGGGGAGAGCTTCGGATTGGTGGACAAAACTCAAAGTTAGTCGACTAAGGAGAGGCAAAGAAAAGATTAGCAAATGGGGTAAGATGAAGAAGAAGCTGAATGAGGAATTCTTACCTTTCCATCAACATTCCAATGCCGATTCCTTGACTAGTTTTGGCAAGAGCAAGTCCTTAGGGACTGTCCCAACTAAGAATCAACCTTTAATTGGCACCTTGGAGGCTAGAAATCCGTCACCTTGTGGAATATTCGAATGCTTCAAGTTTGGGGAATCATCTCTTGAGCTGGAAGTTGGTGAAAAGGCTAGTGAGCATATTCTTAATGCCCTCTTTGCTAAGGAGGTAAGATAACCATGTTGTGATGATGATTATAAAACCATTCCAATCTTTGATGAGTATCCTAATGAAGAGTTTGATGTTGGCCTTAAGACGTTCCCGTCTATGATGAGTGTCTAGGTGAGAAAGAAAGACTTAGGGTATTGTGGGTGATAATGAAGAGCAAGAAATACCAAATCCTTCAATCTTTGAGCCATGTGGCCCGTGTACGTTTTGGGAAGATAGTGAGCAAGTCTTAGAGGAGAGCTATGACAGGAAGATTGATGATCGTGACTTCGAGATTGAAGATTTCTCTCAAAACTTGCCACTTAAGTCGCCTTTGGTACAAGGCACTCAACTTTATGACTATGGGAATGATTTGGAAGCTCCACTATTCGATGACGTGTTGCTTGAACCAAAGGTTGAGGATTGGTTTGAAATGTTGCTTCCCGAGTTGCCCCAATTGCAAGATGTTCAAGTTTGTGATGTTGTGGTGCCCAAACAACTTCTAAAGTGTCCGACAGAGAGAAGAAACGACTTGAGACAACTTGAAGATCCTTTGGGAATGGTGTTCACTCGAGAAAGTCTTGGGTATGATCTTGAGCATGTGGTGACATTGAATTTTCTCTATGTGAAGGTAGTTGATTTTTGTGACGTTTTGGAACCAAGTGTAGTCACTTATATTGAGGAAGTGTTGAGCCTTGAGAGGCATGGCAAATGGGTGATTTCTTGGCACATAAGCAAGGACGCAGTGGATGTACACAAACGAAAGCTCGTATTGAAAATGGGTTACTGCATGAGAGTGACGTGGATCAAGGAAATGCAGCCACATGCCTACTTTGGGGCTACATAATAAATAGTTCTACAGTTCTATGTTTTCTTCATTTAGTTGTCCAACTTGAGGACAGGTTGTTTTCTTTAGAGGGGGTGTATGATGCAGTAGGATTTAGGGGTATTATTTTAGTGTCTTTAGTGTATGTAGGGTTTTGAGTCTATAAATAGGTGTCTTGTGCCCTCATTAATTAGTTTTTTTTGATGTATTGATAAAAAAATATAGAGAGCTTTTGCTCCTTGTATCCCATCTTGGGATTTATCTCTCTTATGAATCTATCCCTTGATTTGGTTTGCATTAGTTATTCTTGTAGAAAGTTGTTACTTTAACTATCACTCATGTTTTGCAACATGGATAGGTTACGATGAGGTAAACAGACTGACTTGAAAACTACCCATCTTCAACTTCCATCCACGATATTCCAGATTCTGAAACACCAAATGCCACTGTTAGTGACACCCAACATCTCACCTCCTTCACACAAAATGTCTTTGACAATCGACCCCATCCCAACTCCTACCACCACCTACAAACTTATGGGCCAACCCGACCACTCATAACTTCTTTGAATCACTCCTCGCTCTTTCTCAGTCTTCATTGTTCAGTTGATGATTTTTGTGCTTTGGCTATTGAGGGAGTTGACGTGATTAGAAAATTGGAGAAAAAACCAAGTCAGATACCAAGTGTAGCAATAAAATCTTCCAAACTTCAATTAAAGGAAGTAACTTGCCCCAAAAAGAATCGGCCAGTTTTGCCTACAGTGCTTGTTGAGCCACAAGCAGTTAAAAGAAAAGAATCGCACAGACCACAAAGAAAACTTGGCAATATAGATCAACTTCGAAATAAGAATAGCTACTTTCTAAGGAAACAATTCCTTTATAGCAGCAGTTCACAAATTCTCCTAAAATGATTATGCAAAAACCAAACTGGTTCTAAAGGCAAGTTGGCACAGGTGTAAATGTCTTTGAGCTTCAAAACCAATATGTGGAAATCGAAAGAGAGGTACCTAGAATGTGGATTGGAATCAAGGTTTTGGTTGCCTAGTGAGTGGAAATCTACATATAGCACCACAGGCCTGAAGATGAGAGAGAGAGGGAGAGACGCGCGCACACACAGAGGAGGGGGCAAGGCCTTACAAAGTGATAAATGGGTATGCAATTCTTGACCAGAGTCAAGGAGTCTATAGCTCTATAGAAGGAAGGTCACATGGGCCTAGCCTAACCATCTTGTGGTCATAGAGTCTTACTTTGATGCATCCTAAGAGTAAGTAGCCTCTCTCCCAGTTGCAAGTCACAGTCAATGTTGCACCGCAGGTTGACGACCTAACGAAACCTTCCTCCCTACCCTCCAAGCCACTTTCTTTTTTTTTGGCACATCCCTACAAGCCACAAATACCCAACGTACTGTGGTGCTGGCACTAAGCCTAAATCCTGACTCATAGGAGTCAGGTTTTTCTGAACCTCTTGGGCCTCGTATTGGTAGGAGGCAAACCGCTGCAGTGCTTCCAAGTTGATGCTTATAGCCGCGGTACCTCTTCCACAGACAGCGCCTTAACTAGATTCATATGTGGGCCCTTATAAGGTGGTGGTATGGCCTGGGCCATGGTGTAGGGTCCTATGGAGTTGGTGACATGGCCTGCGCCATGTCCATTTCTAAAATGAAAGTTATTAGTTCATCTTCTCTAATCCTCGCCGTCATCTTATTAGAATGATAGCATCTAACACTGCATAACAAGCCACATGAACGAATTCCTTGCATATTTTACATGGAACGACAAGGCATCTAGAGAAATACTGCTACATCATATCGAAATGGAAAAGGGTTACAAGGGGTACATTATAAGACGATTTAGTCACCAAACATTAGCATATGGAATATAATAGATCAAAAAGTCCAATAAGAATGGACAAAAGCACATCTGGACATCAGTGAAACTTAAGAAAAAAATCACTGGAAGAACTTGCAAAACGTCGTCATCACAAACATTAGAAGGTCACAGCTGAAGCGGATGGACTTCTCCTCCCCTACTAAGAAGAAATCATGGGGAAAATTGAAAAATGCTAAGTGAAGCTTATAACAGACCTGCAATTATGGTCATTGGATGAATCTTTGTTGCTACCAACTTTTCCGCCTCCCTCAAAAGCTCGCCAGCCAAAACAACTACAGAAGTAGTCCCATCTCCAACTTCATCATCTTGAACTTTGGAAATCTCTGCAATGATTTAAGGATGACATTATGTCGAATGAGAACTGTTTTTCAGAGCTCAACTAGTGGCATCAACATTTTTTATTTTTTACGATTGATAGAAGAGTTAGATATCATTCCAAAAGTACCCATATAGGTGGAACCGTGGAAGATTAGCTCTAGAAATATTAGTTACAAGGACATACAATTTCGTTGTCTTAAATTGCTAACCACCAGCTCATTTCATGATGTTGAATTTTAACCAGCAACTCACTTCATAGTGTTGATTTTTTACCACCAACTCATCTAAAATCTTAAGATCTTAGAGAAGGGGTAACTTTTGTCATTCATATCCAGTATCCCTAGAATACACATGGTAGCAGGCACACAAACCGAAGTAAAAATACCAAACTAAAACCAAAACACAAGAAAAAGAGGATACCAACAAGGACTTTAGCAGCTGGATTATCAATATGAAGTGACTTTAATATTGTAGCACCATCATTTGTCACAGTAACACTGTGCCCCCTGCCGGTTGACTGTAAAATTTTATCCTGCAGAGGAATTACATGCATGAGCAGCTGGTTAAGTTTACGAACAGAAAGAGACCCAAATCATAAAGGGCGGGAACTTCTGATTTTCCAGCAAAGTGAGAAAACAATAAGGTTACCATTCCCTTGGGCCCTAAGGTTGTCTTCACCAAATCAGCAATTGCCATTGCACCAATAAAGGATGCCTATACAGAAGAATCATAATGCTTAGTCAACGACATAAAGAGCAAACTAGATTATGATTTGACGATATATAAGGAATATAGCTCTCACACAAGGAAAAGTCCTGCCTAGGCTACCAAGAAACAATGGGAAAACTATAATCCAAGATCTGCAATACTGGTACAGAACTAGCTCAAACCTGCAACGGTCAAAATACAGGCACCACCAGATAGCCCAGTAATTGTAATATACTGTAAACTGGACTAGACTAGATGTATGCTAGTACATATATGCAATTGATGCAGGATGATTAGATAAGCAAAGATAAAACCCTAGGACTCCACACCCAAGGAACCCTATAACTCTGCATCTAGGGGTTGAAAAGACGGATCCACACTGATACCAAAAGAAATCAAATTCAGTTCATCAGCTACATTTCTAATTTTACGTTACCGGTAGAGTCCTTTAAAAGGTTCTTCCATAGTATAAATACAAATCAAGACAAGATAACCTAAAAATATTATCTAAGGGATAAATACTAACACAAAAACTAAATCCACGAATAATATCCTTGAGATTAACAACTACACACATAAATATTCTCTAGGATTAAGAATAGCATGTCCTGTTCCCTAGCAGTAATACTTTATCACAGCATCGAAAACACAGTACGCAGCGGAGATGGATGGCCATAACATATAAAATTCACTTAAAAGACATTAATATCCAGCATTACGCTTGATAGACCAAACTCACCATTCTGGCGCGTTCACCCTTTTCTTCTGTAGCTTCATCTTTAAAAAGCCTCTCCACCTAGAGAAAAACAACCATGACAGAAAAATTAAAATATCAACCAAAACAAGGAGAAACAAATTCTAATTCTAATAACTTTATAAGTAATAAACAAGCCGAAGCCGAATGAGCCGAGCAGTTAATTGTCCAAGCAAACTGTTCAATCTTTAGCTTGATTTGAGACAAGCCAATCTCGAACCGACCATTAGTCGAAGCGAAACTCGAGTAGCTAGAAATTTTTTTATACATCATAAGCTGAACAAGCCCAGTAACAGCTTGTTTGAGCTTGGTTTGAAAGCTTAACAAGCGAATTCTAAGAACTTTAGGAATGATAAACGAACCAAACGAGCCAGGCAGTTAATTGTTCAAGCTTGGTTTAAAAACTCAACAAGCGTCAAAGCATGAACACAATGAATTGTTCAACCTTGGATTAAAAACTTAACAAGCATCAAAACATGTTCATGCTTTAGCTTCTCATGAGACAAGCCGATCTCAAACCGAGCTTTAGTCTAGCCGAATCTCTAGTAGCTTGAGTTTTTTTTATAAATCTTAAGCCGAACAAGCCACGTGGTAGCTTGTTCGAGCCCGGTTGGAAAGCTTAACGAGCTTCAAAAAATGTTCAATCTTAGTTTGTTTACGTAGTAAACTGATCTCTAACGACCTTTTAACGAACGAACACGAGCTCAAACTCGGGCGTTCCCATAACAGGCCCTAATTATAACTTCAAGTCATCGTCAGTGTATAACATACCGCCATCAGAACCACGTAAACGAGACGGAGCCGGCCGCCGAGTGCTCAGACAGGCTTTAGTTAATACCTGAAACAGAGAGATCGAAAAACAATTCTTCGTCAAATGCAGAACGAACGGCCAAGATCTAGCAAGATGACGTGTAGGTTACAGTATGTACAGCCACTGAGTATGATGATTAGCGCAAATGAAGTCACCAACACATAGGAGAGAGAGAGAGAGAGAGAGAAGTGTACCTGTTGGATTTGCGATTTGGGCTGTGTTGCTGATTACGTAGAAAACCCTAGGTTGGGGAGAGAGAAGGAGACTGCCGAGGGTGTTCTCTTCCCGCCGAGAGGAGGCGATTTGCTTTACTCACTGCTTGAGGCAGTGTAATAATCAGGTGTTTCTAGAGGTTACGGTGATCTGTGGACTTTACATATACGAAACCGTTGGATTATGCCATTAGGGTCCACTAATCGCTGTCGACCATAGGGGATAGGTCCCACCATTCAAACAGCAATTAGGGCGAAACATGCTGAACTAACTAGAACCGACCGAAAAAGCTAAGGCCAGTAGGCCACCGCCCGGGGAGACCGACGGTGGAAGCCGACGGCCACGGAGGCAATAATTTAAAAAAAAAAAAATAGTTGTACATTTCAATTTTCCAGGAGTATTTTCAATTTCTTTTTCTGTTTCTGATTGTTAGGTAAATCTATGGGGTTTTTTTAACTCGTGATAAATTTTTAATTTTTTTGACAAAACCACTTTTTTAATGCTTACTGTATTTCGCATGATAAAAACAATATTTTGGCTCGGAGGTAGAAAGGGGCCGTTACACTTTCTCCAAAAAAGAACTTTTTGAAAAACAACCATGCTACTTGCACATATGTTTTTGCACATATCTTGCACATACATTTTTGTGGGGCCCATATCGAGGTCCCACAAAATGATCCAAACCGTTCATTTTTTATAAAATATTTTTTGGAGGGTTCTTGTAAAAAATCAACTCCAACGGATATCAGTAAAGGTTTTATCAGAATTCGTAGGAAAAAACAGAATGATTCATTACATTGGAGCTGATTTTTTATAGGAACCCTCCAAAAAATATTTTAAAAAAGATGAGCGGTTCAGATCATTTTGTGGAACCCCGATATGGGCCCCACAAAAATATATGTGCAAGATATGTGCAAAAACATGTGTGTAAGAATCATTACTGTTTGAAAAATAAGGTAATTTCAAGGTCAAAAATCATGTGTTTATCCAAATAATTTTTCTATCAATATGGATCTTATTTGATAGATTGAGATCTTTTAAACGGTATAAAAAAAATTGAAAAATTGTTTTTTATTTTCGTTATATTTGAGTTTAAAATTACCTTTTTTTTGAAAAAGAAAGTTTTGGGAGAATGCAGAATGGGGCCTAATAAGTTTACAAAATCTATAAGCCGTTCAAAAAAAAAAGTTTTGCCATGTTTCCACAAGTAATTACTGTATTAAGTGCTCTTGTAGCACCGCCACAAAGTACTCTAGGAATCAAAATCCCATACCAATATCTAAATTTTCTCTATATTTATTCGCAGCCCACCATTATCAATCGCCGGCGCAACCTTCTGCACCCCACACTCACTATACCAGTGGTGTGGGATTTATTGAAAACATCCATTTGTATCATGAGCAATAAAGTCTCGTAAATCCAACACTAAAAGAATAATCCAATGAGCACGAAGAAGTTTGCAACTGTTTGTGATCCATCAGTCCTTTCAAATTGTCAAAAACTCAGCAAGCCAATACAACCATGAAATGCAGGTTTTATAGACGACCTTTAGCAATATACATACGCAACCACAAATTTCCATTCAAAGAGAAATAACGGATTTTCCTTTCTCCTTTCTCGCAATACACCAGACAATAAAAAGACTCCCAAAAACTATATTTCACCAATTGAACACCCAGTGTATACAAAACAAAACGCCGAGTCTGCAATGAATACTAGTAATGCAAGACTCAAGTCACTCAACAAACAGATAGACGACTCCGGGCATATAAAACCCCCCGCACCAAAATTCCTTCAACAATGCCTTAACTTCTGGCTAATTCCAAGCTCGGCAAAAAATCAAACCACCACCAGGCATCTTTTTCACCATTAGACAGGCGGAGTGCAGAACCCTTCTTATTTGACCCCTGTAGCAACATTGCTCCAGCTTAGCACCACTTCGACACCGATGGACACTGAACCTGACCTGACTGTGACTAGACACGGTGAGCTGCCCTGACCAGACTCTACACCATGCACCTTGTATGCCTCTGCATGAAATGCTTCATCCACAACCTTCTGAAATTCTGATAAATTATAGGGACTTGGTCAGACAAAAAAAAAAATTTGAGCATGGAAGAAATTCCATCTACGTTTGTAGGCGGTTAGCTTTTGGGGAGGAGATCCCCGAGTCTGCCACCTAGGAGACCGTGTTTGCCATGCTCTTTCCTTCTGCTTTTGGGTTGAGAACAAAATAAAAAACCATTTAAAGTTGATTATGAGAAGCATCAATTTTGATGGCTTTCCATTCTGATGATCTTCGGAATGATTGTTTCTTGAAATGTATACATTCTTAATGTGGATGTAAAATGCAAGCACGGGCCAGACAATGGGTCAACTTACAAAGCTAGCCTATGATAGAGTTCGCATTCCTATTTGAAGAGAGTGAGTCTTGAAGTAGATGAGCTACATACCTTCAGCTGAAACTGAATCCACCAGATGGAAGTTGAACATCACTTCCACCAAAGTTGAAGCCAGGCTGGGAAGCACCATCACCTGGAGGTAAAGTCTCATCCTCCTCCTCCAACCAATAAGTCTCGAGAATCTTGACAGTCTTCTCGTAAATTTCATTGTTGTCGTGACTCTGGAGATTTTCTATCTTTTCCAACCCATCAGCTTCATCTATCAACTGGGCATAGTAGTTAACATCTCCAGTGCTTCCCGCGTTCTTCTCAACTTCCCCAACCTTCAAGATATTTTCCAGCCCTTCCAAGCAGACAATGATGATCCTTGGATCAGGGCATACAAGGAGATCACATAAAGGCTTTATACAGCCTTGACTGACTAAGTACCTGCCTCCAACATGACAGCCAATCATTAAAAAGTCAACTACGCACGAAATTAAGCTAAGAAAATTCAGGAACTAGCAGAAAACATACTTGACTTGCTCATGAGTACCACCAGAAGTAGCATTTGATATTGACCAAGCAGCCTCTTTCTTTATATCAAACTCAGCTGTTTGGAGCAGATTGACGAGAGGAGCTATTAAACCAGCCTCGATGACAGCCTGTTACACCAACTTTATGCAGTAAGGATGATTTCTACTTTAAGGACTTCTGGTAGCCAAAGAATCTACATAGAGATTTGCGCATTGAAACTAGCAACCATTCTGCACCATACAACTTTTAAAAAAAAGGCTGTAAAGCACTCTATAGGGCACAGGGAACACTGGAAAGTGCAAGATCCATCAGAAGACACAGAAACAAATTATTTTCTTTTGACCCTAGAGAAAATTAATACCTCCAGGAACATTTGGCAGCAGGTCTGCCATCCAAGTGGTGTTTCTACACCACAACCCAATTGGGAAGCTGAAACCTCGTGGCTCATTGGAGAATTTAGTGGTAAATGATTTGGCAACATAGTTAGAAAGCTTGCTTGGGCTGCCATGATATACTACATATGGCAAGATAGGAATTATAGAGCTTTTCAAGGCATTCATCGACCTTTTCCCACTGTTTTGGATAAGATTTGTTTGGATGCATGTATCAGGAGATCCCAATTTTTATCAGTAGAGCAAACTCCATTTAACACCATGCTTTAAAGCCATTGGCAAATCCCCCCAATAGGATTTTTGCCTCAGCTTAGCTGAGTTTTAGCTTTTTTGGAAGATATGCCTTCTTGATTCTTGTAAGATTGTTTTCCTTACTGAATTTCTCATTCATCCAAAAAAAAAAACAAAATTGTCACGAAATCATGATATACTCAAATGACTTGAGTGGAACCCATTAACTGTTTGATCCCAAATAAACACAATAACCCACACGCATGTTGAAGCCTATAACTTATCCACCAAAACCTTTTGACTGGAGGTCAGAACAATATGAGCAAATGAACAATGCCACCAAAGAATCCTCAAGATTAAAAATGCAGCCAACTGTGGCACTCGAAGCATTTCACTTGCAAAAAATTATATTCACTATAATGTGGAGCTTGAAATAACAGTTACAACCCTTTAATATAGTAGTAGAAAGATTACCTGTATCTGTTCCCGGTTTCCAGCAGTAATGTTTGAGATTGTCCAGCATGCTTCTTTCTTGATGCTTTTCTTATGATTATTTGTCAACAAACTCAGCAAGCACGCAAGTGCACCATGTTGAATCATGCACTGTAGAAAAGAGGTTCTCATTATTGGATAAAAAATATCGCATATAACACTGAAAAGTCTGAAACATATACCAAATTCACGATGCGTGGGAGAATGAATACTATTTTATGATACTCCATACTAGTCATGGAAAGACACGCAAAGAGACACACATATTATGTTTCTAATGATAGCTTCTATTTTCAACAAATGAGCAAAAAACCACTTGGAGAATATCAATCTCACGTTTGGTTTTCCAATTTCTTTAGCATGTTCACTATCATAATGTTCAGGAGTTAATGATGTGGCAAAATCAAAAAGAAAACACATATCTTTCACAAGCTCATACCTGAGTCTGAATATCATCTCCCGTGACAATATTGCCCACAGTACGAAGCGCTGGAATGAGCACAGTTGGGGATGGATGACTAAAATATATATGAAAAAATAAAAAATTAGCTCAAGAGAGCAAGGTGTTAATTGAAAATCCAGATTTAACGGAAGAAGTAAAATGCTACTTACAAGAGGAGGTCAACAAGTCGTTGACAAACACCTGCCTCAATCACAGCTTGAATTTTGTCATTCGTTCCATCAGATAGGTACGAAAGAGCCCAACATGCATCTGTAAGCACTTCTTCATCATTTGAATGAACAAGTCGCTCGAGAGCTGGAAGAGCAGGCCTTGTCTGCCATGAAATTTCAAAAATTGCTCAAATAATGTATTGAAGAATAAAGAGGAAATCAATGATCATATTTCATTTAGAGTCCACTAAGAAATTCCTTAACAAAAAGGATTACGTGAAATTACATACAGCCACATATCAAGATACTCACCTGTTCAAATGGGGGCTGCGGCTTGCCCCTGCAAAAGTTTGATAATGTCCATGTGGCATTTCTCAGCATTGAAAGTTTGGCATGCTCGTTCAACTGCGCCAGCAAAGGAATCAAAGCTCCACTGGTGAGCACAAGATCACGACACCTAGGAGAGTCACCAGCAACATTACCTAGTGCCCACACAGCCTAAGACCAAAAACCATATGTTAGTTTTGCTTGCAGATGGTATGCAGCTTCTGCTTAGCAATGGATAATAAACACTGTTTGTATCTTACCTGCTCACGAACATCATCACTAGGAGAAGACAGAAGCTTGACAAAAATGGGGACTGCTCCATGGTCAATAACCACCTTGGTATTTTCCGAGGTACCAGAAGCAACATTTGTCAACGCCCAAGCAGCCTCAAACTGTAGAAAAATCAAAATACCGGCAATGTTATGTACTAAATCAAGTATCCAAAAGAACAAAGCGGTAAAAAGTATACATAGCTACTTCAAACCTGAAGCGGTGGGAAATCCTCCCTCACAAGAAATTCTACAAAGCGAGGAACAACACCGGACTGTATAACTTCTTCAATTGGTGGGCTTCGCTCTGGAAATCATTTTCAACAATTAGTAGAAAACAAATATAGGAAAAAGCGAAATGGAGAAACAAACCCCTATAACACTACTACAAAGGTCCTACCTATTGAAAGCAATTTACGAAATTGTGTAGTAGCCTCCAGCTGCAAATTGTTATCACTTGACCAAACACCAGCAACCATGGAAGGTAGACTCTCTAGCTGCAGCACAATAAATGACAATCAAAACCTAAAAAAAAGAAAGAAAGAAAGAAAAGAAAAGAAAAGAAGAAAAAGTGCAATCATATCCCAAACCCTACAAAACCCTAATTGAAACAAGAGATACATCCCCTAATCACCAAGGCCAAACACACAATCAAAATTTACATTATCAATCTTGGATCCTTGTTGGGTGATGAACCAAACACACACAATAGCACCAAGAAACAATCAATCACAAAGCAACTAATACATAGCTATACATGTATCAGCGAGAATTATCATGCAAAAAAGAAGAGTCCAACATCTGCTATGGTAGCCAAGCATTATATAAGCTCGCATTTAAATCAAAGACTCACTGTTCCACCCTAAGTAATCAAATGCGCAATGAGTTATAAAAATGTTGGTTAGATCAAAGACATCCATGGTTCACAGCAGTTACCACTATATCACCAAAGAAGAAGGGCACAACATCACCTCTTACAGAGGCCAAGTGTTGTATCTACACATTGATTTACATCAATCTAAGACCATAACATCCTTACTCAGAAGGTAAGGCGTGCACAAATCATCTTTTTTGCAACTCATGTGTCTGGCCAGCTTTCCCTCACATCGTCTAATCCTAGGGATCAATCCCACTATCCACTAGCAAAGGGCCAATTAAAACCGGAGCAAAGCCCCATGTGGACAAGTCCTAATGGAGTTTTTAGCACCTGGAAGGTTTCAAACCTGAAACCGAGGGAGCAAACCCCTCAGGACCTAAACAACCAAGCCAACCCCTTTGAAACAAATCATGCACCATAAACCAACATAAACCTCGATTGAGATGAAGTAATTCCATAAATACGTAATCAATTTCCCGAAAAACCACTCATTCATACACAACCAATGAACCCATCACGCTCCATAAACCTCGATTGACATGTAATAAATTCACAAATACGGAATCCCAAGTCCTGAAAACTAGTCATTCATACACAACCAATCCCCTAATTTCTCAATAAATTTGGAAAGCGCCCCAAAAGTGCATCAACAAAGACTATCCAGTACCAAAACGCAACTGGAGAGATTAACAGTAATCCACAAGAGCAGAAGCATACGATTATTACCGATGTGCAAAAAAAATAAAATACTACCAAGTAAACATACAGCTAAAAAGAGTTTACAGTTTTCTAAACCGTATTTATAGTCATTTCCTCCCAAATCCCACACACGCGCATAAGGAAGCTTGTGTGCGTGTTTGGGATTTGGAAGGAAATGTCGTTAAACACAATTTAGCTGTATGTTTACTTGGTAGTAATCCTCTTTATTTTTGTTTTTTCTGAACATCGGTAGTAATCGTACACTTTTGCTCTCATGGATTACTGTTAACCAATCTAAATCCCAGGGTTTTAAATAGCAGTATCAGAAAACGTAATCGTATCGGATAGGCGGCGATATATCAGCCAATACATAGGTAAATAACGGTATCGGAGGTCTAAAACTATACCATACGTAACCACCTTTATTTAAACCCTGCATCTGAATATACACGTAGAGTGAGAAATCGAGGAGAAACGATACGGATACCTTTTTCTCAACGGTGCTAATGATGTTGTTGGCAGTACTACCGAATAGGGGGCCCTGTTGAAGGCCCTCGCGACGCTTCTTAAGCAAGCTCTCTTCTCTCTTACTCTTTCGGATCTCGACCATGTTGTCCTCCCTCCTCCGCCGGCCCTCCTCCGCATCGACGGCGACCTTGTACTTGTTGCGGCGAACCTCGGTTCTCGCGCTTGGCCTTAGCGACATGATGATTGTTTTGCTTCTCACTCCCACTCAAAACCCTAACACACTGTACATCCAAACACACAATATATACATGAGCAGATATATACAAATACATGTACTACTTTAGAGACGAAATCGAATAAGCGATGTAGCAGAATCCACAAACAAAAGCTTGAACATACCTGAATTGAGAGAGGGAGAGAGAGAGAGAATTTGGGGGAAAACTGATGAGTGAGAGAGAGGGTTTTGGTATTTTTAATTTTGCTTATAAAGTGGGATTATTTTCACTTTTATCCCTTAAATTCTTTTGAAACTTTTAAATCAGCCTAACCTGTTGAGATAGTTACAGTTATGTCCAAGAGATACGGTTTCCATTATATGTGTGCTTGTACTGTCGAAATGGACGGCGGAAATGACTTTCCATTATACTCATGAAAGAGAAAATCTCGACTCATCGACAACGTCGGGAATAAAAGAAATCAATGAGAAAAGAAAAAAGGAAAATAGAGGAAGACAAAAACCAAAAGCACAAGTAATAAAACGTAGGGATTGTTTTGTAACTTTGTTACCTAATTTCACTCTCCACACTCTCAAAAGAGAAAACTTTCAAGTGCTAACTCAAGAACCCTAAATCATGAATCTCGATTAATTAGTTCAAAAATAGAAATACTATCACAGGCATTTCAGTAAGAGGAGGAAAATTGATACCTAATTAATAAATTATTTTTACGGCACAAGTTCTGTTTTTTGTGACAGAACCCGTGTAGTACTTAAAAGCAAATGATACGGATTGAACTTGATTGCAGCTCTCTCTCAATAGTTTATAGATGAAATAAGTCGGTTTCAAAGCTTGGTGACAGTATAAACACATTTCGCATAAATTAGGGGATGAAAATAAACTAGCCCTATAAATTGGGATTAAAAGAGTCTTTTAGTTAGGGTTTGGTTTGGGGGTTATTTACGGTTGGACCGCACTGACTTTTGAAATTTGAAACTGCACTGACGAGGACGAACTCAAAAGTCCCATAATTTAATGAGGGAGAAAAAGTCTAATTAAAGAAGCTGATGATGTGGTGTAGTACTTTCTGGGAAATTCATTGCTGTAATCCTCTAACGGTCCATTCAATATTATTCCAACCTCGGCCATTGATGTGTTGGCAAAATAGTGTGCCAGCTTATAGCCTTTGAGTGGAGTAATTAAATTTCCTTCGCAAATCTAGTATAGTATTTAATTTCCTCTGAATCATGAATCATCTGCCTAAAACGATGATGTTTGCAAATGAACCGAGCAACTCGTGAGTTCGGCTCAGTTTGACTTGTTTAGTAAACGAGTTGAAACTTGGCTCGTTAAAGAAGACTCGTTTAGTAAATAACTAAACTCGGCTCGTTTAGGATCGAGCTCGATAAAACTCGGCTCAATTCGGATCGTTTGCAGCCCTATACTCTTTCTTGCAATATTATGGACACATCACACATCATGAATTACTGCACTCTTCTAATGCGGTATGCCCACATCAACTATTTGGTAACTTTATTATGAATCGGAAAGTCTACGGTTCCCGACCGTGGAATCCCGATCGGAATCCCGACGTCTCGCCGGGCTCACTCCGGCCACCGGACGGCCGATCCGAGCCGTCCAAAAATTCCAAAAAAAAAACCGAGTGGGCCCCTTATGCGGGAATCAATGGATCCGATGTGTGTAGGTGCTCGGATCAAGCACTCCATGTTTTTGTATATATAACTCCATGTTTTTGTATATATATCAAAAACATGGAGTGCTTGATCCGAGCACCTACACACATCGGATGCCATTGATTCTCGCATAAGGGGCCCACTCGGTTTTTTTTTAAAGAATTGTTGGACGGCTCGGATCGGCCGTCCGGTGGCCGGAGTGAGCCCGGCGAGGCGTCGGGATTCCACCGATCGGGATTCCACCCGTCGGGAACTGTAGCATCACTCATTATGAATCGAACGCATTGTACTGTCGAATGACACAGGATAATAATTAAACCTTAAAAAGAGAAAAACTGCCGCGTAACGAGGTAAAAAATCCTCCGTATATGGAGAAGAAAGGCTCGATGAAGAAAACTTAAGACTTAAGAAGAGCATCGCCATTGTAACATTGTCGGCCTTCATGCACTCCCTGTAGCCTTCTTCGATGGTGTTGCAGCTTCCGCTTCTTCTTTACAAGTTCAACGCCAGATCGAAGGTGGCATTCGATCACTTCTGATGTCGTGCAGAAGAATGGTGGAGGACAAAAGGCCACTAGTCCCACATCTGTGTAAGATACAGCACGGGATGATGACTGCTCGCTCCTTTTAAAAAAAAGAAGAAGACTGCTTGCTCGATTTATCCATATAGTCAATGATTGATGATGGTCGCTTGATTGTCGGTCGCCTAGGATAAAGGAGAAGACAAAGAAACTTTTGGATGCTGAGCGGATACGTGACGTGGCAGTATCCGTCGGCAATTCCAACCGTTTAAACGTGTTTTTGCTCTCCAATTTTAGACACTTGAAGTTACAAGAATTGTTCCGATGGAAATTCCAGGCGAAAAATATTCTGAAACAACAATGATGTCCTGCCAAGAAACATTCTTTGCACTTTTCAATTTTGTCATTTGCCTCTCATAAAATTCAATGTCATAGTAGTACACAATATCCAAACTCTTTGTCAAGTCAAAAGGTATTTACAAAACTACATGTATTACAAACGAGATAAACTTATTCACCGAGGCTCCGTGAATAACCTATTTACGGAGCGGCACAATCTCAGTCATTCATTCGCGCAATCAATGGTTGAGATTCATTTTCAATTCTGACCGTCCAAAAACACATTAGACGTGCGCGATTGGCCTCCGTAAAGCCTTTTTTATAGAATGGTCCGCAAATAAGATTTTCTATACAAATACCCTTTTTCCACATCTCCCATTTTTGCCTTATGCTAAACTTGACTGCTTCCTGAAAACTGACAAGTAATCACCCAATGTCCTCTCATCCCGGGGACCTCTGACCACCGGATTCTCATTCGAAACAGCCGCGATTCGACGGGGCGGCGACCGAGGCGGGGACGCGTGGAACATGGCGGCTTCCATCACTTCTCGCCGGACGTTTTCTTGATCTTGCAACAAACATTGCGAGCGTAACGCGGTTATGTACAAGCCGGCGGCGAGGAAAACGGTGACGAGACTGAAAACTCCGGCGGCGGAGAAAACGCCCTGATTAAGTACGAGGCAACTGGGTCTTGGTGTTGAGTAGTCTTTGAGATGGCCTGATTCGATGCTTATTGCTATTAGCAACAAGATCTCTCCAACTGCAAAGGACATCCTGTGAACAATGAAAAGGTGATTCGCATGTTGGTATTCCACCATATATCCTTGACCAAACTTACACAAATGTGTTCGGAGCCGTTAAATGGATGTCAACTCCGCACGATGCATATAAAACTCACACACACTGAACGACTATGAACACATCTGTGGTAGGATCTATGGGTACAAAATTGATTTTGCAAATAGGACTTAGATAGTGTGGGGCTAGGTGTGTTAATTAATTGTGCATTTGGTAGTGAAGAATTCAAGCAAAATGAAAATTCCTGAGGCAATTGGAAATTTATGCAAACGGAAGGATTTCAAAATAAGGATGCAATGAGCTCGGTGATTACCAAGTTGTGATGAAGAAAAATCCGGCTTGCCATGTGAGCGTTTGGGCAGTGGCGGAGTCAGGATCCCAAATAACTAAAGCCGGGGGTGGTGATTTACTCACAGCCACCATCAGATACACATGAGCCACCACCATGGCAATTGCCAGCCCCAAAAATGCCCCGGCGGCGCACAGCAACGGTGTCTTCCCGCTACCGCTATACGCGCATTCGTATCTCTTTCCTTTCCCTTCGTCACCTGTGGTCACCCATGTCGCCTGCAACATTATCACCCACATTAAAAAACATAAAGAAAACAGCACTGGTTTATAAGAAAAGAGCATAAGCCCAAACCGCAAGAATGGGTTCACTAGTTCACCATTTAATGGTAATTCAACACATTAGTCACTTCCGTACCGAACTTCAAGAGGCTTTGATGTCACCTGATGCTGTTTTCTAGAATGAGGCGGTTAATGGTGAGATGGAATCGCTAATGTCCAATAAAACTTAACAATCATTTTTCCGTTTACATGGGTAGGCGTTTATGCTGAAAGGGTAGACGTATCGACGCACACTTTCTAAGGCATTCGTTCCTGCTTACTGATGTGAATTATAGTTATTCACGTGAGAAAGAATTACCTCAGAGCGGCTAGCTTCGGCTATGAGACAGAGGATGAAACACAATAGGCCAAACAGTATCGACAAGACAATGATAAACGCACCGGTCTTGCTGCCCAAATCCGTTCTCTGGCGACTTGGTGCAAGATCAGCATGTGTCACCGCCATTGTCGATGAAGCGAAAAAGGAGTTGTGCAGAGGATCAGCATGAATCGGAGAAGAGGATTTTGTGGCTTTAAAATTCGCCCCACCAGAGGGAGAAAGGGAGGGTTTTAGAATTGCTTGGAACAAAGATTGCTTAAAGGCAAGAGATTCCCAGGGCAACGGACTAGTAAATTCCCAAACAAGGACGGCTTTTGGTTATTCATTTTGCTTGCTTTTCAAGGTGCCTTGAGGATCGAACAAAAAAGAGATTTTCTTGATTTGTTAATTGTTGATTGATAAAGGCAGTCTTTATTCCAGGCAATACAGATACTTTAGACAATGTTGTAGTCTAAGTGTGGATGATACAGGAATGGCCTACTGCTTGATTCAAAAGTTTACCCACAAGCTTACTGCAGGATTCACACATATACAGGGTCATCGAAAATGTCTACAGGATGGTGTTTCCACGAGATACTTCTACCCAATTACGTGGCGAAAAATCTTACGGGCGAGATAGTCACACACATTTCTGTTGGGTTGTTGGAAGAAAAGGAATGATGTACATGACATGACGTGTGTTAGTAGCAGTAACTCAGCGGCTGGGTACCACATAAGCAATGTCACGTGCTTGTTTGAAAATATACAATAATTAGTCTAGTATAGGTCACTGTGGTACCCCACATCATTTACGAACCAACACATCATTGGCTCGTTAGTGTATCCAACTTTTGAGTCACTAAAAGATATATGGAATAAAACGTTTGAGCTACAGTCGTCTAAGAGCAATGTCATGGTGACCATGTCTAAGTACCACATTTTGAGTATCATGTGACAATGTGACGCACTGACACTAGCTGCGGACCCCTCCGTATATTATGTGTCAACTAATGATTAGTGTACATTTGGAACTAAGAATCGTTTTTCAAAACGCATGAACAGCTATATGGAACAAAACGTTTGAGCTACAGTCGTCCAAATATTTTGAGTCATGTTATTAGGATATTCATAAGTTAGGACCCGATGTACTGACACTAGCTGTGGATCCCTCTATATGTTACTCCGTATGTGTCAACTAATGATTGGTGTACATTTGGAACCAAGAATCAATTTTCAAAACGCACACACAACACAATGATGCGGGTTCGTACACTTAGTCTTGAACCCCACATCAATGTCCGGTGGAGAAGGAGCTTGGGGACATTTCGTGACGGTGTCCCAGAAACACATAGACAATTTTTTTCCAATTACCTGGGCATATCCTGAAGAAAGTACTTGGAGAGGGTCATACGAAAGTGCAGTTAATTTCCATGTACCTGGGGCTCTACTACTTAGCATAGAGTACATGAATGAATTGATGGTACAAATCTCACAACAAAGGACATATATAGATGGGGTAACTGATGAAGTTAAGGGACCACAAAAAGCTGGGAATTCACCTAAAATCTGATGTTTTAACACAATAAGGCATAATGGGTGAAGAAAACTTAGAAAAAAAGGTTTAATAACTGCTAGGGGATAAGAACTAAAGAACTAACTACAGAATGTCAGGTTGCACAATGTGGCCCTGCTCGTTTGGTCACTCAACAACATTAACAACAACAACAACAATGGTACAAGTTGTTGGAAATTTACGGAATTTCGGAGGAATGAAATTGGGGCTACCGGAGGGTCTCCCGAGGGAACTGTGCATGTCTCGGGTTCGTTGAATCTGGACGCACCACAATCAATAGACGTATTGATGTGTGGATTCTGTAATTCCTGTAACCCCTCTCCATGATGGTGTATTCACTCTCATAACCTCCCTCCTTGATGGCAGAAATCAATACTAGAATTCATTGTGCAGAATTCATTGTGGGAGTTATCAGCAAGGGCCTTTTGCTATATATAGGTGCATTCCGTTTTTGTTCAAGCACCAGAAAATTCACAACATTCCACACATACTTTGAAATTCGTTCTTGAGAGAGAGAGGCAGGCGGTAGTCAGTTCGCCAAAGCGGTCGACGGTGGTGTTGCGACGGCTTACGGTTTAGCCGAGCCAACCCTGGGAGGAAGACGCCGAACAAGATCCTACTACACCCACGGTAGGTGGCGAATCTTTCTTAAGGAGACTGTGGTATCACACAGGACTCGGTTCTTGGTCCGAAAATTCTGTTTGTATCTCGTACTTATGTTTTGTCTATTGTTATGTATTTGTATCTTGATTCGTTCCTGTAATCATATTGTTATCAATGAAATTGTTCCATGGAATTATACGTTGTTGCCGAAATTTTCCCAACACAAGTATAGTATGATTCTCGCATAATCATATTTGGTAATGATCTAGAACTCGGGTTGATAAGCAATATATAGGAACTGTCGATGTTATCACCAGACCTGGTCAAGACGAATGAAGTTAGGTGAAGGTGTGCAGTGACATGCATTATCAACTTTGAATATTCAATGTATGGACGCATTGTAAAAGCAAACAATGCAGTATAAACAGGGTATGGCAGAGCTACCTTGGGGCCCGGGGGTGGCCCCGGCCCCCCGACCCCTTCCGAGCTTCCGAGTTTTAAAATTTTTATTTTGTACATACCTAAATATTATTGATAATTATTCGTGTATAGCTATTTATAGTCTTAATAATTTTGATTTGATTTGGTAAAACACCGGTTATTTTACGTTCTTATTTCTCAATTTTTTCATAAATATAAAATAATCACGTGACTGTTGAAGTTGTCTAAAAAAAACGAAATGATTGGTATATTTAAACTGCATTAGGCTAGAATCCATTCAATATACAAATGTAATGTATTGTAAAACGAAAATTTTGTGATATACCGTATTAAATATACGTTTCGATAAAAAATATATATCTATTAATCCGGCCACCCTCGGATAAAGATCCTGGCTCCGCCACTTGTTATCTCTATTCTTTTGCATAGCTGCTTTCCCCACTTATTGGTAGGCCAAAGGCAGAAAGTGAACCTGTAATGGTGCTGCCATTTTCAAAAAATCCTGTGCTTTCTTGCAAGTTCAAAAACTGTTTTCTCATCTTATCAAATGTAAGCACAACATTAAGGAAAAAGGAACAATTTTAAGTCAATACCAATCTTCTTTTTCAAGCTTTTGGATTCAAAGGACAAAAAGATGGATAATTTCTTGGGTGCATCTTTGTTTTCTTCAAACAAACGAAAACTATTCAACTTTTCCCCATGGACAAGAATTTTGCAAGGAGCTACATCCATTCAACCCTAAATCTATGCCAAGATTAATGTTGTTTAGAGTTACCCATACACAATTGGTTCCAGCATTCTTCAATATTTATGCTATTTTATCTCAATTATAAATTCTCCTTTTCGAATCGTCTTTCTGTTACTTATCTCGGGTTCAATCCACTTCTGATTTAGTGGTTTCAAAGAAGATCAATGTCACCGTTGACGATGCATGTCTCAGAGCTGATTTTTTTTACTCGAAAACTTGAACAATTAGTTTTACAAAAATAAACAGATCTAATCATTGAAGTAGAAGTAGAAGTAGAACCCGGTTTGGGGCCCATACATAGTGGGTGGTGTACACTGTACACCAACTTTATAGGTAGGTAAAAGCAAAGGAACATCGATCCTTTTTATGAGGGTGAATAGCACTCTCACAATGACGAAATATTTATTGCCCCTGAAGGATCTTACAGATATGCACACGATCTCATAGTTCCAAGTTTTGAGGTGAAGCAAATTACTGTTAGGCTACGAACAAAATAAGCACATTGCACCAAGAATAAAGATCAATCCGAATAAGAAAGCATGGCATGAAAATTTATGTGATCGGTGATTCGACAAGAATGTCTACATCCACGGCTCATACCAACTTTTGAACCTTCCAACATGTCCTCGAACGAAGACTAACGATGTATATATATGGTAAGGTTTGCAAACAACGATGTGGGATCTTTGAGTCGAGTACTAATCAAGTTTTTCAAACCCAAAAGCTATGACGTTGTTCGTTTTGGTATTTGGATTTTGAGTGGAGAGAGATAGAGAGAGAAATGATTAAGAAAAAATTTATTGGGGACCGTGCGCTAAGAAAAAGTCCAAAACCCAAATACCAAACCGAACAAGGACTATATATGTCCAATAATATTTCAAATAAGTGCATTAAAACAGGGCTCCCAAGTGGGAAACATGCATAAGCTAGATCTAAACAAAGTGGCATGTCCAGCTTTTGTTTTTTTTTTTTGTTTTTGCTCGGCTCCAGCTTTTGTTTAGCTGACTTCTTTCACCATATCAAACAATAACTCTGACACTGATTTCGATATTTTTTTATTTCTTTATAGCATTTTGTTTAGCTTTTCGTCGTAATTTCTGGGGTAATTCGTTCGTCTCGACAAGACGAATCGGAAAAGTATAAAAATACGGACCAATATTGAAAAAATTCAAATAATTAAGACGGCACTTTAAATAAATAATAAGACGGCTTTTTGTAATTTTTTCATCTTTAATAAACTTTTTTTTTCCTTTTCCGTCATAATTTTTTACTTTTTAGACTCCTCTCGTCGAGGCGGATGATTAATTCAGAAAATATGACATGAATCTACCAAAAATTCAAAAAAGACAAACAAAATACGCAAAATGAAGAAGAAAAATAAATTTACAAGAATGAAATCAGTATGTAGATTTGCTTATAAATTGATATATGACGTACATGACATGTTGGAGCTGGGGCCCTCCAGCAGGATGTGGTGCCCTCCGGTTGGATTTATCAGCCTGAATGGGATTGTTGATTTCGTTTGGTTCGTTTGTTTTATGGCCAAAAAATATGATTGATTGGGCAAAATCAACAATGATATGATGAACGAAACACATTTTTATTTTACCAGTTTATTCTTAAAATCCTAGGTATAACCTTTTTCCAAGGAAAAAAAGTTCACGTATAAGTGCTAATGTCCAATCAATCTTATTTTGACAAGGATACATGACAAACTCGACGATCCAAACAGAATGAACAATTCAGATCACGCTAACAAGTTCGGGATGGGGACAAACCGAAGGGCAGCCATGGCCCATGACAAGTCCATTTACATATAAGAAAAGGAGTAAGTGATGGACCAATCCCTTTGATTCTGCAATCTTTTGATGTTACTCTCGACACAACCATTTCTAAATTTGGCTCAAGATTGATCCACCACCACTTTTGGTGGCTAATTCGACTATCGAAAAACGTGTATATAGTATAGTATTGTGTTGTGACAAATAGCAAAATCGAGAAGTACTAGAAAACAGAGCAATCAAACAAGATGTAATAACGATTTAAGGGCACCAGGTTTGGTGACATACTTTTATACGATTTTGCAGCTGAAAGTACAGACAGAGGGATCTGTACAGGCGATTTGACCTCCAATTTATATGGTTTGGCTTTAAGTCTATGGAAGTTGCGATTAAAGAAAGAGTATAATGAGTCAAGTCTCTCACATGATTAAACCTTAAGTTCCAGAACCTCTTTTTGTACAGAAAATTATAGAATATGAACCAAGTTGGAAAAAGCAGATAATGCTAGCAAATGGGTCGGCTTCGTGGTCATGAACGAAACGAATTATGAACATCAAACCGATGCAATTTGAAACATGGTCGAGCCCTTAGTTCCATAATTCTTCACTAGGTCACCAGGGTCTTCCGTTTCTTCTTCTTCTTTTTTTAATCAGAAAAGAAAGTATCATTATATTAATAACATCAAAACAATAGAACATTACAATACAAAGTGAGAGAAACTAGGGTACTCTTCCGTTCGCACTCTCAATCCTCGCCTTGTCGAATTTTAGTGTTCTAGAATAATTTTAAAAGTCGCTTTCACGCTCGCGCCCACACTTCTGCTCTCACTCACGCACGTGCACACGGATTATGTGACAGAGGTTGAGCCTCCACCTCCAGAGTTTCTCACCTTTATCTTGTTCTCAATTGTTGGAGCAGGAAATGTCTGTGTTGTCTTAACCTTAGTAGCCACAAAATTGAATCATGATCATGCCTTAAAAGAAAATAAAGCATAAATGATATGCTATGCCCTACAGATAATTTCGAATCCAAGCTTAGTACTGCTTAGAAATCCATAAAACTATTCCTTGATGTCATTGAATGTAGATATGTCCCCTAAGCTTTGTCACTATCCTAGGGAATTAAGGGAGTGCAGTTTTGCAATTTTTTTCCCCCAAATTGATTAGTTGTGGTCAAAGGATCCTGAGGCGCAACACGACCGTATCCCAAGAGCACCTAATTATTTTCCAAACTAGCAAGAGAGAGGGTTCGAGCTAGTTTGGGGGAAAGATCCTTCCCCATGTTAATTAGGAAAGAAATTGTAGGTATAGATCGATGATATATTCATATACCGAATTTGGTCAATACAAACATGTATCTGCTGATATGGTACGGAATTCAAAACCTTACTTGGAACAGTTCTTCAAATAAAATTAAAAAAGAACAGTTCGAATGCCAACTAGGGGGGCCATGCACTGGTTTATGGGTCATATTATTTGAGCAAAGTACTTGATTGCACGGTAGACAATGACCTTATTATTAATAGTGTCAAATCCCATTTCTGCCTATCAGATTCACTCATTACAAAGAGCCTAAAAAAAATTGCAGTACTCTTCTCGGCGTGAGTTGCTACAGAAGGAAAAAGGATTATTGGAAATGGATAAGCTACAGGGAGAGGGAAAAGACTTGTCCTTTGAAACTTTGGATGGCTCTCAAGGTTTTGAAGCTATACTGAGAAACCACTGCTAGAACAGTTGGTCGTATCCTTTCCCTATTCAGTGGAGGCCTCGGTTCGAGCCCCACGAGGGGCGGGCTTTGGGGGCCAAGATTAGGAATAGCCTCTTGACCTCCTTGTGCTACGTCTAACACCCCACTAATTCCGACTAATGTATACAATATTGACAAAAAAAAATAAATGTAGCTATAGCCTATAGAAGAAGTTAAATTTAGATAGATTGGATGATAATAGACATATGTATTATATGGTCAACATTGTAGGAGACCAGAAAGATTGTATTACAGATATTCAGCAGGTGGATGCACCCTAAGCTAAAGGTGATTGAACCCTACAAAATTTTTGTATCCTAGTGTATATGTTGATGTGCAATATTGATGAGTTTTTTTTTTTTATAATTAGGTATCCGGGTCAACATACGCTCACATCGGCTAATCTTGGAGATTGAATCCCACCATCACGCTAGTAGGGTGCAATATTGATGAGTTACACCATTGATCTATTGTTTGACACAATTCGACTACAAGCCCCTTAGGCCCCGATTGGATTCAGCTAAAACACCCCTCCTTAGCTCATCCTCCCAGATTAGGGTTTGAAGTGACAGCTTTGGATGCCATGCATTCACTAGCTTGTGTTAGTGATGATGTTCGAAATTGACATGTTGATTACAGTTCAAATCTTTTTACCAATGCAAATAAAATAGGTTGCTGATTTTGCCACTCCATTTTTTGTTAACGCCACTCCCCTGCAAGTGTATTTTTGATGTAAAAATACACTTGCAGGGGAGTGGCGTTAACAAAAAAAAGGAGTGGCAAAATCATTTCCCATAAAACCTACCAAAGTAAGATTTGGAAATTGGTGAGGGAATAGTAGGACAAAAAAAAATGAAATTTTGATAGAAGTTCAAAAGGTAATTAACCCTTCCCAAAAGGAAAAGAATATATATTTCGAATCCACAATTGAAGAATGAAGATGGGTGTCCAAGGGCATTGAATTCTTGTAAAAAGTTTTTTACAACTCATCTTTACTTCTTGAGAAACTTTTCTTGAGAACTCGAATGTATAGGCCAGTTGTCATCGCACAAAATCACTTTGCCATGCTAGGTAATGATACATCATTTCTTTTTTCTAACATGGTATCAGAACTAGGTCTTAGATGTCTTCACCTCGCGTGGTCAGGTCTCCGTCGCCCGAGTCAATTGCCTGATCACCTCATCAATTCATATCTCTGTTGGGATTTGTCCCACATCGGTTAATTATCTCCTCCAAAAACTAGTATATGAGCCTGGACGGCCTTTCTACTCTTTGCCAATTGGTTTGGAGTTGGATATTTTAACATGGTATCAGAGCTAGAGTTTTGGAAGCTTTTTCCCTTTGTTTGTGCCATAGTTGCACATTATTTCATTTTGATCCGTGTGTTTCGGATCATTTGTTGACCTCTCCACGTGCGAGTCATGAGTTGTACGTGCAGGGGAGTATTGGGATTTGTCCCACATCGGTTAAATATCTCCTCCAAAACTAGTATATGAGTCTAGGCGGCCTCTCCACTCTTAGCTAATTGATTTGGAATTGGATGCTTTAACAATCTCCACCTGCATCTGGGCTGCATGTGATGGATTGCCCGAGTCAAATTTTCTGGTTTCCTCAATTCGTACCTCCACGTGCATCCGGACTGCACGTGAGGAGGAGTGTTAAACTTAATCTCATATCGCTCATCTAAGCCATCCAAGTCTGGTTAATATATTTTAGAGGTTATTCCTCCTATTGCCAATTAATTTTTGATTGAAACCTTCCAAAAAAAACCTAACACACGCATAATAATGTCATCATAATAACAAGAGCTTGAGGTTGTTCGCGGTGGGAGTTCAAATAGGGTCCGGTGTAATCAAATCCCAAGTTAACCTGTTGAGGTAGGCTCTGTTCCGCAACTCCAAATAAGTACTAATTTTTTAAGAAGGCAATTTTAAGCTCAAAAATCATGTGCTTACGCAAATAATTTTCCTACCACTATAGATCTTATTTGATAGATCTCATTGAGATCTTTAATACGGTGCAAAAAAAATTGAAAAATTATTTTTTATTTACATTATTTTGGAGTTTGAAAATGTGAAATAAACTGCTTATTTTTTAAGAAGGTTTCTGGAACGGAACCTAAGGTAGCTCACGCAAAGAAATCAGATTGAGCAGGTATTGATAGTCACATGATGGGAGTGCTTTTAATCACGTAGATATCGATGTCCATTTGAGCTGATATTTAGTGTGAACGAACAAGGCGATACGCTTACCGGATGGATGATTCAGATCGAATCAGGTGAACGGAGTGCGGCCCCAATCCGAACTCGACTTAGGTCACGACACGCACACAATACGGAGTGGGTCGGCGGTTGACAGCAATTGAAAAGCTGCAAGGAATGAACATGCACCTAGCGGTACTTCTCATTTTCTCTCTCTAGAAATAAAGATGGAAGTTGAATATCCAAAGGAAATCCAGGAGGAGATTTTGAAGATCTACCTCCAAACCTTCTTTATCACACGTACACTTTTGTTTTTGTAATTTTTGTATGCCACTATCACATTGATGGGACCAAAATACCCAACAGTGTAAAGCAATATGCATCTCTGCCACATTGTGTTTGAGCTTACTTTTTCGTGCCAGCATTGAGGGTATATGTGTCCACAAGCAACAAATTCCGTCACTATGTTACACATTCCCTATAAATACTTGCTTGAGGTACTTCAGGTCATGTGAATTGGCATTGCTCAAAATACACACCTAGAGTGGCAGAGAGAGAAACTATTGAGCAATGAAGCTATTCGGTTTCCCGGTGACCGGCCGCGACGAGTACCCTGTCGCAGCGCCACAAGACGATGACGCCAAAAGGTTTTTGTGCCAATACTGTGACCGGGGATTCTCCAATTCTCAGGCATTGGGCGGCCATCAAAACGCGCACAAGAAAGAAAGGCAGAGATTGAGGACGGCCCAGTTTGAAAGTTGTCAACGAAATCAACAGTTCAGAATGGCTGTTCCGGTCATCCAATATCATGCAGCTCGATCAAGACCATTGATTTGTTCGGATGGGCCCACAAGTACTATCGCTGATTCATGTGGCTGTTGTGTATATACACCACATACATTGGGAAGGCTACCTCCAAAATCACCTTGTTGGGTCCATGCAGGGCCACGTCAAGCAGCCCTGATGGGCCCTCGTTATGACATGGGCCCTTCGCAGTCAGTTACGAGTGATAATGTGGATGTTGATCTCCATCTCTAACTAGTGTCATCAACCTTAAAATTAGCCACAGTGCATGCAGAAGACTTAGCGTATGTGTGTATGTTGTTATTTGTTACTGGTAAACTTATGATAAAGTTAACCATTAGTCAGGGCCGGCTTTGAGATTCTCGGGGCCTAAGACGAACTTATGAGGGAAAAAAAATATTCATATGGGAAGGAAAAAAGAGGCCCCTAAGACTTGAACCATGTATCTTTTAGATAGAGGAACTAAGCTTTTTCATTAGGTTAGCAAGCTTATTAAGTTGTTATATATGTGCAAGATTAAATATATTACGTATCTGGTTATACCTGTCTGGGGCTTTAATTTTGATCCAAAATTCGGGGGTTTAAGTCCGCCACCTTATTCGTCTCGGCTCAGAACCAGCTCTGCCATTAGTTATGTTCAATCTCCAGGATGAGAAGCCATTAGATAGGACCCTTAAGTCACAATAAACAAGACTCACTTCTTTTCGGGAAAAGAACTATTTACTACTCACGTGGTGCCAAACCCTCCTAATACCACACATTGGTATGGGGCTAAAGACTAAAGTGCATGAGATCCCAAATTAATGTGCGGTGGTAGAGGAGGCCGGGACACCACGTAACGATAAACCAGGGTCCAGAGGCATGAAATAATCTCTCCTTCTCCCTTTGTCCCGTCCTTTGACTAAGCTGGACTAGAGCATGCTGTCTATCTAATGTCAAAAGAACATGAAAAAAAAGGAAGGAAGGAGAGAGAGAGCGCACTTGTTGACCGATGCCTATCCATCAATTTGTATCCATCAATTTATTCTAAAACAGTTTCACCCTCAAAAAGCGGATAGAATTCATAAATTTCAGGATGTCCACACAAACACCTCTCCTTGTATCATGGAAAAATTCACCAAAAAAAAAGTAGTCTCTTTTGTTCTTTTCTTCCCATTTCTATGCTTCAATTCCTGTTCTTCTCCTTACAATTAATAAGAACACCATCCCAATTCTTGTTTCTTACAAGATTTGTCACCATGTCTATAGCGTAATCTAATACTCTCTCTTTTTCGCTAACACATACACTCTCTTTTCTCTCTCCCTCTCCGAAGAGAAAGATGGAGGAAAACCGACCGGCCTATTGGTCCTACACAGCTGATAAGAGATTTGAGCCGGTTAAAGCCATCAAGACACACAATCCTAGCTCGGTTTACCGTATCCCTGAGCCACCACGTACATCCTCTAGGGCGATCGCAACCGCCCCAATGTCATCATCGACGTATGCGGTATCGACATGGCGTGCAGGCGATCGGGAGATCAAGAGAAAGAAGCGAGTCGCCATGTACAAAGCCTACGCCGTGGAAGGCAAAGTGAAGGCTTCGATACGTAGCAGCTTTCGTTGGGTGAAGAACAAGTACTCCTCGCTAGTACATGGTTGTTAGCCATATACACTCCAAAATGAGATTTTCTTTCATTGTGCCATGTTTTTTTTTTTGGTTCCCTTTTTCTGTCACTTAATTTATCTTTCCATTCTCCACCATGTAATTGGGGTTCAAATCAATTGCTCGTGATGTAATGAAAATTGACATTTTTCCCCTTCCTCTGAGATTTGGACATATGATTATCATTTGAACATTGTGTTCTTTCTTTGGGACATCAGACATAGTTGACCGGTGATAAGTTTTGATGAATCCAACTTTAAAAAACTTCTTTAATTTCAAGACGTAATTGTAACAGGTATGGTCAATATCATTCTGCATACAATCCATCTATTCGAGATCGGGATGATCAGCATGTTGCCTTATAGTGAGTATATCAATTGACTTTCTTGTATCTTCTGATAAAACCTACTCCATTTCAAGACTTCCCACGAGGCATATATACTACTAGGATTAATTCGAAACAATCTCCAATTAAACCTGTAAGAGGAATTTCTAAATTCAAAGAGAATTTTATGAAGTGAAAGAACCATTCAAGCAAGACATTCACAACCACCATCATTTAGCAAATTAGCTTTTGGTCTCTTAAAGCTTGGATTGGGCCAATCTAAAGAAAAAATGCAGGCTTGAAACTTAAAAAAACAGGTGGTGGGCAGGCTTAAATATTTGGGCCCCTGTTTTAGAACTTTTGGGGCCGAAGTCACCGCTTTTTGGGCTTCCGCTCAAAGTCGACTCTATTGCCAATGACGTATTTTGATAATTAATATCCGCCAAAGACATTTTCAGCATTAACAAATGTTCTCAGCACGTTCTTGGCGGGTAGTAATTATCAAAACACGTCATAGGCCGTCATTTTCCCTATATAATTGATTCTTCATTAGAAAGGGGATGAGGGGGTCGTCAATGTAATAGAAACACGGGTAAACGTGTGAAACTTCTGGGAGAGAAATTGTATAGATTAGTCCGAAGTACACGCAAACTGGCACGAGACATCCTGCATTATCACCGCAAGGAATGCATTTTTCTTATTTTTTGTGCTACAGCTCAAGATTCTCAACTGCTACCGCTGAACAGATGTGAAAGGAACCACACAACGTACAGCCATGTCGAAGCCATTACTTCCCCTTGCCCCGTGGCCCACACAGTGTTTCTCGTTTAGTTGACTTTTTATTTTATTTTATTTTCAAAACCACTCTGTAACGACTCTTTGGAAGTTTTAGTGGGGAGTATTGATATCGATATCCTAACAAAAGCAAACATTCTCTTTTTAAGCTTCAGTTTGGATAGCAGGAACCCTTAGAAGGAATGTGAATGTAATGTCATACTTTTAGGATTCCGACGTTTTGAAGGGACATCAATAGGAATATGATGCTATGTTTTCTGAATTTCCACGTTTAGAGGAGGAGAAAATGTTCTTTCCGGATCAACCGGACAAGGGGGCTGTCCGGACAGCCCACGTGTTGGCCCCTTTCGGGCATTTTTTTGGAAAATCCGAACCATGCATCTTGTAGGACCTACAAAATAATGTATCTACACTAAAAATCAGCTTGTTCGAACATCGATAGGTATATCAAAAGTTAAGTTTTTATACAGATAAATGGACGACCGTGATCTGTCAATTGTTTTTAAAGTTAAACTATTCACGGTCGTCCATTTTTCCGTGTAAAAACTCAACTTTTGACATACCTATCGATGTCCGGACAAGCTGATTTTTTGCGTGGATACATCATTTTGTGGGCCCTACAAGATGCACGGTTCGAATTTTTCAAAAAAACACGTGAAGGGGGGCCCACAAGGGGCTGTCCGGACAACCCCTTGTCCGGTTGATCCGGACAGAACTTTCACTCTTAGAAGAGACATGAGTAAGATTGTGATTTTTGATGGCACATCCAACCAGAAATCGCATTCTCAAATTGAGTGAGAATCTAATCTCTCTTACCTCATACGAATTTAGATTCCTGGCTCAATCAATTAAAAAAAAAGAAATTTTGATCTTAATAAATTTCTAAAATAATTTATTCTTGTATAAGATTACTGAATTAATTCTTGCATAAGAAATTTTGTTAGGAATTGACTACCCAACAAAATAGTTATTGATATCTCACTCACAAATTTATCGTTACAACTTTTTGTTAGGAGTAACTTTTTTGGACATATAGGAGTGGAGGTATTCTTACATCCAAACAGGATGAGACTAATTCACAGGGTCGCAGAGAACTAACGCTCACAAAAAGCAGTTAGAAGCAGCTAGGGGGATCCACCAGACTCGCTCACGAGATGGTGTCTTGTGGCAACCGTCACGATGTCAAACAAAAAATGTGCGATGGAAAATGAGACTGAGGTATCACGTGTCGGTGCCTCAAGGACACCGAAGAAATTTCCTTACACGTGTGGGTAATACAATATGTAAACACCGATCACAACACAACGGTAAGCACAAGATCGCTGCTCTCGAGGACCCACAGCCCCCGTTTGGAATTTGAAACCGCTCCCTCTCTCTAAAGAGACGTTATAAACTTTTTTTTTGACCTTTTCTCTTCTCCCCACTAATTACTCTTTGTTTTTTTCTAGCAACATTTTTCTAAAAAAACCCTTCATCAGTGGAGTAGTATTTTTTTTTTTCCCATCTGTCTCCATTTATTGCTTGAACTATGCGACCACTCATACTCATCACTCTTCGCTGTAAACAAGACCCCTCTCTCTCTCTCTCTCTCTCTCTCTCTCTCTCAGTCTCTCTCTCTCTCTCTCTCTCTCTCTCTCTCTCTCTCTGTGTGTGTGTATTTTGTATAGCCCTAAGTCTTGAAGATTACTAGCTGCATTGGGTGGAAACACATGGAAAAAAAAAGAGACTTCGAGAATCTTGGGAAGTTGTTCTTGTAAGTTTCATTTTTACATTTTTATTTTATTTTGATGGCATCAAATTGATGATCTTTGAGTTGAGAGTGGAATATATGATTTTTGGTGATTTGGGTTTCATTGATTGCGATTATAGGAATGATTTGATTATGGGTTTTGATGTTGGGATGTTTGTGGAGTGAGTGAGTCAATTGAAGAGGTTGACCCTGTTTGGTAGCTGAGATAATGCAGGAAAACACTTACCAGAAAACAAATATTGTTGGAAAAATGAGTAGAATGCATAAATTTGGAACTTTGTGTGATTCTTTGTTCTTTAGGAGCCAAAAGTAATGTTTTTTCTCCACACCTGTCACTAGTTATGAAATTTGGCTTAATTGCAGGCTTGATTGTGGAAACCTGTGATTTTGTTGATTAGGGTTTCTGTGTTTTTTTTATCATAGGGAGTGAATTCATTTTGGCTTTTGTGGAGTGAGTTGGTCAAATGAAGAAGTTGACTCTGTTTGGTTGCTGAGACAATGCAGGAAAACACTTGCAAGAAAAGTACTATTGTAAGATGAATGAATACAATGCATAATATTGAAACTTTGTGTGATTCTCCGTTCTTTAGGAGCCCAAAATAATGTTTCTTTTTTTACCACCGTCTCTTGTTCTGCAATGTGGCTTATTTGAGGCTTGTCACTTTGTTTTTGGAGATTAGGTGTTTGTACTTGCTTGTAGCCGTTTTTTTTGTGTGTGTGGGTGTTTGGGGTTTCTGTGATCTGTCGATAAGATGGGTGGTTTGGTTATCGGTTTTGATGTTTTGTTGTTTAGGGAGTGAGTGAGTCAAATGAAGAACACAATGGCAGGTGATGGAAAAGGGTTACAATAAGTAGTAAAAAAGGTTCTACGGAGAAATTGAGCTCTCCCCCAAAATTTAGTGTTAGGAAAGGGGATTCACGAAAAAATTCTTACTCTGAAAAATAAGTTTTGAAACTTCATATGGCTCTTCTTTCCTTAGGACCCAGAATAATATTTTCTGCCCAAAATTGAAGCAACAATGGCAAAATGACTTTTTTGAGGCTCGTCACCTCATCTGTCTTCAAGTTCGGTTTTTAGTTTTCTTGTGAACCAAACTTAGAGGAATTGCTTTTGGTCTTTGTTTTTAAATTCCTTGTTTGAATTTATTGCTTATACAATCTATGTATGAAGCACACAAGCAATGGAGATTAGGAGTTTGGAACGGGATATGAAATGTACAAACATGGGTCACAGGGTCAGGCTTTATTGTCGATTAGTGCCTACATTGATGGAGGGTGTGCTTGTTTTATTTACTATCTAAAAGCCCTAAAAAGTAAGCGACGATTTTTCTCTGCTTATCGTAATCCTTTTGTGCCTGTTATTCATCGTACTATGTGCATAGAAGTATGTTTCCCTTTATTATTCCCCATATTGTTACATTCTCTAAATGGTCAGACCCACTTGCATATCCCCTATATTCACATTATACAGGCTAGAAGCTTATTAGGGTCTTCTTTATCCAGTCAAATAACCAATCCCATCAGCTTGATTATCTCCTTTTCAAGGCATCGCACCATGAATACTGAATAGATGGTAGAAGGTGACAGAATTAAGAGATCGCAGCGACAGCAAAGAGATTACAATACGAAGCCAATAATCAACCAATGACTACGTAGCCAAGGATTGGGCTTGGTCAGGAGAGGGAGGTCTTGTGTTAGCCCCTCTACATATGAAACTAGTATAAGAGAGGAAAATAAACTTTCTAACTTTATCGTATGGCTAGGAGGGAGAAAGCAAATGATCTCGCTTCTGCTATCACGGTAGCAGATAGTCCAAAGTTCAGATGAGGCATCCAAGAACAGAAACTTGGTTGCCTGCATTAGATATTGTACTGGATTACGATTCGTGTGGGGCTACATTTCTAGCATTTGGATGCGACATTGGTTGGTAAAGGGATTATATATTTGGTACTAGTTATCCCCTTAGTCTGGTGGGATTACCCATCCTATGGGTACATAATTCCCCTCACTGTTGGATGCTTGGGAGTGGTACAAAGTTGGTTAAATAGTTCGTCTCCATATTTTACATAAGATTACAGTGTATAAACCTTTGCAATTTGGAATGCTGTTTCGTGTTTCATTGTAGAAACCGCTCAATATGGTACTTCTACCATCAATTATGTATGAAACCATTCTGTGATTTTCAATAATTTGAAAAACTGAAAGAGGTTTGTCATTGAATTTTTGGTACTTGATTAACTTGCAGATGGACTTTGTGAACCAGAATAGTGTTTTCCTATACTCTGGTTTCTTGTACTCATAAAATCAAAGTGGGCTTGATTTTTGGATTGAGAAGATGGGGGGTGAGAAACATGGTTCCAAGGGTGGAGGTTATGTTGGTGGCTTCCTCCAGCTCTTTGACTGGAATGCAAAAGCACGGAAGAAGTTGTCCTGGACCAAATCTGATTTATCAGGTACAACTGAACTCAAATTGTTTAAATCATCATGTCATTTGACACTGACTCGTTAGGTGGATTTTTATGCATTGCCTTTATCTGTATGTATGTGTGTGTCTGTGTGTTCAACCTCTTTTTCTAATTAGTTAAGCTCTTTGTTCATTTCTTGTAGAGCCATCAAAACAGAAGAAGAGAAGTGATGGGAATCTGCCTATGACACGGTTTAATCTGGTGGGAATATGCATTGCCTTTATCTCTCTTCTTTTTTTCTTTTTTCCTGTTCTTTTCTTGTAACCATGGTCCTACGTCCAGATGAATGAGGATGAACTTGTAGCGGGTTCAAGTATCAAAGGAAGTAGCGACTATAGTTGTGCTTCATCAGTGACCGATGATGAAGGATATGGAAATAGGGCTCCAGGTGTCGTTGCCAGGCTTATGGGATTGGATTCCATGCCACAATCATCCAATGTTTCAGAGCCCTTCTCTACCCCATTTTTTGACTCACAATCCCTTGATTCACATTCCCTCCGAGACGCTCCCTACCATAGAAGAAACCTCAACTTTTACCAAGAATGCCAACCCTTGCATTCCGGCAATCTTCACAATAAGGTGGACATCCCCAATCAGAAGGCAATGGAGCCAAAGCCTCAGAAAATGGTAAATAGGCCAATTGAGAAGTTTCAAACAGAGATTTTACCTCCTAAATCGGCTAAGTCAATTCCAATTACCCACCACAAGCTTTTATCTCCCATCAAAAGCCCTGGTTTCATTCCATATAGAAATGCTGCTCACATAATGGAAGCAGCGGCTAAAATTATCGAACAAGGACCTCAGGCTAGTACCAATGCCAAAATGCCTTCGTTAGGGACTTCCTCAATTCCCTTGAAAGTTAAAGACTTGAAAGAGAGAGTGGAAAGTGCACAAAAACCATTAAGGCTTGCGGAAGCTTCTGGTTCCATTAGACCAGTTGAATCAAATGCTGCCAAGTTTCTCAAAGGGCAGTCAATGAATAAAAGTTTGAATGGATCAACGCATGTGATGTCTGATTCAGGAGATTCTTCTGGTACAAAGACTACCGGAAAATCTGTTTCACTTGCACTCCAAGCTAAAGTCAACGTTCAGAGAAGAGAAGGGTTGAACCAAAGTGACAGCAGGAGTTTATTTGGCCAGAAAGAACAAAGTGAGGTGACGTCAGGCCAGACGTTCTTTAAAAGTCAACCGAATAGCCAAAAGAGGACACAGAAGAAATCTTCCGCCCATAGTTCTTCCACTGTGCTAAGGCAGAATAATCAGAAACAGAATTCTGCCAATGATAAAGAGAAGGTACCCTCAAAATCCTTGCTCTCTAATTCCCAAGGAAAAAAAGTGTTGTCTGGAGATTCACGACACAAGAGCTCCGGTAAATTTGGTGGGACCTCCAAAAATGGTTTGAGGAAGTCAGTGCCCGAAGCGACAGAGAGTGAAAAAGAAGTCTCAAATTCCAGCCAAAAAAATGTTCCACGCAAGAAACGATCTATAGATGGGAATTTTCACCCAAATAACACTGAGAAATCTCTTCGATCTAGTGCAGTTGAGGATAGACAGTTTACCTGGACCGAGGATAGAAAAAGGAAAGGCAGTGATGTTGTTTCTTTTACATTCACAGCTCCATTGACTCGATCAGTACCTGCTCGTGAGTTCTCAGCACAAGTGGCGGAGGAAAATTATGGTTTTCGCGGAGATGGAAGAGGTAAAACTGTTATATTCAACTCAGATAGTCCAAATAACCGAAATCTATCTTCACTTGGATGCAATGTGCTAGGAGCGGATGCCTTGAGTATCCTGTTGGAGCGAAAGCTAAAGGAATTGACTCATGGAGTTGAGTCTCCCAGCTATAGAGCTGGGGTGGCTGGTGATTCGATTTCGTTTGATCAAGATTTGGTACCCAATTCTAAAGCAGTGTTCACTACACCCATGTCCCACAATGGAAAGAGACTAGATGCGATGCTCATGGACAAAGTGGGTGGTGATTATGGCTCTATTTTTTCTTCCACTGATTCTATGGGACTCATGGTGAAACTCAAGCTTCAGGTATACTTTCTTTCCTCTGCTCATCATTATTCTTGCCTTTGTTTCCTTTCTCGCATATTTGACAGTTGCTACTCGCCAGCAATTTGGACTGTTTTTCATGACACTGAGCTGAATCCGTTCGAGTCAAGTTGCCCTTTCTTGTCAACCCATGTCAATGTTCTACTAAACAGAGGTTGCAGGTTTTTTATGAATGTTTATATAGGGAACAGTAGAAAGTGCTCGAAAGCAAGCCAGCTACTCCAATAGCTTATATAGTGGACTTTACAGGGCAGTGATATTATAGTAGTCCCTTTCATGTGAACTATGATGAATCTTCTCAATTCTTAGCTTTTTCAGTGGATTTCAAGTTTGTGTTGCCTTGGATTTCAAATGTGGCCTGCAAAATAGTGCTATTTGACACTGACTTTTTTGTGCTTCTTATTGAACAGGAATAGATAAAAAGAGCACATTGTGCCTCTTTACTTACATAATGTATTTGCTTATCGATTTTTCCAAATGTTTATTGACTTAATGCTGCAACAATTCCAGGCGATGGACAAAATGGACGAGTGTGGTAGCAATGATACGGAAGCTAGAAAGTTGTTCCAGTATCGACATCCAAGTCCAATATCTGTTCTTGAACCTTATTTTCCATCAGAAAGTTGCAACTCTTCTGATAGTGCAGATAGTAACAGTACACAAGGTAACTTTCCATCAGAAAGTTACTAACTTTTCTTTCCTCATAGCAACTTCTGAATTTAGAGAATTTAATTCCAGGTAGCAAGCAGTGCTCATCTGTTCTTGCTCAAGAAGCAATCCCCGTAAGTTATTCAAAGAAGTTCCATTCAGTGGACTCTGATGCAGAATTATTGGACTCAGCTTCCACAACTTTTGCTAGGATGAACAAGACTCATTTTGTGGGATCAACGAACACATGGGAACTGGTATATGTGAAGGAGATACTGTTTAATGTGGAGTTGATGTTTAAGGACTTTGCTCTGGGGCAGGCTCGTGAGATCATAAACCCTCGTCTCTTCGACCAGTTGGAAGGTCGGAAAGAGGTCTCAGAAGGAGAAGAACAAAAGCTAAGACGAAAGGTACTATTCGATTGTGTGAGTGAATGTACAGACTTGAGATGCAGGCGTTTTGCCGGTGGGGGAAGCAGAACTTGGGCAAAAGGGTTGTCAATTTTGAGAACAAAAGATCGGTTAGCCAAAGAAGTATATAAGGAGATTTCCGGTTGGGGAGGAATGGGAGATTTTATGGTTGATGATCTTGTGGACAAGGATATGAGCAGTTGTTACGGAAAATGGCTTGATTATGAAGTTGAGTCGTTTGAACTGGGAATAGAGATTGAAGGTCGGATACTTGATTCTTTGGTTAATGAAGTGATAGCTGATATTTTGGTGCTTTAGTTTCTTGAGCATAGTTTTCTCTCTTCACCTCCACTGTAGTGATTATGGTCAAGGTTGGTCCATGTTTGTTCCCCCCAACTTCTCTTGTACAAATGATGGATAAGGTTATATTCTCTTGTACAATTGATGGTCAAGGTAGAGTGCTTCGAAAGGTTGATTAATCACCTTCTACATTGTCTTGGAAACCTTCCATTTCCATGGATATTTAATTTGTTTTTACACACCCTGGTTTATCAGCATAGTTTTGAAAATTTTGCTCCTTTCAGAGGCACTAGAAAATCTCATCCATTAATCTAGCCCCGTGTCTTCTTGAACAGACGAGGCCACTTTACATGTTGGAAAGGATGACAATGGAACTCCTTGGTAATATAGAAAGGGAGAAGACCAATCGGTGTGAACTTTTTTTAAGTATCTATCACCCATTTGATTTCCCAAAACGCGCACAAATCAGTATGAAATGCACGTATGAACGCATTTTCTGAAGCAGTTTACTTGTCCATTGGAAGTCGCTCTCCCTGGCTTTAGCAAATCAGTGTATAGGTTACGCATGTTTCAAGTGCGATGTACCTACTTCCTTACAAATAGTGCAACAAAATAGTACTATTTTGTATTTGAACTTGGACACACATCGCATGTGCCCAAACCCTAGTCGAACTGAGTGACAAGACTGGTTTGTCGCCAATAGCCCATTATGCAACACAATTGTACAACACAAGCTTTCGCTGGCCCTAGATCACCTTCAAGATTTCTGCGTTTTCAAAAGACTCTGCTTTTAAAAATAACAAAAAAGGCACCTTCAAGAACTCCCATTCGAACTGACAAGTTACAAAATACATGCTGAAATTCGACCTAGTAACCAATTTAGTTTCATTGAATCACGCTTTCCTCTCTTTCCCTCAAATTCTATTCACAAATCGACGAATTTACAAGATTGACATCATCAGCTGCGAGGAGCTTGCATATAATCTCTATATTCACGACTATATGTTTTCGTTGTTCTTTTAAATACCACTTTATGATCGAGGAATGCAAGATCACCGTAGATCTACCACGTCAAACTTCATCCTCTCATTCATATAAACATGAGAACAGTGCTCGTAGATTGGACTTCCATCCTCGGCCTCCTCATGAGGATGAAAACCCCGCTGCTGACAATTTCGTATAACTGAAACACCACTTGGATCGGACAGGTGAAAGATGCCATGCGGACTGTAGAAGCATAAAATACAAAGGAAGAACAGAAATTAACGGGAAATTGAGAAATAGGCAAATGAAATGAAACAAACAGGTAACCTAGGGTTTTTTTTTCTTTTCGAGATCATTTTTTACAAGAGTTGTGGCCTCTTAGAAAATTGTGACTAATCCCCGGGCCCATGCAATTTCCTCAACCCATAATACCAGGATATTGACATTATTATACAACACAACAACAACAGAACCCATGTAGTCCCCAATCATTGGGGGTATGGGCGGGGTATGCACAAAGTAGCTGCTCTTAGAATACCACTGAAACAGTGGCCCCCCTATACCTATTTTGCTGCGAAACCATGCCCCCAAATCAAAGCCAAATGGCATCAGAGATGGTAGGCCTAGAGACCCAATTCAATTTTTGTGCACATTACTATAATGAATTAAATATGTATCTGGTAAATCCAAAACTTTTATTATCCACTAGATTGTAACATTCTGCTCCAATATGTAAATAGCATGAAATGCACAGGCATCTGAGGACACAAGTCTACCTGGATGTGTCTGTGGGAGCCATAACAATTGCGATAGCTTCTGGTAACATGACCTAAGGAAAAGAAACAAAGCAAATACTTAAAGGGGATTACAAATACTTCAAAGTTATTATGAAAGAAATACAAGTAATGAACCACTAGTAGACACGGTCAAGAGTAGTCATGAGCAAAAGAGTTGGAAGTCAACAAAGCCCCGAAGGAATGTGCCAATATATACTGCAGTATTACAATATCAAGCTACTCTTATGATAAGTAAATTAAGTTGGTTATTCCATGCAAAAACATTAAAGGAATACACTTTTGAGGAGCATAATAACTCCTTTCTTTTGTCAAATTTCCCTATTCATAGGGGCCCTTATTATAACACAAATCTCGAAGCAATGGATGAAAGGTTAGCAAATGCTGGACACAAGCAGTGGTTTTTAAGACGACTTCACCGCCGTGAAAAAAGAATAAAAGATCATGGTATAAGGAACTTCACCCCTCAACTGGCCATATTCAATCTTGTCTGCCCTTACATTTTCCACCATTAACTACCACAAACTCATATCTCAGTAAACAAGTACGAAGGTAACCAACGCCCCCCCCCCCCCCAAGCAGCATTTCACACATCACAAAAAGGACAAATAGGGTGGCTGAACATTTAACACCTAAAAATGAAACAAAGAAAAGAATCGACAATTACCAAGAGAACTCAAATCCACAATAGTAACTCTAGAGCAGATAGATATGAATTTCCTTAACAACAAAAGACTTGTGTACAGTCTAGGAACTGTATCCTTGAACAAAGTCAAGGTTGCTCTATTATGTGTATGTGTCACAAGTTCCCAAAAAGGAATCTCATATCCGTACAAGGACAAGGCTTCGCCTATCTGGTCCTCCCAGCCCTGGGTTATCCTATGAGTACTGTTACAAACCATTAAAACTTAGGCACCTCATTCACTCGAAGACTGAGTGCACCAGAGCCGAAGTAATGAATTTACAAAGGGTGCGAACCACAATTCACGAATTTGACTGAACCAACGTGAATTGACCTACACTACGGATCCGTAATTGAATCTGGGTTTAAAAACAATATCTCGCATTACTTTGGCCAGCAAATACATTTCTTGTTTCAAGTTCTCAATGAAAGAAAGCAACCTAAGCCACCAGAGTGTCCACTAGGAAGGAAAATAATACCATTTACCAGTAACATTCCTTGATGATTATTGTTGATTGGTTGCTATTACGACAACTATTGGTACTTTTTCTGATAACTCAGGGTGTCTGAGCCAACTTATGCGCACCTAGACTAATCCCTAGGGGCCAATCCCACTGTCCAGTTGTCCCCTAATAAGGGGCCATTTAAATCCGGGACAAAGTCTAGTATGTGCTGGGCCCACAAGAGTTAATAGTACCTATGAGGTTTTGAACTTGCGTCTTGAGACATAGGACGTAGCAAACCTCTAAGTACCATGCCTTAACCACCAAGCCAACCCCTTGGGGTTCATGTCAACTATTGGTACTAATCACTATATGGTTCAAAAACAAAGGCAACTAAAAATAACTAAAGAAATGAACAACATGCGTAAATGTTCTCAATTACCTGATATGAGTAATGCGTATGCAGATCAACTGATGACATAAAACAAGTCTGTGATGGGTGTGTCTGAAATCAAATTAAGATTCTGTAAACACATTGGCTCAAGATAAAAAGAAAACAGAAAAAGAAAACCTACTATTACATCAATTGACAATATCGGTGAATTCGCTACTTCTACAGCCACAATTTTTCCTTTTCAGTTTTTGGAAACACAATATTGGGATGTTTGAACACATTACTGTTTAGATGTCCTCATTATCCTAGTGGTGCGATGCTGAAGGCTTTCATAGGGGCTTTTCCATTTTTGTATGTTCCAAAAATCCTTTTTGAGAAGTCAAAGTATAAATTCGGTCATTTTCCAAAATATCACTTATAAACAACTATAAGTGTTGGAAAGTAGTTAAAATTAAGGGCAATGCTGGAACAATATCTTCAAATTTGAAAATAAGTGCAATCATTACATGTCTTCTTCCAAAAAAATCTAACTCCGAAAAGGGACTAACATTAAAGAACAAAGGGAGTAGAACACAACAAACTACGTCAAATAAATAACGACAAGTAGTCAGGAAGATACTGTAAGACTTACATGTATCCATCCAAGTTGAAATAGTGAGCGTGTGTCTTGGATTTCAAAGATTTCTTCTTCATTCAAGGTCTGACACTGAACATTGAAAAGGTTATTCTGGTAAGTACCATCATAACCAACAGTTGATCCAAATAAAAATAAAAAACCCCCCGTCCTTGGCCTCGAGGAGTGGTGAGCAGCACGGAACTTGAATCAATCAAATGGCATAGTCTTAGGGTAAGGGGGCTTTCCTTTGTTAGAAATCCACAGACATAAATTAAAGAGTTTAGGTCCAGAATTCTGCTTGCATCAATTTACTAATCTAGCCATACAAATCATATGGTTTTATTATCAGTGGCAAAAGCATGATAAATCTCTCCAAATGTAAGCAATAGAGTAATTATTTTGGAATACTCCCTCCGTTCCATATTGAGAGTCCGCTACGAAAAGTCGTGCCATTTTTCAAATTAAAAAATCAACTACTTTCGTGTATAATTTTTTGAATTTTTCTGCACCAAATTAAAGTAGTAATTGAGATCTTTAATACGGTGCGAAAAAATTCAAAAATTATACACGGAAGTAGTTGAAAATGGCAAGAGAGAGAGTATGGGACTCTCAATGTGGAACGGAGGGAATACATCACTAAATCTTAGAACCTTAGCTATCAAAAGATGTATCAAATGACAGTTGAAAGATCACGACAACAAAATACAACAGAAAACAAGTGAAACAAATTTGAAGCTGAGAAACAGGAAGTGGGATTAACAGCTCCACAGTGATTGCCACACTAGAAAGAAGTTTTCTTACCGAATCAGAAGTTGACTCCTGCTTTGGGATGATAAGTGTACTGATATGGAACATCCTGTTTTTCTACACCAGATGAAAACAATACACTAAGAAACCACACAAGAACATTATTTAAAAATATATATATATATATATCTTCAATTCATTTCAGAATCCTTACAAGTGAACCGGCAAGAACACCACATGTTTCTAAATTTTTTGCAGTATTTTCTCGCGCTAATCTCAGAAAATCTTCCATCATTTTTACTGGCTGCAATGCAATTAAGTAAAACTAGCATCACATTCATCAAGAATAAACAAAGTCAACACCAATTCCTAAGCAAGGCATAAAGCTGTAATCAAAACAAACAAATCAAGCAAACATGAAGGAATTGTATTCTCAGATTTACAAGAAAATACAGCACGTAAGACCTACAATGTGTAAATGCTGGTAGGAATTGGAGCTGTGCATTCCATCCTGCAATGGTTTTGCTGGTCCTGGTCTTGGATCTGCAACTCTTGATGGAGAAATTGGCATAAGCTTTGGTTGCACTTGAGCAAGAACTGGAGGAGGAGAAGGTTGCCTGATATTGCCCAAGACGAAAGGGCCATTGCTTGCCTCATTAGTTAGGTGAGAACAAGAGTCATCAGAAGGCTGTAACCATCTTCCATCATCCAAAGACAGTAATGATTCCATGGTAGATTTATCTACTCCTGACTCGCCATCTTTGAATGCCACAATGTCATATTGTGAAGCCTGATTCAGGCTATAACAGAGGATAACAACAGAAGAAAATATTACAAGGGAAATATTTGCAGTAGGAACTTAAGATAACAAAACAGAGGGAATAATTAAATAGATCGAGTAGGTGAGAACGCCTCAAGGAAATATTAATTAGAAGGATAAAACCATGAAAGAACAGCCCTGACCTTGAATTTTCATTTGGAGCCAAATCAGCATGGCTTGGATAGTGAACCTGCTCCACAAAATGGAATTAGACTAACAAAGTGTTCAAGTCAACACAAAATGAGATGCAAACCTAAAAATTTTACCTTTATCTCTGGGCTAGGTCCCAGCCACTGACCCTGAAGACCATTTGGGCCCAATAAAGAGTGTCTAGACAAAGTTTCCTTCTTCGGCATAGGTACATTAAGAGAACTGCATGTGTTTCCAGGAATTGTCACAACATCTTATCCTTAATAACATACCAAAATTAAACAGGTCGATGATCTTATATTCACATGCACTATTCAGTTCCAGCAGCAAATAGACTCATCTCCTTAAACCACAAAAAGAGAAGTGCTACATGCTCTATTTATGGAAGTGAGTTTTTCAGCTAAAAATGGTTTGAAATGAGATGATTTAAAAGATACGATTATTACTTTCTCATCTTATCCTTCTTTGGCTTTGTTCGGTTACCCGTTTAGTTTTAGTTTTAGTTTTGTTTTCAATCATTACCCTATTTTTTTTTCAATTATTACCCTATTTTTCCAATTATTACTTTCTCATCTCTCTCTATCTCTCTCCAATCATTACCCATATCTTCAATTATTACTCTATTTCTCTCTCCACCCACTACCAAAACTAAACTAAACTCTCAACCAAACACAACGGAAAACATCTGGAAGAGCAAGACAATCACCAAAGGCACCACCTACAAGTTTTTTTTGGAAACTGAGAACTGTATTATAAACCAAAACAAGAGGGAATTCCTCAAGCACAATCAAACAAAACTATACAAAAGAAAAGCCTATGAACTGAAAATACAAAAAGGAATGCACCATTTTGTACAAAGCAGGTGAGACCGTGAGAGATGCCTGAATCTTTAACATTCCTACATTGGGAAGCCTTGATTCTGATCTCAAATCGAATTTGGCTACAAACAACTGAGGGAGATCTCTGGATGCCTCTGCAGATAGAGAAGTTCCGTTCTTGCCAAGAAAGTAAACAGAAGCAGCAAAAGCAAGTTTCCTGAGGGTGGAGGGGAATGATTTTCCAGCAATTCTAGAGCACTATGAAGCACGGATACTCTATTTTGGCCTCCGTATCACGTATCGTATCCGTATCGGATACCGATACTCTCCGGATACGTATCCGATACTCTTTTTAAAGTATCCTACTTTTAGAATTATTTTTTGGTATCCCGATCGTTTCGGATACTCTCGGATACGCTCCGGATACTTCTCCGATACGTTTTTTTTTAAAGTATCCTGCGTTTAGAATTATTTTTGGTATCCCAATACGTTTTGGATACGCGCGGATACGTTTTGGATACGCGCGAGGGTAAATATGTTATTACTTAGAATATATGGGTTAAAATTGCAAGTAGGACTATACTTTTCTTTTTCCCCCACCAATCAACACCAGAAACACACCGACGATATCCTCTCTCTCTCGACAACCTTGTAAGTCTCTCTCTCTCGTTGTGTGTATGTATGTAAATATATCTCTCTCAACATGTGAAATGGTGAACTTGTGTGATGGAAAACTTTAATCATTAATGAAATTTTAGGAATTAAAAATTATATATACACAACAACAACAACAACAATAGAATCCATGTAGTCCCCAATCAAAAATTATTTTATTTACTTTTATATTCAATGTATCCCCCAACGTATTGTATCCTTCTTTTTGAAAAAATCACGTATCTACGTATCCGTATCGTATCATATCGTATCCCTATCCCGTATCCCTATCCGTATCCGTGCTTCTTAGCTAGAGCAGATCCAAATGACATTCTGAGACCAAGTTTGAACTGCCTATACCTCCATTCCATATGCTGATCACCAAAACTGGCCACCACCCCGTGAAGAACTAAACCTCCTAAACCCATGACATTGTGTGAAGGACTATAACGAATGACTATGATAATACTAAAGTGGCATACTCATACAAATCATAGTGGAAAGCCTAAATAGACGTGTGCACATAAAGGACCTCCACTCCTGACTCCACTGAGTTTGCCACCCTTCCACAATGTTTCCAAACTCTGAAACAAACTGATGCAGGACAGAGTTGGAACAGGGCTAAGTATGATCAAACACAAGGGAAAAGGGGCTGTTTTGGGGGCTGAAAACAGTAGACGTGAACAGTATTTTGTAAGAAGGAGAGAAGAGTTAGAGAAGGATAGATCTAGGCCTCACACCTAAGGCCTCTTTAGCATCACACCAAAGAATGAGATTGCATGACACAATCAGTAAAGCTTAAAGCTAATTTTTTCATTCATTCAATCATTCATGATTTGCCATAAGGCTTACAATCTTACTTATACCCATTTCAACTTGACTCTAAAACTTCCCAAAAATAAATAACTTTTAGACTCCCAAAGACACATTGAACATAGACTCTTTGACTGCATTAAAGACATGGAAAAACTTAACGACTCTTTGATCAACTAATTGACTCTTCGACTACATTTAACATTAATGACATGGAAAAACCAAATGACTCCTTGATCAACTAATTGACTCTAAAGACTTTGACTAGAAATTAAATAGACATTTTTACTTGACTAAAACCCAAAAGACACTCCTAAGACTCAAGCACATGTCTAGCCAATATCCCAAGTAAGACCCATGCCCCAGGCCACCTTTTCTGGACCACATCACAAACGACCTTCTTGACACTTCCTGATTAATCCTAGTAGCATGTCAATGCATTCTGGAGGATGCAGGAGTAGAACTTCCAAATTAGAAACCTCTAGCCACACTTAGAAGCTTATGTGAGATCTAGAATAGAAATTGTTGATCCTTCACTAGTCCTATCAAAAAGTTTAAACAAGAAGCTATTTGCTGAGGGCTACAACAAGGTTTAGGAACAGGCAACAAAACTCTTCATCAGGAAGGTTTCTAAATAAACTTGTTGAAATAAGAATCTTCAACATTAAATTCCAAACAACATTGGTTAAGTGGTTAAAAGTTGACCTAATCACCCTTTAGGTCATAGGTTCAAACCCAACGGCATCTACTGTTCACATATAACATCAAAGGTTACGTTTCCCTAATATCCTCCCCCCCCCCCCTAATACGGACTAAACTGGGGATATTCATTGAAACATAATCCTTCAATAAAAAAACTAGTATAGGCAATAAACAACAAAAACTAACTTTTACAGGCTGTGTATCTATAAAATATGATGGCATTGATGAGCTACTCACAGCTTCTGGAGTTGTGCGTCAATCGAATTTGTAAGTAAGAATTTAGTATCGCCATTGTTCTGCTTCCATGAAGATGAAGGTGCTTGTCTGGCTAGCTACAACCACATGAAGAAAGCAGGTTAAAAGAAGAGGAACCCAGGAATACCATCTAAGAAGAAACCAAGCATGGGGAAATAACAGAACTTCACAGTCCATATAGACAGTTAATGGGGGATCATAACTGAATGGATTGTTACGATCATTATGCATCCAAGAGTGAGGCTGAGATGCCCTAAGGACTAGGCATAGTCATGAATCAATAAACAAAGCTTTCATCAAGTCATAGGAAACTGGGTGTTTATCCTATTCAAAAGCAAAAGTAAGAAAGCATCAAAATGGAGCATCTCAAAATAGTTTTGTTTTTTTCACCTCTTTAATCTGTTTCTCCCCCATAAACCAACAGAAAAATTAGTGCCAGACCGGTTGACATAGTTTCCAAGACAAAAATATAATTCATAACCTAGGAATTAGGATGAAACTGCAAGAGGTTTTAATGCTAAATTTAGGATGCTATCCCCTAGGAAAACAATCACTTCTTTGCCTTACTTTTGACTCCAATGCATCTCCCCAAAGTCTTCACCTTACTTTTGACTACAAGAGCACACGGAATCTAAGTTTAGTGGTAGTCAAAGTGCTAGTGTTGACAAAGTGACCCTCTAAATTCAGAAGATACCAAGAAGTGACCATTTTATGTATCTTGGCTCTATTGTTAGCAATGATGGAGAGATTACGAAGAATGTGATGCACAAAGTACAAGTTGGATGGGTCAAGTGGGGGAATGCTTCAGGAGTATTGTGCGACCACAAAATACCCACAAAGTTGACGCAAAATCTATACTGCATTGTTATAAGACCAACCATGTTTTTTGGCACGAAGTTTTGAGCAACTAAGAAACAACATGCAAGTGCTGCTGAAATGAAAATGTTGACATGGATGTGTGGTAAGACTTCGCGAGATAGAATTAGAACAAAAAACCCTTGCGGAATGGTAGGGGATACCAATAGAAGATAAGATGCAAAAGAGTAGAGTAAGGTGATCTGGACATGTCTATCTTAGATTGATCAATACGGTAGTCAGCAAAAGTGATATGACTATGACATGACTAAGGGACATGTAGACCAAAATTGGTAGTAGAGGCACTTGTTAGGAAAGACTTAGTCTCTTGGATGTCATGGAACACAATGCCCTCGACAAATCTCAAAGGAGAAAACGAATTAATGTAGCCGCCCCAAATCATTAGGACTTACGGTTCGGTTCTGTTGGTCTGGTAATTTTACAAATTCATCACTTTAAACAACTAAAATACCTCGCGGGACAAAAAGGTATAGCATTAGTCACAATAAAACTCATGTACTCACAAATACCTGCTTATCATTCAGGCTCAAAGAAGCTTTCCCATCCGAGGGGGATTCCTGTAAACCATATGAAATTCTTCCTTGGGTGTCAAGTTGATAATCTTGAGTCCCTGCATGAGCTTTGTTTTTTTCATTCAGTAGACGTTGAAATTTAGGCTTCAACGATTCAAGCTCATCCAGCACAACTGACAATTTCTGGAAGAAAAAACAAAGACAAGTCAAATGACATCTTGTTACCAAAACTACTACATATTGATTGTCTTGCATAGACTTATTGTAAAAATAAAACCGATACACCCTACTAACCTTTGTGTAAAATGCTCTTTCTCTTGGAAGCAAAACCGGGTAATCTCGATGGAAGGGTATAGTTTCAGACACCAAGCTAGGCAAGGTAAAGAATTAAGCTTATACATATACAGTTTCCTGGAAGATTAGCAATGTCAAAGAAATCAAGCAGCAATGTCCTTACCATACCTGGAGTATCTAAGAAGCATGACATACAAGTCTATGATGTTCTTCTCCTCCCGATAAATACTCGCCTGGATGTCAGAAATTTGACAAGACAATATGTAGATTAGATAAGAGAAACGAGAGAAGGGGCAAACAAATTACAAATCATAAGATTGTAATGTATACTGTTTGAAAAATTATAAACCAAACCAAAGAAAGCAAATCCAATAGTGGCTATACCACTCTTTTTTATGGGAAAACTAAAAGCTGGCTTACTAAGGAGCACGGACAACCCTATGCAGAAGCACACATGTCGGATATCCATGTCAAACAAGGACACTCCTCAAACTCTCAAAGTATGTATGAGACAGTGAGTCAGTGACTCTTCATCAACGTGTCTTACATGATAAATTAAGCACACAATAAAGAGGCAAGAAAAAGTAGTGAGTATGGTTGCAGAAGGTAATCTAAAAGCGGTCCCCTAAAAGTAGGGGACCTCTAATTTTCATCAAAAGTTGAAGAAAAAGTAGGTACTATTGCAGAGGATGCTCTTACATTCTACATATGAAAGACTAAAAATAGCTTTAGCAATCTAGTGAACACAACTATGCAAACGGATAACTAGTTTAAGTAGTTTTCCATGTTTCCCCTTGTCATAAAGTGGAAATGAGTCAAATGACAACCCCCGTATCTCACTAAAAATCCGCCTCACTAGACTACTCGGAATGGCAAGTCAAGTCAAATGGTACATGAAAAATGGTAAAATCATATCAAATGTCCCCTAAATTAGGATCATCTTGTAATAATTTGACAACCAAATTTCCCCCTCTTGACTACTAAATAAAGAAATCCAACACATACCCCAAATTAGTCCCCATCAATACAGGTGAAAAGATTGGATTCACGACCTAACATCTGGCATTACATTCATGAAGGGGATTTCCATGTTGGGCTTGGACACATGAAACATCAATAGGCCGAGTTTCAACCACTAAAACAGTGCCCCCCTTTTGTACCTAAGAATTCGAGACAAACAAACCACTTTTTTTTTACTTTTTTTTTTTTTTTTGGGGGGGGGGGGGATGCTGGCGCAGCTTGTGCGTACCTCGGACTAATCCCGACAGCCCCTCCCGCAGCCATTTCACACGCTTACGCGTGAGGTGAGATGGCCCCAAGAGTTGATGGCAAAGAGAATCGAACACCTTAGGAAGGAGCAAACCCCTAAGTCCCCGACCAAGACCACTTGGCCAACCCCTTGGGTTTGACAAACAAACCATTACCACTCAATTACACGGGTTTAGCGATTAACACAGCACAGGATATCATTCTCACGCTTCGCCAATTTATTATAATTTCGGTGTCCGTGCCAGATTTCACGCTCTTCGACTAATCTTTTGGGACCAGTACCATCATCCACTAGCAGAAGGCCCAATCAAAGCCGGGCAAAGCCCCACATGGACTGGCCAGAGGAGTTGATAGCACCACGGAATTCACCATTGAGCTGAGCCCAAAGACTCCCTATTTTTCTAGGGTACAAACTGGAATTCAAAACCCATCGAGGAGAACCCAAAAAGCTTCAATTTTTTAAGCTAACAGATTGAAATTCAGAGACCATTGAGCCATTAAAACCCTAGAATTGCTAATTCGCTGGTCGACAACATACTATTTAAATTGTAAACTAAAACCCTAATTAAAATCAGCTGACGACAATTAACAGCTCTTTCGTATCATTGCAGAATCAAACACCAAGCTAATTTAAGAAGAAAAGGATACAATTGATCAACACACATACACGTGGAATATGTTTTTGTGTAATTGATCAAGAAATATATGTACCTGTTTGAGGAGGCTATCGGCGATTCGATAATAATGGCGGAGGGGAAATCGATTGTCGACGTCGACCCTTCGAGCGACGACGTTTAAGTTGATCGGCGCCGGCGGCCTCATTGCGGCGACAGTGAAGGCTTGCGTGGAGAGCTCCGGTGGGTTTACCGGCGAGGAGAAGACGAGATGTGAAGAGGAGAGAGAGAGAGAGGATCGTTGTCTGATCGTGCTCGTTAAGTATAGAAAACTCCACGGTTCTTCTGTTTTTTTTTTTTTTTTTAACATCTTTTCGGGATATCTCTGGGTGTACACGGGTCGGGTATGGCCCGCTACCCGAACCCGACAATATCGGGTAAGGAAATCTCAGAACCGCAACCGAACCGACTGATGGTATAAACCCTTCCGCGAGCCCGATTTTTTACTTCGGGTCGGGTCCGTTGGGTTGGTCAGTTTTACATTGGTCGGGTCGGGTCGGGTCCGACTACCACGGGTACAAAACACACAGACCCGAAGTCTGAACCGAAACTCATTTTTTTTACAGAACCCAACCCGTACCCGACCGAACCACCTGTTCGGAGCCGCTCGAGACCCGGCGGGGCGGGTTGGTCGGGTTGCGGTTTTTTTGCACACCCCTTTATTGTAAATTATGTCGACATAGCGTGGGGACAGAGGGGGTTTGATTGTATGTGACTGTGTGCAATTCGTATATGTGTGTCCATCCCAGATCTTGCACAAAATGATCGAAGCATTTAATTTGTTTTTTCAGAGTTTCTATAAGAATCAACTTATTTGGATATCGGTGTAGGCTTGATCAATTTCCGTCCTTGAATTTAAAAAGGCAATAATTGGATGAATTGATCAAATCCTTATCGATCTCTGAATGCACTGATTTTTCACGAACTCTTACAATAATATGTTAAACAAACGAAACGATTTTAATCATTAATATAGGACCCTGAAAAGGGTCTCACGCAATCGTACACATACTTCGGCTCTATGCAAGCAATGCTAGACATACAACATTAGAACATAATTGTATCAAGAACCGTTTTATTCATGTGGATTCACGCTTATTGAACAGCTTTAGTACATAATTACGTCCGGAGTTTTGTAAAATTGTGTTATTAGATGGCCCTGACTGGTCCATGTGGATAATTCAACCGTGCATTTTAGAAAAAGGGCGCAAACGCCAAACGAGTCGAGTTTTGTAATATTCGGATACCGTACAACATGATTTAAAAATATATTTATCTCGAAACAGAAAAAGATTACAACACTGATAAGAACCCACTCAAACCATTTAAACTAGGACAAATATATTTCGAAATCATACCAAAGGTTGATCAATCTAATTTTCGACGTGATTGATTTTCTCTAAAAGTTCTAAATATAAACGGTTGGGGTTCTTCCAGGCCGGCCCTGTTTTGTCACCGTCTACCCGTCAAGACCCACCGCGCGTCTAACCATAGTCGTCCAGGCCCTTTTTTAAGTGATCTGCCCAATATACCCCTGCTTTCCTCCGCATCGACCTTCCACAGTTCCAGTTCCACTCCTCCAACTTTTTCTTCGCGTTCACGTGCTCAACGGTCTTCTTCTGGGCGGCCTTGGCAGCAGCGCCGGCGGAGGAGGGAGCCGAACCCTCCCTTGCGGCCACGGAGGTGGAGGAGGAGGTAGAGCATGGGTGGGGCCGTCGTTGGAGGGGTTGAGATGAACGATGAGTGGTCGTCGAGTTGTAGGGAGTCTATGGCAAGGACTTGTTCCACCGTCGTCCTTATGCCAAGGACTTGTTCCAAGTCCTGGTGGATATCGTAGAAGTCCTAGTGGATCTGTGTGTAGTATAGGATTTCAAGTTAGTGTGAATTCTACAAAATCTTTCCCTATTCCACAGAATTCAGATCCCTAAAAAGCTCTATTAAGCCTAATTTAACAGAATTCACACCCCCTAAAAATAGAATTCACCACTTATTTGATAGAATTCATACGCTCTAATTCAAAAATCCGTGTTGGACACCCCAAAAAACATAATTCACACCCCCTATTAGACAGAATTCGCCTCATATTAGAGAGAATTCACATGCTCTATTTAACAGAATTCACCCACTTATTTGACAGAATTCACATGCCTTATTTGACATAATTCACCCCCCCTAAAAACATAATTTACTTTCCTAAAAACAGAATTCACTTGCTCTATTAAAAACCAAATTCACCCACTTATTTGACAGAATTCACACCCTCTAAAAACAGAATTCACATGCTCTATTTGACAGAATTCACACGCCTTAAAAATCTAAAAATAGAATTCACCCTATTTGATAGCATTCACACGTCTTAAAAATCTAAAAATAGAATTCAAAACCCATATTAGACACAATTCACCCCTTAAAAAACTGAGTTCACCCCCTTATTTGAAAGAATTCATACTTCTTAAAAACAAAATTCACCTTCTATTTCTATTTGGTAGAATTCACATGCTCTATTTGACAGAATTCACATCTCTAAAAAATAAAATTCACTTGACAGAATTCACCCCTTATTTGAGAGAATTCATACTTCTTAAAAACAGAATTCACCTTCTATTTGATATAGAATTCAAACCCTAGAATTCACCCCTTAAGAACAGAATTTAACCTCCTAAAAAACAGAATTCACATGCCCTATTTGACAAAATTCACGCTCCTTAAAGGTAGAATTCACCTATTTATATTTCACACCTTTTAGACTTTTATGAGATCCACTAGGACTTGGAACTTGAGATCCATGAGGACTTTCAACTTCATCCATGAGGAGTTCCAACTTGAGATCCATCAGAACTTCAAACATGAGATACATGGTCGACAAAACTGATTGAGATTGAGCGACAATAATGATATGAATCGCAATCACTATTTCAATCGTGGTCGATCAACTCCTCTCGCTCCAATCCTCGCTCCTCCTTGCCGCCGTCGTAAATGAAGTGACGGACTAGTTGCCGGTCGTCATAAACGACGAGTAGAAGGAAAACATTAAAACAAGGACAAACTTGTAAAAGCACCTCTAAAAAGGGGCCGCTTGGGATACACACTACAAAAGTCCGAACCCCAACCAAAAAATAAAAATAGCACCGGCCGGTAATTTCCCGTCAACGGTTTGGATAACTGATGTGAGCCCAAAAAAGCCCACAAATGGGCTGGACTGGACGGACGAGTCCATAATACCTAATACCAAACCGGAGAGGATCTCCTTCCTAATTTCTTTACACGTTTGTGTAGCAAAAACAAAAAAAATATTATGTTAAGAGTTCGTTAAAAAATTGCCTATAAAACAGAACAAAGAAATAGAAGAAGAAACTTCTACAACGAAGCAAAAGTGTACAGCAATTATTATCTTATGCAGCAAATGCTACAAAAAAAAAAAAAAAAAAAAACTACTACTACAATAAGCATTACTACCATACAATAGTCACTCTTTAATCCATTTTTTTCACACAAACTCATACCAACGCTAGACAAACTTGTAATCTCCCATTGCAATGATATCATCAAAACAGTAAACCTTGGACTAAAATCATCAACACAAACCCAGCAGCAACCATCCGCGTAGTAATCTTGTCCCCGCCGCTGTTATCCTCTTGGACGTGCTCGGCTACGTTAAAATTCCCTAAAAAGAGGAGAGAAAAGAAGAAAACAACCGTTTTTGGTACATACGTAAGCAAATGAGCAAACCAAAGGAAAAAAAACAAAACTATGGTATCGAAATTTACCTCTTTGATTACCAAAGCCACAACCATCTTTAATTGTTTCACTCACATCCTGTATTGTGGCCTTGTTATAGAATTCAAAGTGTGACATTACACTTCCGATACAATTGAGGACGAGGTGTGTCTCTGTCACGCACGGACCCTCGCAGAATTGATCGGTGTCCTCGTGTGGCACATGGAGGTCTCCGCTCTCGGTGAGTCTGTAACTTTCTTGACAACTGCTGTAAACCTACACAAAGTGGCATTTTCGGACCCGTTTCAGTACTCATCACTTAAGTTCCTTTTTCTTACCATGCACAATTTTTATCACCAACAAAATTCACAGAATGATAAGATGATGAATAAACCACAGAAGACAAAAGACATAACTTTTGATAGATAGATAGGATTCATAGGAAGCAGTGCATGTACTCTATACTAGTAATGTGTATATAAGTAGTTGAAGTACTATGTACTTCTGTTAAGATTGATTAATAACCATAAAGTATAAAATATCTCAATCACTGCTGTATTAAGAACCAGCTTTGAAAATTTGTAGAAACTTGTTTGGTTGATGATTTCCGAATACTGTTTTATAGGAATTTGTTGAAAAAGAAAACATTTTGAGAAGGATTTCCACAAGAAAATGACTAAGACATGACAACACTGTATATTATTCCGGACGAGTGATTCTAAAACCAGCAACCAGACTTACATAGTTGTCGTCGAAACAGAGCAAGGCTTTGGCAACTATTGGAGTTGGATCCTCAACTGAACCACCAGCTTGACCACCAATTTGACCACCAAATTGACCAGTTTGACCACCACCAGATTGAGCACCACCAAATTGACCAGTCTGACCACCACCAGATTGACCACCACCAAATTGACCAGTTTGACCACCACCACCAAATTGACCAGTTTGACCACCACCAGATTGACCACCATTTTGACTACCAGATTGAGCACCATTTGAAGGGATAACTTCAAAAACCGCATTTCCTGACAAGGATTAAGTGAAAATATCAGAACGTTTTTATAAACAAACTGTGTATGAGATGAGCTTTACGTTCTCAGAAACCCACCTAATTTCCCATTGAAAACAAAGACGATGATCAGAGATAAAGCGAAAAGCTGGTGCTTAACTGTGACTATGAATGCCATTACAGGAACCAAGTAGCACAAAAGCATAAGCTGATGGAAGAGAGGTTGTCAAGATTTCAGCCAACTATATATATGGATGAAAGCATGTACCTAATTCCAGAATATCCCACTATTCAACAGAGTACTTATTTTATGTTGAAGCATGCAAGAAATAAAAAACAGATTTGAAAAATCACCTATAGTTAGGCCCACTTAATTTGCATAAAACCTTTGGGGCATGACGCATCAGTGGGAACAATTTACTAATGGTTTCACCTTCTGCACGTGTAGAAGTCACTTGTGATAGAGAGAGTGTAATAGAAGCTTGTTTGGTAAGTCCAACTGGAATTGGAAAAGCATAAAGTAAAAGAATGGATGGGTTGGAGGTGACTAAGAGGAGAAGGCAGTTGGAGTACAAGTCACCAAACTTAACTTGTTGAGAGGCATTCTCCTTTGTAGTGAAGAAAGTTCAATTCAGATTTGCACTTTCACACTAAACCAGTTAAGTTTTCCTTCTGGGTATGTGCACAAAATCCGTGCACGTTAAAAAAAGAAAAAGGAAACCTTGATGCATACTGTTCCAATACCTAACTAATAGAAAAAGGTAGAATTGACCAATCCCCTTGTGTCTGGACTTGAGCACATAAGCCGTGCACAGACAAAACTCAGAGGAAAATGTTGAGAAACCTAGATGCACAAGAAAACAAGGGCAGAAGAGAAGAAGGTGAAAAGTGTTTGAAACTTGTTAAGCCTGTCTTACACTGCACAATATACAAACCAACACACTCACCAACTTCTTTTTGAAATGCAATGAGGTACCTACCCAGAGTAGAGAAATTAAATGATCTAGAATCAAATAAAAAATGAAGCTTGTATATGAATCTCAATAAGCTACTATTCTCCATGCCATTCAACTTCAACGAGGGCACTGCAAAGAAATGGAACTTTTATTTCATGTAACACGCAAGAGTTCATGAATTACAACTGACTACAGTAAGAGTGAGAGGGGGGAAAAAGTTAGCCAACTCTGATCAACCTAGGACTCCTCCTTCCCATTTGGTTAAAGGTTAAAAAAAAGCAGGATGGATCTCCAATAGAAACATCTTCATTTCGCTCTGGAGTCTGGTCCATTGATAGTTAAAACTAAAGTTTTCAGAGGTGAAAGCACAAGGCGAGGCGCTTGACCCTCCATGGGGCGAGGCGTATGCCCCGAGGCATTGAGACGTAAGCCTTTTGATTTTTTATTTTAATAATTAAATTAATAAAATAACTTAAAAATACAAAAAAAGCGCAATTCATAAAAGATAGATTAATACAAAAAGATAGCATAAAGTAAATTATCAGTTAATGACTTACCTTATTAGTTAATAACTAATTGAGAAACTCTATAACATCACTTTATTAGTTATTAATTTTTTTTTATCTTACAACTGTTTAAAGAAAAACAGAGCACATCTGTAGATGATGATCGACTTCAATCACGCAGCAAAAAGAGAGAGAGGAGGAGGGGGTTTGAATTACGAAATTACCAAAATTGGATTAGGAAAATTTCTCTCCTGAGACTTACGCCTCACCTATCGGGGCGTAAAAGGCGACTGAGGCGTACGTCTTAGTGCGCCTAAGGAAATTAGGCGACTACCTTTGTGGTTCACCGCCTAAATTTTCATGCCCTGGGGCGTTTTGGCATTGTCTCACCACCCCAACGCCCCGAGGCGAGCCCATAAAACGCCTTTGAAAACATAGGTTAAAACTTAAACAATCGCCATCACTCAATTACTCAAACCAAAATTGGTGAACGATTTCCGTTACAGGGATCCCCATGACCATGAATGACTAGCTAGAAATGTCAGACAACGTATCTTTTTAAAATTGAAGGATGATCTTCTAGACATAAGGATCCTCTGTGCCAAAAAGCAGCGTGTGGAACATTTCACTTTACTAAGCCGTTGAGTTTCTGATGAATTCGCGTAGTCCTAATTGAATCTGGGAATGACTGAAAGAATATAACAGTGTGCTCTTCTGTGCAAAAAAATAATATTTGCATAAATAAATCGAAAAGACTGGCTTTTGAGCATTATTCACTGACTATTTCCAAAAAGACTACTTGTTCCTCCCAATTTCGGCATGCCGATAAAAGTAGTTCATGACCCATACAAGTGGTTTACTAAGCCACCAGATGCTGGCATGCTGCACAGACAGAATCACTGAAAATCCGTGAGTCAGTATATAACTCTTCAGTCAAAGTGATCCCCAGCTTAGTGATATGAGCAAATCAATACATACCCATCTTTAAAATTGTAAGATCTTCAATCACCCTTGAAGACCTTATATTTTGAAGTACTGCTAATCTCCCTTTCAAAAAAAGAAGTATTCCTAATCTGAAAAAACAGGAGATCCGTGTCTATTTTCAGTCAAAGACATTCCTGCAAATCTCACCAAGGGCACATACTAGTGCTACCCTGCCAGGAGTCTAGGACACATGTCAATAACCAAATCTCTGGATAGTATCGAGCATTACAGTGTTCCGTACACTTATCACTATTTTGTAAGTAGTAGATATGATGTTAACAACGTAACCGTTTAGAAAATCCAAATCCATCACCACTCACAGACAAAATTAACTAGAGAGTGCACTATGGATGATGTAAAGGCTCTCAAGTTCAAAATTCAAATATAACCATTATACTGTTCTTACGGACAAGAACGAGCCATCTTGCAATTAATTCAAAAGAGATGACAATCCGACATAAAGTTTTGCCACATGAAATGAAAATTATCTTTGAACAGCAGATAGATCATAGAAGCCGATCATTCAACAAGCATATTTCAACAGTTACAAAAGAAATTAGCAGGGAGCCAGGGACAGCAATGGAGTTCCTATCACATTCCAAAGGGGTGCTTCATTCCACAATACAGCAGGAAAAAAATCGGGGAAAGCCAAAGGCTCCACGAAGCAGCTACACTCATAAATCAGTAACAGCTCTTAACAAGCAGACAGAAGCCTTATACTACAAAATAGGGATGGATTTTATTGAAATTCCCTTCTTTTCATATTTCCTCACTACGTCCCAGGCCTCCTCAAAGCGAGCTGACTGGACTAAAGCATCAATAAATGTGTTACATGTATAAGCGTCCGGCATACATCCATTTGCCTCCATTGAGAAAAACAAGTTTTTAGCTTCATCGAATCTCCCTAGTTCACACAAAGCCTTAATAAAAGCTGTATACGTAAAATTGTCAGGAATCAAATCTAATGTCAGCATGGTAACAAGAACCTTGAGTGCTTTCTCAACCTTATTCATTTTACAAAAACTTTGGATGAGAGCATTAAAAGAGACAACATCCGGACTTGTTCCATCAGCTTGCATCTTTTTCAAAAGTTTCCTCGCTTTAGCAACATCCCCAATAATACACAAAGAACGGATTAAGATGTTGAACGTAATAGCATTTGGACCGACTCCCCAGTCTTCCATTTCTGAGAAACAATCGAACGCATCCACAATCTGGTGAACCCGACAAAGGCCATCAATTAGTGAGCTGAAAGTGAAAATATCAGGCTTGAAGCCATGCTTGAAGAGCATCTCCAATAGCTCTCGTGCCTTGCGCATTTCTCCACCCTTACAATACCCACAAATAAGGGTGTTGAAAGTAACAAGGTTAGGAAAAATACCCCTTTGACGCATATGTCCGAAAGATTCTAATGCTCTATCCATCATTTTAGCTTTACAGAAGCAATCGATTATGATATTATATGAGAAGACATTTGCTACTAGTCCATCCCTTACCATCTGATCTAAATACCAATTCCCTTCCGCTACTCTTCCAACCTTGTATAAACCCTCAACAAGCGCAATGTATGCATTGAAGTCCAGCTTCAGACCTCTCTCAGTAAAACTATCCAGTATATCACATGCCTCATCAAGGTCCAACCCCTTAATCAAACAAGTCATTGAGATGTTAAAAGTTGAACTGTCGGGTAAATAACCTTTCTCCTTAGTTGTCCTAAAAAATTCGGCTACTTCCTTTGGCAAAGAATTGCTACAAAGACACTGCAGAATACTATCACAAGCTGCTTTAGGCAAGATGGGCTCCCTCTCCACAAACCGAGACAACAATTGAAATGCTTTGCGTGGTGACACACAACGAAACACCCCATTGACTAAAGATCTGTATGTGGCTTCATTTGGATGCACATTCCTCTCCTTCATTTTCTCAAAAACCTTAAAGGCTTTGTCAACTTTTTTCGCGTTACAGAATCCATCAACGAGCATGGTGTAGGTAAATACATTAGGCACGTAACCTAAACTCTCCATCTGTCTCACCAAGCGCATTGCTTCATCCACTACCCCAACCTTGCAAACTCCATGAATCAATATATTATATGTATACCTATCAGGAGTGCAATTATCAGAAGGCATCTGTTGGAATTTCAAATAAGCCAAATCAATAGAATTGGACTTCACCAACGCGTCGATGACAGCATTGTACAATCTAGTACTTGGATTAAGACCCAAGTAGGAAATCTGCCCAAAAACCTCAGCACAATATTTTGCAAGACCTAATCTTCCCCAACTACCAATCAAAACACAAAGCAAATCTTGTGTAACCTTACACCCAGAGTTCCTAATGTCTTGAATCAACTCAGCAGACAGCAAAACTGGACCTTTTCTATAAAGGGTATTAGCCAAGACACCGCGAATCGACTGGTCCTCAGTGAAAATCGGATCAATATTCGAAACCCAGATATAAAATCTCAAAGGGGGTAATGGGTTTTCTTGATTTTGCAAAATACTCACAATTGACCGGGTATCCAAACTAATCCTTTTCGCCTTAAACTCGTGGCTTAGCAATAAAGACCAGTCTTTTCTTGACAGAATCTGTGAAATATAGTGGTGATCAGCTGGTTCTAAGTGATTCTTACGTTTGTTATCAACTGAAAGAGTAGTGCTTGGAACAGGAGACAATCTCAATGAAGACTTACCTCTGAAAGGGGCGACAGAGTTATTGGTGGTGTGGTTTTGGTCAAAAGGTGTGACAGATTTGGAATTTGGTGGGTTTTTTCTATTGGGTTTGCTTTGATTGCTCACTTCTTCTGAGAGGTTTCTGATAGCAGGTGAAGCCCTAGAAGCCAAAGAAGAAAGACGTCTCATGTGTCCCTGTGAGAAGTGAGAACAACGGAATCAACGAGCACTGTTGGGCGTTCTCTGAAGAATGGGAGTGCATTGACACGGCTGAATAGTTGCCTCAATCAGAAACGGCGCAGTTTGCTCTCCAAATTCTAGGGCCCATAAACAAGTCAAGGAGCCGAGAATTGTTCAACTTGGTTTAAAAAGTTAACGAGTTTGAAAATTGTGTCAAAGCCTAGGATTGTGATTTTGACACTCTAAAAATTGATGGAGGGGCTTCAAAATTGAACTGTGTTAATAAACAAAACGACGTCGTTTTGGAGCCCCTCCATCAATTTTTGAAGTTCTAAAATCAATTTCCAAAGCCTAAAATACAAATTGCTTCTCGTAAAGTGTTTTGAGTTAAATAAAAAAAAGAAAAAATTACTTTGAATCCAAAATCTAATCCGTAAAGCACTTCAAATTAACCTTTAGTCACAAAATAATCCTTTAAAATGACATTTGCTTCCAAACTCACGAATTCTATTTGTTTGATGGAGTTTTGAAAGACGTTTTCACACTCGCGCTCCCGTACCCGCACGCGCATTACGGTTAGCGATAGTAAACTACCTCTTTGTTTGCTCGTTTTGCCAACCATCTGAAGGAAATAAGATGGGTGGCTGAACGAGTTTTAATTGACAAATTTCCAAAAACATGTGTGGGTATAGCTTTAATGTTACTAAATGATTTTATACAATTCAAATACGAACATATTTCAAAGCTGGTTCAATTTTTATGTCAAAAAACACGAGCAATACTCATCGGGAAGGAAGCCAGAATTAGAACACACACGATGGCTCAAGTTATCCAGAGTTGTTGATAGTACTAGGCTCACCTCGATAATCGATATTTATATGGTACTAGTATGTATTTGGTTTATGGCTTCAAAGATAACTTTATGGAAGGAAATGAAAAGGTGAAAAGCCACGTTAGAGCATGTACACCAGTGAAATGTATTTTACCTACCCAATAATTTACTTTTTTTATTTTATCTACTCAAATCTCTCTCAATTTCACACCAATCCTCTTTATTGTACCTCTTTATCCTTATAAAATATACTAAAAGAGAGAGAGACAGAGAGAGGAGCAGAGAGAGAATGAGGGAGTGATAGGAAGGAGAGAGAGGAAGAATAATATTTGTTTATTTATACATAGCTACAATTGTTCGGTATCTTTGCCGAACCAAAACACCAAATGTATTTTACCTTGGGGTTTTGCTACTCTGGTGTAGCATGGTTTTTCAAGGTTTGCATAGCTATTTTTCCGAAATCTCCTCTTTACCTATGCTTATGTTGTTGTTCTTAATTAAGGTAATGAAGGGACGGAAGGTAAATTTATTTGATTTTCTTAGAGAGTTTCATTTTCCTTGATTATTCCTCCATGAATTGTGATCCCCCAACACCATAAGCATTTCACGTCACACGTAAATCTACCCCAATCTCTCAAAGACATGATGCATGCCCCCACCGACAAATCGGAGGTGTACGTCGAAATCCTAATTCCACCCTTAGCTTTCCTCATATTTTTCCGAGATTTTTTTTCTTAAAACAAGACATTTTCGACCCATGTGACACAGCAAAATATGGAATCAAAATGTCGAATATCATGATGTGTAGCGTCCACTAGAATAACATGAACATTCCAATCATTTAACCCCAATGAAAATGTACACCATCCTCATAACTGTGAAAACACCAAAAGGTGAATCGATTACAATGACATATTATTTGTGGACCTCTTGTCAACGAACCTCTACTCTGCCTGCAAATATCAACCGCGAAAATATATCAAAAATATGCCCCGCCCTAAACTTCAATGGAAAAAAGAGAGGAAACTTTTGGTAGGATCACTCACATGGCTTCCGGAAGTACAAGCAGGTCTTCGAGGGGGGAGTTGTTGATGAGGCGTTCTCTGCATAATTCCCAAGATTAATTCGTTTTAGACATATGGAAAGGGCGATTTGCGATGAATTTTATTTATTGCGGATAAACAGGCAGGTCCGTTTGTTTGACGGGACTAATAGTGAAGGATATGTAATCTCACTGGACATGCAATCCTACCAGAATGATACCACCCGCAGAGTATTACACTTCTAAACTTTGAGATCGAATTACATAAATGGGGCATGTTTAAACTTGGTTGTGAATATTCTAACCAAATGCAGAATATATTTTCCTTGCCGTTCATATATGGTCAAACAAACAGGTCCGCCGAGTAAACATGTATCGCAGATTGTGATCATATTGACTAAGAAATTTCATTACCTGCAACTTAGGCCGTAGAGTCTCGACGGCAATTGTTGTTTTTTGGTTCACTCCTGTACCTTGCTGTTGCTGTTTGGGGTTAGGAAAGGGAAAATGGAAAATTTAGGCCAATAACTAGAAACAGCTAAAGGAGAATCTATATGACGTTTTTCTTATGAATCCCAATTTATGACCAACTTTTGCCTAAGCTTCCTCTTGTGCAAAATCACATACCCAAAGAAGGGCCATGGAATTCTCTTGAATGGATCCTAGGGCTGCCAATGAACCGCGAGCAGCTCGAGGCTCGGCTCGACTCGACTCATTTAGTAATTGAACCAAGCTTGAGCTCGAGTTTTGAGCTCATTTAGTAAACAAGACGAACTTAACACTCTAAAGCTCGGCTCGACTCGAAAAACTTGGCTCGGCTCGTTTACAGCTAAGCCGAGCTCGAACTTAAGTTTTTGGCTTGTTTAGTAAACGAGTATGAGTCGAGCTCAAACACAACCAAGCTTGGCTCGTTTGCAGCCCACAATTGCATTCAGTTTTACCATAATGACCCAATTATTTATAAGGAAAAAATCTGACAAAACCAAAAGAAAAGTACCTTGCATAAGGCCCAGTCTGCTGAATCAAAGAAGGCCCGTTCATGATCCTGCGCACAACTTGTATATATTCTTGTTTAGCAAACACATTGCCAAAACCATAGTAATACAGTACAAGGTAAGTTACAGAGAAATTTATCAGTACTTGCCTTTGAAATTAAAGGCTTCTTCTTTGGCACAAGACCTCCATATTTCTTCCCAGCATCCCCCTGTGATCAGTACCACCCAGAAAAATTTGTTTAAGCTCTCGATATAATGAGCAGTCACACAGAAGAGGTCACCGAATCTATGTTGGACACATCGGGGACTTGGACATGCCGGGGACACTCCAAACTAAGTATGAAACACGTCATGCTGTGCGTTGAGAAATTCAAATACTTTTCAGATGGGACATGTCAGTGTCTCATGTCATGCTGTGACGTCCGTTTCTTCATTTTTCGGGAATTGTCGCGTCATACTACCATGTGTCCCATGTGCGAGTCTGTATCCATGTCCGAGTGGCCGCGTCCATCTAACATCCTTATCCCGTTTTAGCGATGATCTTAGGTGTAATTTGGCAACAACTTTTAGGCCAGAATTTCCAAAAAATACGTACATATAGATGTATGGCCTAATTTAAATCACTAAATGCTTTTCCGTGGATACATAACTTGGTAAAGAATGCAGATTTCTATTCAAAAGGCAATTCAAAAATCAAAAACTATATCGAAAACATAGTTTTGGGCTAAAAAATGGTGCACATAGGGCTGGAATTTTTTTTTTTTATAACCGGATGTCTAGGTCAGCTTGCGTGCACCTCGACTAATTCCAGGATCCTGAAGTTGACGACCGGACAAACCTCCAATGGCCCCAAGGTTTGGAATTAACGTTTGGCCTCCGTGAGATTCGAACATCTGACCTCACGGAGGACAAATCACTTATTTGCTTTCTCATGTCCACTTGACCAAGCCTCTTAGGATTAGAAGTTTAGAACTTGACCAAGTTTTGGTCCAAATCTGTTCCAAGTACTTCTAACCCACTCATGCCTACTTGGCCAAGCCTCTTAAGTCTTAGGATTAGAAGTTTAGAACTTGACCAAGTTTTGGTCCAAATCTGTTCCAAGTACTTCTAACCCACTACAAGTTGGTAAATCACACATAAGACACAGCAAATCCAGGAAACTTCCTTGTAGTAAGTAGACTAGTAGTTAGTATTGACTGTATTCAAATTCACTGTATTTTCAAATTCAAACAAAGTGGTGCCTAACTCAAATTGACCACTCAACTGGCATATATATCTGCGAAGAAGAAGATTTCAGATGAGAATTAAGAACCAAATTTCAACATATAATACTTTAGAAAAGCAGCCACACAAAACTAATCTCTACCCACCATATGAAAACAAAAATGGTCCAATTTGCCCAGTTGACCACTCAACTTGCACAGTATTTGTTTTGTTAATTCCTAGATTCCCTCTCCTGCCCCTGTACACTTTCCACGCAGCAAGTTTTATTAATCCACTTGCAAATTAATGAAGTGTTTGTGATTATAATGGAAATGAAATTTTAATAAAGTTCAAAAATTCCACTACTGATTCTAGATTTTAAAATCTAGATTTCAGTACAACGTGGGATACATGTTTGTTGGGTAGCGTTAATCACTTGGAATTCAAAACCGAGTCTAAAATCAGATTTTGTTGCCATTTTCATCTTCTACGATCATGTAGAATTCAGAAATCTGACAAAAGAGTCTTCAAATTTGTCTTTTGTTTACCACACGGGATACGACGACCACTAGAGAATTCCACCCAAAAATGCAAAAATCCAACAATTTTAAAGCTATATACAATTTGTATGTATAAATCCGAGTATTAGTTGCAAGTTGCAACTAACTTCAAAGGTCATAGCTCAAAGGGACCACAAGTCCTAATACTATTATAAAGCGTGCCACACGTCACACGTGATGACCTTTTTCCTAGGGTACCCCATAAAATTATCAACATTTATTATTCATGCCCCCTTCTTTTGGGTCTTTCCAAGGGCCGAGTATCGTAATACTCTAATAAATTTGTACTGTATTTATTTCCGTAGCCGGATATTTCGGTCCATATTTAGGATGTGAACAAAAATCAAAACAAAGAAACAAATCTTTTCCCAAATAAGTACAAAATCAAGCACTCAAAATCCTCCAAATTAAAAATTACTAAGTGGTCGCCGCGCGTACCATGCAGTTCACACGTGTGCTATTTCATGCATCAAAACGGTCTGATCTTCTATCAACCGCTTAGAAAGTAGTGTATATCTGGCCAAGTGGCCATGAGGTCGAAAAAACGTTATAGACCGTGGAACTACCGGAGAGTTTACCTCCTCATTGATTTTACAGTAAAATTTTAAAATTAGTCGAAATGAGCGCATACTGGATCGGGCATTCCGATTATTAAAAAAGTAGTGTATATCCACCATGTGGGCCCACTCCTCTGGAACTCTATCGGCATCAGAGTTTGTTCAGATTCCTTATCAAAGAAACATCCTGGTCCAATGATTGAATGGCCTGGATTGATTTTTGATGTGGGCTCCATTTTCTTAAAAGACCACAATATTCTATGGTTTTGCACAAATCACAATTTCCTTCTGGATATTTTAGGTTCTTCTTCTTTCCCTTTTTTATTCACAAACTACAGAAAAACTTATTCTTAAAAAGATTTTAGTGGTTTACTTTATGCCTTCAATTGACAGACCAAAATTATATGAGATTTTTAAAAAAAAAATAGCTTAATTGTACAAAAAAAAAAAATGATACACAAATAAAGTTCTCGTAAAATTTGTGTCTTTCGCGGGATAAATTTTGAAGTAGAAAAATCTTAATGAAAAGCGTAGCTGTATAACTCTCATGCTAATCGAATTCGTAAAAAAGACAAAAAGTTAGACATTCTCGTAATTTCCTTTCCTGGCAACCGAACAAGAACGATAAATATATCATATGCGAGTACGTATACAAGAAATAGTACCTCTTGTTCTTGGGTAGCCACGTACTCTTCACAACTTCTGTTGTAATTTTCCATCTCAGCAATCTACCCTGTTGCATCATTCCCAATCATTAACCATTAAAATACAGAGAATTGAAAAAAATTAAACTGAATTCTCTCAAATCACAGAAAACATTTGGAAAAATATTGGGTATTGTTTTACCAGAGAGAGAGAGAGAGAGAGAGAGAGAGAGAGAGAGAGAGAGAGATGAGATTGGAAGAACATGAACCCATATATAAGGCCACAAAAGGAAGAGAATTAAAAGTGTTCACAACTGAAAATCCGTAGTCAAAAAGAAAATAGAGAGAGAGAGAGAGAGAGAGAGAGAGAGAGAGAGAGAGGGGAATCTGCGATTACCTGGAATTGGAGGAAGGGGGAGAAGCAAGCAAAGCAGGAGAGACGAGAAATAAAAGTGAAGAATGAAAACAGAGAGAGAGAGAGAGAGAGAGAGGCAGAGGAGGGGTAGGGGGAAAGAAAGGGTTGAGTGAGAGGGTGGGCTAAGAATATGCTACTACTAATATATAAGGCGTATCTATAATTTTTTTTTGGCAAAGAGTAGATTTGGAAACAAAAGGCTAAAACCCTTTTTCTACCAACAATGCCATTTATAATACCGTATCAAAACACCCATACGGTACCATAGCGTACCATTTTGATGTGGTATGGTACCGTATGAGTGTTTTGTTACAGTATTGTACCATATGAGTGCTTTTGTACGGTATCGTACCGTTTTGGTGTGGTACTGTATGGGTGCTTTGGTACGTTTTGGTATGGTATTGACCGTTTTGGTGTGGTATGGTACCGTATGTGTATTTTGGTACGGTATTTGTACCGTATGGGTGCTTTGATACGTTTTAGTACGGTATCGTACTGTTTTGGTGTGGTATGATACCGTATGGATGTTTTGATACGGTATTTGTTTTATCTGTTTTTGGTTCAACCGTCTTGTGGTGTTTAAATCGAAGTTATTGAGATGTTATTTTTATGATCGAACCGTTATTTTCTAAACAGCTGTATTTTTTTTATCGTTCATTTGAAAATCGACTTGTTTTATATGTGTGCGTGTGTGAATTGTTTTTTTCGATGGGGAACAAAAGGCTAACTAACTTACAAGAGTTTATAGGAGGTGGGTGGGTGACGGTGGGGTGGAGGAGAAGATTATTTAAAAGTAGGGTTAGGAAAGTCCTAAAAGGAAAATTTATTCAGTGTCCTAGGGCATTGTTAAGTGGTGCCCTGATCTCTCCGTTATATATTTGTATGAGTTTTATACACTTTATAGTAGGACTACACAAATATATAGTGGAGAAGAGAGTCGTGGCAATACCCTTAGGCACTGAATAATCACTCGCATAAAAGTACTTAAACATAGGAAAAAAGATATACGAGAAGGAGTTTCGCACTCCCCAAATTATTAACCGCACTCCCGATTGGAAAATTAAATCTGATCTAGTGTTAGCCACATACTTATTCTTGACTTTCGTCTCTCAAAATTCTCATGCCGTCATTAATATTTGTGTTCCTAGAATTAGTAAAAACCTGAATTAATTAAATTTGAACTTTTACATCAAGTAGGTCATACTAACGCTTTCAAAAGTACAAAAATGTAGGAAAAAAGATATACGAGAAGGGGAGTGATTTTCGCACTCTCCAAATTGTTAACTGTACTCCCGATAGGAAAATTGAATCTGGTCTAGTATTAGCCACGTACTTATTCTTGACTTTCGTCTCTTAAAATTCTCAAGCAGTCATTAATATTTGTGTTCCTAGTTCTAGTAAAAACCCGAATTAATTGAATTCGAACTTTTACCGTCAAAGTAGGTCATACAAATGCTTTCAAATGATCAACAAAAGAATTGATTGTTCATCGTACATGCACACATGACACATGAAAATTAAGAAATCAAATACTTGTACTATAATAATGACAAATGAAACTAATTTGAAACCTCATAGTGCATTTGATATTTAAAAATGAATACCTTATCTCGATCTACCCCATAATTAATAATAATAAATATAAAAAACCAAATGATTAATTATTCAAAATAAATTGCATAAACAATTTGCGATAGCGATATTAAAAGTTGGTGTGGAATTCAGATAAAAGTACTCATCAGAACCACAAGTTATTTCAAAATCATCATCATTATCACGATATTTTAGTTGTAAATCCCATGCTTGAATTTTTTAAATAAGTTCCCATTTTACTCCTATTTAATGTTTTGTGTGAGAAGAGCTGTAAACGAACCGAGCAACTCGCGAGCACGACTCATTTGACAAAAGCTCTGCTTAATTAAAGAGACTCATTTTGTAAATGATTAAACTGGGCTCGTTAAGCCGAGCTCGAGTTCAAATTTTTGGCTCGTTTACAACCTTGGTGTGAATCAATTGTTTAGTCTGTTAGGCCATCAACATCGGTTGGTCCATTGCTAATCCTGGCCTTTATAATCCTCCACGTGCTTGTCACGTTCAGCCACCGACACCTCTACACACGTGTGAGTTTTTTTTTTTTCCCCTTCTTTCCTTTATTCTTTTATTTTTATTATTATTTTGGAATAATAAAAATGCATCCACTATGGTACGGAGTAACTCCTTTCGTTTATAATTTCACTATCATGGTAATAACTTTCATCTGATGGTTTAGAATCATTAAAAGCCAAATGTTTTGTAATTTTAATGTACTTTTCAGGTGCTTCAACGTTCTTTCACATGTTTCTAAACACTTTTCACGTACATGAATGAATTTTCCGAACCTTTATAGCCTTCGCTTCGTGAATTTCTAAACTAGTAAGTTGTTTATGTCTTTCTCTTTTTTGTATATTTTGGTTGAATTGTATGTTGATTGATCATGACTCGTGATACGTACTTTCGCAGTCACTACGTCTAGTGTGTAACGTATAAGGACTTTGATCGTGCTTTTGTTTCTACGTAAGTATTTGTGTGATTGTGTCGACATTGGCACAGTCTTCTTCTTCTTCTTCTTTTTTTGTGTACCAAAAAAAAAGATTGTGTCATTGGCATTATAAAAAGGTCATAGAGGACCAATCACATTCATCATAGAGGCTATGTTTTTTTTTTTTTTTTTTTAAATATTAAACAACTAGAGTTTTGTTATTTTTCTAACTTTCACATCAATGGACAACCACTACCCAGTGCAGTTGGTATGTCATCTCTCCCCTAAGGGGGAAGTCCTGGGTTCGACTCCTGCTGGAGCAACACCCTTGGGGTCCCAAGCTATGGATAGCTTCTGGACTCCGTGCTAACTCTAACACCCCCACTAACTCCCGCTGATGTATGACGATTGAAAAAAAAAAAAAAAACTTTCACATCAATGTGACCGTTATGAAACGGCTAATAATGCTTGTCCCTGTCGATTGTGGCAATATATTGAATTGTCAATGGATTAAAGCTAGATATATATGGATACGGATGACACTTTTCTTAGGCCGCCCGATGAGAACTTGAATGATGGATGTTTAATAAGTAAAATTTTGTTTCAATTTGAAAATTTCAATGGAATCTTCTCAAGGGATTGGTCGGGTGGGAATATGCCCAAATGGGGGAGAGTTTGAACGTTCGTCTTTTACATCAGCTAAAAAAATATTTCCGACAATACTGAAAGTTTGTCCAGTTATTAAATTCATGGCTTTATAATTAGATGAGATGAACTTAAGTTAACCCTAATTATTCCATTAGATTTATTTTAATATGAATTTAACTTGTTTCGACTATTAATTAGTCAATGGTAAGTACGATAGGTAAAAATTAAATGAAAAGAATTGGGGGAGAATGACTAGGAAGAACAATGCTAAGTGCACTCTTCAGTTATACGTATTCGGAGCCATTCAATGCACGTTAACCTTTTTTATTTGTGGGACCCATATACATCTATCAGCTTCAGACACATTAGATCTGTGTACGTAAGTATGTGCACGTAGACTTTCCGAACCTATAACGGATAATGCACCACCTTTGTCCAAATTTGCATGTCTTAAGAAGTATAAAATCCACTCCATTTGAGAATGCAAAAAAGGGAGTAGAGACCATCCACAAAATTTAAAGAACGTATGTGTGGCATTTACTCATTGTTTTTATTTTGGTAACTATGACTATATTTAAACCTAAGGGTAATTCATCATGCATGAGAAATTGATTTATAATATTTTCAACTAGGAAAAAAATTTACTCCCTCCGTCCCCTTTTTAAAGTCCAGTATTCCATTTTGGGCTGTCCCTTAATAAGTGTCCATTTTGTAAAGTTAGTGGGTAAAAGTTGGTACATTTTTCATTTTGCCCCTGAAAGTAGATTCCATTTTGAAAAGTTAGTGAGTAAAAGTGTAATGATGATGTCTCCATAGAGGGTAAATAGGGAAAGTGGAGGTAATAGTTGATGTGAAAGGTGTAATAATGATGTTTTCTTAATAAGTTGGACTTACGAAGCGAGACACTTAAAAAGGGACGGAGGGAGTATGATTTTTCCAAACTAGAATAGATATGATTTTTCCAAACTAAAATTATTTAAACCTAAGGGTACAATCATAATGAAGCAACTCCACAACAAAATGCTATTAATTAGTAGGGACTTGAAATTATTCTGCAATTAATTGGAAGTTCTACCTAACTTAGTTGATGAAGTCTCATTGTTATGAAGGTATTAGTGACATATTGTGTTAGACAGGTTGACAAATCAAAAGTTGGCAAATTTAGGTGAGTGGTGCTAGTCCTAAAATGTTAACAAAAGACCATATGTATCCAAGTCAAATATGGATTTCATATTCCTTTTTTAAAAAAAAAAATTTCATTTCTTATTTGTAATTTTTTTTCTCTCTCTCATTTTATGGTTGGAGTCATTCTGTTAAAGAAAGACCCAAGAAGGAAAAAATAAAAGGGTTGACAATTATATATATGCTTCCAATATTTATATATTTCTAAAATTATTCAGCACCACCATTTTTGAGGAATATATACTAGGGTTAGCTCGTCAGCTCGTTCTTGACAGATCCGATCGGGTGTTCATGATAATCTGGAGTAAAAGGATTCGAACCTTTGTATGCCCGTACCAAAAACCTTGATGTATCCAAGTCAAATATGCATTTCTTATTCCTTTTTTTTTATAAAAAAAAATGCATTTCTTATTTGTATTTTCTCTCTCTCATTTTATGGTTGGAATCATTCTGTTAAAGAAAGACCAAGAAGGAAAAAAATCAATGGGTTGAAAACTATAGATGCTTCCAATATTATATATTTCCAAAATTATTCAGCACAACCGTTTTGAGGAATACTAGGGTTAGCTCCCCATCTTTTGGGAGCTAGCACAATTTACATGTGAAACACATTTACACACAACATTAAAGTTCAAGCAATAATTTACAGTTTCAATATCTATCAATAATCAATCCAGATTATTACACTATCTTTTCAGCTTTATTTAATTTCATTCCCTTTTTTTTTTTGCTTGTAATAACCAAGAAACATACTCTCTTTTTTTACACTTGCTTTGTATTCAACATTTTAACAAACTAAAGGCCATTTTGGCATTTGGGTGTAGTCCTATTGATGGTTTTCAACTATGTTTTTATGTCACCTAATGTTGCTTGGAGAGAGATGGAATGCTTAATATCCCCAAAATGAAGACTATGTTCGCCCATTTGAATTCTTCGGATTCCGAATTTGTCGACGACGCTTAGGTGCTTGCATACGTCGATGTGAACCCTAACTCTCTGTCGCCCGCCGGCCACCACATGTACCTTTTCGAATCCTATCAATTGCTTTTCTAGATCCCCTTTCCCCAGAGGAGGTGTCGAGAAAACGAGCAGCGAGTGGGTCCCATCCATATCGCCGGTGTTTTTAACATCGACATCTACACCTAGCGAAAGGGCGTCACAGTTTGTGTGCTTCACCCTTACGCCATTGCTAAACGTGGTCGAATTCTTGAGCCCGTCGAGGGTTGCCAGAGGTACCGAAACCGCGGTTGGAGCATGGGCTATCTCATGGGCAAAATTGGTGTAGCTTAGCCCAAGCCCAAATGGAAACACAACCGTGCCCTTGTAGAACCGGTAGGTTCGACCCGGATAGCCTCTTGATGGGTTAGCCCGCAGGGCCATGTCTGTCATTGGGGCCTTGGCTAAGTAGTCTTGTGGATACCATGTCATGGGGAGCTTTCCTCCTGGAAAATCAAACAAATTAGAGCATTGGTACTTGATCTTGTTGGATCAAATAGGACTACAAAAGATAAATGAAATAGTCTTCCAGATTGATAACAAGTATATATCATCGGCCGTATGTGACAAGTACCTGGATTGGTTCTTCCAAATAAAACGTCAGCGATCGCAGTTCCCCCAGCCTGGCCTGGATAACCAACCCACAAAATGGCCGAAACACGTGGGTCATTTTTGGCGAAAGAAACATCAAGAGGCCCACCAGACATCAAGACCAGAACCACCGGACCTCTCGAAGCCATGGCGACTCGGGACACGAGCTCTTGTTGGTGTCCAGGTAATAGGAGCCCAACCCGATCCTTGAATTCCGCTTCTATTGATTGATCAAGGCCCATCACTAGGACCGTAGCGTCGGCATTGCGGGCTGCGGTCTCAGCTCGCCCAAAGAGCTGGTTATCGGGGCAAGCAACACCGTTGCAGCCCGACTGGTGAACTGTCTTCGCATATCTTGCTATGCCTTGTAGGGGGGAAGTGTAACCACATGCAACTCCTGCATCACATAAGAAAAGTGATTTTATGAACTTTGATTACCAAGTAATTAGGATTTGGTACAAATTGCTCAAATTGATTGAGCTATAATACTCTAGTAAGTATGTCGTAAAATTATTCAGGAACACAGCCAGATGGTGCCCGATCAATGGTTAGTAGTCATTAAATCATCTTATCTCCTTTTCTATAGACAAGATAACACATGATTGACCAGTATTGGTAGAGTACAATAAATAAATGAAATTTCATGTGAATAGTCATGTTTAGCGTCACTTTATCCATCGAAGTTCGCTCACTTGACGAGGATAATAAGAAAAGGTATGATGCAAATAAAATTAATATGAGGTGAAGTAAAAAAGGAAATATTTTGGCACTCATTTGGCTTGGATGAAACATCTAAATAATGTTCCACAACATACGTTTCAAAATTATTGAAATGCCATGGATATATAGATGCGTAACGTACCGGCATAGTTTCCGATCATGGTGATGGTGACATCGGAATTGGGACCAATAACCGCGATAGTCCGGTGGCGGGTGGTGGACAGTGGCAGCGACCGCGCACGGTTCTGTAGCAGCACAGCGCCTTGCCGGGCCGCCTCGAGGGCCAGTTGTTGGTGGGCCGGGGTGCACACATCATTTGGGCCTAGATTCCCAAAGGGCTGCCTAGATGGCTCTCCGTCGAACATGCCCAATCGCATTTGGACCGAAAGTGTATGGGCCAAGGCCCCATTAACATCGGCCTCGCTCAGTTTCCCTGCCTGTATGGCCGACTCTGTGTGGATCGCTAGGAAAGGCCCACAGTCCAAATCCAAGCCTGCACAAAATTTGACCAAATATCCTTAAATTTTTGCTTTTTAATTTTTTTTTTTATTGGAATTGGATCATGTCCCCGAGGGATGGGATGGTATGGTCCAAGTCCAACCTATTTTCGGGCTCTTCCAGGGCCCATTTCAATGATAAAGACTAGTCATTTTTTTTAGACCTTGTCGAGTACATAGCCATGTCGAAAATCATGTTGATTCGATATCGTTTTAAATATTTTTAGGAAATGTATGTCTTAAAAAAATGTGCATCGATCCCGTGCTGTAATGTTACCAAAACTCATTTTTCTCAAGATACATGTGTTGTGAAAACGTATCAAAGGCAATCCAATTTTTGGCGTGCATTATCTCCGGATAATATGAAGAAAACAAAATGATCCCTATCAAGAAAATGGTCCAAAGGGCCCGAAAATGAGTTGGATTGACTGATCAATCTCTTTTGGGGGCATTTTTATTAGGGAGTGATTTTCGCATTCCCAAATTGTTAACCGCACTTCTAAGGGGAGTGCGAAAATTAATACAGAGTTGATTTTCACACTTCCTTAATTGTGAATTTCGAGGAGTGCAAAAATTAATATGAAAAATCAATATACTCCGTAGAGTTGATTTTCGCACTCCCTAAATTGTTAATTTTGGGGAGTGCGAAAATCAATATGAGGAAGTGCGGTTAACAATTTGGAGAGTGCGAATATCGCTCGATCCCTCCTTTATTAATGTAATGCCTTTTCTAATGTTTGAGAAGTGTAGTATTAGGGTGGTACTAGCCTGCTTTGATGGTGGCTGCAGCCGCATCTTCCGGCGTGGTGGTATAGTGTTGGGTGTCGTATAAAACACCAACCGAATCACAATCTGAGACTATGTATCTGTTTGGGCCCACAACACACAAATATCAGAGGAATATATCTACCATAACAATCAACTGACTAGAAGTTCAAAAAAAATAAAAAATCAACTGATCAAATTTGTCACTAGTTGCAACGAGGACGATTGTAACGTGGTACAAACTACAATGATTATCGTATTTTCAAATTTCAATGGGACGTAACAAGAAAAATACGATACGGGACGTGATTTTAATGGAAGGTCAATCCATATTTGGAGTCAGAAAAGAGATTTAGCGCGGCCGAGTTTAGAATGCAGAGAGCAGTTCGTGCAATTATCTTAATTGTCGAAAGGTGTCTTTAGGGAAATAAATTTGGTTACCCATTGAGGCGCCATTGGCCGCGGATGGTGTTTTGGAGGAGATCAGAGTCGGCGCATGTGGGTTTGCCATTGACCTGATTGTAAGAGCACATCACACTTGCAACCCTCCCTTCCATCACACATGCTTTAAATGGAACATTATATGTTTCCTCCAATTCCTGCTTGCTCACCTACATTACAATATCAAAATCGAAATCAAACAGTTTTTATGTACACTTTCGATAGAAATTTTGAAACTTGAATAGGATGACCGCCCGGGCTCATCCGCCCTCGGTCCATCATTGGTACTACGACTGAGTGCTACTACAATTCGCGATGCGATTCGTGCTTGTCCTACTATATTCATCGTATTCGTATTAGTTCGAGCGCATCAGACGTTGCTTCCAAATAATTAAAGCTGTGCTAAAGCCAAACTAGATTCGTATTTTTTCATCTTCAGTCCGTCCGTGAGGCAGAAAAGCCAAGTTGCCAAATCCCTCACGCCACGTCAGGAAAACACTAAAAAAATTTCTTGAGGAATCCCGCGATATCTTTTAGCTGATGATGGCTTGGTTAATTTAAACCAACCAAATTCCCACGACACACCCTGTTCGGTTTGTGTTCCGAGGGAGGTTTTTGAGAATAATTAGTAAAGAGAGATAGATAGATAGAGAAAATTTATTGAAAACCGTGTTCATGCATGGGTTCCGAGACCCCAAAACGAAAAAAAACTGTTTTTTCGGGAAAATTTATGCCTTGTTTGGATCATGTTTCGGAAAGAAAAAAAAATCAACTCAAAAAACACTCATTACCTCTGCTTCCAATCATTACTCTCATTTCTCTCTCTACTCATTATCCATATCTCCAATCATTATTATAATTTCTCTCTCCAATGATTACCCTAATTTCTCTTTTTACTATTACCCCAAAAACCAAACACAAAAATTTTCAAAAACTCATCCAAACACAGCATTAGTCTCTTGACTCAGAAGTCGTTCTAGAAAGTGTGAAGTGACTGCATATATGGTGTTGTCATCTTTAATTATATATGTTTCCTATTATTGTACACTCCCAATCAAGCTTTTTGGGATGCATGATTAAGAAAGATCGATTGATCATCATCAACTTGCTCTTGTAATTATTTGACCATTGAGGACGTTGGGAGTATTATGTTTGTGTGCTTTTGGCAACTTTTTAATTTATCTTTTTGTGTTTTGCCCTTAGAGCATGCAACTTTTTTTTCCCTAAAAAAAAAAAAAAAAACGGAGTATCCGAGCTAATTTACGCACATCTTGAGTACTAAATTCTTAGATAGCATGAACCTTGTATGTTAGTACTGAAAACATTAATTTCGTACCCTTGCATTGAAATGGAACCGATCGACACCGTTCCAGTTATCGAGGTCATAGGCAGTGTAGTGTTTACAGCAAGCAGCAACCTTCAGGCGGTTGCCGGCGGCGTTGCCCTGCAGTCCCCTGACGTAACTGACAGCGTATCTTCCGGCCAAAACGGGGTCTTCGCCGGGAGTTTCTTGGCCCCTGCCCCATCTGGGGTCTCTGAATATGTTCACATTTGGGCTCCAGTATGTTAACCCAGCCGTTCCCCCATTGTACATAGCTCTTGCTTCATCCGATACCACCTGCACACAAAAAGATTCAAATAATTAAGATTGTAGATATAACATGTGAAATAAGATGTAGTCACCATAATATTAATTCTTCAATATTTGGGCCGGAGCGATTGGAAAAAGAGATCGAAAAAAATAGATCAAATCGCGTTAAAAAAAATGCAGGGCGAATACGACTTTGTGTTCAACGTCAGTTGGAGGAATATATAGAGATGAATTTCTGTAATGACAATATAGAGTTTTTATGTAACAATAGATTAGCTATGGTGATTATGTTTAGTGATAAATTAATTAACCAGGTAATCTCTACTTATCCAGCTCTGCTTTTCCTAATGGTGTAGTAGTAATCAAGTACAAAATACTCTTAACCAGATAATTAGCCTTGTTATTCATTAAAGAAATTAAGCTTAATACAGAGTACTATATAAATCGCCTAAACTGACTAACACCGTAAGGGATTGTTTGGAACTTCGGGAAGGAATTAAAAGTCGCTTAAACTGATTAACACCGTAAGGGATTATTTGGAACTTCGGGAAGGAAAGAGAAAGGGAGAGGGGAGAAAAATTCCGCCTCCTTGTTTGATTCTTTAGTTTGGAAAGGGAAAGGAGTAGATAAAATTAAAATCAAAGAAAATGATAGTGGAAAAGTGACTTTTCTATTTAATCTTCTACTTTCTTATCAATTTCTGTTTACTTTTCTTTCTTTGCTTTCTCTTAACTTCCAATTAACCACTGCGTAAGCACGACTTAATTGTTTGAAATTAAAATGCAATTGTTGAAAAATATTACGCCAAAATACTCAACCTGTTAGATATTCGGGTAGTATCATCATTAGATAATAGACCATAATAGTTGAAATTTGTAAAATATAAAAAGGCTCAGATATTATAACCTCAATCCCGCATGTAATGTCGAATTTCTTGCTATATAACATCTGATTATGCTTTGGGGTCAGTACATATGCAGTTTTATTCTGATTTTAATTAGGCTCTTCATAAATGGATGGTGGAAGCCGATCAAAATAATGGACGGTGGAATTGGGCCTTCAAGATTAGTTGAGATTCGCGTAAAGTGGCCCAAACACCCGAGTTATATAAAAAAAAAACATTTTAATTTATGACCTATAATTTCTCTATATTTTTAGGCCCAACAAGTGGATCAATAGTCTAAGTCTATGGCATGCAAAATATGTGGGCCAAAAATATTGTTGGATTGTAGACGCATGACCAATCGGATGGGGAATATATAAAGTGGTCCCCATAGAAGCCGAAAGCTGGCTGCCATATGAGATTAACCATTTTTTTTTGCTATGGTATTCCTTTTTTTTTTTTCCTGGAAGATGTCCGGGCAGCTCGCGCCCACTTCGGGCTAATCCTTATAGCCCATCGCATAATCGTTTTACACGCTTACACGGGAGGGTGAGGTGACTTTAAGAGTTGCAGACAAGGAGAATCGAACTTGAGACTGCAGGAGTTAGCAAACCGCCAAGTCCTGAGTCATGACCAACTTAGCCAACCCCTTAAAGGGTATATTATTCCAAATTGCATTAGTGACCTAAAAAGCACTATCTATATTCCTAAAAAAAGAAAGGAAATTACAAAAATTTGATAGTGAAAGTGTTCTAATTTCAAGCATGCAACTACGCATCATCCAAACAAATAACCAAACGCACTAAATATAGATTTAAATGGACCTTTTAGGTGAATGCTCGTGACTAATTGTAGTATTAGGAAAGGATGATTAATAATAATATCTTGAGATTTTTTTTTATAGGCAAAATTAATTCCATTCGTCTCAAAAAATACAAAATGAAATCAGCAAAATACAAATATCTTCAGGTGTTAATACTGAGTATATAGCAACATAAAATAGCAAAAAAAAAAAAAGAAGAAGATACAAGAAAAAAATCTCACCCGTCCGATCTGTTCCCAAAGCGAAGCATTAAAGGAAGCAGCGGTTGTGATGACTTGAGGAAAACTGGTGGCCCCAGGAAAGGCCCCACCAAACTTTGTCCCTGGCCCCACGTCGGAAACCCCATGAAGAGCCTCGGACCACCATTCGTACCCTTTAATCCCGAGCCTCGGCACGGCTATTGCATTGTTAACCAGCAATCTGATCTTCTCCTGCAACGTCAGTCGTCCGATCAAGTCCCGCACGCGATCGCGGATCGGCAGGGATTCCCGGCAGAAGGGTAGGTTCCCGGTCGCGGCGTCGCGCGGGTCGCACGCGAACGGGGGTCGGGAGTGTCCGGTGGGAGCGTACAGACATAAGAGGGTTAGGGAGAGTACTAGGAGTGAGAAATGAGTGTGTGAGTGCTTGTGATGCATTTCCCCCCTTTTTTTTTTTTTTAATTTTGGTTCGGCAGTTTTGGTGTTGTGTTTTGGGTTATGTGGAGAATGAAGTGTAGTATGCATGTTATATATAGTAGTTTAGAGAGAGAGAGAGAGAGAGAGAGAGAGGGGTTGCGTTTTGATGGTGGTGATGATGTGGGATGAGAGAGAGAGAGAGGTTGCGTTTTGAGGGTGGTGATGATGTGGGATGACAAGTTACGTGATGGAATTTCCACATCGTTTTTTAAAATGATGTTGCTGCTGGTGCTGTGAGAGAGAGAGAGAGAGAGAGAGAGAGAGAGAGTGAATAGTGAGAGAGAGAGAGTGGGGGGCGGATCACCTCTCGAGTTCTTGTGGACAAACTTGGTCCATTTCACACTATACTAGAATTTTACCGGTGATAAGAAACATATTATTTCAATGAAAATCTTTAACGAATCCGGGCCATATAGCGACGAGAAGGGCAATCCAGAATGCGAGTGCTTCCTGCAGTCCAAACCCGAACCGCTGAATAGCCAAAGTTCTTTTAAAATGGAGCGAATTGGTGCATAAAAACTTAAAAGGAATCCCATTCTGGTGAAGTGTGGGAGGAGTATATATTTTTTTTAATTCCATGAGTGACTGAATACACATGCACTTTTTTTATGTCTGAAACTATAATCTTTTTATTTTATTTTATAATAAGCATTTCTTTTTTTCTTTTAAACTAGAATATAGGGGCCTGGCTAGTAGCTAGGTGCATGTGGACATTGACTTACCGTGTGGTGCAAGTAAAAAAATTAATACTCCTACTTGGTAGTTCACGGACCAACGAATCTCCTTTTTCTGCATTAATCACATTAGTGAGGGCAATATGCTAAGTCACATAATCTGTGGGCGGGTACGAGAGTGCGAAAGCGTTTTTCAAAAACCCCCAAACAATTGAAATTCGTGAGGGCGATGAAGAACTTTGGTTTCACGGATTTCTAGGCTGGTCATTAATCTCATCGCATATATCAATTAAAATTTCATTTAGCGAAAATGACTTGACTATATTGTTGTTGGCCTGAAGATAAAAATATAGTGGAAAAAGGAAAAGCACCTTGAGATTGAGAGTAAAGACCATTATAAAGGATAATGTGACTGACTCATACGTTACCCAAAAAGCTGTTTAATGTTTATTTATGGTAAGTCTCAAGGTTGGTATGTAATTATAGGGAATATAGTAGCATTTATATATAGCATGCCATGAAATTAACCTACGTAACCTCATTCTTTAGTCCTTAATTAGTTATAATATATTAATTCTGATTAGAGCTACGTACGTACGTACACAGTTAATTTGTTTTAATTTGAAACGGCAACGTACACAGTTAATTGGTTAAGGTTAGTTTGAAAATATAACGTACACAGTCAAACGACCGAGCTTCAATCAAGACAATTAATTAATCACAAGGCGATTTCAAGTAACTTGAATTTTTTGAATGTCATAAACGTATTGAATAAGCCAAGTAGTAATTTATTAGAGCTTGGTACGAAAGCTTAACAAGCTTTAAAAAACGTTCAAGATCTTTTTTGCAATGAAACTATGAACAAACTCGAGTTCAGACTCAGATAGTTTGATCCGTTTATTGGTCTTAATTCTGCTATTATTATTTTTGATAGGTAAAAGGTTTATTAAGAAACTTGACAAATGGTACATCAAGTCAGGGGAGAGGGAGAGAAATTCAACCAAAGGTCGAATAAAAAGAAAAGAAATTAAACACCCAAATACAATTGAAACCCAACTACAATAATGTCCAAAACAGCCCAAAACATCATCTATCAGCCAATGGGGTGAACACCCAAACACTATCTTTCGACCTAACAGACTCGAAATTAAACGATCATGGGCTAATAGAGAAATTCTATTACTATTATTTTGGGTTGGTGTACATGCATACATGTGATATGTTTGACACCAAAAAAGAAGATTGCTTCCTAAGAATTCTTCCCTTTCACTCTTCTTTGCATTATACTCCTCCTATTCATGTGGGATGAAACTCTCTCTTGCAATGATCACATACGGATGCTAATATAATATTCCTGAAAAAGAGAAAATTGAAAAAGATTAGAACTGTGACTTAATTTGTACATTTGCATCATTTTGTCTGTAGGGTAGCCAAATGTCATGCGCTTGCAAAGAGCATTAATTGATGAGTACTGCTATATATATATGTACATATGCAATGTACATACTATGTACATATGAATTTTGTGGGGCCTATCTCGAGTCCAACAAAAGAGAAAATTACCTCTAAGTACAGAAAAGTGACATTTAATTCCCATTAAGGAGAGATGAAATACTTAATTACCACTAAGTCCACTTTTACAAAAATACATTTAACATTAATGGAAGTGTCACCTTAGGGTTTTAGGGTATGCTAGGGTTTTAGGGTACCCTAATGGGTACCCTAGTACCCTTGGGTACCCTAAAATCTTAGGGTACCCTAGAATTTTAGAGTTTTAGGGTACCCTAGGGTTTTAGGGTACTTTAAGATTTTAGGTTTTAGGATACCCTAGGGTTTAAGGTACCATAGGGTTTAGGTTTAGGCGCTTTTATAGAGCCCTAGGGTTTAGGTTTAGGCACTTTCATAGGAGTTTTAGGGTGCACTTTCCTATTATTGGGTTTTAGCGGTTTAGGCACTTTCATTGGGTACCCTAGGATTTTAGGCACTTTTATAGGGTACCCTAAGGTTTAGACACTTTCATAGGGTGCCCTAAGGGTTAGGTACTTTCAGTATTTAGGGTTTTAGGCACTTTCATAGGATTTTAGTGTTTCATTAATTAGAGGAGACTTGGTGGGAATTACTTTCTATTTTCTGGATCTAGAGGTAAATTGCCCCCCACAAAAATGATTCGAACTATCTATTATTTTTAAAATAATTTTTTATGGAGTCATGTAAAAAATCAGCTCAACTCGATATTGCTAATGATTTTTTCTGAATTTGTAGGAACGAAACTGAGCAGTTAAGTAGTTTTGCCCTCACGAATTCAGAAAAAATCTTTACCAATATTGGGTTGAGTTGATTTTTTACAAGACTCCATAAAAAAATGTTTTAAAAATAATAGGCGGTTCGAATCATTTTTGTGGGACCCGAGGTGGGCCCCACAAAACTCATATATACAAGGTTTGTACAAACTTATATGTACCCATAGCTTTATTGTTAATTGAGTGTGGTAGTTTCAGATTATATATGTGTACATGCTTCTATACATACACATATATGGCTTATTATATAATTCTTTTGGATTATGTTTTTGTCCTCATTCACAGTTTCTCAGTTTTATTTTCATTTTGCATCAATTTTTTGTGAATTATTAGTCCAGCTCAATGAGAGGAGCATAAAATGTAAAAAATTATGATCAAAATCTTAAAAAACTCACTGAAGACAAAAAACATCAAATTTTTTTAATCTGTTTTTGGATTATTTTTGTTCCACATTTAGATGAAAGAGGACTTTAATTCAAGAATGAAATCGAATCGCCTATAAAAATTAAAAAATAAAAACAAAAAAAAGAATGAATGAAATCGAATCGAAAATTGGAAGATACAAGTCATGATTTGAGATCATTGTACGTATTACCTAGTACCTACATTCCGTAACGTAAAGAGTTCCGAAGAATCAGTCTAGTAATTGCTTCAAATCCATAATGAGGGGCATGTACCATGTTTGTGTTGGGAAACGATTCCCAGAAACCAGTAATGACGCGTACAGATTAAACAATAAGAAAATCGCAAAACCCTACAAGGCGGAATTAGGGTTTTACCTCAACTCCATGCGAACACGAACGCTGGTTGAACTTGTTATAGCACGTCTTGCTATAAGCCACGTATACTGCTCGACTGCACCTTACGATCTTCTATCGTATTCCCTGCACGTCTAGAACACGAACCGAGTGTGGACTCTTTCGTGGTCTGTTTGCCCTCTCTAGATCTGCCTCTATTTAGTGAATAATAGAAAACGTGAAAAACGTCCAGTCTGACCTAGAGAGCATAACGTGTATATATAGGGCTACGATAGGGACCTAAGGAGTAATAAGTCTGGGCTCCCAGTGTAAATAAGAAAACCTAATCCCACCAGGATTCTATTTCTTATTTCACTAATTATAATTCACCCCACTATAGAATTATAATTGCACTCCCGTCCTTATCTCAATTATATTACGAGCTCCATGATATTAAATACTTATTAATCTCCCCACGTTAAGATTACAGATACCCGTTGATTAAAATAAATTACTAACAATCTCCCACTTAATCAACATCTTAACTTGAGACTATCCGCTTAACTTATTCGATATGTCGGATACAAATATCCACCTGCAGGGTTTGACATAATCGAAACTTATAAGCTTACTCAAGGGGTATCATCAATCCCTATCGGGATGTGGATTCCATTAATAATTAATAGTTGTCATATACATAATGTTGCGACCCAACTCACCGAGACTATTGATCGTATAAAGATCTCACCCTTTAATGAATCAAAATCAACAACATTAAATATATACATCTAATAATTATCTTTGGATTAAGAGCATAAGCACTCATAATAACCATGAGGTTCCAATTGTCTTATGAAATTAGTACAAAGACAATTACCTCAAAGCGGTCCCGTTCAATACACACAAAGTGTACTAGCACAATGAGTTAGAACTAGACCGTTCCCTGTAGTCAAGATAGACCTACTAAACATGGTACTACAGTCCTACCGATGGTGTGTCAAATTCAATCTAAGACTGTGAACTATCTCTTATATTCCACAAGAACCGATGATCCAATCTTCTGTGTGTAAGCCGTACTCTACACACTGGATTATCTACTATGTAGAATAAAAGACACACATACACAACATACAAAAATATCATGCAAACATTGCCCATAAAAGATTCTCATCAAAAAAGGGATAAAACTGATTAATACATAACAATATTAATCCATCATATAAAACCATAGCTTTTACGTAACCTCCTAACAAACTCCCACTAAGACTCAAAGTCATACTGCCACGCATCTCACTCCCATTCCTTCCACGTGACTATCAAAAGTCTTAGCCGGTAAGCTTTTCGTTAAAGGATCTGCCAGGTTGTTTGCTGATGCAATCTTGGTTACAATAACATCACCTCTCTGTACGATCTCTCGAATCAGATGATACTTACGCTCGATGTGTTTGCCCTTCTTGTGAGTCCTTGGCTCCTTCGAATTAGCAACTGCACCGCTATTGTCACAATAGAGTGTAATGGCTGATTGCACTGAAGGGACCACTTCTCGGAGCCAAACGGCTTCCTTGGCTGCTTCAGAAGCTGCCACATACTCTGCCTCCATGGTAGAATCAGCAATGCAAGATTGTTTGATACTCCTCCAACTTATGGCTCCACCTCCCAAGGTAAACACATATCCCGAGGTAGACTTTCTGGAATCCCTATCTGACATAAAGTCTGAGTCTGTGTACCCATGAGATACCAGACTATCTGACTGGAACACCAACATATGATCTCTAGTTCTTTTCAAATACTTGAGTATATGTTTTACTGCAGTCCAATGTTCTTGCCCTGGATTAGACTGAAATCTGCTAACCATGCCAACGGCAAAGCAAATATCAGGTCTAGTACACAACATAGCATACATAAGGCTTCCTACTGCCGAGGCATAAGGAACTGCCTTCATTTTCTCCATCTCCTCAGGTGTTTTAGGACACTGATCCTTGGAAAGGTAGATTCCATGTCTAAAAGGGAGGAACCCTTTCTTGGAATCTTGCATGCTAAAACGGGCAAGAATGGCATCGATATAAGTAGCTTGTGATAAGCCCAACATCCTATTCCTGCGATCTCGTATAATCTTAATCCCTAGGATGTGACCGGCTTCTCCCAAGTCCTTCATTTCGAATTGGCCGGATAACCACACTTTCACTGAAGACAACACTCCCACATCGTTTCCGATGAGCAGGATATCATCGACATATAACACTAGAAACGCCGGATAACCACACTTTCACTGAAGACAACACTCCCACATCGTTTCCGATGAGCAGGATATCATCGACATATAACACTAGAAACACCACAGCTTTTCCGTTGCGCTTCTTGTATACACATGACTCGTCCGGACATTGATCAAAACCAAAAGACTTGATTGCTTGATCAAAACGGATGTTCCAAGATCTAGATGCTTGCTTAAGCCCATAAATGGACTTCTTGAGCTTGCACAACATGTGCTCTTGACCTTTTGCTATGAATCCTTCTGGTTGCACCATATAGATACAATCATCCAGATTTCCATTAAGGAACGCGGTCTTGACATCCATTTGCCAAATCTCGTAATCGAGATGAGCCGCAATGGATAAGAGAATCCGGATGGACTTAAGCATGGCTACTGGCGAAAAAGTTTCCTCATGATCCCTTCTTTCTGAGTATACCCTTTCACAACAAGCCTAGCTTTGAAAGTATGTACCTTCCCGTCCACCCCTCTCTTCTTCTTGTAGATCCACTTGCATCCAATGGGTTTAATCCCTTCAGGTGGTTCTACAAGATCCCAGACCTGATTAGAGTACATAGACTTCATCTCTGATTTCATAGCCTTTTGCCAAAGTTCCACATCTTTATCTTGAAGTGCCTCATTGTAGTTACAGGGTTCGGCATGTTGATCATCAGGGATCATATCAAAAGACTCTCCCAACAACATATACCGATTGGGTGGAACAATAACCCTCCCACTACGTCGAGGTACCAGTGTATCAATAGGTGCCTCTACAAATGTCTCTTGTGGCGTTTCCTTCTGCACTATTGGTGGTAAAGAAGTTTGTGCTGGTCTCTCTCCTCTCAATTCCTCTAGAACAATTTTACTTCTGGGTTTGTGGTCTATCACATAGTCCTCTTCTAAGAACCGGGCATTAGTGCTAACAATGACCTTCTTATCTGTAGGACTAAAAAACAGTCCACCTTTCGTTCCTCTAGGGTACCCCACAAACAAGCAAACTTCTGTCCTCGATTCCAATTTATCTGCGTTCCCATTCAGCACATGTGCTGGACTACCCCAAATCCGAACTTGCTGCAGACTAGGTTTGCGCCCTGTCCATAGTTCTGTGGGTGTAGATGGTACTGACTTAGATGGTACCAAGTTAAGAATGTATGCTGCTGTTTCTAATGCATGTCCCCAAAACGAAATTGGTAAATCTGAATAACTCATCATTGATCTCACCATATCCATAAGAGTCTTATTCCTTCTCTCTGCTACACCATTTTGTTGTGGCATGCCTGGAGCTGACAACTGGGATGTAATCCCTTCAGCTAACAAGTAGTCCCTAAACTCTCCCAAGAGGTATTCGCCACCACGATCAGATCGCAGTGTCTTGAGACATTTACCTAGACGCTTTTCCGTTTCTGCCTTATACTCCTTGAATTTCTCAAAGCATTCGGACTTACGGTGCATCAAATAAATGTATCCATACCTTGAGTAATCATCAATAAAAGTGACAAAGTACTCAAAACCACCTCTAGCTTGGATATTCATAGGCCCACACAAATCAGAGTGAATCAATTCCAACGGCTCTTTGGCTCTATATCCTTTTGCTGAAAATGGTCTTTTGGTCATCTTACCTTCCAAACAAGATTCACAGACTGGAAGTTCCTTAACTTCTAATGAACCTAAAGGTCCATCTCTAACCAGTCTAGAAATCCTATTCAGATTAATATGACCAAGACGTAAGTGCCAAAGATACGTTTGATTCAATTTAGAAGGATCTTTTCTCTTACATGGTAAATTATTAGTGTTATTCAATTCATACAGTTGCACTGTAGGAAACATAGAATTAATAATGTAGAGATCATCCATCAATGAACCAGAACAGATAAAACGTTTATTTAACTTAATAACCACAGAGTCACTAAAATAAACCAAATATCCATCCTTAATTAACTTAGAAACTGAAATCAAGTTTCTTCTAATAGTAGGAACATAAAGACAATCTCTCAAAATTAAATTCCTATTTCTATTAAAACTTAAAAAGACATTTCCTACTGCAACTGCTGCCACTCTCGTAGCATTTTCCACATGTAAATAAATCTCCCCATCACTGAGTCTTCTGGTTTCCTGGAACCCCTGCAATGAATTGCAAACATGATTAGTGGCTCCCGTATCTACACACCAGGTATTGGTAGATAACACCGCTAAACATGACTCAACAACTAGTGAATAAGATTTACCTTGTTTGTTCACTTTATTGAGAAAACTGGACAATCCTTCTTCCAGTGTCCTTTCTGCTTGCAGTGAAAACACTTACCCGCAGGCTTTTTCACTCCACCCTGAGGCGCATGAACTGCCTCCACAACCTTTTTCTGAGACTTGTTCTGCTTCTTCTTGCCTTTCGACTTAGAAGTAGAAGCCTTCTCTGCCACTAACACTGATGGTGGTTTCTTCACAACCAAAAGACCCTCAGCTGCTTGGAGTTCCTTAAGAAGTTCCGCCAAAGATAAATGCATTTTGTTCATAGAATAAGTCAGGCGAAACTGCTTAAAACTCTCAGACTGCAGTGAGTTAAGAACGAAATCGATCTGGGTTTCCCCATCAATTTCAGCTCCAAGGATCTCTAGTTCATTAAGAAGAGCTATCATCTTTAGAACATGATCCCTAATCGGGGTCCCTTCAACATGGGTGATGCTCACCAATTCTTTCATAGCAACTAGCCTTGCTGCCCGATTCTGATCCCCAAACATTTCTCTGAGGTTCAGCATCATATCGGGAGCAGTTTCCATAGCTTGATCTGATGTTGCAATATATTCGACATAGAAGCCAGAATATAACACCGCGCCATCTCATCAGCCTTAACCCAATCTTTATAAGGCTTTGCTACCTGTTCTGTGGCATTCTCTTCAGGTATAGGAGGGCACGCCGTAGATAGCACATATTTGTGGCCCTCAGCAGTTAACACAATATCCAAGTTTCTTTTCCAATCAACATAGTTTGGTCCAGTAAGTTTATTATCTTTGAGAATAATGGCAAGTGGATTGAAAGAGCCCATTTTTGAATCTGAGAATCAAATAACATAACAACAATTATGAAGGGCAATAAAAACTTGAATTTTATTTTAATATTGGTTCCCTCAACCACATGTTAAAAGAAAAACATTGGCAACCCAACACACCGTGAAGAGCATGCCTCGATGGGAAGGTCGTCTACTCTTCATCATTCGTGTAGATAGGCACAACCTTTTAATTTTACTATCCAGACACTATACCGTGCCAAGCAAACTTAAATAGCCAATATAGCTTCGGTTCTATAAATAATAATAGTGACTCAGATGGTGAGGATACTATTATTTACAGCTAAGTGTATACCATTACCTAGCTCCATGACCCATTGTTCCGTTATGAATTACCTCAGATGGAGAAGTAATTCACACAACAATTATCATAGACCTATCCATTTAAGGAAGTTTGTACCGATGAGGCCATAATTAATTTTGCCCGATGGGGGGGAAGGTTCTAAAACCATCACACAAAATTAATTACATCATCTACATACTAGTAATGGAGACCGTGGGATTTATAAAAATAAACTCCCTCTCCCACTTAGTTATTTAAAAAAAATTGTGAGGGTTATCAAAATTTTCGAGTTTGCAAAAACCGTGATCTAGGTCAAAGCCAAAAATTACCATGTTGTCCAATATGGTAAAACTATCACACATGCAAACACCCATGGAAACATGCATAAACATAAATAAGGAAACATATTAAAATATGCATCCCAACTATTATGGTCAATATCAGAGGTTGGGTCGAAGGGGGTCGAGCTGCCCTTTCAGCTCGCGGGGTCCGGGAGGCCGCCCGGCGGGGTGCGGGGCAGCGCCCTGTCCCGCCAGAGTCGTTTCTTCATTAAAAAACGCATCTGCTCCATCAAAAAAATTGATTTTCGACCTCCAAACAGCAACTTCGGCCACCATACAGAAACCATGATTTTATACAGCAATCCTATGCCTCCTTTACAGAGTTCACATAATCTGGATCTAAAACACATACTGCATGACTTGTAATCTTACAACAGTTCTACATATCAAATACTGATATAACTGGAGAAACAAAGATTACACAAAAACCTTACGCCTCCCACATGCCGGAGTTCACATACTACTTTTAATATTACAACCACGAAAAATAATCGTGGTACCCAAATATAAAAGCAGTAACCACGTATACAAAAACGTGGGATCCAATCACACAAACATACATGCATGACCATAATAGTGGGATAAGATTATCTGCAAAACAGACGTTAGTAAAAATTGAACCCTGCAAAACAGCGGTTACCACAGTTTCATACTATACGATCTACGGACAACATGGCCTGTTTAATTCATATGCGCGATTACAGCCGGCTCTGATACCACTGTTGGGAAACGATTCCCAGAAACCAGTAATGACGCGTGCAGATTAAACAATAAGAAAACCGCAAAACCCTACAAGGCGGAATTAGGGTTTTACCTCGACTCCATGCGAACATGAACGCTGGTTGAACTTGTTATAGCACGTCTTGCTATAAGCCACGTATACTGCTCGACTGCACCTTACGATCTTCTATCGTATTCCCTGCACGTCTAGAACACGAACCGAGTGTGGACTCTTTCGTGGTCTGTTTGCCCTCTCTAGATCTGCCTCTATTTAGTGAATAATAGAAAACGTGAAAAACGTCCAGTCTGACCTAGAGAGCATAACGTGTATATATAGGGCTACGATAGGGACCTAAGGAGTAATAAGTCTGGGCTCCCAGTGTAAATAAGAAAACATAATCCCACCAGGATTCTATTTCTTATTTCACTAATTATAATTCACCCCACTACAGAATTATAATTGCACTCCCGTCCTTATCTCAATTATATTACGAGCTCCATGATATTAAATACTTATTAATCTCCCCACGTTAAGATTACAGATACCCGTTGATTAAAATAAATTACTAACAGTTTGGCCTTTTACTCCTTGACTGATGTCACTGCTACTTTGTTGTTGTTGTTGTTGTTTCTAATAACGGCTGTTCCGATCAGTTTACACGCGCCTCGACTAATTTCGGCGACCTAAAGTCAGTGACCGGGCAAACCTCCAGTAACCCCAATGTCTGGAATGTTTGACACTCGTGGGATTCAAACTTGCGATCACTTGAGGGGCAAATTCTGTAGTTGCTTTCTTATACTCCGGCTGCTACGTACAAGTTACCTACAAGTTATGTCCAGCCATGATAATGATACTGAAGTGTGAACCACTCCAATTATCAAGTGAGCAATAGCATTGAAAATAATTCGTAATCTTTTTTGTTTCAAGTGTAACGGAATCTTAAAAGGGAAAATGATCGAATAAAAAAAGACCCATGTCAAAATCCCAGTATTTATTACACTTTTCATCAGTATTGTATGCATGACAAATGCAATAATTAAAAGAGATCCATGGACCACACTACCAAAAGTAAGTAACAGTACCACGTACTAGTGTCTCTCATCATCACTTAATTACGTAGTTAAAATTTACCATCAACTCCGAGGACTTCGGGTTGATGCTGTGCAGTGAGGTACTGTACCGTGTTGCGCACCTTCGAGCCGTCGATCGTGCATCCGACGGCTCGGATCTCATCTTAGCAAACAACGATCGAGAACCGTTCATTGCCGAGATGAGATTCGAGCCGTCGGGTGCACGATCCGACGGCTCGGAGGTGCGCAGCACGGTGCTGCGCAAACCACTGCACAACACCATCCCCCAATTCCAACTTTAGGGCCCCTTTTTTATTAGGTAACCGGATATCCGTACCAGTTTACACGCACCTCAACTAATTACGGGGCCCTGAAGTACATGACCGGACAAACCCTCCAGTGACTCTAAGGTTTTGAATATCTAACCTCTGTGGAATTCAAATTAACATGGGATCTTATGGAGGCAAGCACATGCAGTAAGCACTAATTATTTTTCTCATTTTTACTTGGCTAAATACTTAAGATCTCGGGCCGTTTGCAGTAGCTTTTGGGGTACAGAGGTTACCTTTTATATCTCGAAAATCATGTCACTGTAGCTTATTCTCTTAATTTCCTCGACAGAAAACAGTAGTATTAAAATCTGGTTAAAAGTTGAATCGAAGAAGCATAAAATTGATGGTTTTGAATTCTGTTTTAAGAGTTATCTGAATTTTTACAAAATTGAATTTTACACACCCTCTGGCCTCTATATGATCCAATTTCAACTTCGAAAAAACAACCAATTGGGGAAGGCAGGAACATCAATGCAAAAGATGTGGGTATATTTCATCTTATATGAAACTTCCTAGCTAGTGGATATAAAAAAAAAAAAAACACACTCAGATGTGCGGGCCAAATTTCGAGTACTTTGAGAGAGTCTCAATTACAGTCGGAGCAAACCTCCATATGGACTGGCCCCCAAGGAGTTAATAGCTCCTAAGAGGTGTCAAACGTGAAAACTTAAGAGAAAATAACCCCCTAAATCTCAAGCCTTCACTATCAGACCAACCCCTAGGTAATTCCTAGCCAGTGGATGTTGGTGCATATGGTATGTTGCATCATCTAATTACTGTACCATACATACAAAGTGTAAACAACCTTTTACTTTTTTGGGCCATTTTCGAGCACTTTGAGAGAGACTCAATTACAGACTTTACAGTTAGAACAAACCTCCGTATAGACTGACCCCAAAAGAGTTAATAGCACCCGAAAGGTGTCAAACGTAAAACCTTAAGAGAAAACAACCCCTAAATATCAAGAATTCACCATCAGATACCAACCCCTCAGTAATTCCTAGCCAGTGGGGAAGTTAGTGCACATGGTATGCTGCGTCATCGATCTAATTACTGTACCATACATACAAAGTGTCAACAAACCTTACTTTTTTGGACCATTTTTTCTATCACAACTCCTCCACATCCCCATCCCAAAGTAGAATATAAATGTGTACATATGTTTTGTATATGCCTAACGCTTAGATTTATAGGTAATGGGTCCAGAGGGGCAAGATTCCGTATCCCTATTTTCTCTCGAAGACTCAGATTTTGAGAGGGTAATTGGTCAGAGTAGTTTGCCAGATATTAGTTTCAGCCTCGAAATTAATTGAGATGTGTGTATATTGGTCCCCGAGAGAGAAAGAGAGAGAGAGAGAGGGGTGTTCACATCAAGTAACCAGCAACCAATTCTTTGACTCGAAGAGCATGGCCTGTTGATCCAACCAACCAATACATGCATTTGATGCATGCTTATTGGCAGTTATTTTGCGTGCTTGGACAGCCCAATGTGACCGTGACATTTAAGAGAGAGAGAGATGAGGGGTTTTGTTGGAGATATGATCACCAAAATATGGCCCAAGAAACTGGCCAATCTGGATTGGATAAAGCATGAGGACCCACACATGAAGTGGAGACAAATTTTGGATGAGAATGAATTGAATACAAACTGAAACAAACCTAAATACCTAAATAAAAGAAAGAAAGAAATAAAGATTTACGTGATTCCACCAAGTAACACAACGATTTATGAGGTTCGATAATATCATTTGGGTCCGAAAGAGATGTCATAACAAAGCACTCAAGTTTAGCCATGCGCGTCAGACGGAATTACCAAAAATACCTTCGATACGTGCAAAAACATTACGATTGGGAGCTCTCCGCAGAGTTGGATTCATGTAAGTGTAAACCTCGAATCCAATGCTAATCAGGCTTCACAAGTTCAACAAAAGAAAAACAAAACAAACAAAAAAACTGTTAGAAAAATACATCATCCAATGAGAAGAAAAAAGATTTAGACAACCTATGTGGATGATAAGGTACAAACAGTAGCATGGGGAGTTGCTGATTGGGTACAGCATTCTTATCCTTAAACGTACCAATCACTTGAGTAAAAGGATAGCCCTGCCAACCAAGTATATACTGTATATGAGTAGATTTCTTTATATTTCGTTATCTATTTCTTTGCATGATAATTTGGAACTCTATTTGAATAATCATAGATTTGTTTTGGATAATCATAGCTGGGTTCATGCATGCACTGAAGTTGCTATTGATCATACCATCACAAAAGAAAAGAAAGAAAAACTAGGAAATAGAGCAATACTACAAACACACATTTGAAACACAACTCCGGACACAATCGTGTCCGGCACCGTTAGATGCACAAGGATTCATATTATATACGTCTCACGGTTTTGGACACAATTGTGTCTGGATTTGTGTTTTAAAGTTGTGTTCTTGGGCTTTTTTATTGGAAATGTAGCAAATTGTGTATAAAAAAAAATGGAGCAATTAAGCAGCTTGTCTACAAAATAACACGAAAGCAGTTTGTACCAAGCAAGAGCAGTATCCAGATACAGACTTGAACACCATCCAAGAGGACCAAGACCGTGCCCCATATTTCGTGAGTCCCACGAATACACTATAGGTCCCCCATGCATTGGACAGCTCCGGACACACTTGGATGCCCGGATGTCTTCTGAAGCATTTTACAATTTTCCCACAACAGTTCGTAAACACTAAACAGAAGCTTCTCTCTATCAAAAATTAGCCATTTACCACTACTTTGTTAAGCCAGGACAGACGATTGTCCCCATCTTATCTTCAATTTGTCACTTCGATATTCATCTGTAACACCGTAATATTATTATTTTTTACATGGTCATAAGAAACAAAAAAAATGAAACTAACGGCGAATCCCTAACAAGTAAGTCACGAAGCCCAGGCGGAATACAACCTGGAAAAGACTGAATATTCCTAACGAGGCAACTGGTAGCTAACCAGTGAGCAACTGTGTTTCTACTCCTAGAGCACCATACAAAGGACCAGTTTCTAGCCGCTGCCCAACCTTTGATGTCCTCCACAATAGCATAAATCTCCCATGGGCACTGAGCAGAAGAGCTGCTGAGGCAATCGATGAGAGCTTTCAAAGATAACCTCAGGTAGATTCAGTTCAAGCGCCGTACTACAAGCTATCCGCAATGCCCACGCTTCAATAGCTTTTGCCGAAGACCCCGTAACTCTGCCAACCTGCCACCAAAGAGCTTGTCCACCACTATCTCTAGCAATGACGCCAAAGGCAGCCTTGATGTGCGAGGAATGGTAAGCTCCATCACAATTCATTTTCACAACAAATGAAGGGGGAGGTGACCACCTAGCCATGTGAGAAGGTTTCGGTGCACTTTCCCTATCACCCGAAAACATCGCTTGAAGGTAGTCATGATTCGCCGTATTAGCCTTAAAAATCACATCTTCATGAGGACAAGGCTTCCTTCCATTAAAAACATGATCATTTCTCCTTTTCCAAACTGCCCAACATAATTGAAAAATGATAGCCAGCACTTCTGAGTTGGCCTCTTTGGAAAGGTCACCACATAACAAATCTTCTATCCATCTATCAGCCGTAACAATTGGTTTATCAAGAACCCAAAAAGCCTTTCCACTTCCAAACCAAACTGCTCTTGTCCAAGGACATCAAAAGAGCAAATGTTCAATCGATTCATTCTCACTGCCACAGATGGGACAAAGGGGGGAATGAGCACATTTTCGGTGAAACAAATTTTCTTTACTCGCCACCTAATTATGGGGACCGGGGGGTGTGTTGCGCACCTAGTGCATAGCACGGTGCTGTGCGATCTCAACCGTCCAAAAGTGTTATGGATGGTCTAGATTTTCGAAAACTTTTCCGGGGAAGAGTTTTAACTCTTCACCGGAAAAGTTTCATTTTAATCCGGACTATTGATCATCGAGACGGATGGTCTAGATGGTGCACAACACAATCCCCACTTCCCAATTATGGACCACCCTCCACTTGAAATGGCATACTTTGGGTCTTCACTTAATTTCTTCTGTAATATTGGGCTTTTGAAAGTGACCACTCTGAGCAGTAGACTAGAAAGATCCAGTTTTATTTTCATTCGCAACAAACTTTATTATAAAACTCGACAAAAGGTACATCGAGGGTTTTGAAAACTATACACAAGCCTCAACAAGAAAATGAGGACATAGAATATGGCTAAAACAGAACAGAAAACAGAAAAGAAGATTACATCCAATGAAAGATTGAAAATGATACTCCATAGAATAACTGCATCTTGAGGTTGGATGAAATAAGTAGGCAAATGAGGACATAGAATATGGCTAAAACAGAACAGAAAACAGAAAAGAAGATTACATCCAATGAAAGATTGAAAATGATACTCCATAGAATAACTGCATCTTGAGGTTGGATGAAATAAGTAGGCATCACAGCAGGGTCAGAGTATAATCCAACTTGGGAGCAATGCTTAGGAATTAGAGGCAAGAAGCTCATAAGGTGCCTCAAGGTCACTTCAGGATGAGCAGGCAGGGGGCAGCGACAAAGTAGAAGGCCAGGATTCCATCCTAAGAAAGACCAGCCAGAGAGGAGCCAAATATCCCCATGTGAGACAGGGCGGGCGGCCAGGACTTGGAACAGGAGTCCAATCCTGGCCTATAGGGAGGTATCTGGTTCCTTAACTTGGCTTGAATAGACCAAATCATCTTTTATTGGCCACCAATGTTGAGCAGCATCACACATTTCAGATTTGAAAGGAGACATGGCAAGGTCCAGTTCCCCAAAGCTGACATAACCAGCATAAAACCAGCAGCAGTAGATCACATTTGAAGCAGAGGCATGCCAAAATTTGAATCAGAACTCCAACCTCTAGCATGACAGATTTATTTCCAAAGCTTGGCAAGAAGAGCCAAGGCAGCAGCAGAATTTTGGAGACCAGCAGCAGTAGATCACTTTTGAAGCGGAAGACCGTCTTTGGATCAGGGGAATGCCAAAATTGGATAATAGATCCAACTCTGGCATGAGGGGAACTGTTTCCTATCTTGGCTAGATGATGTAGGACAAAAATGGACAATTTTTGTATTTTATTTTTATTGTTTTAGAATAAGATTTTGACTAGGAATATTTTCATTTAGGTTAGAATTATTATCTTTCCATATTCGGTTTGATTTTGATTTCCACCTTTATTAGGATTTTTGGTCTACAAGAATTAGGATTTTATTTTAATTAATTAGGAAATATCTTTTATTTAATGCCGCTTGTTTTGGCATGATTTATTATTTCTTTTTCAGTAGGATTTCTAGGGTTAGGGTCTTATAAAAAGGGCTGTAACCTATTCAATTATTCAACTTTTCATTAATAAAATCTCTGAGTTTATCTCTTTTTCTTGTGGATTCAAGAACTGCTCGTGGCTACGAGTACCTATCATTCGTTTGATTAGTACGCAACTAGTCTCTCGTGAATTCCGCTGGCAATATTATTGAATAAAAGCTTTAAAAGATGAATAATTGAATAGGTTACAGTCCTATTTATAAGACCCTAACCCTATAAATCCTACTCTAAAAGAAATAATAAATCATGCCAAAACAAGCGGCATTAAATAAAAGATATTTCCTAATTAATTAAAATAAAATCCTAATTCTTGTAGACCAAAAATCCTAATAAAGGTGGAAATCAAAATCAAACCGAATATGGAAAGATAATAATTCTAACCTAAATGAAAATATTCCTAGTCAAAATCTTATTCTAAAACAATAAAAATAAAATACAAAAATTGTCCATTTTTGTCCTACATCAGTCTCCTTTTCTTCAAAAGAACTCGCCCTCGAGTTCTCATTAGAAACTTGCCACCTTCCATTCCAAAGAAATAGATATTTGGAATACTTCAACCTCTCACTAGTCTTCCAAAAATCATTCAAAGAAAAGTGTTTATGCAATGATTTTTTCTCTTCATGCCTCAACTTGTTGATAGTATCCACTAGATGGGAATTGAAAATCAAATCAAACTTCTCAACACCAAGAAAATCAACAACGTAAATTTTATGCTGACTTTGTGGGTTCTCTCGATGTTGTCCCATCTTAAAATTGCTTGACCCCTCAAGAATTGGCGCCGTACTATTAAGGGCAGTTCCAAATAGTTTCTTCACAATTGCTGTTGCATGGTGTAATTCTACGGCCACTTCATCTTCAACAGTATTGTTAGCAACCTTTGTGTCTAGAAAATTATTGCCAGCCATAAGAATGTCCTTTTCTAGTGGCACATGTACTCCAATTGTAGATAATTGAATGGCCTCCAACGAGTGTTCGTCCACTGTAGTAGTAGTAATGAACTCAATGCTTTTTTCTTCCTTTGGTTTATCTATGTCGTCATCTACCCGCTCAACTGTAGCAACTTGAAGGGCCACTTTATAACAATCATCCATCTTGCTATTGTGCAGTTCACTTATATTAGTATCAACCACCTCCAATGTACAATTATTTTGGTCCTCAACAACTTGATCACCAACATCCGTTACGATTTTCGTATCATCAACTTGAATCGCAACCTCTTTAACAATTTCTTCAGCAACTTCTTTGTCGGCATCAAGTTCGACCCGATCTCCTTCTTCCTTTTTTATCTCATATCCATTCCATTTATCAAGAATTGAAATTATATTTGAGCTTGAAAATTCTTGGAAGGATTGTTTTGACTCAAGCTTCCTTCGATACTCTTGATATAACATTTGTGCGTGATTTGTCTGAAGAAATCTATCACTCATCAATCGTCTCATCCTAGGCCATGTCCTAATGGGTTGTTTATATTGCCGTAGTCTATTGGACTGCAATCGTTCCCACCACGTAGAAACATAGCCATATAATTTACGAGACGCATATTTGACCTCCTTCTCTTCAAGAATACCTGTGTAGAACTCAAAAAATTTATCAACTCTGCGAAACCAATAAATAAAATTCTCATGATGACAATACCCATGAAAACTATGAATTATTGGTTCTTCCTGAAAAGTTGAAAAAGTCGTCATCTATGCGATAAAACCTTTCAAACCTTGAATGCCGCTTCTTCAACTGATAACCATAATAATCCTTAAATAACTCGTCTTCAAATTCACCCTCATTATCAAGTTGATGATAAGAATATCCTCCGAAGACGTTTTGGTTAATAGGTTTGGTTGCAGGCAAATCCCTCAATGCGGTTCCTATCAACTTTGTGTTTAACAGGTTGACCATGGGCAAATCCTTTGGTGCGAGTCCTGTTAAATCCTTCACCACGACCTACTTCAATGGGTGTGTCTTCAACTTTGTTTGGTGCCATCGAACCATGAAAAGCGTGGCTCTGATACCACTTGACGCAGCTGAATTCACGAGAGACTAGTTGCGTACTAATCAAACGAATGATAGGTACTCGTAGCCACGAGCAGTTCTTGAATCCACAAGAAAAAGAGATAAACTCAGAGATTTTATTAATGAAAAGTTGAATAATTGAATAGGTTACAGCCCTTTTTATAAGACCCTAACCCTAGAAATCCTACTGAAAAAGAAATAATAAATCATGCCAAAACAAGCGGCATTAAATAAAAGATATTTCCTAATTAATTAAAATAAAATCCTAATTCTTGTAGACCAAAAATCCTAATAAAGGTGGAAATCAAAATCAAACCGAATATGGAAAGATAATAATTCTAACCTAAATGAAAATATTCCTAGTCAAAATCTTATTCTAAAACAATAAAAATAAAATACAAAAATTGTCCATTTTTGTCCTACATCACTAGAAGAGCCTAGACCATCCTTGATAGAGCAGCTAACCATCAAGGTCATGCCAAAGCTTGGCAGAGAACAAACTTTGGCATGGCAAGATTGAACTGATTCCCAAAATAGAGAATAGGTAACCAAACTGACTCAAACTAGACCCAAGACAAGAAGAAAACAAACAAGGACACCAGACTTCACATGACACAGACATTCAAAGAAACCAGACCAAAGTGAAACACAACAGCCCAAACAGACGCAAAACAGCCCCAAAACCCAGAAACAAAGGCTCTGAAGAGACAAAACAAAACACCAAACCTCATAAGACCCAAACCAACCTGGGACCCAGACACCATGAGCAGACCACCCAGCCCAAGACCAGGAAAAGAAAAATAATATAGTGGAGACACAACTAAGACCTACCCTGACAGCCCAACACCAGCCAGCCCACCGAAAAAGACTCACACACACGCACATTCCCCCTTCACAGCCTTTCTATACAACAGGAACGTAAACTGATGGGATGTCTTATTTGACAAGACACGTTCATCATTTTGCAGTTCAGGAAAATCAGAAGATCATAATGGCAGAACACCAAACTCAATGCTTAGGGTAAGCGACGCGATATCCAACTAATTCGATTTCTAATAACAAGTAAAGGCTTCCTAAATACGTACATAAAACAACAAAAGCAACAGCAACGCTATCTTAAAAACAGTATACAGACCCAGAAATTTCCAGAAAGGTGACGTGAAATGTCGCACTACCAACTTTAATTTACACTCTCCACTGAATTGAATACAACGCTAAAACACTGCATTCTGGACACTTTTAGATGAAGATTTTCAGAATCTATGACATTATGTACTCGTTAACAACAAAGCTCGAGAGTAAGTTTGGAACAGTTTTGCACTTCATTAAAAACTAATTCCAGTGCTCAGCCAGTCTTGGGGGGTGATTTGGTAGGAACAACTTATTTTAACCCCTAAACCCCATGTACCCAATACTGGGCATGCAGGTGGGGCGTGTATTTTCTGCCAGAAACGAGAAGATTCTTAGGTGATCCAGTGACTGGACTGAACCGAACACCAGTTCAGGCATAATTGGGTACAAAGGTTTTGAGCTATAACACTTCAATAAAAAGGGACAAGATTACACATGGGGACAAATTTGACCTATGCCCTACTTATGTTACAACATACGGGCACCACAACAAATGCAAAAACAACAGTATCATACCTTACATGCCCAAAACTTTCCAGAAAAAAGTGGCGACAATGTTGGCTGGCAGCTTTGCAGTCCACCAGGATGAAGGCAATGCTGACTTTCCGGTAAATGTTCTAGATATGATATCCTTTGATCTGTCTTTAATTTCGATATTCTCCGTCTTTTATCGATGTGAATTTAAACAAAAAGGTGCTTTAATCGCTAGAGGAGAATGCCAACTCTACCGCGAGTGCAAGATACAGGGTGCTAGCGACCTTGTATTTGAAAATGCACATACGATTCTCCAACGGGTGACTTTGATAGTGTCTAAAGGGTTTGATTTTTTCCATCTCAAGAAACGAGCCCTACTAGTAGAGGTGGACTAGTATTTCACTTATGTAATTTTTCATATTCACAAGATGCAATCTATTCCAATGCATCACTGTACTGGGGTGTACCTTTAGGACCCTTTGCTAAAATAGTAATAATGCAAAGCCTTTTAGAGGTTAGGGGCACTTGGTCTTACACCCCCTATACACCTTCTACCGTTTTTTATGGTCAATACAACAATTTCGGGCCAGGTGCAGTTGATGGTATTACGTCACCATTTGTTAATACATTGGAACGTAATCAAGCATCTGAATTTACCGTTCGAGATTTCTTGAACGGTGAAACTTGGTTGACGCCGGATATACCACACGACCTTGATTTACTTTAGAGAACATCGTCGTTTGGTGCTCAATAAAGAATAGGTGGTCCGATCGTCTAGGCAGAATGAACGTTCTTATGTCACTTCTTTTATGGATTGTCGTTCTTTATAGATCTTAAGACATGGATTCGTTATCTGTAATACAATGCTAGTTTATTCTGCCTAGACGACCGGACCACCTATTCTTTATTGAGCACCAAACGACGATGTTCTCTAAAGTAAATCAAGGTCGTGTGGTATATCCGGCGACAACCAAGTTTCACCGTTCAAGAAATCTCGAACGGTAAATTCAGATGGTTGATTACGTACCAATGTATTAACAAATGGTGACGTAATACCATCAACTGCACCTGGCCCGAAATTATTGTATTGACCATAAAAAACGGTAGAAGGTGTATAGGGGGTGTAAGACCAAGTGCCCCTAACCTCTAAAAGGCTTTGTATTATTACTATTTTAGCAAAGGGTCCTAAAGGTACACCCCAGTACAGTGATGCATTGGAATAGATTGCATCTTGTGAATATGAAAAATTACATAAGTGAAATACTAGTTCACCTCTACTAGTAGGGCTGATCCAATCGTTTCTTGAGATAGGGAAAAAATCAAACTCTTCAGACATTATCAAAGTCACCCGTTGGAGAATCGTATGTGCATTTCCAAATACAAGGTTGCTAGCACCCTGTATCATACACTCGCAATAGAGTAAAGCATCTTATTGTGCTTTAAATTCAAATCGATAAAAGATGAAAAATATCGAAGAACTGTCCACCGCCACAACATACTTATCTGCAACGGCGGCTGTATTTTCCACGGTTAAATGTGACGCCATGAAGCCGTCGCCATACAACCCTACAATTAATATAAAAGTAAACTAAGGGGATTTGTGCATATCAGAGAAAATAAAATATTTTGGTAGAGAATGGGTAAGATAATGGGTATCAATTTTTCTTAGATTGAACCACAGGAGGTCTAAGTTATGGATGGCTGTGTAGGCAGATATTATCACAAAGCTTTAGTCTAGGCAGCGTGAAGAACTTAAGCAGACTTCAAATCACCATGTCGTCTTCTTTTCCCATCAAATGTTGTTGCAACCAGACAGGATAACCATCTTCATGACCAACAGAGGGAGGGAGGCAATGGCGGCTCCAGGAAATTAATTTTATAAGGGTGTTCAATAATTACCTTAGTTCTACTAGCTCTATTAACTAGTCATATATACACAAAATTTTAGGTTCAGTGCGAGGGTGCAATACAGCACCCCCAGATCCCGCCCTTGCTATAGGGCCCCAAATCGATAGGTAAAATATTGACGAAATACTTAATGAATTTGAAATCTTCTCTCATTTAGTAGCTTGTAGCAATTCTTACTCAAGTTTATCTCAGTTATTAGCTTGTAGCAATTCTTACTCAAGTTAATAAATATATATTTTCATAAGAAAAAAGCATTCCAAAATTTTCTCACAAAATTATTAGAAACGAGTCAATGGAAAACTTTTGACTTATTTGTACGATGGTCCCCAAAGTATTTTCAAAATGTCAATTCGGGCCCTAATATATAAATCGCGTCTATTGTATTCCCAACATTTAAAATGTGCGTTTAAATGGTTCTTGGAGCTAACTCCATCCACATTTTCCGTCAATTACAAGGGCATATTGGGAACTCTATCATTATATTAGTATAAACTCACCTTCCTTTCCACTCATGCGCCAGTCACCACCATTGCCTTTTGCCACCACTTCTTTTCCGGCAACAACCCACCGCCACAAATTCTACACCCTCCACCTTCAACCTCCATCAACCACCACCACCCCTATTCAACCTCCATCCCCTTTGCCAATCACCACCACCCAAACCCAGAACAACAGAATCCCCAACGGCCCAACCATAAACAAACCTTGCATGACATAAATCGATCAACCCTAGAATACCAGCATTTGACTCCGTAGCCCACACTCCGGATCGCATAGTCACAATCCCCCCGCAGCCCACCCTCCGGGTTGCCCTTGACGCCACGGCCGCTGCTCGTGTGAGATGGTTTGGGCGATGCAAACACTCCCGAGCAAAGTGTAAACACCTAATCAATTATTTTTTCATTTTCGATTTCGAAGGATAGCTTACTGTTCGAGAGTTCTTCCCATCGAATTCGGAGTTACAAAACATCGAACCCCATAAATACTGGGGGTTTTCTTGAGCATTCAAAGTCTTGAATGTTTACGGTACGCAATCCACCACCAGCAAGATCGAAAGCTCTCATTTTTTATAAAGGTAATATCTTTTAAATCAATGAAGACTAGTTGGGTTTGAGGAAGGGGTGTGAAAAGGTTGTTTTTTTTTTGTTTTTTTTATTTTATCGAGGGCTTTTAATGAGATAGGAGGAGGCGGCAGCCCCCCCTCCCCCGATTAGAACCCTGAAATTGAAGGTTAAGTTTTCGGGAGTGGTTGTCGGAGGGGGTTTCGAGGTAGACGAGGGTGGCGGCGGAGCGGATGGGTGTGGGGGAGGAGAGAGAGAGAGGAGACGAGGAGCATGCAGATGGAGACAGGGGAGATGATGGTGGTGATTTCTTGGCCGATTGAGTCAAGGATACTGGTGGTGGTGGTGATGGTGGCGGCGGCAGCTCGGTCCATGATTTGGTTGGGGGTTTTGTCGAATGGGTGGCTGTCTCAATTGGGTTGGATGGAGATTGGGATGGTTTGGTTTGGAGGGGTGGTTAGAGATCAAATCAGACCTAGACACCCAAGACACAATTAACAAACTTACGAAGCAGAGAGAAAACAGTTAAAGCTGGCCGGACGCCCAAAAAAAATTAACACCCAACAAAAGACAGGTATATAAAAAGCATGAGAGAAGACGAAATCATACCGAGAGGTTAGCAAAGTTGAGCGGTGCGAGATCCGAATTGCTTTCAATTATCAAAACTTTAAATCTGCCAAAATATGCACATGAAGGATGAGTGAAGCATTTTGCCGCTTCTTTCGAAATGCACTTGTAACGCCCCGAAAATTCAGAGACATTATTTAAACATAAGAAGATTATTTTCTCAAAAGAAATTCATAGATTTACCGCATCACCATTTCAAAAGCATATGTCAGCCATTTCGAATAAATCAAAACATTACAATTTCCAAAATAAACTTACAAGCTTTCAAAATAAAGTCGACTTAAATTAATCAGAGCGACTATGCGCATGGGAACCAAGGTTTTCAGCTTCTTCCTCAATAGGATTGAACTCGATCGAATCGTACGATACTTCTGTTCCGTTTTCTGTACCTAGTGTTCGAGTTACCAGGGTAACATAGTACCGTGAGCGATGACGCTCAGTAGCCAAAACCCACCCGAACCCATAACTTACACATAACAAGATAAAGAGTGCAATGCAAATGTCGGCGCTTGATTTCATTACTATCCTTCAACTTATATGAAAGTCTAGGATCTCCACCTCTAGATCCGTCCTACCCTTAACCCAGTGTGATTCAGACAACCCCTTGTTGTGTCCCGCTGATAGCTACCAAATTATTTACTCGGATCTACAGTTGACGCAACCACACAAGGAAGGAACCAAACATGTTCTCGCAGCCAATCACCACTGCGCCCTGCCTAGGGTTACGTTTCTCAACAACTTGGGCCCCTGTTAGCACCCATATCAAAATCATAACTCAATCACTTTCCAATTTATCCTTTACTTATCAGCATCTACGTGATCCTCTAATTGTATACCACCCCGTGTTCTAATGTCCATTCTAGGTTTTCGAAATCATGCATGTCCACAGTTAACAGGAATTAAGCAAGAGACAAAATAAATCATGCTTCACAAGAACGAATAACCATGTTCACCTTTCATTACCAACTATCACTTAAACAAAGTAATCGACCTAACACCAATCGTATTTTAAACTAATACTTGCATTTAACAAGTTTAGATCTCCACATAATTAGGACATTTCAACAAAACATGCTAATATGCTAACAACATTAATCACGCCATAAAAACAAATCATGCGATAAAACTAGTCATGTCATAGAATTAATCATGCGATTAAAATAAATTAAGTGATCCTTATTATTTTCTCTTTTCTTTTTCAAAACTAAAGTCTACGTTTACTCTTAATCGTCGCGGGATGTTAACGGAATTAGAACCGAATTGAAAACTAATTATCCTCGGGACTTAATATCAATTTTTACTACTCAAGAGTCAAATTTATAAGCTCTTAAATCTCGAGGGCTAAACTGTAATATACGAAAACCATTTCAAAACTTTCCCGTGACTGTTTTCAACGGAAAAACCATGGGTTTCGGCCGGACTCGACCGACGACGTCGGGTTCGATTATTATCACACCGAAACGTAAAATCAATATATAAACACGATATATACGTAGGGAGGTGAGTTCCGAACTACCTCTCATCCGGCGAAACAGGGTTTCGGAAAGATATCGGTGGCGGTCGGAGTGGCGTGGAGCTCGCCTGGTTGTGACCCGGTGGTGGTGGCTCCGGACTGATTTACAAGGCTGCGATCGGAGCTGTTTTGGAGCCGGATCGAGACCCGGTTCGGTGCTGGTTTGTACGGGTTCTGGAGCTGATTCGGAACTGGAAAGGGGCTGGTTTACCGAGCTGTTCAGACCGGAACATGGCGGCTTTTGGAGCTGAAATGCAACAGATATTGGACTGGAATGCAGCTGATTTTTGGGGCTGAGAGGAGCTGTTCGGAACTGGTATTTCACGAGCTGTTTTGGTGCTTAAACGGAGGTGGAACGAGGCTGTAACGAGCTGATTTTTAGAACTTGGATTGGGTGAGTTCAGTTGTGACAGTAGGGGGAAAATGGTGGTGGAAGAAATGGAGAAGGAGGTGTGAACTAATCTCTCTCTCTCTCTCAGGTTGAGGAATTGGCTGGGAACAAGAAAAGGGAATGGAGAAGAGGGAATATATAATTGGATTTTGGATTTTTGCATGGGGGACAATAGCCTGTGGTTAATCCTGTGTTGTCGAATTTTGATTGCAGGAGGATGAGGAAATTTTATTTTATTTTATTTTTTTCATCCGAAAGTATGAAATGGAAAAAGGGAGAAGAAATGGGTTTGGGTTGGAAAAATGATCCGGTGCAACACATGCACACGCTAGAAAAATTACTCGCCGGATATGCGCGCACAATCGATTACGGAAGCAAAATTGGTGTGATGACACAAATAATTTTTTTTCTCATTAAATAAACTAACGAGCAAAACAATATTTTTTTTTTGGTAATTATTATTATTTATTAAAAATACCGGGTCTTTACAGCACTAAAAAGCTGAACGCACTCAATACAGGAACACATCTCAATCCCCTAGCAATTCAAATTAGTTTTAGGAAAATACAGAAGCAAAAGCAGCTTCTAGTTTCTTTCCCTTGTAAAGCTTTCATGCGATAGCTTTAAATAATAACAGTCAACTTTAACGAAATCAAAAAAGGGGAAAAACTGAATGGCAAAAAATAGAATTGGGGTCCAATCTATCAACCAAATATTCGGGAAAAAAAGCAGAAAGGCAAAAAATGGAATTGCGGTCCAATCTATCAATTTTGTCAAACTCAGCGAAGGGTCCAATTTATTAATTTTTTTTAAAAAATACTTTTTTTTAAATTCACGTAATTTCAAACTCAAATATAATGAAAATAAAAAATATTTTTTTAATTTTTTTTGCACCGTTTAAAAGATTTTAATGAGATCTATCAAATAAGATCCATATTGGTAGAAAAATTATTTGCGTAAACACATGATTTTTGAGTTTGAAATTACCCTTTTTTTTTCTAAAAATTCTTTTTTGGAAAAACCGGAACACCACCTGAGTGTGTGACTAATGTAAACATGGGTTTTTTCTAAGGCGTAGTGGCGTGGTTTTTTTTTTTTTTTTTTTCATGAAAAATCTAAGAAGTGTGTGAAATGTGGGTTTTTTCATTTTTTAAGAGTAATGCTATTGGGACCGACGGTCCCCGGACCGAAATCGTACCGACAGCCTCGGTCGGCCGTGTATATACATATATACACGAAAAATAGGATGCTTGATCAAGCACCTTACACACATCGGATGCCGTTGATTCTAGCGTAGGCCCCCTCGTTTTTTTTTATAGAATTTTTGGACGACTCAGATCGACCGTCCGGTGGCCGGAGACGGCCGACCGAGGCCGTCGGTCCGATTTCGGTCCGGGGACCGTCGGTCCTCATATCTTTTCATTTTATTTATAGATAGATAGACCCCCAGGGCCCCACCGCACCCCACAACAGCAATTGATTGATTAGTGATTACTACTACTTTTTACACTGGCATTGAAAACTTTTCGTCTGAATTGTTTCCAAAAATTTGGAATCATTTACGGCGCCTATGCGCGGAGTGTTGCGTTCAGAAATGCTATTAGTAAAGAAGTGCACAAAGAAGACAACAAAGATCCCACTTGGCACTGTGGGTCCGAGAAACTTTTTTGTATAACCGGTATACCAAAGACTTGGTATCCCTCCTTCACAAATAATGTGACATGTGGCAAACTGTAATTTATGAGGACTTCAACTGTAATTTATTCCGTGCAGCCTTGTTGTGCAAAAGTAAATAACGTCGTTTTGGTTTCGCCTCCTGTTTTGAATTAGGGCCTTGTTATTTGCGGCCACAAATTTTCTGAACGTAATCTGTGTACCATATTATAAACAGATGTGTACCATAATATATACAGGCTACGTTCAGGAAATAAGTGGCTGCAAATAGTAAGGCCCTTGAATTATTTGCTCCAATTTTTGGAATCCTGTGGAACAAAAACTTAATTATGAGAGCTTTAATAAAAAATATAATTATAATTCTTTAGAATAAAATGATCAAAATAATAAGATTTTCGCACTGGTTCAAACGAATTGAAAACTGGAGCACATAATTTTTTTAGATAGTACTATTAAAAAATATGTTTAAAAAATTAAGTATTCTAATTTTCAATCTGTTTGAACCGATGCAAAGATCTTATTATTTTGACCATATTATTCTAAAGGGTCATAATTATATTTTGTCTCTTGGGCTCTCAGAATTAAGTATCTGCTCTCTATTTGGGACCATATGGAGTAGAAACTTGATTATGAGAGCCATAAAGACCAAATTTAATTATGATCTTTTAGAATAATATGATCATAATAAGTGCTCCAATTTTCAATCCGTTTGAACCGATGCGAAAATCTTATTATTTTGATCATATTATTCTAAAGAATCGTAATTAAATTTTCTCACTAAAGCTCTCATAAACACGTTTCTGCTCTACAGGATTCTAAAAATTGGAGCAAATAATTCAAAACAGGAGGCGAAACCAAAACAACGTCATTTACTTTTGCACAACAAGACTACACGGAATAAATTACAGTTGAAGTCCTCATAAATTACAATTTGCCACATGTCACATTATTTGTGAAGGAGGGATACCAAGTCTTTGGTATACCGGTTATACAAAAAAGTTTCTCATGTGGGTCCTACCATGTGGCCCCCACTTCTCCACTTGCTCCGTTTCCGTTCAAATTACTCCCCAAAATTTGACCGCCAATTACTTTCCCAAATTTTGAAATCCCCGATTTTTCTTTCATAAAACTTCACTACCACTACTTCTCTCTCTCTCTCTCTCTCCCTTCAAGATGGATACCTGAAATTTGGATGAATGAGTAACGGCGAAAGAAGAAGATCAAGATATTCAAAACCTACAAGGCTACAACAAGACTACCCATGGGAGGTAAGAACCCTCAACCTCCTCCACGACTCCAAGATTGACAAACCCCTCCCTCCCTCTCTCTCTCTCTCTCTCTCTCTCTCTCTCTCTCTCTCACTGTTTCCATTGATGCATCTAGCATGACAAATTTCCTTAACTTCTCCTCTAGATTTTGCAAAGAGCTAAATTAAAGAAAACAAAGGAAGCACAAGGTGCGATGGATGATGAAGAGACCAATGGCGATTCCACAAGCAATTCCTGAGCTTCAAGACCCATCCATGAGAGAATTTGCTCTCCGCAACCTCAGCAATTTTCTCATTTGGGTTTTGCAGAGTCATATTTTTTGCCTCTGAGTTTCTTGTTTACTTAGTTCAATTTTTAAATTTTCCATGCAAGTACTGGGGACCTATGTTGTGGGTCTGATGCAGTTTTTCGATTTTCTCAACCTAGTGTAGTTCCAGCAAAAGGGAAATCTGTTGTATTTTGTGTTCTTGCGTGTTGATAATGGAATTTGTTAGATTTTGTTTTCTCAGTCAAGTGCGGATCCTGTTTGAAATTCACACCTAGGATCAAAAAAAAATTCACACCTATGTTTTCTAGAGGGAAGTTAATTTCATGTAAGAAGAAGTTGATGGTAATGCGAAAGGAGAAACACATGAAACACATTTAACTGTTCGAGGCTCGATTTGGTAAAAGCCTTGTCGGACCGCTATTCTACTGTCTCCTAAAACCAATTGGTGTTAGCAAAGGCTTCAATTAAGTCTTTTATGGCATTCGACATTACATTCGCAAATCTGTTTTTAGAGTGGTCGCAGAGAGTGACATTATGTAACCAAATCTATAGGGGCACTTTGGGCCCAACAATCCCTCCCTCACGATGACGCTTTTGGGACTCAAACTCATGACTTTCTAACTCTGATACCACTTGTCAAACCGTTTTTTCACCATCTCTCTTAAAACCAATTGATATTAGCGAAAGTTTCAATTAAGTTTTTTTTATGCCATTTAATATTTGCTTCGCTCTTCTCGATGTATCAAAAGAGAGGTCACCCCAAGCGTAGGGTATAAGCGTCCAATTGAAGCATAATAAATCCGGAAGTCCGGGATCGTACCCACAGAGATAACTAATACGGCTTGATGGATTGTAGATGCAAGTATGATTTCCGGCTTTTAGTCAGCCAACTCGGTTTTTCGTATGCGGTGGAAAGTAAAAAGGCTAAATTAAACGAGAATAAACTAGATAAAAAGAAGGTTAGGTCTAGGAATCACGAGCGCCCACGACTCAAGCAAACCCACACTTTTCACCCCAATACACGGTCTAACCCGGAAGATAAGATGGTTCGAAAATCAAGCTAGCTATAGAATTCATTTAGCAAACACCTCGAGCGACAGAGCTCCAAGCATCATGTGTGGTAAGTAGGCGAAACTCTTACCTACACATGATCAAAGAGGTTAACACCTCGGTAATTTGACAAACAAATCCAAGCCCCACTTCAATTTCCAAAACAAAGTTGCAAACTTTTTGGTGAAAAATGCAATTTTTACTCAAGCCATGGGGTGCTAGTCACCCCATGACCCAACCTTATGAAACTACTCACACATATCTATGGAGATAAGAGCAAGCAAAAATCTAACTAACATATGTGTAAACACAACACTAGAAATAAACTAACTAGAAAGATAGATCGGGAGAATTTAAACAACTTTAATAAAGGAGAGAGTAGCAAAAATTAACTTACAAGAGTTGAAAATGCAGAAATTAAGGGCTGGAAATTAAGAACACTCAAGAACAAGCAAAGAAATTTGAAATCTAGATCTAGATCTAAAAATGGGTACATTTCTGTCCAAATCGTGTAATGGTGATATCACGGGGTATTTATACTCCAAGGTACGCGCATGGGATATTCCTAAAAGATGCTCTGAAGATCCCCTCGTAAGCTCTCGGTACCGATGGCAATGGGCTTAAAATGCTGATAAGCTCTCGGTACCGATGTCTGAAATCCTAGCCATCGATGCCTAGCAGGTTATGGCTGCTGGCTGAGATAAGGGCTCGGTACCGATGTCTCAAATCTTAGCCATCGGTACCGAGAGCTTATCTTCAGAACTTGGTTTTGACCGCGCGTTGACTTGCCTTGGTAGCCTTGCTTTGCTATTTTTGCTCGGGCCACGCCTTGGCCATTGCCTTGCTCGGATTGCCTTGCCTCGCTTCCTTGGCACGCTTTCTAGCTTTGGCCACCGGGTCATCTTTTGAGCTTGAATAACCTTGGCACGCTTTGGTCTTTTAAAATACCTGAATTAAAAGGTTTCTCTACAAAACAAAGCCAAAACACCTTACGAGCAAAAGTAACTAAAAACAACTAATTAAATGACAAAAGTGTCACGACCTGAATTTTCAACATAAAGTAAATAACGTTCTATGATAAAAGGACCTCGCTTGCCATCGTATTCCAAAAATAATATCCCACCTGTTTAAATTACAAACAAGTTCCTAATTCAAAAGAATATACAAATTTGGCACTACGGCCCAAATTAACTTAAGTACAGTTACCACACATGCGGAGTGTTACAAAGTCCCTTGTCAAAAGAAATTCATGAATACTTAGTTACAAAACCATCTTGAACAAAGCTAAACTATTACAGGATAAAATCGTAATTAAAAGTGATAAGCTTTCAAAAGTCGTCCACAATCCAAGCACGCAAATGCATGATGCTATTGTCCGGCATTAGTTCCTGAAAAGAAGGATTTTGTTGAGCTACAACAGCCCAGTAGGAAAATCTTTACCAAAGTTATATGCATACATGATGATGAGGGCAAGGAAAGGAAACAAGTGAATACGACCCAATCGACGAAAAGCAATCAACAATAAGTATGTCTATCATTCGGTACGATTTATTCGAGTCAAAGTATCATCGCATTAAGCCATACGATTCAAAGGACACAAACATCTCTAACACTCCCGACACGACTCACTATCACCAATTCCTACTGACTGTATTTCCACCCCTTGCGTTACAGTATAACATCTCATTTGAGCCTCCGTATTACCACCCCTTGCGTTACGAGACTCCTAATACCAACCTCCGACTCATGCAACTACTTTCCCGCTCTATATGTAAGAACAAACCTTTCTACGATCACACCCGTTCGTGAGACTCCATTCGGTATACCAACAATATTACATTTGAACCATAAACATGCCCAAGCAGTCGATCCATAGAATACGATTTCAATCATATAACCTAACATTCGTTCCTTACCAAAAGGAAGCCAACGAAACGAGGGTATCGTCGAATCATCATAGGAAATCAATTGAACAAGCTTGAGATAGTTTAGATGGTGTTACAAAGGTGTTAGAAGTGTCCGGGGTTCAAGACAATCGAAGTAGAAGCAACGAAGGCCAAAACTGCTCACAGGGCACTGGTATCGATACGGCCAAAATGGCTGTATCGATACCGAAGGCAAACAGAGAGGGGGACAACGATTTTGAATTAGTATCGATACGGCTAAAACCCCGTATCGATACAGGAGCGTTACGATCGGATTTTCTGCAGTTTTCAGGGAATTCAACAACAATTCCAACAACAACAAACATAGGCACGAATTCATACTTTATCAACACATTCACATATAAAGAGGGTAAAGAAATCCCTACCTCGAGTCAAAGAGCGAAACCCAAGAGATTTTGAACGAGCCCTAGCTCCGAACTCTTCGAAATCCACGGACTGTCTTTCCCCGAGCTTGACCCACGAAAATTAGAGCTCAACAACGCGATTGAAAGGCTTGAGGGAGGTTGATTCTTGAAGTTCTCGAGCTCTTGGAGGAGTTTTGAGCGAGAGGAGAAGAGAGAGAGGATGAGCCGAGAGAGAGAGAAAGATCGGCCGGAGAGATGAGAGAGAGGATGGAGATGAAAATAATCTCGTACACCCCTCACACCCACTATATATACTCACATATCTCTAAATCACACACCCACTCCATCTAGTTTCTATTCATTCACTTCAATCCTCGGTTCAATTAATCACCCAAATAACCATATTTTCCCAATTTAAGCCTTTAATAAATACTTCGAGAATTAAAATTATTTGGGTCTCTACAAAAAGTAACTAAGACTAGACACTAGCGCACCCTTTATTACATTCTCGGGTGCTTATCACACCCCCCAACTTGAGGTTTGCTAGTCCCTAGCAAATAAAACACGAAAAACTTTGAAAACCAACAACTTGCAATTCATTCTGCTACCATAACTTAGAACATGCTCAACATTGTAAACTAGTAAGAGTTCAACAATCCGGCTTTTTATTTCATTTCTACGATTCACCATTTCAGCATCAAACCAAACAAGCTAAGTCTCAAGCAAGTTAAGAGCAAGATAAAAAGGTTTGTGTCCTCGAACAATGGGAGGATACGGGACACAAAACCTTGCGAATTCAGACTAAACCATATCCACCGAAAGAAGTGCTTGATAGGCAGGCAATAGCGAAAAAGGAATACTATGCCTCAAGCAACTAAAGCACCTTATTCAACAGAATTATCAAACTAACAGATGATTATTGGATAACGAAAGGAAAGCAAGCTATACAACTAATTATGCAAATATCAGAAAATCAATCACAAAGGAATCCAAGCGCGCAAAAATCAACTAAGGGCTTTTTAAGCTTGTAATGACATTGGTTTCCAAGAAAAAGTTAGCACAAAAATGGGCGACGGTCTTTTACTAGCTTGGTCATCTACCCGAGTGACCGCCGTCAACACAAAATGAACCAAGTCAAGGGCCATCCCGGCCAAACCAATATCAACCAACTACTAATAATGTAAAGAAAACTACTACCACCAACTCCTTCACAACTAGTCACCATCCTCATTCGGCTTCCCACGGTATAGAGTCTTGAGTTCCCCCTTTTTATCGGATTCTTTCTCATCCGGAATGAATGCTAGCCCATAAGTCAATCCAATTCTCTTATCAAAGTATTCAACCCTCTTTCAAATTCACTTTTGCTCTTTCATAGTATTTCTTTGATATCTTTCCTTTTGAGGAATAGGGTCATTTGAGGTGAGATTTGTAGTGAGAGAGATATTGGAGCCAATTTTTGGGGCTTTTTGGAGAGGGAGATGAAAATTTGGGATTTTAGCTTTTGTAGTAAGGGAGGAAAGATAGGAAATCATGTATCAATTTTTCACCTTTTTCGCATTCCAACCACTTCTATCACATTCACACCTCCCCCAAATCTCCTTGAACAATGAAAACTCATCCCAGCATCCCTCCGTACAACCAGTCGCCTAGGTTAAAGCAAAGAACGGGAGAAATAACAGGTTGCAAAATAGGACAAAGGGACTCATATGTGGTATGATCATGCAAATAATGCCTTGTATCTTCTCTTAAGTGCGCTTTAGATTCCAAAATGATTGAAAATCGACATTCAAACACAACTAGAGATAGACATGCGATTATTTACCTAACTACGAGCATTTTATTGAATTGAAAAGGTGGGGATATGGCCAAAGCTTGCTCAAAAACTTAACTCAAAACCTAACCGTTCAATTTTTAGCCAATCATGCAAATTGAGAAGTACCGAATTTCTTAGGATTGCAACAAACTCTTGCCAACTAACAATTATTGAGCATGCAACAAGTCACGAAAGAGGGCTAAAAAAATGACAAAAGGAAGAATTGCAAGTTAAAAACCTTTATTTATTTTTGAAATTTTCAATTTTCTCATTTTTTTGAATTTTTCAATTTCTATTGTTTTTGAATTTTCAAATTTAAAAATTTCTAGCAACTAGCAAACAAATAGCACATAAGCTAACCCCTAAGCGAAGCATTTCTTGGTGTTTATGATTTTCTTGTGGTAGTGTCTAGTCTTAAAGGGTGCGCTAGTGTAATAAAGGGTGCGCTTGGATTTGTTTGTCAAATTACCGAGGTGTTAACCTCTTTGATCATGTGTAGGTAAGAGCTTCGCCTACTTACCACACATGATGCTTGGAGCTCTGTCGCTCGAGGTGTTTGCTAAATAAATTCTGTAGCTAGCTTGATTTTCGAACTATCTTATCTTCTGGGTAAAACCGTGTATTGGGGTGAAAAATGTGGTTTTGCTTGAGTCGTGGGCGCTAGTGATTCCTAGACCTAACCTTCTTTTTATCTAGTTTATTCTCGTTTAATTTAGCCTTTTTACTTTCCACCGCATACGAAAAACCAAGTTGGCTGACTAAAAGCCGGAAACCATACTTGCATCTACAATCCATCAAGCCGTATTAGTTATCTCTGTGGGTACGATCCCGGACTTCCGGATTTATTATGCTTCAATTGGACGCTTATACCCTACGCTTGGGTTGACCTCTCTTTTGATACATCGAGAAGAGCGAAGCATTATTTTTGGCGCCGTTGCCGGGGATTTCTTATTATGGCTTTATGGAGGCTCGACAAACCATTGTGAGTATCCTGCTTCTTTCTTTTAGTTGTAGTTAGTAGTTTGTTTGTTAGTTGCTCGTATCTAATTCGGTGGATACCTCTAACCTGGTTTCATGCCAAACTTGAGGTGTAACGAAGCCGGAGTAGATATTGAGTTAGTTAGTTAGTTAGTTAGTTTCATTTAAATTTGCATTGTTGAGCCGAGGCGGTGGCATAACCCCTCGCACTTTCTGTTTCTGTTTGTCTTGTTGAGGTGGCGGCCTAGCCCCTCCGGTCTGTTAGTTTGCTGGTAGTTAGTTGGTAGTTTTGCTGGTTTATGCATGTTGTGTATCGGAGCCCAAATTCCAATCGGCTTCACCGTTCTTCATCACCTCCGAGAATCCGTAGCATTGTCAGGGCGTATCCTGCCCACTCTCCACTGCGCAAAGTAAATCGAAATCGCAATAGCAAAGGCCCAATGGCCGAAGAAATTCCAGTTCGCACTCTCCGTGATTTGCTGAATCCAGAAAGGGCTCCTTCTATATCGCCTATCGTTATACCTACTCCGACGGCTGGGACTACATTTGAATTCAAGTCTGAGTATCTTCGGGTTATTCCAGAGTTTCGGGGGCGGGAATTGGAGGATCCTTATTTGCATATCCGGGAGTTCGAAAATATTTTGTATTCCATTTGTCCTGCTCAGAATCAACTTGATCAAGCTCGCTTGAAGCTGTTTCCCTTCACTCTCAAGGATAAAGCGAAGCAATGGTTCAATTCCTTGAAGCCTAGATCCTTGCGCAATTGGGGTGAAGTTCAGGATGCTTTCACTACAAAGTTCTTCCCAGCTAGCAGGGCAAAGTTGCTTATTGATCAGATCCAAATGTTCAAGCAAAGGGATGGAGAGACGTATCACAAGTATTGGGAGCGCTACAAGGATTTGCTTATGTCAGTTCCACATCACAACCTCCCATTATATCTCAGAGTTAACTATTTTTACACGGGATGTTCTCAAGAGAGCAAACAACTCTTGGATGCAATGGGTGGTGGAGATTTTATGGGAAAGACACCAGAAGATGGTTGGGACTTCTATGAGATACTAGCGGAGAAGACTCAGACTTGGCAGCTTGCTGATCCGGGGGATAGGGCGATGTTCAACCAAGGCCCTTCAGGTTCTGGGAAGTTTTCTATTTCGGAGCATACGGCCTTTGAAACACGTTTGGAGGAGATTTCTCGTAAACTTGATAAGTTGGAAATTAAGAGTGCTCAGTCCCAAGAAGTGAAGGCGGTACGCCAAGTGAAGGAAGTGTGTGTTATTTGTGAGATGGTGGGCCATTCTATAGAATCTTGCCCCAATATCCCTGCCTTGAAGAATGTGATAAATGGGATTGTCCCAGAAGAGGTGCATGCTATGCAAAGATTTGACCCTTATTCTCAATCCTACAATTCGGGGACTCAACAACATCCCTCTTTCCGTTGGAGTCAACCAAATGAGGGAAGCTCTTCTCAAATGCAACCTCCTGCTCAACAGTTGCCTTGGAAACAACAAGCTCAGAATGCCTTCCGTTTTCCTCAATCTCAAGCTCCGCCGGGGTTTGCTCCTCCTGCTCCATTTCCTCAAGCAAGTCAATTCCAACAGCAGCCTACTCAATTTCAACAACCTTCTCAGTTTCTACAACAACCCCCTAAGCGTTCTTGGGAAGAGCAATTTGGTGCCCTCTTGCAAGGCCAAAATACTTTCAATGAGCAACAGACCCAAATGATGAATGATATTCGGAATCAATTGGGCAAATTGACAACCACTGTGGGGATATTACAGCAAGAAAGGGGAAATTCCCAACTCAACCTCAGCCCAACCCGCAATCAACTTCCAATCCGACTTCCCAGGGTGTGCACTTTGCTAGCTCCTCGGTGATTTTCCCCGAGCAAGCAAAGGCGATAATCTCCCTTCGAAGTGGAAAAGTGGTAGACAACCAAGTGAAGATGCCCTCGGATCCTATCTTGTTACCTCCTCCTGTTGATCAGTCAAGTCCAACAATCCTTGGGGAATCTCCCAAGGAAGCAAGTGAGGAAGCTCTAGAAGAAAGGGAGAAGGAAAAGGGTAAAGCGAAGGAAAGTGTACCGGACCCTCGAGTTGTTCCAACACCGGCACTTTATCCTCAACGCTTGAAGGCTTTGGCGAAACCGAATCTTAATACGGAGTTGCATGAGCTGTTTAATCAAGTGAAGATCAATATTCCCCTTATGGATGCGGTCAAGCAAATCCCCTCTTATGCTAAGTTTCTTAAAGATCTATGTACTCGAAAGCGGAAGTTAAACGTTCAAAAGAAGATCTTTTTGACCGAACAAGTGAGCTCCATTATTCAGACGAACATTGCACCAAAGTACAAAGATCCGGGGAGTCCCACCATTGCAATTACCATTGGAGATAAGCGTATCGAACAAGCCTTGCTCGATCTTGGAGCAAGTGTCAATCTACTTCCGTTCTCCGTCTATCAAGAACTTGGGTTAGGGGAGATGAAGCCTACTCGAGTCACCCTTCAGTTGGCCGACCGGAGTGTTCGCATTCCAAGGGGGGTAGTGGAAGATGTCTTGGTGCAAGTTGGTCAGTTTATCTATCCAGTGGACTTTGTGATTCTTGACACGACTCCGACCGACTCTTGTGCCACTTCTACTCCGGTGATCCTTGGGAGACCCTTCTTAGCCACGGCGGATGCAGTTATCAACTGTCGGAACGGATTGCTTAACATGACCTTCGGCAATATGAAGATGGAGGTTAATGTGTTCAATATCGGCAGTCAAATGGGGGATGATGAAAATGTGAATGAAGTGAGTTTTATTGACTCTTTGGTGGAGGAACATGTGGACGAGCTACTTTTTAGTGATCCTTTGGAGGTTGCTCTTATAGCCGAAAAGGCTGAATTTCTCGAATCTTCCGAAGTTAGTTGTTTGTATACATTGTTGAATGAGGATGGAGCTTGTGATGTGAATTCTCGGACCCCAAAGTTTGAAGAATTTGAAGAGTTACCGCCAATCGAGAAGAAAGTTCTTCCCTCTCTTGTGGATCCCCCTTTATATAATGATCCGGGAGGAAAATGCCTCACCGCTAAAGTTGTCTTTTCCGATTTCCCGTACCTTGATCCTTCCCCGGAAGAATTACTCCTTGCTCATGAGATGAACATGTTTGAAATGTCGGGCGCCTACTATGAAGATCTGTTGGCAAAACCTCTCACCGCCAAGGAAATGGATACCGAAGTGGATTATTTGTATGCGTTGTTAGCTAAACAAGAAGCTTATGGACCAATCTTTGAAGAGTTGAAGCCCATGGAAGCTACAATTGTCCCTTCGAATCCTTCGTGCCTTGATTCTCTCACCGCTAAAGAAATGGATGCTGAGGTAGATTCTTTACACCCTTTGTTAGAAAAACAAGATGCATGTGAGCCTATTCTTGAGAAGTTACCAATCATAGAAATAATTGATTTTCTTGGTGTTGATGATTTTCTTGTGGTTTATCATCCTTATATTGTAGATTTTGTCAACAACTTGAAAATTGATTTTGTTTGGGCTATGCACTTGGTGGAACTTAAATTTTTAAAACGAATTCGGCAATTGCTTTACTCAAAGTATCTTATCTTGTGGCATGGTCGAGTTCAATTCTTAGTGAAGAGTGTAGCTTGGAGTGCTATGTTTCTTCTAATAGTTATTAATGGTGTGCTAAATGTTTGTAGCCTGTGTGCTCACGCACTTGGCTCTATCTTGTTGCTTGTTTGGTTACGATCTTAGGGGACGCTGGACTTCATTGTTTGGCGGAGTCGAGCTGTAACTTTGACGCTCCGAGTTCTGATATTGAATGTGTTAATACTGTATATATGTGTTTTCTTTCTTTCTTTTACGTGTTTCTTTTCTTTTGTTTAGTATGCATGTTTAGGTCTGCTTTGTGTTTCTTGTTTTGAATAAAGTCTTGGAGATGTTTCACATAAAAAGATTTCATCAATGTGTTAGTGTAAAAAGGGCTTTCATTAGTTCTTCTTGGTAATAGTTTATCGATAATGATCCATGCTCTCCGAATAGGCCCCTCGGTGGCAACTTAGGTCTATGGGTGAGGTGTGATATTGCCTGGAGTGCACGCTAGGTTGTATCTTATCTTGCTTTGTTTTGATCGTAGGGGACGCTGAACTTCATTGTTTGGCGAGGTCGAGCGATAAATTTTATTACGGGCGCTAGCATAACAAATTCTCAACGGTCTAGTATAGCCACCCATTGCTTACCCCACCGGTAAGGAATGGGAAGAAAAGTATGACTCGTTTGATCACGTGATGATCGGGTGGTGCATTGCATTCTGTGTTGCATTTTCTAAATCGTTTTGCATGATCTTTTGTGTTTTTTCTTTGTTTTTCTGTTTTTATTTTGGTTTGGTTTGAAGCCGGATAACACGGGTCGGTGTTACTAATGTCATTTGTTTTGTGGAAAGTCTTTCTCTTAAGTCTTCTGCAGGGTTTATTTGCTACCACACCAGCCTTGGTAGTTTGGGTCTAAAGCCGGGGTGAGTGAGGCATTCAGGAGCCCTAAGCATGGGTGCGGCTATGCGCCGCGGTTATTAGTCCGATAAAGCTTTGGATATGGCCCAGTGTGACTAGCTTTGGTTTCGAGTGGGCAAAACCGAAAGAGTAAACCCTGGAAGCATCTAATCGGACTGGAGCAAGCACTTGACATGAAATCCTCCTACTTGGTCGAGGTATTTAGGGGTTGACATTCCCCTTGGACGGTACATTCGCTCACTTTCCTCTCTTCGCTCATGTTCCTAATGCTATGAGGGCATAGCATCGCTTTAAGTTGGGGGGAGGGGTTAGCTTATGTGCTATTTGTTTGCTAGTTGCTAGAAATTTGAAAATTCAAAAACAATAGAAATTGAAAAATCCAAAAAAATGAGAAAATTGAAAATTTCAAAAATAAATAAAGGTTTTTAACTTGCAATTCTTTCCTTTTGTCATGTTTTTAGCTCTTTTTCATAGCTTGTTGCATGCTCAATAATTGTTAGTTGGCAAGAGTTTGTAGCAATCCTAAGAAATTTGGTGCTTCTCAATTTGCAAGATTGGTTAAAAATTGAACGGTTAGGTTTTGAGTTGAGTTTTTGAGCAAGTTTTGGCCATATCCCCACCTTTTCAATTCAATAAAATGCTCATAGTTAGGTGAATAATCGCATGTCTATCTCTAGTTGTGTTTAAATGTCGATTTTCAATCATTTTGGAATCTAAAGCGCACTTAAGAGAAGATACAAGGCATTATTTGCATGATCATACCACATATGAGTCCCTTTGCCCCATGTTGCATCCTGTTTTTCTCCCGTTCTTTGCTTTAACCTAGGAAACCGGTTGTTCGGAGGGATGTTGGAAGGAGTTTTCATTGTTCAAGGAGATTTGGGGGTGGTGTGAATGTGATAGAAGTGGTTGGAATGCAAAAAGGCAAAGAATGGTTATGTGTTTCTCTATCTCTCCTCTCCCACTACAAAAGCAAAAGCCCCAAATTTTCATCTTACTTTCCAAAAAGCCCCAAAATTGGCTCCAATTTCTCTCTCACTACAAATCTCACCTCAAATGACCCAATTTCTCAAAGGAAAGGAAAAGAAAAGAAAAGAAAAGAAAAAAAAGATATCAAAGAAATACTATGAAAGAGCAAAAGTGAATTTGAAAGAGGGTTGAATACTTTGATAAGAGAATTGGATTGACTTATGGGCTAGCATTCATTCCGGATGAGAAAGAATCCGATAAAAAGGGGGAACTCAAGACTCTATACCGTGGGAAGCCGAATGAGGATGGTGACTAGTTGTGAAGGAGTTGGTGGTAGTAGTTTTCTTTACATTATTAGTAGTTGGTTGATATTGGTTTGGCCGGGATGGCCCTTGACTTGGTTCATTTTGTGTTGACGGCGGTCACTCGGGTAGATGACCAAGCTAGTAAAAGACCGTCGCCCATTTTTGTGCTAACTTTTTCTTGGAAACCAATGTCATTACAAGCTTAAAAAGCCCTTAGTTGATTTTTGCGCGCTTGGATTCCTTTGTGATTGATTTTCTGATATTTGCATAATTAGTTGTATAGCTTGCTTTCCTTTCGTTATCCAATAATCATCTGTTAGTTTGATAATTCTGTTGAATAAGGTGCTTTAGTTGCTTGAGGCATAGTATTCCTTTTTCGCTATTGCCTGCCTATCAAGCACTTCTTTCGGTGGATATGGTTTAGTCTGAATTCGCAAGGTTTTGTGTCCCGTATCCTCCCATTGTTCGAGGACACAAACCTTTTTATCTTGCTCTTAACTTGCTTGAGACTTAGCTTGTTTGGTTTGATGCTGAAATGGTGAATCGTAGAAATGAAATAAAAAGCCGGATTGTTGAACTCTTACTAGTTTACAATGTTGAGCATGTTCTAAGTTATGGTAGCAGAATGAATTGCAAGTTGTTGGTTTTCAAAGTTTTTCGTGTTTTATTTGCTAGGGACTAGCAAACCTCAAGTTGGGAGGTGTGATAAGCACCCGAGAATGTAATAAAGGGTGCGCTAGTGTCTAGTCTTAGTTACTTTTGTCATTTAATTAGTTGTTTTTAGTTACTTTTGCTCGTAAGGTGTTTTGGCTTTGTTTTGTAGAGAAACCTTTTAATTCAGGTATTTTAAAAGACCAAAGCGTGCCAAGGTTATTCAAGCTCAAAAGATGACCCGGTGGCCAAAGCTAGAAAGCGTGCCAAGGAAGCGAGGCAAGGCAATCCGAGCAAGGCAATGGCCAAGGCGTGGCCCGAGCAAAAATAGCAAAGCAAGGCTACCAAGGCAAGTCAACGCGCGGTCAAAACCAAGTTCTGAAGATAAGCTCTCGGTACCGATGGCTAAGATTTGAGACATCGGTACCGAGCCCTTATCTCAGCCAGCAGCCATAACCTGCTAGGCATCGATGGCTAGGATTTCAGACATCGGTACCGAGAGCTTATCAGCATTTTAAGCCCATTGCCATCGGTACCGAGAGCTTACGAGGGGATCTTCAGAGCATCTTTTAGGAATATCCCATGCGCGTACCTTGGAGTATAAATACCCCGTGATATCACCATTACACGATTTGGACAGAAATGTACCCATTTTTAGATCTAGATTTAGATTTCAAATTTCTTTGCTTGTTCTTGAGTGTTCTTAATTTTCAGCCCTTAATTTCTGCATTTTCAATTCTTGTAAGTTAACTTTTGATACTCTCGCATTTATTAAAGTTGTTTATCTTCTCCCGATCTATCTTTCTAGCTAGTTTATTTCTAGTGTTGTGTTTACAATTATGATAAGTAGATTTTTGCTTGCTCTTATCTTTTTAGATATGTGTGAGTAGTTTCATAAGGTTGGGTCATGGGGTGACTAGCACCCCATGGCTTGAGTAAAAATTGCATTTTTCACCAAAAAATTTACAACTTTGTTTTGGAAATTGATGTGGGGCTTGGATTCGTTTGTCAAATTACCGAGGTGATAACCTCCTTGATCATGTGTAGGTGAGAGCTTCGCCTACTCACCACACATGATGCTTGGAGCTCGGTCGCTCGAGGTGTTTGCTAAATGGATTCTATAGCTAGCTTGATTTTCGAACCTTCTTATCTTCCGGGTAAAACCGAGTATTGGGTGAAAAATGTAGTTTAGCTCGAGTCGTGAGCGCTAGTAATTCCTAGACCTAACCTTCCTTTTATCTATTTTATTCTCGTTTAATTTAGCCTTTTTACTTTCCACCGCATACGAAAAACCGAGTTGGCTGACTAAAAGCCGGAAACCATACTTACATCTACAAATCCATCAAAGCCGTATTAGTTATCTCTGTGGGTACGATCCCGGACTTCCGGATTTATTATGCTTCAATTGGACGCTTATACCCTACGCTTGGGGTGATCTCTCTTTTGATACATCGAGAAGTACGAAGCATTATTTTTGGCGCCGTTGCCGGGGATTTCTTATTATGGCTTTATGGAGGCTCGACAAACCATTGTGAGTATCCCGCTTCTTTCTTTTAGTTGTAGTTAGTAGTTTGTTTGTTAGTTGCTCGTATCTAATTCGGTGGATACCTCTAACCTGGTTTCATGCCAAACTTGAGGTGTAACGAAGCCGGAGTAGATATTGAGTTAGTTAGTTAGTTAGTTAGTTTCATTTAAATTTGCATTGTTGAGCCGAGGCGGTGGCATAACCCCTCGCACTTTCTGTTTCTGTTTGTCTTGTTGAGGTGGCGGCCTAGCCCCTCCGGTCTGTTAGTTTGCTGGTAGTTAGTTGGTAGTTTTGCTGGTTTATGCATGTTGTGTATCGGAGCCCAAATTCCAATCGGCTTCACCGTTCTTCATCGCCTCCGAGAATCCGTAGCATTGTCAGGGCGTATCCTGCCCACTCTCCACCGCGCAAAGTAAATCGAAATCGCAATAGCAAAGGCCCAATGGCCGAAGAAATTCCAGTTCGCACTCTCCGTGATTTGCTGAATCCAGAAAGGGCTCCTTCTATATCGCCTATCGTTATACCTACTCCGACGGCTGGGACTACATTTGAATTCAAGTCTGAGTATCTTCGGGTTATTCCAGAGTTTCGGGGGCGGGAATTGGAGGATCCTTATTTGCATATCCGGGAGTTCGAAAATATTTTGTATTCCATTTGTCCTGCTCAGAATCAACTTGATCAAGCTCGCTTGAAGCTGTTTCCCTTCACTCTCAAGGATAAAGCGAAGCAATGGTTCAATTCCTTGAAGCCTAGATCCTTGCGCAATTGGGGTGAAGTTCAGGATGCTTTCACTACAAAGTTCTTCCCAGCTAGCAGGGCCAAATTGCTTATTGATCAGATCCAAATGTTCAAGCAAAGGGATGGAGAGACGTATCACAAGTATTGGGAGCGCTACAAGGATTTGCTTATGTCAGTTCCACATCACAACCTCCCATTATATCTCAGAGTTAACTATTTTTACACGGGATGTTCTCAAGAGAGCAAACAACTCTTGGATGCAATGGGTGGTGGAGATTTTATGGGAAAGACACCAGAAGATGGTTGGGACTTCTATGAGATACTAGCGGAGAAGACTCAGACTTGGCAGCTTGCTGATCCGGGGGATAGGGCGATGTTCAACCAAGGCCCTTCAGGTTCTGGGAAGTTTTCTATTTCGGAGCATACGGCCTTTGAAACACGTTTGGAGGAGATTTCTTGTAAACTTGATAAGTTGGAAATTAAGAGTGCTCAGTCCCAAGAAGTGAAGGCGGTACGCCAAGTGAAGGAAGTGTGTGTTATTTGTGAGATGGTGGGCCATTCTATAGAATCTTGCCCCAATATCCCTGCCTTGAAGAATGTGATAAATGGGATTGTCCCAGAAGAGGTGCATGCTATGCAAAGATTTGACCCTTATTCTCAATCCTACAATTCGGGGACTCAACAACATCCCTCTTTCCGTTGGAGTCAACCAAATGAGGGAAGCTCTTCTCAAATGCAACCTCCTGCTCAACAGTTGCCTTGGAAACAACAAGCTCAGAATGCCTTCCGTTTTCCTCAATCTCAAGCTCCGCCGGGGTTTGCTCCTCCTGCTCCATTTCCTCAAGCAAGTCAATTCCAACAGCAGCCTACTCAATTTCAACAACCTTCTCAGTTTCTACAACAACCCCCTAAGCGTTCTTGGGAAGAGCAATTTGGTGCCCTCTTGCAAGGCCAAAATACTTTCAATGAGCAACAGACCCAAATGATGAATGATATTCGGAATCAATTGGGCAAATTGACAACCACTGTGGGGATATTACAGCAAGAAAGGGGGAAATTCCCAACTCAGCCTCAGCCCAACCCGCAATCAACTTCCAATCCGACTTCCCAGGGTGTGCACTTTGCTAGCTCCTCGGTGATTTTCCCCGAGCAAGCAAAGGCGATAATCTCCCTTCGAAGTGGAAAAGTGGTAGACAACCAAGTGAAGATGCCCTCGGATCCTATCTTGTTACCTCCTGTTGATCAGTCAAGTCCAACAATCCTTGGGGAATCTCCCAAGGAGGCAAGTGAGGAAGCTCTAGAAGAAAGGGAGAAGGAAAAGGGTAAAAAGAAGGAAAGTGTACCGGATCCTCGAGTTGTTCCAACACCGGCACCTTATCCTCAACGCTTGAAGGCTTTGGCGAAACCGAATCTTAATGCGGAGTTGCATGAGTTGTTTAATCAAGTGAAGATCAATATCCCCCTTATGGATGCGGTCAAGCAAATCCCCTCTTATGCTAAGTTTCTTAAAGATCTATGTACTCGAAAGCGGAAGTTGAACGTCCAAAAGAAGATCTTTTTGACCGAACAAGTGAGCTCCATTATTCAAACGAACATTGCACCAAAGTACAAAGATCCGGGGAGTCCCACCATTGCAATCACCATTGGAGATAAGCGTATCGAACAAGCCTTGCTCGATCTTGGAGCAAGTGTCAATCTACTTCCGTTCTCCGTCTATCAAGAACTTGGGTTGGGGGAGATGAAGCCTACTCGAGTCACCCTTCAGTTGGTCGACCGGAGTGTTCGCATTCCAAGGGGGATAGTGGAAGATGTTTTGGTGCAAGTTGGTCAGTTTATCTATCCAGTGGACTTTGTGATTCTTGACACGACTCCGACCGACTCTTGTGCTACTTCTACTCCGGTGATCCTTGGGAGACCCTTCTTAGCCACGGCGGATGCAGTTATCAACTGTCGGAACGGATTGCTTAACATGACCTTCGGCAATATGAAGATGGAGGTTAATGTGTTCAATATCGGCAGTCAAATGGGGGATGATGAAAATGTGAATGAAGTGAGTTTTATTGACTCTTTGGTGGAGGAACATGTGGACGAGCTGCTTTTTAGTGATCCTTTGGAGGTTGCTCTTACAGCCGAAGAGACTGAATTTCTCGAATCTTCCGAAGTCAGTTGTTTGTATACATTGTTGAATGAGGATGGAGCTTGTGATGTGAATTCTCGGACCCCAAAGTTTGAAGAATTTGAAGAGTTACCGCCAATCGAGAAGAAAGTTCTTCCCTCTCTTGTGGATCCCCCTTTATATGATGATCCGGGAGGAAAATGCCTCACCGCTAAAGTTGTCTTTTCCAATCTCCCGTATCTTGACCCTTCCCCAGAGGAATTACTCCTTGCTCATGAGATGAACATGTTTGAAATGTCGGGCGTCTATTGTGATGATCCGTTGGCAAAACCTCTCACCGCTAAGGAAATGGATGCCGAAGTGGATTACTTGTATGCGTTGTTGGCTAAGCAAGATGCTTATGGACCAATCTTTGAAGATTTGGAGCCCGTGGAAGCTACAATTGTCCCTTCGAGTTTTTCGTGCCTTGATCCTCTCACCGCTACAGAAATGGATGTTGAGGTAGATTCCTTGAACTCTTTGTTAGAAAAACAAGATGCATGTGAGCTTAATTTTGAGAAATTTCCAATCATATAAATAATTGATTTTCTTGGTGTTGACGATTTTCTTGTGGTTTATCATCCTTATATTGTAGATTTTGTCAACAACTTGAAAATTGATCTTGTTTGGGCTATGCACTTGGAGGAACTTAAATTTTTAAAACGAATTCAACAATTGCTTTACTCAAAGTATCTTATCTTATGGTATGGTCGAGTTCAATTTTTGGTAAAGAGTGTAGCTTGGAGTGCTCTGTTTCTTCTAATAGTTATTAATGGTGTGCTAAATGTACATATGTGTTTTTCTTTTGTGCTTTGTCGTGTTTTGTGTTAGTTATGCATGTTTATTTTGTCATGTTTTGTTCTGTTTTGTCATGTTTGCCATGTTATGTGTTACTTGGTTTCAAATAAAGTCTTGGAGATGTTTCACATGAAAAGATTTCACCAACGTGTTAGTGTAAAGGGCTTTCATTAGTTCTTCTTGGTAATAGTTTGTCGTTAATGATCCATGCTCTCCGAATAGGCCCCTATCGGTGGCAACTTTGGTCTATGGGTGAGGTGTGATATTGCCTGGAGTGCACCTAGGTTGTATTGTATCTTGCTTTATTTTGATCGTAGGGGACGCTGAACTTCATTGTTTGGCAAGGTCGAGCGATAAATTTTATTACGGGCGCTAGCATAACAAATTTTCAACGGTCTAGTATAGCCACCCATTGCTTCCCCACCGGTAAGGAATGGGAAGAAAAGTATGACTCGTTTGATCGCGTGATGATCGGGTGGTGCATTGCATTCTGTGTTGCATTTCTCAAATCATTTTTGCATGATCTTTTGTGTTTTTCTTTGTTTTCTCTTTTTATTTTGGTTTGGTTTGAAGCCGGATAACACGGGCCGGTGGTACTAATGTCATTTGCTTGTGGAAAGTCTTTCTCTTAAGTCTTCTGCAGGGTTTATTTGCTACCACACCAGCCTTGGTAGTTTGGGTCTAAAGCCGGGGTGAGTGAGGCATTCAGGAGCCCTAAGCATGGGTGCGGCTATGCGCCGCGGTTATTAGTCCGATAAAGCTTTGGATATGGCCCAGTGTGACTAGCTTTGGTTTCGAGTGGGCAAAACCGAAAGAGTAAACCCTGGAAGCATCTATACGGACTGGAGCAAGCATTTGACATGAAATCCTCCTACTTGGTCGAGGTATTTAGGGGTTGACATTCCCCTTGGACGGTACATTCGCGCACTCTTTCCTTCCTTCGCTCTTGTTCTTAATGCTATGAGGGCATAGCATCGCTTTAAGTTGGGGGGAGGGGTTAGCTTATGTGCTATTTGTTTGCTAGTTGCTAGAAAATTTGAAAATCCAAAAACAATAGAAATTGAAAAATCCAAAAAAATGAGAAAATTGAAAATTCCAAAAATAAATAAAGGTTTTTAACTTGCAATTCTTTCCTTTTGTCATGTTTTTAGCTCTTTTTCGTAACTTGTTGCATGCTCAATAATTGAAAGGTGGCAAGAGTTCGTAACAATCCTAAGAAATTTGGTGCTTCTCAAATTTACATGCTTAGTTGAAAATTGAACGGTTTAGGTCTTGAGTAAAGTCTCTGAGCAAGCTTTGTCCATATCCCCACCTTTTTCAATTCAATAAAATGCTCATAGTTAGGTGAATAATCGCATGTCTATCTCTAGTTGTGTTTAAATGTCGATTTTCAATCATTTTGGAATCTAAAGCGCACTTAAGAGAAGATACAAGGCATTATTTGCATGATCATACCACATATGAGTCCCTTTGCCCCATGTTGCATCCTGTTTTTCTCCCGTTCTTTGCTTTAACCTAGGAAACCGGTTGTTCGGAGGGATGTTGGGAGGAGTTTTCATTGTTCAAGGAGATTTGGGGGTGGTGTGAATGTGATAGAAGTGGTTGGAATGCAAAAAGGCAAAGAATTGATATGTGATTTTCTATCTCTCCTCTCCCACTACAAAAGCAAAAAGCCCCAAAATTGGCTCCAATCTCTCTTACTACAAATCTCACCTCAAATGACCCGATTTCTCAAAGGAAAAGAAAAGAAAAAAAAAAGAAGGATCAAAGAAATACTACGAAAGAGCAAAAGCAACTTCTAAAGAGGGTTGAATACTTTGATGAGAGAATTGGTTTGACTTATGGGCTAGTATTCATTCCGGAGGAGAAAAAGTTCAATAAAAAAGGGGAACTCGAGGCTCAATACCGTGGGAAGCCGGATGAGGATGGTGACTAGTTGTGAAGGAGTTGGTGGTAGTAGTTTCTCATTAGTTAGTAGTTGGTTGATATTGGTTTAGCCGGTTTGGCTTTGACTTGGTTGATTATTATTTGTTGGCGGCGGTCATTCGGGTAGATGACCAAGCTAGAAAAGAGACCGTCGCCCATTTTTGCTAACCCTTTTCATTGTAACCAAGGTCATTACAAGCTTGAAAAGTCCTTAGTTGATCTTTTGCGCGCTTGGATTCCTTTGTGATTGATTTTCTGATATTTGCATAATTAGTTGTATAGCTTGCTTTCCTTTCGTTATCCAATAATCATCTGTTAGTTTGATAATTCTGTTGAATAAGGTGCTTTAGTTGCTTGAGGCATAGTATTCCTTTTTCGCTATTGCCTGCCTATCAAGCACTTCTTTCGGTGGATATGGTTTAGTCTGAATTCGCAAGGTTTTGTGTCCCGTATCCTCCCATTGTTCGAGGACACAAACCTTTTTATCTTGCTCTTACCTTGCTTGAGACTTAGCTTGTTTGGTTTGATGCTGAAATGGTGAATCGTAGAAATGAAATAAAAAGCCGGATTGTTGAACTCTTACTAGTTTACAATGTTGAGCATGTTCTAAGTTATGGTAGCAGAATGAATTGCAAGTTGTTGGTTTTCAAAGTTTTTCGTGTTTTATTTGCTAGGGACTAGCAAACCTCAAGTTGGGGGGTGTGATAAGCACCCGAGAATGTAATAAAGGGTGCGCTAGTGTCTAGTCTTAGTTACTTTTGTCATTTAATTAGTTGTTTTTAGTTACTTTTGCTCGTAAGGTGTTTTGGCTTTGTTTTGTAGAGAAACCTTTTAATTCAGGTATTTTAAAAGACCAAAGCGTGCCAAGGTTATTCAAGCTCAAAAGATGACCCGGTGGCCAAAGCTAGAAAGCGTGCCAAGGAAGCGAGGCAAGGCAATCCGAGCAAGGCAATGGCCAAGGCGTGGCCCGAGCAAAAATAGCAAAGCAAGGCTACCAAGGCAAGTCAAGACCAAGTTCTGAAGATAAGCTCTCGGTACCGATGGCTAAGATTTGAGACATCGGTACCGAGCCCTTATCTCAGCCAGCAGCCATAACCTGCTAGGCATCGATGGCTAGGATTTCAGACATCGGTACCGAGAGCTTATCAGCATTTTAAGCCCATTGCCATCGGTACCGAGAGCTTACGAGGGGATCTTCAGAGCATCTTTTAGGAATATCCCATGCGCGTACCTTGGAGTATAAATACCCCGTGATATCACCATTACACGATTTGGACAGAAATGTACCCATTTTTAGATCTAGATCTAGATTTCAAATTTCTTTGCTTGTTCTTGAGTGTTCTTAATTTCTGCATTTTCAACTCTTGTAAGTTAATTTTTGCTACTCTCTCCTTTATTAAAGTTGTTTAAATTCTCCCGATCTATCTTTCTAGTTAGTTTATTTCTAGTGTTGTGTTTACACATATGTTAGTTAGATTTTTGCTTGCTCTTATCTCCATAGATATGTGTGAGTAGTTTCATAAGGTTGGGTCATGGGGTGACTAGCACCCCATGGCTTGAGTAAAAATTGCATTTTTCACCAAAAAGTTTACAACTTTGTTTTGGAAATTGATGTGGGGCTTGGATTTGTTTGTCAAATTACCGAGGTGTTAACTTCTTTGATCATGTGTAGGTAAGAGCTTCGCCTACTTACCACACATGATGCTTGGAGCTCTGTCGCTCGAGGTGTTTGCTAAATGAATTCTATAGCTAGCTTGATTTTCGAACCATCTTATCTTCCGGGTAAAACCGTGTATTGGGGTGGAAAGTGTGATTTTGCTTGAGTCGTGGGCGTTAGTAATTCCTAGACCTAACCTTCTTTTTATCTAGTTTATTCTCGTTTAATTTAGCCTTTTTACTTTCCACCGCATACGAAAAACCAAGTTGGCTGCCTAAAAGCCGGAAACCATACTTACATCTACAATCCATCAAGCCGTATTAGTTATCCCTGTGGGTACGATCCCGGACTTCCGGATTTATTATGCTTCAATTGGACGCTTATACCCTACGCTTGGGGTGATCTCTCTTTTGATACATCGAGAAGTACGAAGCATTTTTGGCGCCGTTGCCGGGGATCAAAAATGCTTCGTACTTCTCGATGTATCAAAAGAGAGATCACCCCAAGCGTAGGGTATAAGCGTCCAATTGAAGCATAATAAATCCGGAAGTCCGGGATCGTACCCACAGAGATAACTAATACGGCTTTGATGGATTTGTAGATGTAAGTATGGTTTCCGGCTTTTAGTCAGCCAACTCGGTTTTTCGTATGCGGTGGAAAGTAAAAAGGCTAAATTAAACGAGAATAAAATAGATAAAAGGAAGGTTAGGTCTAGGAATTACTAGCGCTCACGACTCGAGCTAAACTACATTTTTCACCCAATACTCGGTTTTACCCGGAAGATAAGAAGGTTCGAAAATCAAGCTAGCTATAGAATCCATTTAGCAAACACCTCGAGCGACCGAGCTCCAAGCATCATGTGTGGTGAGTAGGCGAAGCTCTCACCTACACATGATCAAGGAGGTTATCACCTCGGTAATTTGACAAACGAATCCAAGCCCCACATCAATTTCCAAAACAAAGTTGCAAACTTTTTGGTGAAAAATGCAATTTTTACTTAAGCCATGGGGTGCTAGTCACCCCATGACCCAACCTTATGAAACTACTCACACATATCTAAAAAGATAAGAGCAAGCAAAAATCTACTTATCATAATTGTAAACACAACACTAGAAATAAACTAGCTAGAAAGATAGATCGAGAAGATAAACAACTTTAATAAATGCGAGAGTATCAAAAGTTAACTTACAAGAATTGAAAATGCAGAAATTAAGGGCTGAAAATTAAGAACACTCAAGAACAAGCAAAGAAATTTGAAATCTAAATCTAGATCTAAAAATGGGTACATTTCTGTCCAAATCGTGTAATGGTGATATCACGGGGTATTTATACTCCAAGGTACGCGCATGGGATATTCCTAAAAGATGCTCTGAAGATCCCCTCGTAAGCTCTCGGTACCGATGGCAATGGGCTTAAAATGCTGATAAGCTCTCGGTACCGATGTCTGAAATCCTAGCCATCGATGCCTAGCAGGTTATGGCTGCTGGCTGAGATAAGGGCTCGGTACCGATGTCTCAAATCTTAGCCATCGGTACCGAGAGCTTATCTTCAGAACTTGGTTTTGACCGCGCGTTGACTTGCCTTGGTAGCCTTGCTTTGCTATTTTTGCTCGGGCCACGCCTTGGCCATTGCCTTGCTCGGATTGCCTTGCCTCGCTTCCTTGGCACGCTTTCTAGCTTTGGCCACCGGGTCATCTTTTGAGCTTGAATAACCTTGGCACGCTTTGGTCTTTTAAAATACCTGAATTAAAAGGTTTCTCTACAAAACAAAGCCAAAACACCTTACGAGCAAAAGTAACTAAAAACAACTAATTAATTGACAAAAGTAACTAAGACTAGACACTAGCGCACCCTTTATTACATTCTCGGGTGCTTATCAATATTGCACCCGTAAGTTTATTTTTAGAGCGATCGCAGAAAGTAGCATTATAAAACCAAATTCATGGGGCACTCCAGGCCCAACAAGGCTCATTCAAGTTTGATTTGGATACTAAGAGAAACTTAAGAATTTGAGGACTATATCCTGACCGAAAGCCCTATGAACCAAACAAGAAACACATTGAACTATTCAAGGCTCAACTTGGTAAAAGGCTCATTCATGTTTGATTTGGATACTAAATGAACCGAACCTGAGTCTCAATTTAGGCTCATTAAATAAATGAACTAAACCTGGACCTAATAATATTTGGCTCGATTAGGCTCACAAACCTCGACTAGGCAAGCTTGGGTAGTCCTATTTTCCTTGAGCTCAAGTTCGACTAAAATTCATTTAAAAACTTGATGAACGAACCCGAACATTCTAAAACTCAACTCGATTCTGCTCGTTTGTAGCCCTAATAACAGGTACTTGTCAAAAATCCAAAACATACTCAATAATCGGAAATCAGTGGAAAGCGAAATTTAACTAGGCCAACAAACCAATATGAAAAATGGTAGTGATGTCTTCAATTGGAAATTGCAACTGCAAACAAGCATTAAAACCACAACATTGGCTTTAGGAAGCAGCAGTTAGAATTGATAATGCATACAAAAGAGTTTCCTGCAAATCTATTTCGGCAAAATTCAATGCCTTGGTGTACAGAAGCTATGATATCTAAACTCTTCAGCTTGACATTTCAACAAGCAACTGATACACATACATTGACAACTTATAAAAATGTAATCTGCAAATGCTTCAACAAGATAACTAGATTCACATATACACTACAATTTCTCTAAACAATAAATCAGGAAATTAAGACTATTCAGTAAAATATAAGGCAACTGATCTCAGAAAAATCAAAGAAATTTTAACATATGAATAAAATGAAGAATGAAAATTAGGGCAAAATGAGTCATTTTCCGTTGTCAAGCTTGGGAATGCAGTTCCAGATCTCTCTTTGTAGATGGACGACCGTGGCAATGCTGTAGAGAGAGAGAGAGGATGAGTGGCAGTGGGTGGCGTCGTTTGTAAGGGACAATCTCGAAGTGGTGGCTGTGTTGGTCAGGGATAAGCTAGAAGTAGTGGCAGTGGGTGGCGTGACTGACGTCGGTGGTATTTGGGGAGAGAGAAGTATGAACCTTTGAAAAAAATGGGAATCGCGGTGGAGGTTGAGGATTCTTTCCTCCCATGTGTAGTTTCTTGTGGGTTTTGAATATCTTGATCTTCTTCTTTCGCCGTCACTCATTCATCCAAATTTCAGGTATCCATATTGAAGAGGGAGAGAGAGAAGTAATGGCAGTGAAGTTTTATGAAAGAAAAACTGAGTATTTCAAAATTTGGGAAAGTAATTGGTGGTCAAATTTTGGGGAGTAATTTGAACGGAAACGGAGCAAGTGGAGAAGTGGGGGCCACATGGTAGGACCCACAGTGCCAAGTGGGATCTTTGTTGTCTTCTTTGTGCACTTCTTTACTAATAGCATTTCTGGTGTTGCGTGTATCGAAGATTCGAAGTGTGGTGTGGTGGTGGTTGTGAGAGAATGAGGTTGGTGGTCAAGCAAGCACAGTGCCGGCTCTCATATTTGGGTTGCTCTAGTTCAATCCTAAATTTTGGTTGCCCACCATGACATAATTATAAAAAGACATACAAGTCGAAGATCGGAGTTCGAATGGCGCCGGCGTGGAGTCGTAGACAAGGCAAGGGTTTCACTTTTCATCTCTGTTAGTTTTAGAATGGGCTTTCTTCGTTTAATCTGAAACTAAATTTTTTTGTTAAATTTTTTTTTTGGGTTTACAAAAATAATTTTTGGTTGCCCAACTCAGTGAGCTTGTGGGGCTTACTCCTGGGCTGACTCTTGTCAAACAGGTAGTAGTACGGGTTGCCTATCATTTCTCCGTTTGTAAAATTGATAGCTAAATAACAGCTATTAGTACTGACTGAACATTTTTGTTTAGTTTTGATCATCATTGGTAAATGATGACACTTGCATGAACTTTCAATCAATGTTTTGTTCCTATAAAATGTACTAGCAGGAAGTAATCTCCAGCAAAGCCCAAAGAATGTACTGTAGTAGTATACATGAAAGAGTCCAAAATCGAATAAAATCTTATGGGCCAGTCCCGCCCCACCGCATAACTCCTGATCAAGTCCCGCGCATAAGATTCGCACCTAACAAAGTCCTTTATTACACGGGCGCATCAAATTTCTACCACGTGGTGCTTCAATTCACATATTGTTGGTTCCATTACTTGTTATCGGTGACTTGATGAATGAATTGATATATGGCACATGGTGAGTGATTGAACCAATGTTTCAAAAGTCACCTATAATCTTGTAATCATTACAAAAACAATTTGGTTCCAATTTCAGGCGTGCTACTCACTTCACCTAACACCCATTTACTGCTCCCTTTACAACGTAAACTTGCAACAATGGCAGAAGAATCTCACGCCTCTTCAATCCCTCTCTCTCTCTCTCTCTCTCTCTCTCTCTCTCTCTCTCTCTCTCTCTCTCTCTCTCTCTCTCTCTCTCTCTCTCTCTCTCTCTCTCTCCTCAGACGAATCTCGACGACTTTTCTCCCCCTCTCAGCAGAGCACACACCTCCGACTCCTTCAGCTAGAGATTGGTTTGGACTCGGCCTTATTCTCGCTCTGCTTGGGTGATGGTAGTTATTATAATAATGGTACTTTGATGTGGCCTTGTGGTTGTTGTCCTTATTTTAGATTCTCTACGTGGGCCCCTTTCGGCTAAATAAGCCAATTGACTTTTTTTTTGTTATTATTCAAAAAAAATTTGTATTTGTCAGTTTTTCGTCAATTTTTTGGGGATTATTGTATCGTCATGACGAGAGGATTCTAAAAGGTAAAAAATTATGATCGAAATCCATTTTTTTTTAATAAAGAAGAAAAAATTGACTTATCGGCTTATTTTTGTCTTTATTAAAAAAATTAGATTTCGATCATAATTTTTTACTTTTTAGATTTCTCTTGTCATGACGATGCAATAATTTCCAAAAAAATTGACGAAAAACTAATAAATACAAAAAAATAAATCTTATCATAAAAAAATAATTGAATAAGGAAAAAAAAAGCCAGTTGGCTTATTTAGCTGAACAGAGCCGTACGTATGTCTTCCAACTAAGTATTGTGTACTCTTTCATTATCGCTTAAAATTTTAATTAATTATGTTATTATATTGCATGGATGCATGTAAATTTTCGAGTTTCTCTTGAATTAAAATCGTATCATTTATTTACATATCAATTGGAGTAGCCATTTAGCAAATACAAATAGAAAAATTCAAATTCGGCCATGATCATAGACCTTTTTCTTTTGCAATACCAATCAGAAAAACAATGAGAAAGGACACATTCAATGGCCATAAATTTTAATTTGTTTCTAGTTTATGACCCAGTTGAATCGTAATTTGTTCCTATCTTAGATTAGCAATTTGTCAAAATTGATTTTTCCTAAACCAAAACTCACTAAAGGACTTGGGGCATTTGGTCCGAAAAACCACCCTGAGTTTTTTGGAAAAATCATGACCGGAGGAGTGTGCAAGGCGCGCAGAGAGAGAGAGAGAGAGAGTGTGAAGAAGGGAAACATTTTTTCAAGTGGGAATTGTGGGTCCTAAGCGTGCAAGGAAAAAGTAACACGTATTCCTTTAAATGAGAGGGGGGAGGGATTTCGTACCGACTGCCGGTGGCGGGCCGTCTCCGGCCACCGGACGGCCGATCCGAGCCGTCCAAAAATTCTATAAAAAAAAAACCGAGGGCCTACGTGGAAATCAAGGGCATCTGAGGTGTGTAGGGTGCTTGATCCGAGCACCCTTTTTTCGTGTATATACATATATACACGAAAAAGGGATGCTCGGATCAAGCACCCTACACACCTCGAATGCCCTTGATTCTCGCGTAAGCCCCCTTGGTTTTTTTTTATAGAATTTTTGGGCGGCTTGGATCGGCCGTCCGGTGGCCGGAGACAGCCCACAGGCGGCCGTCGGTACGAAATCCCTACACACGGGTCGGTACCTCAATCATTTTCGGGAAAAAAAAGGGGTTGGGGGAATTCCTGCCGGTTCTCTTCTCTCTCCTCTCTTCCTCTCTCTCTTCTGCACAGAGCAGTGCCTTGTACTCCCTACGTCCCTTTTTAAATGTCCTGCTACGTAACTCCAACTTATTAAAAAGACATCATCATTATACCTTTCACATCAACTTTTTCCTCCACTTTCCCTACTTACCCATCATTATTACACTTTTACTCACTAACTTTTCAAAATGGAATCTACTTTTAGGGACAAAATAGACAATTCACCAACTTTTACCCACTAACTTTACAAAATGGACATTTATTAAGAGACAGCCCAAAATGAAATACTGGACTGTAATAAAGGGACGGAGGGAGTAGTACTTTTTTGAAGATGCCTTGTAGTAGAGAGCCTCTTTTTGCACCCCCTGACACACACACACACACACACACACACACACACACACACACACACACACACACACACACACACACACACACACACACACACACACACACACACACACCTTTCCCCCCCTTTCCCTCTTTGCCCCTCCCCTCCTCCCCTCTGTTTTCGCTTTTCTTTTTTTTTGGTTTTACTTTTATTAGTTTTTTTTTGTTTTACTTTTAAGATCTTACTCTTTTTTTTTTCTCTTTTCGCACCCCCTCCGGGCCCACCTTCTTTCCCACCTTTTTCGGTTTTTTTTTTTAATATACTTTGACTAGTTTTTTTTTTTGATTTTAAAAGTAAATAATTACTGATTTATTTATTTTTTACTTTTACTAGTTTTTTTTATACTTTTAAAAGACTTTAATTATTGTTTTAGTTTTTTTTTTTTTAACTTTTACTAGTTTTTTTTTGTTTGCTTATGAAAGACTTTAATTACTGTTTTTGTTTTTTTTTTAAACTTTTACTAGTTTTTTTTGTTTTACTTTTAGTAGTTTTTTGTTTTACTTTTAAAAGACTTCTTACTATAATTTTAATTAATAAATGAATAATTAAAACATAACTTATACTAACATAACTTGTACTAATACGCTCGGTTTCATGAAGTCGAAGCTCGTTCTTCTCGTCTCTCACGAGCTCTCCCTTTCTGGTATCGAGAAAATAAGATAATTTGAAAGCACCTATAGAAAAAGGCCACATGTTGGTAGAATTGAAGATAATGAGTCAAAGTGAGATGTTATAGTCTTTTGCAACGTCTCAACATTATTGGATATGATAACGTCACGTGTGGCACATGTAGATTTGGATAAAGATTTGACGAAGTCCAATCACGTGCATTCAAATTACTTTTGGACGGTTCGGATTGAAAAATCAATTTTGACCGGTAAAAATAAATCGTGACTGGTCAAAATTGAAAAGTAATCTCAATCATTGATTGTTGAAATAGACCATCCCATACATCATCAAGCACCACCAAATATCGACGTCCTTTCAAGTAATCACGCAAATGAGGCTCCAAATCTTCTTCTTTCATCTTCTCCAGAAACTCTAATTCCTCTTTGTTGCTCGGCCTTTTGAAAGATTTTATGGTTGATCGAAGAAGATCTTAGATGTTGCTCGGCCTTTTTTTTTTAACTTTTACTATTTTTTTTTTGCTTATAAAAGACTTTAATTACTGTTTTTGTTTTGTTTTTTTTAACTTTACTAGTTTTTTTTGTTTTACTTTTAGTAGTTTTTTGTTTTACTTTTAAAAGAGATCTGAACCGGTGCGAAAATCTTATTTTTCTAAATGAGTGGTTATAGTTGAAGATAAGAAGATAAAATGAAATATGAATAAGTGGTTAGAAATAAAATCGATAAAAGATATAAATAAACAAATAAATAATTACTCACGTATATAATATTAAATAATTTAAAAATACATATAAAGAGTAAAAAAATAAGTGTTCCGATTTTTAATTCGTTTGAACCGGTGCGAAGATCTTATTTTTCTTATCATTTCATCCTAAATGGTCGTAATGAATTTTTGGCTTTAAGGCCTTCCAATAAGCACCCTAAGAGAGACCTGAATTAAATAAAGAGCCTTAGGATACTTGTTGAACGGCTTTCGAGCCAAAAATTTACTATGACCATTGAAGATGAAATGCTTAAAAAAACAAAATCTTTACACCGATTCAAGCGGATTGAAAATTGAAACACTTAAATAATATTAAATAAATAAAAATGAAAAAAGATATACAAGTTATTAAGTAAATAAATGAGAAATAATAAAATGGGTTGAATTATTGCCGTGGGAGAATTATTGCCGGGGGGGTTATTTTGGTCTGGGGGGTGGGGTCCGAGGGGGGTGCGCGTGTCAGGGGGCGCGCAAAGAGATTTGCCTTGTAGTACTTCACACAGTAGCTTTTGTCATAATCCGCAGCTTGAATTGACATATGCATGTGCTTCCCTGCGTAAATCTCTTTGCGCGCCCCTTGACACACACGCCAATAATTCAACCCACGGCAATAATTCAACCCTTTTCTTATTTTTCATTTATTTACTTAACAACTTTCATATCTTTTTTCATTTTTATTTATTTAATATTATTTAAGTGTTCCAATTTTCAATCCGGTTGAATCGGTGCAAAGATCTTGTTTTTTTTTATCATTTTATCTTCAATGACCATAGTAAATTTTTGGATCGAAGGCCTTTCAACAAGTATCCTAAAACTCCTTAGCCTCTCTTAGGGTGCTTATTGAAAGGCCTTAGAGCCAAAAATTCATTACGACCATTTAGGATGAAATGATAAGAAAAATAAGATCTCCGCACCGATCCAAACGAATTAAAAATCGGAACACTTATTTTTTTACTCTTTATATGTATTTTTAAGTTATGGGAGTTGTCATCGCTTCGGCGTACAACCTTGTTCTGCATACATTTGATTAGATTCCTTCAAGTTGTTTTACTCACTTCCAATTGAGATCCCCTCCAGTTCCAATCCAAGAGCGCATTGAATTTGGTGGAAACATTGATTAGAAATTGAATTTTTATGTATTTTCACTCTTCGACGAAATTAGTACAAGTTATGTTAGTATAAGTTATGTTTTAATTATTCATTTATTAATTAAAATTATAGTAAGAAGTCTTTTAAAAGTAAAACAAAAAACTACTAAAAGTAAAACAAAAAAAGCTAGTAAAAGTTTAAAAAAAAAAAGTAATTAAAGTCTTTTATAAGCAAACAAAAAAACTAGTAAAAGTTAAAAAAAAACTAAAACATTTATTAAAGTCTTTTAAAAGTACAAAAAAAATTAGTAAAAGTAAAATAAAACAGTAATTATTTACTTTTAAAAGCAAAACAAAAAAAAAACTAGTCAAAGTAATTAAAAAAAAAGAATTCCCGAAAAAGGAGGGGCAAGGTGGAAAGAAGGTGGGCCCGAAGAGGGTTGCGAAAAGAGGAATAAAAAAATAAAACAGTAAAGTCTTAAAAGTAAAAAATAAAAAAAACTAATAAAAGTAAAAAAATAAAAAATAAAAAACCGAAAACAGAGGGGGCAGGGGGAAAGGTGGTGGGGCCGGATGGGGGGTGTGTGTGTGTGTCAGGGGGTGCGAAAAGAGGGTCTTCTTTCAAAGTCAGGAAACGAACAGAAAGTCTACGGCCACCGAAGGCAAAACGCGGTGGCCGGCCACCGCATGCAGGGCCCACTCCGGGATCCGTACAGATGATCCGAACCGTTCAATAATTTTATAAAAAAAACGAGTGGGTATGCGAAAAATCAGCTCGATCCGATATGTGTAGGTGCTCGGAGAAAGCTTTTAATCTTTGAAAAATCGGAAAACCAATATTTCCATTTTTTCCGATTTTCCAAATATTAGAAGTTTGATCCGAGTACCTACACAAATCGGATCAAGCTGATTTTTCACGTACCCACTCGGTTTTTTTTTCTAAAATTATTGAACGGCTCGGATCATTCGTGCGGAGCCCGGAGTGGCCCCCAAACGGCGTGCGGTGGCCGGCCACCGCATCTTGCTCTTTCCCAGAAAAAATACTTTAAAGAAACAAACTAATCTAGGAAAAGATAATTTGAATGTCAACTCACTACTAAGATAAGGAGAGAGTGCTTCCGGGCTTGAGGAAACTTTCCCAGGAAAATAAATTTCTACTTTTTTGCAAGATGCATTTTGAGGGAAAGTGAATCCTCATGGGAAAAGGGTTTTTGTGAGTCATACTATTTTTTTGGTAACTAAACATGACAAAATTTATGGAAAAGTTAATTTTTCCATCTTTTCTCATCCTTTCCTATCATCTGAACGGGGGCCTATAACTAATGCGTATGCTGGCTCCATGATTTCCACAATCCTCATTTCAAGAATATACGAGTAACAGTCCTAATTATTCCGTTTGACCAAAAAAAGTAAATTTACTGGTGCCTTGGGGACTATATAAGAGAGTGCCATTGTTGCATCTAAATGATAAATAAAAGAGAGCAAGAGAGTACTACTTTTAAGAACCGATTCATTGGGAAAAAGAATGGCCTATGCTCTTCGTCTTTTCTTCTTGTTACTTGTATTCTGGTTGAGTATCTCAGCTGTATGAACAATAGATCTAGTCGATGGTGTATGTGCAGAAACTAATAATCCTAGTTTTTGTAAGTTTACTTTGAGGTCTGATAGTCGATCTGCCACAGCAAATCTTACCGGACTTGGAGACGTCGCAATTGAACTCACGGTCGGAAACTCCATAGCTGCCCTTACCAAGATCAATAGGTTAAAGGGGCAAACAAAAGATGTTGAGCTCAAGAAACGTCTCGATGGTTGTTTTTTAGAATATAAGCTGGTGGTTAACAATTGTGCCGACGCAAGCAAATCCTTGGCTGCCCGTAATTATAGAGTTATGGATGTTGCAGGAGATTTCATAATGGCCGAGATCAATCAGTGTGATAAGGTGTTCTTAATCCCGCCGTCTTACCCAAGCCCAATCACATTTGAGAATAAAAAAACATCACTTCTTGGGGGTATAATTAGGACTATTGCTCGTATTCTTGAAGTGAATTAATGTATTTCATGTTCTCAAGTTATCTATTGAAAATTGAATAAAAAAGAGGTCAGAGTACTATTTCATGCTGACAAATTTCTTGCGCGCATATATAGGTCTAATTTGTTTTCATCGATGCAGGCTTAATTTTGTATAGGCCTATTTACTTTTTTGATCCCTGTAAAATGCCTCAAGTTTCATTATTATCGTTACACAAAATTTCATTTTCCTTTAATACTTATAATTTGACAAAAATTTCAATGTTGTCACTACAAGAACTTAGAGGTTATGTGACCTACAACTAGGTCACAATATCTATATACACAACAAACCGAAAACATCAGGCAAACCAAAAACATCGGGCTTGACCTGTAATCAATTTCACGTCTGGAGGTTCCCAAGTTGTATAGAATTCAGAAACCAAAAATGGTGGAACGTAGTTGAGGCATTAATTTTATCAAACAGTTCGAAGGTAGACGGAAATGATGCAAGTGGACCAACTATGCAAGTGGAAGACGAGGTGAGCATATAAATGATGTCATACACATATATCAGTGACGACATTGAGAAATCAAAGATGGTGTAACTTAGTTGAGCACGACAGTGCTTGGCAATTTCCTAGTCCTAAATTAATGGGTTGTCCCAAGCGTAGGGCGGAGATCAACGTAGCACAATATTCGGTAAGACCGGAGTCGAATCCACAGAGACAATGATGTGTGCTTACTAAAAACTCGGGTTTTACTAATTTAACGGGCTCTTAGGTAGCCACCCCTTGTCGGTTGATTGAGATTAACTAAACTTAGGAAATAATTGAACTTTTCAGATAATTAAAAGGAGGTATAGTCGTAGAGTTCGTAGCACTCTTAATCAATCCGGATCAACCTGCTCCATTTGGTGTTCTTAAAAACGTTCAATTTTGGACTGAAAAGATACCCCGCAAGATGCGAAACCTTAAGGTCGCTGTTTACCCATGCACAGCAGAAAATGAGTTTTGGACCCCATTCCCCCGTTCACATAGGCTGAGACAATGCCCGGGTTCGTTTACGGGAAGTATTTTTCAATCTAAAATCGATTTTTCCATTATTTGAAAATAAGAGCAGTGGGTGTGCTAATCACCCTGCGACCCTACCTATACGACTACTCACTAGTCATTGGGAAAGAATTGCAAGAAATCCTAATTTGAATCATGCTTCTATAACTTAGAATGGAAAACAAACGAAAGATATCAACCAAACAAATTTCAACGAACAATTTTTATAAAAAACAGAAATCAAAATAAGTTACCGGAACGCAAATACATGACTCAAACTCCAAAACTTCCAGAGAAAAAGCTCTGTGAAAGAAAAAGAATGTAAGTAAAAAAACTGCTACTAATTAATCGAACTTCTGTCGTCGCCCGTCTGTTTCTCTATTTCGTCCGTCCTCTGCCTTTTATATGTTGCTCCCCGAATATACCCTATTTTCCTTCTCTAGTCCAAAGCTGTGGGCCCATTAAGCCTTTATTCTCTTGCTTGGTCCAAGACTATGTCAAAATATAAAGTAATGAATAGTAGCCCTTTGGGCCCACCAAAAACATGTATAACTTGATTTTGTCAATAATCCAAAAATCGTCACTTCTTCTAACAATATAGTACTCCCTCCGTCCCTTTATTACAGTCCGGTATTTCATTATGGGCTGTCCCTTAATAAGTGTCCATTTTGTAAAGTTAGTGGATAAAAGTTGGTGAATTGTCTATTTTGTCTCTAAAAGTAGATTCCATTTTGAAAAGTTAGTGAGTAAAAGTGTAATGATGATGGGTAAGTAGGGAAAGTGGAGGAAAAAGTTGATGTGAAAGGTATAATGATGATGTCTTTTTAATAAGTTGGAGTTACGAAGCAGGACATTTAAAAAGGGACGGAGGGAGTAGTAAGTAATTTGGACTGGTACAGTTATTGGAGGTCCCAACTGAGGAAAATGATGAAGAGCAATACCCAAATAGAAAAGCAATAGTAGTAAGTAATTTGGACTGATACAATTATTGAAGGTCCCAATTGTGGAAAATGATGAAGAGTTACAGAGAGGAAAGGCCAAAAGAGTACGAAAAGTCTTACAATAATGCTGTGCAAGATCTGTTTGTAATGTCTGGGTGGCTAGCATTATTGAAAGTCATATGCTATGGTAGTAAAGGAAGGAGTGTTGCTATTGGTACTTTCATATAGTGAGACCGAATTCCGGTGAACCACCACCACCACCCCCCAAGTAGTAGTGAGACCGAATTCCGGTGAAAAAAACTCCGGATTCTGGGGTTACAAAATCATGCACTTATCTCTGCAGGGTAGTGAGACTCGAATTTTGATGAAATATACCATGAAATCTGGTGAGAAAGCACATGCTCCTAAATTCTCTCTCTTCCTTCCTTAATTTCCAAAGTTTTACTATGAGTTTCTCTAGATGTGGAATTTTGTAGTAGTTTTTTTTGCTTCAGTAGTCAAACAGTTGATTAGTACATCCCTTATTAATTACTAAAAGAATTAATTCACTTTTGTTGCATCAGCTGTCTTTTAAAAAACAAAAACACTCAAAACCAGTCTACTCCGTACAAACTGGATTTCCTGAGGCTTCCGATCACAAACAAGGTCAGTATGATTAGCATACCAGTTTTTACTACCATCTTAAAAGCTTCTTTTTTTTTTTTTGCTTATACTTACCCAAATGAAGGAGACCTAATTTCTATACCAAATTTACAGCGGCCAGCTTTTGGTTGCCGATTGTTGATGACGGTGGCTCCGCCGGCGCAGATCACCATTACGGTGGATCCGGTGCAGTATTCATTTCAAACAACAGCTATCTACAAACCAGATCTGGCTGATGTCGAGTTTAATTTCTTCACTTTTTCAGCAGCCCAACACTCAATGTATAACAAGAACACGAACCAGGACTAGAAACTAGAATGACTTCAAGTGCTGCCGATCATAAATAAGGTCAGAATTTAATCCTCCGGGCCGCGATATCATGGTTAATTGATTTTATTGTGTTACAGCCATTTTCTTAGTCATTAACCGGTCTTCCCCGTCCACATGCACCGGCCGATGGTATAATTGGAAAGGATCCAGTTTGTTTACAGTCCAGTTTTGGACTGCCTTAGACAATTATAGTAATCCCAGTCATTCAAAAATATTTTTAATATATTGTTCAGATTTGCTAAAATACTTTCTCCGGTAATAAAATTTCACTTACCAGCTAGCCGGAAAGAATTTAAAAAAAATGTAGACCATTAATTGTCAAGATAGAAGACCGAAATACGAATGCACCATGTAGTCTGGGTTTGGAATTTAGAGAATCCAGGTCCTATTGGAAAATTAGTTCGAAGTCCTTGCCATAAATTTGTGCTACAATTCCATGGACATTTTTTTTGTGTGTAAAATGGCTGATTTATTTGTGAAATTATTTTCGCCATCCCATTTTGTACTAAAAAATTTGCTTTTCATTTTGGCTATTGGAAATTCAAACTTTTCCTTCGTTTGTAATTTTTTGACTTACAAAGGACAATTTTTAACGTTGCACATGTAAGACAAACATAGTGCAATGATTTCAGGGAGATTTTATTTGAAACTAATAAAAGAAAATATATTTATCGTTGTTTTCTCGTAACACCCACTAAAAAAGTTTAATTTAGTACAAAATGCCCCATGCATCTTCAATAAACCTTAAATCGTAATTCATTTTTGTTTTATTAGACGCACTCGTCAACCATCAGCATCAAAAAACCCCTTCAATTAACCCTCTCCTGCTCTCCGACATCATACCTGCCACCCCAAACTCACCATTGCACTCGTTGTCAAGTTTTCATTGTACTCTATATTTCATACAACAATCATGATTATTTATGATTATATTCTTATTTCCAAATGAACTTATCTGAATATATTTACAGGTCAAGGTTGTCTCAATTCTTGGGAGGAAATAGTTGAAGGTTCATCTTATTCTTTCTCGGCGTCTTGATAGTTTTCCAATTATATCTCTTCATGGCTGAAGGTAATTGTATATAGTTCATGTATTCTCTGTCTATCTTTTCTTTTTTATTTGTTACTCACTAGACACTATTACTAGGACCGTAGGAGTCTGTCTTCCACACAAAAAAAGTGCAAAACCAAGTTGGTTAGTGTTGCGGGCGTGTCAGGACTGGATTGCAGTCCAAATTCGTGTTAGCAAACAATCATTTTGGGCTCGAACGAACGACCCTTTTAACGTTAATACTACCAATTTTAAAACCTTCGTTGGCATTAAAAACCGTTCCCGTAATTTTGGGCCAAAATTAGGTGTAAATAGAGTCATACTCATATTCATTTTCACGGTCTGTAGGAGTCCTACTCGTGTTTTTAGCTTGCAAGCTGAACTGCATGCCAAAAAAAAAAAAAATTACTACGAGATCTTGCAGACCTCCCTCGAGGCTCGAAGCAAAGTTTTGAACTTCTGTGGCCTCTTTCGAAAACTTCTTGATGCAAAGATTGTCATTACTCATTAGGTTAATATGCGCTTCTCATGTTTTTAAAAGAAATTGTGAGGTGATGTGTAGTGATATATAAGTGAGGTACTATCATTTGTGCATAATGCTCCCTGGTGTATTACTACAGGATTTGTGTTTTGTATCATTTATTAATGATTTAGAAACCTTTCTTTACTGATAAAAAAAATATATATGCGCTTCTCATAACTATCACACTAGACCATTGAAAAGTTCCTCTGGCAGTTGGCCACCGCCAAATATTTTCTAGTGACGTTTGTGGACTTTTCCTGCAATAAAAAAAAATAAAAATCATCAACTGAAAAAAGATTCAGACAATATTAAACCTTTCTTTGCTGATAAAAAAAAAAATATATGCGCTTCTCATAACTATCACGCCGGACCATTGAAAAGTTCCTCTGGGCAGTTGGCCGCCACCAAATATTTTCTAGTGACATTCATGGACTTTTCCTGCGATAAAAAAAAAATCATCAATCGAAAAAAGATTCAGACAATATTAAACCTTTCTTTGCTGATATATATATATATATATATATGCGCTTCTCATAACTATCACGTCGGACCATTAAAAAGTTCCTTTGGCTGTTGGCCACGCCAAATATTTTCTAGTGACATTCGTGGACTTTTCCTGCAATCAAAAAAAAAATATCTTCAACCAAGAAAAAAAAGATTCGGACAATATTTCTCAGGTCGAAGGCAAGTGTACTAACTTAGTTGGAATGCTCGTTTCCTCACTTGTATGACCATCACTGGTATAAGATCAAACTCAGAACCTATTGATCTTATGCCACAGTTGCAGCTGAATTTAAGTCGACAATCATGAGTTGAGTTATAAAGACATAAGATTAATATCTAATAGCACTTGAGTAAGGGCTTGTTCGGCTAAGATAAGCCATTTGGCTTATTTTTTTGTCCTTATTCAAAAAAAAATCGCATTTGTTATTCAATGAGTGATTGCTATGTGTACCTTCCAATAAGTAGGAGTATTTGCTATGTGAAAAGTTGCATCCGGCCACAAATTAACTACTATGAGCAATGACGTTAACTATGAAGCCAAAGACATGCTGCTATATATGTGGCAATTTAATATCTTGAGGACAGATTCTTTTCTTCCTAATGCATGAGTATGGCAAAGTTACAAGGAAGTGTTGTAAGAATAATTTATGTTTGGCCCACATGACGAGGCAGCGTGTGAGCATTATGAAGGTGATAAGATGTGTGTGACCCACATGATAAGTGAGCATCATTGTTACCAAGCAATATGTCTGCATTATTGACTCAAGCCATCCGCTGGCTTAATAAGTCCATTGATGATGGGCAAATGGCTATATAAGCATATCAGATTAAGGTCCTCTGACCACCCATAAGAGAAATTCTAGACTTACCCCATCTAAGTAAGTTTGGTCTGGTATCTAAGGATTAAGGGTCAGGATAGAGAAACCTCTTGCTCTTCTATTACGCTTGGATACCGTCCGGTCCACGTCCGGTTCTATCTAATGAATCGAGGTATGTATTCCCGCAGTATGTATTTAACAGTGAAAACCGAATAACACTAGAATGAGTGCATCTATTATAGTATATAGCTTTATTTTTGTTGGCACCAATTTTATCCATAAACGTTCTGTTCATATTAATGTAGACTACTTCCCAAGACTAGTACTACATTCAATGCACTGACATCTTTTGTTGGTTATAGCCATTTTGACCGTTTGTATTGAATATAATGTATATCATCATGTCCAGATTTAGCTCTTTATGTGCTTGCATGTATATGGATGGATTCATGTATGTAAAGTTTACATGAGGTCCATTAATGTGTTAACAGTAACTATACCTTGGTCCTTGAATGACTGATATTGCTCCGTGCACTACAAGAAAAATCGCTTTTTACAACGTTCGAAAAATGCTATTAAATGGTATAGACAACGTTTTTCCGAATGCTGTATTAGCCGATGTTGTTAAAAGTCTTGGACATAAAAACACTATAGAATATCGACTTTAAGGAGCACAACGTCATTGATATGTTTCGGGCAGTTCTCAGTAACTTTTCCAGGGAAAATCAGATGAAAATTTTGAAGTGAGCTCATCATCTATTGAAAATATTCTACGAACTCTGCGTGCATGCATGTCATACTTCATAGCCATACTATTTGTTCATGGTGTTGCTTTCGAACACAAAGAAAACAGATCTTTCACTAGACTATGTGCATGGCTCCTTTACTTAATGCCTTCCTCTGCCAAGAAGAAGCCGGTGTCTTCTTTTAAGCTAATCATAAGATCTGTAGGGAGCATGAACTTTGCCGGCAAGTTGAGTGTGCAATATCCTTGCATTACTTTCAAGCCGGTATATGTAAATTAGCGGTTTCTTTTTAATACTATATTTCTATCATTTATAGATTTCTATGCATTACAACTTGAGGTGCTTGGAATATTTGCTTTAAACAAATTTGAGGTCTTTTAAGATATTTACAGAGCACAGTAACCAAACGCCTTTGTTTTCTTTCCTTCTTTTGTGTTCTCTCTTTCAGGTTGTGACTGGGTGCTCTCGAGGACCTTTGCTTGGATTTAAATATATGGAGCCTTTTTTTTGGCATTCAGAGGTCATTGGTGAAGGACCACCAGAGCTAGAGTAACTGAGATGAAACCACTATACACTTCATGTCAAACCACTATTTATGCTCGGTCCCAAACATCCCTAGGTGTTGAACTCCTAAACGTTGAAATCCCAAACCTTTAACTCCAGAACATTGAACTCCCCAGCCTCAAAGATGGATATCGAAGTAGTTGCTCCACAACCTGATCATCAACCCGGATTTCTTAACCACATCGTGGTATGGTTAGGGATTAGGAAAGATGTGTCCTAATAATTGGATTGTTCACAGGAGTCATTGTTTGATTCACCACCATTCCCAAACCCCATAAGTGGCCACACCCCTCCTCTCATTGGTGTAAACTGTATGTCACTGTTTCTGTTGCTGGAGGATTCGACCATACCACAATTTCGGCAGCCGTCCAATATGCGTCGTTGAATAGCCCTTACCGGTATTGCATATATATCCGGGAAGGACGGTATGTCGAAAATATACAAGTCGGAAAAGAGTGTCTAAATATAATGTTCCTCAGCAACAGTTGGGGAAGAACGATCATCACCAGCGACAGGATATGCGGTGATTTATACATAACGATCATCACCATCGAAATCACCGCATATCCTGTCGCTGGTGATGATCGTTCTGCCCCAACCGTCGCTGAGGACATTATATTTTGACACTCTTTTCTGACTTGTATATTTTCTGCATACCGCCTTTCCCGGATATATATGCAATACCGGTAACGGTGATTCAATGGCGCAGATTGGACAGCTACCAAAATTGTGGTGTGGTCGGATCCTCCCGCAGCAGAAACTGTGACATTCGGTTTACACCAATGAAAGGAGTGGTGTGGCCGCTTATGGGATTTGGGAATGGTGGTGAATCCAACAATGGCTCCTATGAACAACCCAATTATTAGGACATATCTTCCGTAATCCCTTAACCATACCACGATTTGGTTAAGAAATCCTGGTTGATCAGGTTGTGGAGCAACTACTTTGATATCCATGAGGTTGGGGAGTTCAATGTCCTGGAGTTTAAAGTTTGGGATTTCAATGTTCTGGAGTTCAACGCCTAGGGAGGTTTGGGGCCGGGTATAAGTAGTGGTTTTGACATGAAGTGTACAGTGATTTAGTGTCAGTTACATATTAAGGGATAGAAAATTGTGGGGGGTCGTTTTGGGATTTGATCAACCTTCACACATTATTGATGAAGTTAGAAAAGCCCCTCGTTATCTATTTCTTTGCATGATAATTTGGACCTCTATTGAATAATCATAGATTTGTTTTGGATAATCATAGCTGGGTTCATGCATGCACTAAAGAAAAGAAAGAAAAACTAGGGATTACACTAGTAAAAACATAGTTGTATTGAGATTTTGATAGCATTATAAATGGTGCACTTTATTTGGGAGAGCAATGCTACAAAGACACTTTTAAAACACAATTCTGTTCCCGGAACCGTTAGATGCGCAAGGATTCGCTTACATCTAATGATTGCGGATAGAGTTATGCCCGGAGTTGTGTTTTAAAGTTGCGTTTCTAGACTTTTTGTATATGAAATGGAGCAATAAAGCAGTTTCTCAACAAAATAACACAAAAGCAGTTTGCACCAAGCAAGAGCAGTATCCAGACACAGATTCGAACACAATCCGAAACCGTCCCATATTACGTGAGTCCCACGAATTCACTATGGGTCCCACATGCATTGGACAGCCCCGAACACACTTGTATGCCCGGATGTCTTCTGAAGCATTTTACAATTTTCCCACAACAGTTCGTAAACAAAAGCTTCTCTCTCTCAAACATTGGCCGTTTACCACTACTTGACTAAGCTAGCACAGACGAATTTCCCCATCTTATTTTCAATTTGTCACTTCGAAATTCATCTATAACACCATAATCACACACTTAGAAATGATACTTTTGGGTCTTCACTTAATTTCTTCTGTAGTATTGGGATTGTGGAAGTGACCACTCTGAGCAGTAGACTAGAAAGATCCAGTTTTATCGACCCAATTGGTTCTTAAGTCACCAACATTGGCCTTTCACAGCCTTTCTATACCATAAAATTGCAACAGAAATCTCCTGTAAACTGATGGGATGTCTTGTAAAACAAGATACGTTCACCATTTTGCAGTTCAGGAAAATGATCAGATCATAATGGCAAAAGACCAAACTCAATGCTTAGGGTAAGCAATGCAATCTTGAACCAATCCGATTTCAAATAACAAGTGTTTGTAATCACGTACATAAAACAACAAAAGCAACTGCAAGAGTCTTAAAAACAGGCTCAAACCTCATGTACCCAATTCTGGGCATACAGGTCTGGCATGTATATTCTGCCAGAAACGAGAAGATTCTAATGTGATCCAGCGACTGGAAATGAACCGAACACCAGTTCAGGCATGATTGGGTACAGAGGATTTGAGCTATAACTTCGAAACTTAGGGACAAGATTAAACACAGGGACAAATTTGAACTAAGTCCCATTTATTTTACAACATAAGGGCTTATATATGCCCACAACAGACGCAAAAATAACAGTATCATACCTTAAAAATACACTACGTGCCCCAAACTTTCCAGAAAAAGTGGCGAGAATGTTGGCTGGCAGCTTTGCAGTCCACCAGGATGAAGGCGAAGGCAATGCTGACTTTCCGGTAAATGTTCTGAATCTGTAGCATTACTACCCTATAATTAGATACTTCGATGCCAATGTAGGATTATAACCTACTCTTCTTGAGAGGTCCCATCTCCTTAGCCTTGGCCCTAAGCAAATGCTTCTGTACCTTACCAGTAGCCGTCTTGGGCAGAGGTCCAAACACCACCGACTTCGGAACCCAATAGGCCGGCATCTTACCCCGGCAAAACTTCATTATATCCTCTGCCAAACGCGGCTCATCCGATTTCTCAAACCCTTTCTTCAGCGTCACAAACGCACAAGGGGACTCCCCCCACCGCTCATCCGCCCTAGCCACCACCGCTGCTTCCAAAATTGCCGGATGCGTATACAACATATTTTCTACCTCCACACTACTAATATTTTCACCTCCGGATATAATAATATCCTTCGATCTGTCTTTAATTTCTATATACCCATCTGGGTGCTTTACTCCGAGGTCCCCAGAGTGAAACCACCCATTTGCAAAAGCCTCAGCATTTGCTTTAGGGTTCTTCAAGTAACCTTTCATTACACCATTACCCCTCATCACAATCTCCCCAACTGTGGTTCCATCCGCTGGAACTGGTACCATGTTTATGGTGTTGACAACATCAAGGTTCTCTAAGCCAACGTATCGAACACCTTGGCGGGCTTTACGTCGGGCTTGGGACTCTATGGGAAGTTGGTCCCATTCGGGCTTCCATGCACAGACAGTGGATGGGCCATAGGTTTCTGAGAGGCCGTAGGTGTGGGTGACGCGGAACCCACATTGAGACATTGCCGAGAGAACAGAAGGGGGTGGGGCCGCACCGGCTGTCATTACGTGGACAACATGAGGCAGGGGAAGGATGGTCTCATCTGGTGAAGCATTTACTATTGTGTTGAGCACAACCGGCGCAGCACAGAAATGGGTTACCCCGTGTTTAGCAATGGCCGAATAAACTGCCTTCGCTGTGACCTAAACAAAACCACGCGGACAAGGAGAGAGAATTGTGAGGTGAGCAACTAGCTTTTCTTGGTGCTAAACAACAAGTTTGATAAAATAACAAAGGAAAATATTAAAGGAAGCACATAGGGAGGTGGTTAAGGTTCGCGTCCAAAGCTCCAACTCAAGAAGTTCAGTCCAAAAAGGAGAGGTCCCGCCTTTGTTCTCGCTCAAGAAAAAGCAAAATCCACTAGCTTATGTCGCAGGTACATTTAGTGGGGGAAGAAGTGTTGGAGATGTAAAAAGTGTCCATAAATATGTGAACTGGTATTGAAATTTGAGGCCAATTTCTGCACTTTCATCCATTACTTGCTTCTTAACCACCACTCCGTGGGCAATTGTTAGCATGACCGAATAACTGAATAAGTAATAGCCCGTGAAATAGTCTAAACTACAGTTGAAGAAAGTTCCCACTCCAAGTAGCGAGAAAAATTGCAGCTCATCTACAAACAAAAGTTAGATTTCATTTTCATCCACATTTTGTCATGATTATTACTTTGTTAGTCACGTGCACTGTTAATTAGCAACACAAGTTAGGCCCTACAGCAATACAGCCCTGAGCCCGCAACCGACAGCTACATAAAGATTCTACTTTATCTTCTTCTTTCAGAAGAAAAAATCAAGTCAAGATTAAAAGGTCCCCTGAGGATTCAAGCTAGGCTGATAATTACGATCTCTAACATAGTTCTCAAGTAAAAACTGAAAGAGTTACCTGTCGAAGACATATGCTTGTCCCACAAAGAGCTGCAAGTGTCCAAATGTAACACCAACCATTACAATGAAACATTGGCAGAGTCCATAGGTATACAGCCCCTTCATTCATTCCCCATACCAATGCTCCACTCAGAGACATGAGATATGCTCCTCGATGGTGCAACACCACCCCTTTAGGACTAGCAGTTGTACCAGAAGTGTATCCCAAAGAAATACTATGCCACTCATCCTGTGGTGGTTTCCAAGCAAACTCGGGGTCACCAGTTTCCAAGAACTTTTCATATTCAATTGCCCCTCTTCCTAAAGCATATTTGAGTGACTTTGGGTCACAACTTTCATCAGCTATGACAATGAGAAGCGGAGGCACAAAACTAGTTTTGCTTTTCTCTTGCCAAATTTTCAAGGCTTCCTCTGCCAACGGGAAAAACTCTTGATCCACCATTACAACAGCAGATGATGAATGTTCCAAAAGAAAAGCAACCGTTGATGCATTTAGACGAATGTTGATGGGGTTTATAACAGCTCCAGACATTGGTACTCCAAAATGAGCTTCATAGAGAGCTGGAATGTTTGGGGCAATTACTGCCACCTGCCAGTGTATTATAGATTAGAGAAGTATAGTAAAGGTGAAATTTGACAACTAGTTTAAACAACATCAAGAAGTAAATATATCCTATAATGCAGTAGTGGTGCCACTGCTCACAGAAAACTGCCAATTTGACTTTTATCATCAGAACTCAAAGTGATTTGGTCATGGGTTCTAGAGCTCACCTAACAACATCTCTATTTTCACAACATTAGAGTCCAACTGATTTTTCGTCTCCGCATCACACATGCATTGAGGTTGAAAATTGGAAAGTGGAAATGGAAGGCAGCAGGACGGTGAAAACCCAATTGACTAGGACAAAAGGCTTTTTTGGTTTGGTTTACATGGAACTGATACAGAGGATTTTCAACTTCGACAGTAATGAGGCATTCTGGCAAGGGAAGGTGGAAAGGGTCCCAGAGAAATTTAAAAAAAAAAAAAACAATTTGACGAAAAGATAAATTTTGAAATCGTAGATGTGAGCAAGACAGTATTGACATTTGCAAGTAAAGGTTCCAGGCCTCTAATTAACATCATAAAAGTCTCACGCCAACTTAAAACCATTTTATTATCAAATTCATGTTGTAAATAGCTTGTTGAAAGGTGTCGGACAGTATTGACATTTGCAAGTAAAGGTGTTGGACCTCCAATTAACATCATAAATGCTTCACGCCAACTTAAAACCATTTTATTATCAAAATCATGTTGTGTTGAAAGGGTGAACAAAAAGAGCCTCATAAAGATGATCTTTTCAAACTGTGTGTAGGCCCTGTTTTTTGATTGGTTCAGATCTGAAATTGTGTTCCAAATATCTTCTTGAAAAGGGTGAGAAAATCAGCAGCACTAAGGTCTTTAACTCAGCAATATATTTGGAAAAGCTGAAAGAGCTTCACAGAGATGATCTTTCCGAAAGGGGAGCAGACCCTGTTTGTTGTCTTTGCAGAATTAATTTCACAAAAATACTCTTCATACTAAAGATTCACTCTTTTTATTGATATGCAACTCACTCAAACCATGCTGGAGAAAATATTACTGGCTCACTATTAGTCCAACAGTCTCCAACTAAGAAACTTAACATATTATTTTGGATTCTTAAGTATCTCTATTGCCATTTTTCTTCTCAGTAATCAAAACTCGTTATCCCTTGACAGGGAGTCAATACAGAACTCATAGTTGCCTTGAAAGACATAATTGGAAATCAACAACAGTATTATTTTCATGTGAACATGCACTTACCTACAATATTTTGTTCGTACTGCTCTACGAATACATGACAACCCATATGAGTTGATACTTAGCCACCCCCAAAGATCGGTTTACAATTAACAATAGAGTGATAATGTGCCTCGTAAGTGCTTAACTTGCATATTTAACCATATTGCTCTGTACCACATCAAAAAGCCCAATAATCCAACAAAAAACAGTATCCTATCCATCTTATAGAAAATAATCCTAGGCTTGGTTATGGTATACATCTAATATGGATATGGATCTAAGCTAAGTTAGACAAATCATTTTAGTCTAACGACCAGATAAATGAGGGTCAACTAGGTGAATCATTTTTTATTTTTTTTTGGGTCCTTTTGCTGTGTCAATAGCTCCATATACTTATAGCATATTCATATCCTGTTTACAAATTCTAACTTCGGTCACTTATCTAGCAATAGAAAGCAAAACAATCCGCAGCTCAACTCTTCACAATATTAATCTTATAACATGTAAGAGCATCTCCATCCCTTACTTGAGTAAAATTTCGAATAAAACATTCATCTGGTATGAAGCACTGCAATGTACAAACTAACAACTACACACAAATTTGAGTAAAAGCATCATTAATGGCATAGACACAAAATATGAAGAGCAATACAAGCCTTCAAAAATTTGAGTATTAGTCAACTGGTATGAGTTTTGAGTCAACGATTGGAGAGAGTTTCTGAGTCAATTAAAAAGGGTAAAGGATAGGAGATGCTCTTCACAATTTACAGTTATGTTATCAATGAAGCTTTTGCTCAAATTTGTGCTGAGATCTTTGTTTGTCCATTGGAGAGCAAATCTTTTTGCTGTTCAAAAAAAACTACATGAGCTTTTGATCTTCAAATTTCAACTAAAACAGGAGAGAGAGAGAGAGAGAGTATTATTACAGTGCTGCCGAAGCCGAGGGAGCGATGGGATAGAGCGGAGGCCAATCGACGGCAACGGTGGTACGTGTGGAGCCAGGTGTAGTGCAGAGATCCATGGACCAGGGATTTGCGGTGGGGATGCACGGTAGCTGCTCGCTCTAGAAACCACAGTGGTGTGAGTGCTGTGTAGTTAGCTGCGTTCTTCGGTAGGTCGTCTATGTCTCTCTCCACCACCATCTCTTCTCTGCAACCCCCCCTCTGGCCCTCTCTCTCTCTCTCTCTCCCTCCCTCCCTCTCTCCACTACTTCTGCTGTTGTCGATACAGATTACTGGTATAATTCTCGGGGGGGGGGGGGGGAATCAACTCTTGTGATTCACATCAACAATTAAAAATGGGAAAAGAAAGGGAAAATTTCAAAAAAACACCTATATTTTCAGTCAATTCTAAAAAAAACATCTATATATATTTTAAATAAAAATACCTGAAATTGTCATTCCGTTGACAATTAGGTCCCTGTCGTTCCATTCCGTTAATTTCGTGATGGATGGAACTAAACGGAAGGAGTTAACTTACATTTGCCATTCATACCCTTCACCATCTGCCATATCAACCCTTTTTCTTTTTCTCTTTCTCTTTTTCTTTCTCTTTCTCACACACACACACACACAAATTCAGCCATATCCTTCACCATCCGCCATATCCATCTTTTCCGACGAACTTATCGCCACCCAAATCGGCCTATATACATCCCGATATCAGCATCACCAGTCAACTCACATCCTAAACTCCATCTCTAAAATCATAACATATTAAAATCAAATTGAAAACCCATAATCAAATCCACAAACCAGTGGATTTTGGGATCAAATTTGGTGTCTGTGAAGATGGAAAGAGAGAGAAGGGGCAACGAGTGCTATAGTGACTTGCTGGCGGTGGTGAGTCACTATAGCAAAGGAGAAAACTGGCGAGGTAGCTGGAGTTGACTTGTGGGGTTTCACTTGGCAGAATTTTGGAGAGTAGCAGTTGCCGAGGCTGTTAGAGATGCTCTTATGGATAGTTAAAGCAAAAATCAAGTATAATAGATGAAGTGCCCTCTGATTTCCTTATTCCCTGACCACAAATTACCACCCTTTAGTTTTCCCTATTCCTTGGCCACAAACTACCACCATTTAGTTCCATTGTCATAAAATTGACAGAATGGGACAGCGGGGACCTAATTGTTAACGAAATAACAAGTTCAAGTGTTTTTTTTTACATTACTTAAAATATAGGTGTTTTTTTAAGAATTGATTGAAACTTCAGGTGTTTTTTTATAAATTTTCCCAAAAATAAAAAACTCTTCTTGTGATTCACGTACACAATCAACTCTCATCATCCTCCATTGTTAAGTGAGCAATTGATTTTCATACTAGTAATATATAGTTATGGGAGTACTTTTTTATGGATCTAGCTCATCTCATGTCCTTGAAAAAATCAAAAGTACTACATACGTAATAATTCAAATACAACCTCTCACATAAATATTTGGTGTTGTGTTCAAAAGTAAATAGACTGAATCGTCAGATCATTTGTGAGTCTTCTTTAGTGTATTTCAATGATCAAAAGTGTTTCTCTCGTCAAGAAAATTAGAAAGTACACATTCAACAAGGTCCAAAATTACACTACAAGAAATTTGAGATCTCGCAACGGTTTTTTTAGCAACGGTTCAAAAAACCGTCGGTATAGATGGTGTTTAGCAACGGTTTACAAAACGTTACTAGAAACAGGACTATAGCAACGGTTTTCATGCAACCGTTACTAGATTACAAGACTATAGCAACGGTTTTTACCGTTACTAAAAACCGGACTATAGCAACGGTTTTCTATAACCGTTACTAAAAACCGGACTAAAAACCGGACTATAGCAACGGTTTTCCAATAACCGTTGCTAAAAACCTGACTATAGCAACGGTTTTCCAATAACCGTTGCTAAAAATTATTTTTTGAAAATTTGTTAAAAGCCATTTTAAAAAAAAAAAATTGTTAAAAGCCGTTTAAAAAAAAATTGTGTTAAAACACTTTAAAAAAAGTTTTTTGTAAATACTGTTTTTTTTAAAGTTTCTGGAAAAAAAAATAATTTAAAAATAATTTTCTGGAAACATTATTGAGAAAGAGAAAAAGTTTTTATGTAATGATGGGTGTATTTGATTAAAAAAAATGTGGAGACCATTAGATTTGATTATTGGCAAAAAAGTTGCTAGTTTTGATTATTCAAAAGCCAAAATTTGATTTGATTAAGAGGTTGCTAAGTTTAATTATTACAATGTTAGCACTTTTTTGATCAAATATTGCTAACTTTAACAACTTTTTGGTTTTGATTATCACATTATGGATGCTCTAATGACAGTTCGCATAATATAAATATTAGTTGTTCCTTTATAATGCACAAGTGCTGGGCTAGCCTAGCTGGTAAGCACTCGAGCGTGCATGCGCGAGGTCTTGGGTTCGATTCCCAGGAGAAGCAAAATCGTGTTGCCTTTAATGCCATGCGAGCGACACGTGGAATCCACGTGGCTGCCATGTCATATTTTACCCCAGATTTTAAAAAAAAAAAACTTGCCTTTTGCTAAAGGAACCGTTACTAAAAAAAAAATCTGTACCAACGCTCGTCAAAACCGTTGCTATACCCTACAGCAACGGATATATTGCAACGGTTTGACCAACCGTTGGTATAGCCTAAATGGGTCTCTACCAACGGTTTTTCGGCTTTTTGGCAACGCTTTCGACCGTTGCTATAGAACGATTTTCTTGTAGTGTTATATAGTAGATTGTAATATCGTATATTAATAAATAATGCACCTGATCAAAATATACTTGTATGAAAGTAAGTGTGTGTTTTCGAACAAATTTTGAGATTAGATATCTTTTAATAAACTGATGTAAATGTTCGTCGAAATTTGCTACTCTGATTATAATAAGATAGCTCTGTTTTTTATTTCCTTAGAAATCCAACTCTCACAATTTTCACTCTCACTATTTTCTCTCCCAAACTTCTACTATTAACTTCCTTCGCCGAGATGACTTCTACTTCTAAGTTTTAACCAATGCGAAGTTGGTGAAAACAATTCTAAATATTTAAAGTGGCGGAGTCAACTCATCGATCAAACTCGAGTAGGTATTGTCAAAACATCAAACTTAACAATTCGCATGGAAGAGCCATGAGACACAAAATAAAAGAACAAGTCAATTTACAACTCGCTTAGTAATTGGAGAGTTGCCAGCCGGGGCACCCTCCATAAGGGGATCGGCATCAACAAAAACACCATCGAGAGGGGGGTCAGAGGAGCGACAAGAATACTATCAAGAGGGGGAGCAGAAGGGATAGTGTGAGAACCCTCATGTTAAAAATAGTATTAGTACATGATAATTCGTCACTACCTTTAATTATGGGTCACGGACACATTTTACAAGTCAATCGGCCAGGCATTTCAAATCTATGTGTTCTGGATTTTTTCTTGAAATTCCGAGAATGGGGTTATTCTTAGAATAATTTATTTAGGGTACTGTGCGAATTTTATATTTTTCTGAGTCCGGAACCCGTACAATTTTTCGAGCCGCACGCGAGTCGCGCTCCGGAACTAGCCATGCGTGCATGGCTAGGTGTCAAGACCAAGTCAACACTTGGCAACCCCATTAATTTAGTTAGGTGCCAAGTGTACACTAGCATATAATTATTCATATAATCATATTATTACAATAGTATTTTGCAAGAAAAAGGAAACAAAAAGAAAAAAGAAGAGGAGAGAGGTCGGCAGAAGAGAGAGAGGGAGAGAGAGAGAGAGAAGAGGAAGGAAGAAGAGAAGCCATTTTAGCTCCTCCAAGGTCTGGACCAGCCCTTAGACACTAAGGTTCTCCGTCAAATCTTGCCGGTAACTTCTTAAACTTTCCTGACAGCTTTCTGGACCATCAGAAATTCGTATTTTGAGAACCCTTCTGCTATGATTCAATTTTTTAAGTCTTCATAACTTTTAAAGTACGTTTAAATACGAAGATTTTGATACCAAGAACATGCAAAACCGATCAACACAGAATTAGTTATGAATTTTTGAATACTGACTGTAATCTGTGTGTCCGAATCTGATTGTGTCTGTCTTCTTTTAAATTTATGGAAACTTTCACTACTTGCATGGCTATGGTTTTTTTTCAGAATTTAACCTTTAAGTTGGAAACATTTTGGCGTTGGAATCAAATCATTTGGATAAATATACAATATTTGGTGAATTTTTAAAGTAGAGTTGTATGACAGGGACATAAACTGTGATCAATCTGTTTTCTTTTGTTTGCCGAGGAAAATACTTTTGATTTATGAATTTGATATTTTTACTGAGAATAATACTTCACGTTTTGAAACTTTGAGCGCTAGTTTCAATATTTTTGGAGTTGAAATGAATTAGTTATGAATTTTCTACTAAAATATGTTTGGCTGCCCTGTTTTTCTGTAGAACAGCTTGTTCTTTTGAAATCTGCAGAATATTTGATTGATATCTAATCTTAAAATTTTTACAGTAGATACACATGGACGTTACGCAAGTTTGGGCGCTGGTTTGAGTATTTTTGGACTTTTTATGAATAAGATATGATTTTTCAAAGAAAGGGTGACAGATTTTAGTAAATGAGCAAAGTATTGTTTTTATTTCTTAAAATACCTTGCATGCATAGGTTTTCTAGAGTTTTTGACAAAACTAAGTTTTTACCCAGAAAATTTCATGTGATCTTAAGGTGGAATTGTGTTTACCATTTTACCAATAGAGGCTATTGAACCTTCGATCCATTGTGTTGCGTTTCTACGCCAAAAATAGACTTTGTATATAATTTTATTGATGTTTGTAAAAATTACAAGATTGTAATTTTTGAATAATTAGGATACTTAAATTTTACACTTCGTACTTAGAGATTAAAAATGACTATTTTGCCCTTGGGATTTGATGTGTGCTAAAATGACCTTTTTAGTCATAAATGTTTTAAAACTGAGTTTTATACTTGAGTTCTGAATGAATTATGATTTTTGGACTAGATTTGATAAGATGAGAGATCTTAGTTCATAGCGCTTGGATAGATTGATTCTGGAACGTAAAATGACCATTTTACCCCTAGTAACAGATTGGCTCTAAGCCACGACTTAGATGACTAGAATTGGATTATTCGAACTTAGTACATTAATTGTACTCATACTTGGACGTTTATAATATTCTCATTAGGTCTGTGTGATCGCTAGTGTGAAATACGCGAAGACTCGAGTAGAGATTAGTTGCGTCTTCAGGAGCAAGGTGAAACATGTGTATCTTGTTTACATGTGTTGTTTTAAATATTTCATTGTTGAAATGTTTTCTAAATGGAATCATGGATATTTATTAACTTGCTAAATGACTTGATGAAATGTATATTTTTCCAATCGATACATCTGAACAAGTGTCCATGCTTGAGGACTTTAAACAGACAAAGTGGATTTGGAGTTATAAGGTTGGGGGATATTAACCAGGTATCCTGATGGTTTGACGTCATTCCCTTTTTATGATATAGAGGTCGCTCCTCTAGATTCTGGTTGAAACTTGTTCATGAAAGATGTGCGAAATCGACGGGTATTATGAAATGTGATAATTTTAATATCATGATGGTTTTCTGTTTTATCCTGAAAAGTTGGATTTCATTCTATGAATGAACTGATGACTGAGAATTATTGCTTTTAGCATAAGCCTATTGAAAGACTTGAATTCATTTTATTATAGACTTGAGATTTGATTATCTTTGAAAGAAGTACATTTTACATGTTCAATACTGAGGAGTATGACTACACTTTTTACAAGATGTTAGTTGTATCCATGATTTAACATGTTTACTGGATATGCCATGTTTCATACGAGCTTTAGCTTATGGAGTTTTTCAAAAACCATACTTTTCAGGTTAGCAGCATTAGATGGACTTGGCTTTGCTCTCAAGCCGAAGTCTTTTTGGCGATCAGTTCTTATGTATATATAGTAGTACTGTTCTGATGTGAGTATAGAGCTGTGAGGCCTTGTCTTGAAGACTTTCAAATTTTGATAACCGCTTGTTCCGGTCAGGTTACGCTATGGTTACTTGCAGGTATTGTTAAGCAGTTATATTTATTTCCGCACGTAGAACTCTGGAATATGTTGGAATTATTGAAATTGTACTTCCGCAGCTTACTGAATTTCTTAAGGTAAACTATTTTGATGAGAGGATTTTATGAATTCCCTAAACTGATTTATTAAGATAGGCCTAGGGTGACCTAGACTCACTGGCCGGTCATTAGACCTTTAACCCACGGGTTTGGGTCGTGACAGATAGCCTTCAATGGAGGAGCGGAAGGAGCGCCAGCAGCCTCAGAGCTAGGGGTGGAAGAGATCTGAATCCTTTCATATGCGTTGTTGGCAGGTCGGAGACAACCCTCACAAATCCTACATTCTCCCACCTCCCACTCCGCATGGCCATCTCTCCGCTCTTTCAGTCTCATTGGAGATTCTAAATGCACTTTCTCAGTTTCTCTTCATACCCAATAATATATACGTACACGTGTAACTTGTACAAGGTGGGAAAAAAAAAACATTGCACTTGAAAGTGTAGAGAAGTTTACTGGTGTAAGATTACATGTTGCATTTTAGTATGCAATGACATTTATTAATAGCATACAGTTACTTCCTTCTCTAATTCTCTTGCTATGTCTTTTGCCTCAACATGCATTCAAGTTAATTGTTACTGTTAACACCTTGTTTGGCTTTTACAGCTCCTTCAATGACAAACCAGTTAATGAAGCAGTTGTTGGTCCCATAGGGAAGGAGCTTTTTGAGAAAGAATAAGATGACCTCCTTGCAGACTTGATAGACATTCCAAAGAAGTCTTGTGATCATCGAGTACACTCATTTACTGTTTGTTTTAATTTGTGTGAACGTGTGCGAGCACATGCCAATGAGTCGATTCGTAGTATTATATCATCAAATTTAGGCAGGCCATTTTGATATCTTGACCATTTTGCACATGCCACCTAAGGCCTTAATTTGGAGAGGTGGTCTATGCCGTGAAGAGTGCTCGTCCAAGCCCATGAAGCATTAGTGCCCTTCATGAGCCTGCCCTATATGCTTGAGGGTTCATAAGTAATCTCCGACCTTGCCAAGCAAGAAGAGCCTCGATAAAGTCTCTGAATTGCGGAAACTCAAACCCCTTATTAATATCGATACTGACACTTGACATGATAACGATACTTCGATACTTAAATTAGTTGCAATTTTACATCCAAGTTTACAATAGCTTGATATATTTTGATGAGTTAATGTCAAACAAGTTGCAAAAAAAAAAAAAAAAAAAGGGAAAAGAGTTTTCTAAAAAAGCTCAAATAGTTGAGTTTCTAAAAAAGAAATAGAGTTTCTAGAATAGGGTCCCATTATGTGCATCTCAGTTGTACCCCTACTCAAAAAAGACTCAGGTCAACTCACAAAAACAAAACAAAAAAACTCACAAAAGCCTAAAAAAATAATTCATTACTCGACTCGGGTTGATTCCTGTCATTCATAGCGGCCTGATTGAATCCAATTTTCAACAAAGCCAAATGCATGGTACTGGGGAAATATTCATAAAACAGAGACGTCCGAATTGATGTCCACAACTTTTGACTTATGAGGAAGGGAATAGAAGACCATCCTTTTCAAAATTTCTTCTTGTGTCCAGACAATGGTAATGCAACGTGAATTATATTTGTTATGTATCGGTATGGTATTAGATCGTTTAAGGAATCAAATTGACTGAAATCGTTTCCATGAGCAAGACTTTTCACCAAACTAGTAAATGTACACGTGCGATGCACGTGAGTATACGTAATTTGTTATGATAATATTTTTGGAATGTACTCAAACATGAAAAATTGAAAATCACATCAAATATTGTTCGTGAATATTTTCTTCATTTTCAGGCAAGTGATGTTAGTATTTGATAGTATTTCATCGAGCAGATGCTTAGCTTTATTATTCGACTGTTTATGAGCTGAATATATATTTTTTTAATCAAAACTAAAAATGAATATTACTGCAACAATGTTTTTTCTGCAAGACCTTCAAGCACAGTCAAACCATCCTCGTGGGCCAAAGAAGTGGGGTCTAATGGCATATGAATAACTTTATCCCTCCAGATAAAATTTCAGATAAAATTCCTACCGTACAAAGCTTTGCTATCCACTCCAGATAAAAAATTTATCATACAAAGCTTTGGTTACTGCGAGCAATGATAACAGAGAATTAATCTGAGAAATAAGAAAATATCATTAATCACAAAAACTTGTTATTGAATTTGAGAGGCGTGTGATCATTGCCTTAAAACGGTTCAAACATAGTGCACCAGGTCCAAGATACAACTTTTTTTAATACCCACAAGGCTTCCTCCTCGATCCGGTACCATATTATATGAAGATATTAACAATCACAAACCAAAAGTACTCGTAGGAAACAAGTATAGTTATTGATGTGAACATACATATAGGTGCCGTTCCGATTTCTCAAAAAAAGAACTTTTAAGAAAAGGAAGGTAATTTCAAGTCCCAAAAATCATGTGTTTACGTAAATAATTTTCCTACCAATATGGATCTTGTTTAATAGATCTCATTAAGATCTTTTATACGGTGCAAAAAAAATTAAAAAATTATTTTTCATTTTCATTATGTTTGAGTTTGAAAATTGAAGAAAAAGTACTTTTTAAAAAAGAAGGAAAAGTGAAACACCCCATAGTACATAACCTTTTCAAAAAAATAATACTACTAACATATTGGCACAAAGCCTCAATAATTAGCTCGGCCCTCCCCCTTAGGCTTTATCATTTTTCTTTCACACAACGTTGCATTTAGTCTAAAATTTAATTAAAAGAGATTTATTTTACATATATTCGGAACGACACAAGCACGGACACGGCACGACACGAGCACGGGTATTGCACGGACACGGCACGACACGAGCACGGGTATTGCACAGACACGGCACGACACAAGCACGGGTATTGCACAGACACAGCACGACACAAGCACGGCGCACGTACCACTGACAGCTGCTTCATGATTTTTGTCAGCGGTGATTAGTAATACCTTGATTTTTATATACTTTATTAAGAAAATGAATCGAACAAGCACGGCGCACGTACCACTTTCTCTCTATATTGTTAATTAAGGTCCGGCACTGCTCATTGTTTGCTGTTTTGTGTCCATTTGATAGGTTATGGTTTCTGTGTTTATCTATCTTCTCCAAGGTACGTACAGTACTCCTTATAGTTTTCTTTCCTTGTAGTTTCTTAACAATTTTGATTTCATTGAATAATGCTACATAATATAAATCGAAAAAAGTAAATGCCATCAATTTTCCCTGTAGTTTATCTCTGGTCGCCATCGCCAATGAAAACCAACAAACAAATTAGGGCAGGATTAGTTCTTACAATTGCCCTTGTATTTGGCATATCAATTCATGATAATGCTTGTTTGTCGCTATTCTTATCACAACTACTTAACTGTTCTTGGTTTTCTCCCAATTCCAGCATGGCATGAGGCACTGGCAGCACAATGCCAGCAACCCAGCGGCACCTCGCATTTTTGGTGTTGGACCTGACCCAGACAATTCCAAAACAGCTTGTACGGAGTTACTCTCAGTCACAACAATTCTCTTTCTGTCTCTTCCTTTCTTGTTCTTTCATGCTCGGTAGCCAGGCTTTTGATACCTGATTTGAACCGGTAAAATGACTTGTTTTTTTCCCTCCTGTTTCTGCACTTTCTTGTTTTTTTCAAATTGATAAGCGCAAAATATTTGTAGTTATATTCTATTTTATATAGTTCTTTGATGATCCAACTAACCAATACATGCATTTGATTTATGATTATTGGCAGTTATTTTGCGTGCTTGGACAGCCCAATGTAACCGTGACATTTAAGAGAGAGAGAGATGAGAGAACGCGGAGTCAGATTCCAACGCTAATCAGGCTTTACAAGTTTAACAAAAGAGAGAAGAAGAAAAAACTGTTAAAATACATCATCCAATGAGAAGAAAAGAGATGAGAGAGCTGCTTTAAGCTAGAACAGTAGCATCGGGAGTTTGCTGATTGAGGAGTACAACTTCTTATCCTCAGAAGTACCGATCACTTGAATAAAAGGATAGCCCTGCCAACCAAGTATATGCGTAGATTTCTTTTATATATATTGATTGATGAAGTTAGAAAAGCCCCTCGTTATCTATTTCTTTGGATGATAATTTGGACCTCTATTTGAATAATCATAGATTTGTTTTGGATAATCATAGCTGGGTTCATGCATGCACTCAAGAAAAGAAAGAAAAAGTAGGAACACTAGGAATATTTGAATAATCATAGATTTCTTCTCTTGCATAATCTTCCCTATGTTCCTTCAACTTTATTATAATTTTGCTCCTTTCATGATCTTCACAATCTTTGATGATTTTGCCATTGCGATCATTAATGCCAGTAGTAGTGTGTGTTCCAAAACTTGTTGAAATGGTAACGGGACTATCGATGAGCTGATTTTCGAGTAGTTCTTGTTCTGAAACAAAGGGTGAGAGAGGAGGAAATGGAGAGGCTTGATTCGTATAAGCAGCAGCTAGGTTTGTTGGATCCTTTATTGGGTCCGAATATAAAGGCATGCCGCTATCCCTCGTATTAGGGGTAAGCAAAAAATCCGTCAAACCGTGAATCCAGTCCAAATCAATCCAAACCGAAAGATTTGGTTCGGTTTTTTAGTAGTATGGTTTGGTCATGGTTTAAAAAAATTAGAAACCGCATTATATGGTTTGGTTTGCGGATTCATGTTCACGGTTATGGTTCCAAACCGATCCGAACTGTATAATATATATATATATAATATAAAATAAGTTGGTTGTTACCATGCTGCTGCTACTACCATTTTGCTGCCTCATTTCAATTACTGTATATAGTTTTAGGAATTATCTTTGACCTTTTATTTGGTTAAACTATCTTAAGATGTTTAGTAGGTGATATTCTTAGTTGGTTCATTTTAATGACTTACCAGTATTTCATTTTATTAGTTTGAGGCAAATGTTGGTACTCTACTCTTAAATTAGTTGGTTGATGTTAGTTTGTTTTGATAATTTGAATGAAATTGATTTTAATATAAGTTTTTCTAATTTATCTTCGTAATTTTTAGTACTTCAAATATTTTTTTTGAAAATGATATATAGCTTAGTTCAAAGCAAACCGTGGTTAAAACCGAAACCAAACCGTAGTTTATTGGATTGGATTGGTTTGGTTCTATGCCTGTTATGGGTTGGTTTGGTTTTGTAAATTTATAATCCGTAGGTATTGGTTTGGTTCTTGGTTTACTATAAAACCGAACCAATCCGAACCATGCTCACCCCTACCTCGTATTATAGTAGTAGTTATTAGAACGAATATTCCAAGATCTGAAACCTTGGTTGTGATTTGGATTTGGACCAGTTTGTTTCTTGAATGTCCGGCATCCTTCTTGACGCAGTGGAATTCACGAGAGACTAATTAGCGTACTAGTCCAAACGAGATAAACAACTCGTCGCAACAAACAAATCTTGCGCACAAGAAAGAAAGAGAGAATCTCTGTAATATTATTGATAAAAAGCTGCTTAAACTCTTGGTTACAAACCTTTATATAGGCCGAAACCCTAGAAACCCTAAAAATAAACTTGGAAAATAAAAAGTCCTAGAATTTGGGGCTTTTCCCAAAATTGAAAATGGGAAAGAAAAATAAGATTTTCCCAAAAAGAATAAATTTAAAAAGAATTACGGTCTAAGAGTTATTAACGAAACAAATCTTTCCTAAAACGGCAAAATAACACAATTGAAAGCCTAAACGAATGAATTATGCCGAAAAACACCAGGGCCCTGACCAGAGCGTGAAATAAGTTAGCCCACCAAGTTTGGGCCTATTCCGAGCTCGTCCGAATTTAGCCAATTTGGGTAATCTGAAATTAAACACCGTTTGGCCTTCCGGGGCTTGGCTCAGTCCAGCTGATCATGGAATTGGGCCTCCACGTGTTCTACATCACTTCTTCCTACAGTAGTGATTTCAATTCAGTAATTAATTAGCTTATATTCATCTGAAAATTAAATTGAACAAAATTAGTTTTTTATTTTTTGAACAAAATTAGTTGAGTACGTCTATATATGCATAATGATCGATCACTTGTTAAAATTTGCAAATTCGAACCACAATTAATAACAATGTTTTGGTTTGAAAACGAAATGCCAATAACATATATTAATTTTACGTATCTTCATTCTTCAAAATAATTAATTCAATTTTGTATCCGAGTATCATAACAAAATAGACATATATGAACGGTCATGTTTGATGTGCAGAATATTTCGTATGAACGAACGGTCGTGTTTGATGTGCCAAATATTTCGTATATTCATCCTCAACTATGATGTTTTTTTCTCTCTCTATATTCTTTACTTGTTGTAAATATTATAGTATTACTCAAGTTAATAAATTATCTGTTCTTTAAAAAAAAGAACCTTTAAATCTAGAATAAAAAGTTGAAAAGAACTGAAACAATATTGATGTAGAGGAGTAATAAAGTTGCCTCAGGCTAAAATTCCATTATACTAGTAAAGTCCTAGATCTAGTAAGAATCTAAATGCGTGTAATTTACAAAATAAAAAAATGAAAAAAAAATTAAGAGCAAATAATAAAGTTTATACTTAAAAAAGCTACTAACCCATGGACAAAAATAATTACCAATAGATTTTGGAATTCTGAGAATTCATAGAAGCTAAAATATGTCTAAAATTTGACTCTACGTCGTTAGCATTTATAGAGAATCGGAAATTGATTAGTCTTTTCTGAATCAAACTTTACGTCGTTAGCATTTATAAAAGCTGAATTTAAATTTTTTTACAAAAACACTACCGACTTTCATTGCAGTTGAATCATTAGTTTACAGCAATAATAATCAACTTTATCTGCTTCGACAAGAATCTAAAATTTAGAATTTAAAACCGAATTAAAGCGGCAATCTAAAATATGTTTCCACAATTAAACCGATACCGTCTATTTTTTTTTATTTTTTTTTGACAAGTCAAAAATAATCGATACCGTCTAATTGATCAGCTAATTCTTGCTCATCAGGGAAGATACAAAAAATTGAGAAAATAGGAAGAAAAAAAGGTTGCTAAAAAGAAAAAGTTCAATGTTTCATGAATGAAAATTGCTAAAATATGTTTCCACTTTTAGTCATTGGCACTTAGACATTTTGTCTTTATCCTATATAAAGTTACCAAATTACCCTTTATAACTTGGGGTAACTATATATATGATAAAGATTAAAAAAAATTGGAGTGCCAATGTTGCTCATCTTTTATCCTCGAAATTTCAAGATAAAGGAACATGACAAATCTCTTCCTGCATTTTCATGTCCTGCCTTCTACAACAGTTTTTCGTGGTATCTAAACAAGAGAAACGAATTCCCTGCGTATATTCCTACCGATTCCTCATCATATCCACAAAACAGTTTGGGTTTTCTTGCTCCACTTACACCTTCGGATGCTCTAGTGAAATTCTCTGGTACAGGTGAAAATGAGTTATCTCGGGGAGATGTTGTGAAAAAAGTGTGGGAATACATAAAGCAAAACGATCTGCAGGTACCTATTTCCAAACCCTTGATACAAGTTTGAAACATCACCCATCAGGTTAACAATTTTTTAGAATTGATGAGAATCGATTGGAGTTTCTACTGGATATGTCATATGTATCATTGCAATTTGAAAAAAATAGGGGAACAGAACAAATGAATTCTTCTTTGTCACTAGGGTTTTTTCATCTTTTCCTTTCCTTTATATCTTCCTTCCTGCGTTTGTAAATCTTGCGACAGACACATAATTAAGTTTGGCTTTAATTTTTTTTAAATTGAGTTAATTGGCAAGTTGGTTTTTCCCATTGCAATGTTTGGTGGTTTGTTCCATACTTCAATAAATTCCACAGGTCTTTTATTGTTAACTGAATGATGTTTTGCATCTACAGAAACATTATCAATGGAATTGATGAGCCAAGAATGCTTTCTTTCACCTACACTCGTTGTCATAAGCCTGGAACAACGAGTGTCAATTGTGGTGAGGGTTCTTTAAAACTTTTTGGTAACCTTCTGTCTATATTTTCTAATGAGGTGAGGTAGGTTGTTATTCTGATAAACCTATGCAGCTATTGTGTTGATGTTTATCATGATATATGGATCTCTAAAAATGTTCAGTACAAAACTAAGCGACTAGATTAGGCTTTTTCTTTTGTGCTATTTGCAATACATACAATCGATGTCTTTTTTTCCCCCTAATTAGGAAACAAGTTCATCTCTTGATGCAGAGAAACATATGCATTTATTCATGACGGCTTATATTGTTTATTTGAATGGTAACGTTGTTACAAGTTGAGGAACATAGATGATACCCGTGGGTATATATTACTACGTACTATCTGATGCAGTCTCTCTCTGATCTCTATAAATTAATGATGCACTCTCAGATCTCTCTCTCTCTCTCTCTCTCTCTCTCTCTCTCTCTCTCTCTCTCTCTCTCTCTCCTTTTGCTGATCCATACTTCACCCGTAACGCAGGCAACGCCTCCTGGAGCTTCGCCAAAACTCATCTTTTTGGTAACATTTGGACCAGCGTGAAACCGAAACCCTCCTGACCTGGATCGCCTTCGGCATCATCATCTGCCTCGCATTTTCGAAGCAACCGTGGTAGCTCCATGTTAACTTACTCGCCACCATCGTCGGTCTCGTCCTCGACCTGCACCCCATCTGCGCAAGGGCCATCACCTGGCCCACCATCACTAGTCTCAGCTACACCGTAACCTTCGCCCCCTTCATACGGCCCTACCCGCAAAAACGCTTCACCAAAACCTAGCTCAAAGCACTGAAACAACCCCCGAATTGCTGCAAGCACGGACACAGCACGACACAAGCACGGGTATTGCACAAACACAGCACGACACAAGCACAAGTATTGCACAGACACAAGCACGCTTCACGAAATCTTGTTAATGATATTACCTTTGTGTGTGTGTGTATACAGAGAAATACGAGTACGTAATAATGTCAAAACTTTTTTTGTTGATGCCAAAATCTTAGTGCACAAAAAGTTTATACAATGTGCATTGCACAAGACTTTTATGCGTTCCTTTGGCTTAACGTGGGTGTTTTTTTTCTTCTTTTAAATCCGTTTGTGAGCATTTGCAAACAAACAGACAATCCTCTTTGGCATAGAGAAAGTTACTTACCAAAAAGAAAGCATAGAGAAAGACGTGTAAACAGACAATCCTCTTTTGGCTTCATAGCTGGTAGATTTACGTGAGAGTTAAAAGAGTACTGGAGTCTGGAAGAATAGGAAAAGTGGGTATATATATTACTACTTACTATCTGATGCAGTCTCTCTCTGATATCTATAAATTGATGATGCACTCTTTTAATGTACCAACAAAGGAAATTATTTGAAGCATCATCCTGATAGCGAGAAGACTAAATAGAATCTTTTGGGGTTGTCTTACAAGTCCGAGGTCATTTTCTATATTCCGTGGCCATCTTGATAACTGGACTAAATGTCTCATCATAGTCGTTTACCCTCTTGCTGCATGTCACCTGGATTAGTTAGTAATTAGCTTTCAATTGTAATTAGTTAGAGTGAACTCCTGTTTTTAGTTTGTTAATCTCTGCATATATACAAGGGCCAGGGGCCCTGCTTTGTAATCATCCAACAAAAACATCAGAAATATTAAAACATAAAGAGAACCACTTTCTCTCTCTCTCCTTCTTGAAGTTTCTTCTTCTTCTTTCCTTCGTTACTGTTAGGTTCAGTTGAATCAAGGAATTCTTCAGTAGCCAAAGGCCACCACTCTCAGATCTCTCTCTCTCTCTCTCTCTCTCTCTCCCTCCTTCTGCTGATCCATACTTCACCCGTAACGCTGGCAACGCCTCCTAGAGCTTCGCCAAAACTCATCTTTTCGGCAACATCTGGACTAGCGTGAAACCGAAACCCTCCTGACCTGGATGTTGTGCAACGGGATCGTGAACCGAACAAACACACACAACGAATCAAACAATCACAAACAGACACGATAAATTTACGTGGTTCCCCAAAAAACGGGTACGTCCAGGGGGTAGCGGATTCACTATATGTAGGAGGATTTACAATCACTCAACTCACATACACTTAATACAATTTCTCTCACAACTCTCTGTATTGTTCCCACACCATTACAAGAGGAGAGCTCCAGATTATATAGGCCGAGGGAGAGCCTTTGCACGGGCAAAGGTGATAAGGTAAACATCTCAAGGCAACTTCAATGCTCTGTGAGCTGCTCCCTTTTCTGCAGCTATTTTGGGCCTCTGAGGCTAGACCACCGAAATTCAGATTCTAGAAGGCTACATTACTTTGTGAGCCAATCTCCGCAGGATCGCCTTCGGCATCATCATCCGCCTCACACTTTTCGAAGCAACCGTGGCAGGTCCACGTTAACTTCCTTGCCACCATCGTCGGTCTTGTCCTCGGCCCGCACCCCATCGGCGCAATGGCCATCACCTGGCCCACCATCACTAGTCTCAGCTACACCGCAACCTTCGCCGCCTTCATACGGCCCAACCCGCAAAAACACTTCACCAAAACCTAGCTCAAAGCGCTGAAACAACCCCCAAATAGCTGCAAAGCATGGATACGGCATGACACAAGCACGGGTATTGCACAGACACAGCACGACACAAGCACAAGCACTGGCCCGCCATCACTAGTCTCAGCTACACTGTAACCTTCGCCGCCTTCATACGGCCCAACCCGACAAAAAAAAACTTCAACAAAACCTAGCTCAAAGCGCTGAAACAACCCCCAAATAGCTGCAAAACACGGATACGGCACGACACGAGCACGGGTATTGCACAAACACGGCATGACACAAGCACAGGTATTGCACAGACACGGCACGACACAAGCACGGCGCACGTACCATTGGCAGCTGCTCCATGATTTTTGTCAGCGGTGACAAATAATACCTTGATTTTTATATACTTTATTAAGAAAATGAATCGAACTTAGGCTAAGATGGATGGGAGAATGCATGATTTTGCATGTCCACTTTAGAAGGTGAGGACCTCGAAAATGGATGGCCTATTCCACTAGGATGTCTTTAATTGCATGGGAGATCTCAGACTGCTAATTTTCTAAATGCACACTAGCATTACCATATATAAATTAATAATGCATTGAAATAAGTTGAATCCTGTGAACATAAGAAATTGTAAAGGTGAAATACTAGTCAAATTATACCAGTAAGACTGATCTTATTGTGTCTTGAAATAGGGAACAAATCAGACTCTTCAGACACTATCAAAGTCACCCGTTGGAGAATCGCTAGTGCATTTCCAAATATATACAAGGTCACTCGCGATAGAGTTGGCATTCGCGTTCTCCTCTAGCTAGCAAGTAAAGCACATTTTTGTGCTTTAAATTCAAATCAATAAAAGACGGAGAATATCGGAGAATTGTCCACTGCAACCTCATAATTATCTGCAACGGCTGCTGTATTTTCCACTGTTAAATGTGACGCCATTAAGTCGTCGTCATACACCCCTACAATTAATATAGGTTAAATGAGTGCATTCGTCAAAATACATTAACCTTGAGGAAAATAGGTTAAATGAGTGTCAAACGATATTTGACCCAGTATTGCAATATATCTCATTTTTTCAAGATACAAATGTCTCAAAATCACATCAAACAATATTTAATCTATGTGAGTTCTAGCATGATTAATGTTTTCGACAAGTTCTAAGAAAGTGAATGCTATCGAATATCAAGGTGAGCCCACAAAAGGTCTAAATAGAGAACTCGACCCTCCCGTTCATTTAAAGGATCGGAGAGGATCAAGCTCCATGTACAAATTGCTACAGTATCAATTAAGGTGAGCAATTTATCGAGCCAACATGCATTGTCAGTACAGTTGATGAATTAGTTTGATTTTCATTTGTGAAAGCTATCGTCAAATGTGCATCATATTTGTCTTGTGAACACAACATAAAAACCCAATTTATTTCGAACTCTTTTTAGACAAAAAATATGTTGTTAGAAAGTCGAGATAGGTGCATCTCTTTTTTGAGCAGACAAAACATCAAAATCAGAGCTTATGATCAAGGTCGGAAGACATTTCAAATTGGAACCACTTTTGTCTTATGGAAGTTTTTTTCCAAATATTTGTACTTTTTTTTTATTCTTTTGATATGATTAGCCCTTTTTCTCTTTTTCGTCTTTTAGTTCGTAGGGTATCAGATCGAATTAGGCCCCGTTCCGCAAACCTTCTTAAAAAATAAGTACTTATTTTGCAACTTCTTATTCGAAAATAATAAGGGTCATTCCACAAAAAATAAGTACTTATTTTACTTCACATTTTCAAACTCAAAAATAATGTAAATGAAAAAAAAAAAAAAAATTTTCCGCACCGTATTAAAGATCTCAATGAGATCTATCAAATAAGATCCATAGTGATAAGAAAATTATTTGCGTAAACACATGATTTTTGAGCTTGAAGTTGCCGTATACAAAAATAAGACCATTGCTATTGTGTTGGCGGCCGACGGAGGGAAAGCGTACCGGCGGCCGCGCGTGGCCCTCTCCGGCCACCGAACGGCCGATCCGAGCCGTCCAAAAATTCTAAAAAAAAAAACCAAGGGGGCTCACGCGGGAATCAACGGCATCCGAGGTGTGTAGGGTGCTCGATCCGAGCACCCCTTTTCCGTGTACATATTGGTTTTTTTTTTTAGAATTTTTGGACGGCTCGGATCGGCCGTCCGGTGGCCGGAGACCGGTAGGTACCTATACAAATTCTGATAGTTTAAGAAGCAAACTTCTTATTTTCTGGAACAGGGGTTCTTTTTCAACAAAAAATAAGCTCTTTTTGGAGTTCTGGAACACAGCCTTATACAAAAGCGGCAAATAGAGGAAAAGGGCAAAATGGAAAACCGCAAACAAAACCGACACTTTTTTTAAGTGCTTTTTTAATATATATAATATAAAAAATGTAAAAAATTGGCCTAGGATCCACTATAGCATGTTTCTAACCCACTAGGTCCACTGATCAAGTTTCTAACCCACTAAGTCCACTAATATGTAATTGGTAAGGTATAAAGTCCACTACATTTAAAAAAGGAAATAGTGCCTGACAGAATTACCCTTCCATTCAAATCCCATCCGTTTAAAGCATTATCCCTTCTACTTTTGAAATCACGCCAATCACGACAGTTACATTGGAATTTTGGAGGCATGGGATTACATATGACAGATGATCACATATAACGTTATATACTTGTTCATCAGTTCACATTTAACGTTAGATACTTACATTTAACGTTATATACTCATTTATCAGCTCATCAACTCACATTTAACGTTATATACTCTTCATCAGAACAATGGAATATTGACCTGGCCTCATATAACAATGTGAGAATACATTGTGATGAAACATTCCCAGATTGGTTAACATATTAACAACTTAAACAGCCAAAAAATTACATCATTGACAAATTCCATCATTTACAAAATGCACCATCTAAAACAGGCCATCACTAACAGCTCAGAGGCGAAGTCAATTCCAATCAAAATGTACAGACCCCTTAACCAAAGAAAACCCTAAACCAAAAAAGAATTTGTCTCTGAAACACTATTTCACTATCTCTCTCACCATCTTGCCAACAATCGCTTAATTTGGCTCATTTTGAATCTGTCTGGCCTGCCATTCACTTCAAAACGTCAGTATCGCTACATGCTGTAAGAGTCTTTGTAGAGTGGGTGGAAGAATTTGCATCTCGTGCTATCATTCCCAAAGCACATAAGCACCGGAGATTGTACCAATTGATCAGTGGGAGTCGATCGCCATGATCTACAAACGTTTTGAAACCGCTTGATATCACCCAAAAAGAGATGAGGAAGCATCAAACAAAGAACATCAGTTGGAAGGCTAGCCCAGTCTCTATTTAGTTCTTTTTCCGATTCCTTTGAGTTTTCAACTTCTCTGTCGGCACCATCTGCCATAGTGAGAGCAAGAGAGCTATCACCAAAGCAAAGTGTCTAAAAACAAATATGAAAAGGACCGGTTACGTACCAGAATGATAAGTTAATATACTCTTTTAAACAGATTACAAAGAAAACTCAATAGCAATTTCTGCCCCTTCATATATATAACCCTTTGATAGGCCAATGTTAGATGGTATTTTGACTGTTTGAATTTGAAAAACAAGAACAAGCAAATACAAATAAATAAACAAAACGGTTCTCTTTCAAAAGGTTTGGGAAAAATAAAATACCTGAAGGCATTGTAAAGGTAAAGAAGGGAAGAAACAATGTGAGGCTCGCTCATTGCAAGAAAGCAATGAGAAATTATGCCCCTAAATTCATATAACTCTCTTGATAGGCCAACGTTAGATGATATGTTAACCGTATGAATTTATGAACCATAGCAATCGAATATAAATGAACTAACAGAACAACATTCTATCGAAGACGAGGACTCCGTTAGGAATAGTCTGCAGCAGCTTCACCATAGTGTTTAAGCTGGACCTGTATAAAATACAGCCGTTGATATTTAACCATATATATAAGTAAAATACAGACAGAGGTAATATGGAACATATATAGCATTATATCTTGTTGCATTACTACTCAAAGTTATACGGGAAATCATATATAACCCTATATATTTCAGAACAGAACATCATATATAATTTCTCACAAGACAGTAGACCATATATAACGTTAAATCAGTAACTATATATACATATAAGCAAAAATCATTACCTGTCCTATTCAAATATATAAGGTTATATTTGTGCTTTTCATCAATCACTTATTGATTTGGTCCGCGCAGCGGCCTCTCCGACTTGCTTCTGATATATTTGGAGTTTTTTGAATAAATATATAATGTTATATGTGTGTTTTTTCTAGGGCTAGACATATAAGGTTGGAATAGATTGTGTTTTTTGAAAAATATATACTATCAACATTGATATAACCATATATACTATCAATCGAATCCCTAACTTAATTCAAACATACCATACCAGATCAAAGATTGATATAACCATATATAACCGTCATTGATATAACCATATATATACTTTCAATCGAATCCCTAACTTTACCAGATCAAAGATTGATATAAGCACATGCCCATGTCTGTTACACAATCAAAACCCTAACTTTACCAAACACCAACCTAGCAAATATACATAACCATATATACCCAAAGTTCACTTTTAGTTTTCTAAGAAACATACCGAATGGATCGAAGCAAACAGAGGAGATTGACGGCAATGGGGATGAACCGAAGGGTTTCGACAGCGACGAGGATGTAGAATGACCGAGATGAATCGAACGAAATCGGAGATTGATTGACGGCGACGAGGACGTGAAACAAAGGTGAACAACTGTGACGAGGATTTGAGGGCGATGGAGAAACGAAGCTGAACAATTGCGACGGCGTCCAACCGAAACGAAGGGGAACAACAGCGACTAGGGCGACTGTTGGTGAACGAGTGCGACAGTTGGTGGACGACGGAGATCGTCTGACAAAGAACGCCGACGACAAATGGTAGGCGATCGAGGAATGGAGGAGCAGACTGTCTCGATTTTTTTCCTCTCAGTCTGGTTCGTTTTGAAAAAGAAGGGGAAGGGGGGGGAGGGTGGAGGGGTTTTGTAATGGGTGAAGAATTTATTTTCGGATAGGGATTTTTTGAAATGGCTGAAAAAACGGGAATGACTAAAAAAACGGGACAAAACGTTTTTAAAAAGCAGGGGTATATTAGACTAACCGGGGTTATTATATCCTTAGTAATAGGTTAGTGGACTTAGGGGTTATAGAATTTAGAAGTGGACTTATGGGGTTTGGAAAGTGGTATAGTGGACCTGGAAAAAATTCTCCCTAAAAAATGGTACATTAAAAGAAATCTAAAAGAATATATCTGAAATGGGAGTACTGTGAAATTAAATAAGCAGTGTGTTTAACGGCACTAAGAGGGAATAAATATATAGTTAGCATCAGATATGTATCCCGTTGATATAATAGTGATGAGTTTAACAACACCATGCGACTCGTGGTAGTTGTGGAATTACAAATCGATACGCATTTAATTCGGCTTGTAAAATTTGTTAATTCGGCTACTGTTTTATTTATGGAGTGGTGGTGCTACTGGTACAGATTTAATATCTGTACCAGCGAGTACAAATGACTTTATAGGCCTCTTTTGGGTCTCAAAAAAATGATCGGAACCGCTCATTTTATTTAGAATACTTTGTTTATGATCCTTGCAAAAAATAAGCTCAATCCGATATCTGTAAGGGCATTTAAAAAACATCCAACTTTGTCACAGAATTCAAGCATGAATTCTAAAGCAAAGTTGGATGTTTTGTAAACATCCTTACCGGTATCGGATTGAGCTTATTTTTTGCAAAGACCATAAACAAAGTATTTTAAACAAAATGAGCGGCTCCGATTATTTTTTTGTAACCCAAAACATGCCCAAAAATGCGTTTGTACGCATTGGTACAGATTAGGTACTTGGATTAAGCTTCTCATCTTTCTGTACACCAGAAAATTATTCTTTCCATTTTTTCCAATTTTCTAAAGATGAGAAGTTTGATCCGAGCACCTACACAAATCGGATCGAGTTAATGTTCTGAAAAGACCCACTTGATTTTTTTTAAAATTATTAAACAACTCGGATCATTCTTATGGAGCACACTCTTGACCCCACACGGCATGCGGTGCCGGCCACTGCGTTTTTTTGGTGTCCGACCCTTTCTCTTAGCATTATTGTTTGATTATCTGATCGAGGTTGGCAGGTGTCAGTCTCATTCAAACCAGTTGTTGAGCCATCACTGTTTAAAAGGGACCATTATACACGGCTGAAAATGAAGGTTGCAATTAGATACTCATCTATGGGTTGTCCCATTGGTAATAGCGAACATGCGTATGCAACATGGCAGAGTTTGACCCGGGGTGCCTGCCGAGCGGGGTGCCAAGCGGCCAATCCGGTCGTTCATCTCGGAATCAACTGTCCGGATCGAAACATCTTTTTCCTTTTCCTACGACCGAGATGTGCTCGGCACCCCTGCCAAGCACCCCTGCTTGGCAGGGTCTCCCATTCCGTTTGACACCCTATAAAAGCAAACCATGATTTAAGTGGAGAGTCATGGCGGTGGATTGCTGCACTAGCCTCCTCCGAGGATTAGTCGTGATGTACATAAATTATTCCCGACATCTCGATTATCAAAACAAAAAAAAGGGTTGCAATTGTAAGGGTTCCCTAACTCTCAAGATAGTCATTAAAGCTTACTGAAAATTCACTTGGTATGAGACAATGATTTACCGCACGTATTTGAAATGGACTTGAGAGAATTTGCGGGACTCGTGGAGTTAGTGCATCACATGTCTAAATATTTTTGCTAAATAAACGTCCATTTTATATTGTCCTATGAGTAAATCCAAGTGGAAAATCATTCTGATCAGATAAAGGGAAAGAATCTTGTTAATGACATTACCTTAGTCTTGTACAATATGGATGGCCAAAAGTAACTTTATTGCCCCGTTAAATTGATTTGTTACCTAAACACTATATATATTAAAATTCTGATATACGTTATTTGATTGACTGCTAATTTTGCCACTCCTTTTTTTGTTAACGCCACTCCCCTGTAAGTGTATTTTTACACTTACAGGGGAGTGACGTTAACAAAAAAGGGAGTGGCAAATTTATTTCCCAATTTGATTTAACAAAATGAGACTCGTGATAGATTGTAGAGGTTCTAAGTTCTCTCAAGTTATCGCAAGGATTTTTTAAGCCTTGTTCTCTTCCCTTTGCAACAAGAATTTTTCAAAAAATTCCCTCTAGATTCTTCCTACTTTTAACATTTCTATCTCTATCTCTCTCAACTTATTACCCCTACTATTTTTCAAAAAAAAATTTAAAACACAATCCAAACACAGCAGAGCTTTTTTTTTTTGATCCGCAAAAATGCCTTTACTGGCTTTCATTAAAGTCCAAGTTTAGAACTGATACAAGAGATAAAGGAGGATTCAAAATCCAATTACAAGGAAGAGAACTATGTAACGCGAGAGAGGCTACTTGATGCGCCACCTTGTTGGCGGACCGTCGAACCCATTTGACAAGAAAAGCACCTTCTTTGGCATACTGCCGGATATCCAACACCAAAGCTCTAACATTCCATGGTGGTACCAGCTCCGAGACACTAAGAATAATCGCTTGCTTGTTGTCCGACTCCACTACAACCTCTTTCATACCCAGCCTAAGAAGCATTTCGCAAGCAGCTCTAATAGCATACAATTCTCCACCAAGGCTGGAACAAGCACGCACTGTTGTTGCTGCCCCTTCCACCACTTTTCCCCTCCAATTCCGAAGAACCACAGCGGCTTTGCTAGCATTCTTCGGTACTGACTTAGTCGTTGCACTCAGACAAACACAGCAGAGCTTGGAAAGATTATTTCATGCTTCAAAAGACATTTTTCACCACACATTTTGCATGGACTCGTGATAGACCGTAGGGACACCGCAAGTGTTGACTTAGTCGTTGCACTCAGACAAATATTCGGTAGTCGTAAAAGATACAACCGGCCGGTGCTATGAAATTGCAATTACCGACCATGGGACCGGGGCCCGTATGTGGCCAGAAATAGGGGTTGCAGGAAATAGGGGTTGTAGGTGTTGAAGAAGTTCAAAGGTGGATTGGAAAGAGCCGAAAAGGGCGACTTTGATATGGCTGACGGTAATAAGGGGAGGTTGATCGATGGCTGTTTTGTGATTTTAAGGCTCGTGAACAAGTTTGAGTCAAACCTAGGCAAATTCGGCTCGCTAAATTTTTATTGAGCTCTAGTTCGACTCAAGTTCGTTTTAAAATTTAACGAACGAACTTCAACATTTTAAAATTATGCTCAATTTGGCTCGTTTGCAGCCCCACTTAAACTACCGGGCAGATATCATCCTACGAACCACTTGACTAACCCCTGAGTCATTGTTTTTTAGATTAATTCTAATCTCCGCCCAAAAGGTGTAGGATAATGGTGAAAGGTGCATTGATATTTGAGGAAAATGTATTGATATTTTATGAAAGTGTATTAATATTCATAAGATATACATTAATATCCGAACTTATTTAGAATTATGCGCATATTAGTCCCTGCCTAGTGGGCAACTAGGCGGAAATTAGCAAAAACCGTTGTTTTTTTAATTATTGACTCCCTAGGAATTTTCTTTCATTATACTAATACTAATCAAATACTTATTAATGACCAATTTGCACGCACTCCAAACTAATCTTTGAAGTACTGAAATGAATATAGCATGTGAAAAGTTTGAAATATGAGACCAATGCCTCCAAGTGTTCTTTATTACTATTGGAGGACATGGTAGATCCCACCTCTGTTTCCCCACAACAGAAGGGCCCAAATGTAGACAGAAGGTACGATTAGGTGGGCCCTCTACCATTACTATGTGCTATCAGGATCGCAAAAAACCCACGGTGATTAACGTTTGATCTACGTCATGACGATATTAAGGGCTAGCAGTAGGTGCTGTGTTTAATGTTTTGGTTAAATGGAAGATGGGACCCTAATAACTAAATGACCCCAAAGTCTGAGATAATTAGCTTCCATAAAATTCAAACATGCGATCTCATGATAAGCGTACTTATTGCTTACTCAAATCATTGACCGTTACAATATCCCCTCTTGTTGATAAAACTGTTAATGAGTGATGAAGCATGGTTATCTAAGGCCTTGTTCGTTTGGGGATTTTGAGGAATGCTTTTTTGAGAGAAATAAGCGGAGAGAAAGATAGAGAAAATTTATAAGAGACTGTGTCCAAAGATTTTGAGATCCCAAACGAACAAGGTCTAAAAGTTGCGTGTGACCTTCATAAGGGTACAGGCGCATTTTGTTTCAACTATTTACTATTCAATAACTTTTTAAAAAGAAGTTTTTACTATTGGTCAGACAGAAGGGTACTGACGGCCTCGCCGCTGGAGAGGCATAGCTCGGTCATGGTGAGAAGTACACAATAAATGTTAATCAAAAAAAAAAGTACACGCGTGCGGTGGCCAGCCACCGCTTTTGAGTTTGGTGGCTGTAGTGTTTTTGAACCATTTGTCACCAGCGTTACCACAACTCTCGTTATTTTTCCACAATTCCACTTTCCACCTTTATCGTGAGCTACCGATACTTCAGAGTCGCCATCGAAACCTTCCATGTCCATCAACCAAGAATTACGATCGTTCCTATCCCCTGGGAAGCGACTTCAAAGAGAGCTGGTCAAAAATTTTCACATACTATTGAAGGTAGTAGAGTGGAATTACGAAGGTGTAAGAGGAAACTCTTTAAACAACAACAATTAAGTGGTTGAATGAAGACGATTATACACTTAATTTGGTCACAAGTAACACTAACATCAGTAACTTAGATGACCCTTATTCGTGTAATCGTGTCTCATATAACTATATTATTAAATGGAAAGTCATTGTTGTAAAATGACATAAAGCTCAAGTGACAGGTGACAGGTTGACAACAGAGATGAACTGTAACTCCAGATATTTTGAGTTTGAAATTTGACAACCTCTTGGGGCCAGGCTATAAGAGAAAAATCTCTTGTGAATTTCTGAGTTCCGGTGTCGACGATCTGCCTTTAACTGGACCATGGAGGAGAATAGTTAAGGTGCGCAATCAGGTCCAAACACCGTGACCGTAAAAAAAAAAGGGACCTAAAGTGCCAGAGTTGAAAAGTTTAAAATTTGAGAGTCAACAGTGACACCTGTATGCCGTAGGGAATAGAAAATCCGGTAGCGCAGCCCGCACTGCAGGGGTTGTAAGGCGACTGATCCGGCTATTCATTTTGACGTCAAAAGGCTTGAATTTAATCTGAGTTCCTGTTGATTCGAGCCATATCCAATATTTGGATTAAAATCCTAGTCATCCATCGCCGAAAAAGACAGCCCGAATCTATCCTACCAGGATTGTAAGGCGCCCCGGCCGCCCTATAGGATCCCTCGGTCCAGGCCGTAGATGATCAAGAAAAAACCGGAGTCCTACTACCCGTACCGACCAAAAACGGGCCGAAATCGTACCAACGGCCGCGGCCGGCAGTCTCCGGCTGTACATATATACACGAAAAATAGGGTGCTTGATCCAAGCACCTACACACATCGGATGCCGTTAATTCCTGCGTGGGCCCCCTCGGATTTTTTTTATAGAATTTTTGGACGGCTCGGATCGGCCGTCCGGTGGCCGGAGTTTGCCGGCCGCTGCCGTCGGTACGATTTTGGTCCGTTTTTTGGTCGGTACGGGTATCATTTTCGAAAAAACCGTGACACCCGTGGAAAGTGGACTTTCCCCCATCCCAAGTGGAACGAGTCAATGACACGCCTTTTCTTTTGCCGCTGACTGTACACTGAATCATTTCCCAACAGCCTCCGGCACAATTTGGACATAAAATCCTCGCCTTGCTAATACTAGTACTTAATTAGTAGTACTAGTTAAGTCGTCGTGTTATAGTCTACACCATGCATTATTAGTATTTTATTTATATACTCATTATAACGATTCGTTTGGTGCGTCTTTTCTCCATCATCAAACCCCCGTACTTTCTTCTCTCTTTTCTCCATTGTCTGCATCATGCATTATTAATTTTCTCTTTTAAGCTTTTGAAAAATCAGGACCGACTCTGCATAGTGCATACCCAAGTACTCTATCATGTTTTACCTCCAAATATTTTCACTGCTATCAAATATATATATTTTTAGCTAGTGTATATGAGAGATTTTTTGTCCGAGCTTAAACAGACCCTCCGCTAGAAAGAAATAGAATTAGCCCGTAGAATTTGTCAAGATATGTGTAAATTGGTCTGAATGACTGAGTTGTAAAAAAAATCCGATTATCTAAATCCTTACCTATTAATCTTGTTTTATAGAATGCTCCGAAATATTTACGTAGGTGCCATTCAATAAAGTTTTTATTTTTAAAACTTATTTTTTGCATTATAAAATAAATCATTCTATTGTAGTAATAAATTATCTTTAAATTAAAAAATAAATACTTCTACCACTCTCCTCAAAATATTCATTTAATAGTGGGGCCTAATGCTTTTCCCTCAAAATATTCATTTAATAGTACTGCAAAAAAGGCGCTACTTCTACCACTGTTCAATTTCCGTAAGGTAAATTCACTGACAGAGACCACAGCGATTGATGCTTTTCTTCTCCATCAGCACGCACACACTCTCTCTCTCTCTCTCTCTCTCTCTCTGTGCATAATTTTTCTGCTTAGCTTCGGACAGAGCTCTCTCTCTCAATTGCAGTACTTTGACTATTCGTCTACTTGGATTGCTTTGGGATAGATTGGAGCTATTGACGTTTGGAAGATAGGTAAAGCGTTTTGAGGTGTTTGTGGAGATGGAAAGTATCGTACCAGGACGGCTCGTAGGCTGGGAAATTCATGGCTTCCGTACAATGGAAGGTGCGTACGGTTCAAGGAGTAGCTATTGTTTTGAATTAATTTGCTGTGGTTTCTGTTGATATTTTGCGAAATTCCATGTTTTCAATCTGTTTGGTGACTAGTTATGGTAGTTTTGAAATAGTCTTTTTTTTGTTTTTTTGTTTTTGTAATCCAAAATTTTATTAAGAGCACAAACAAATACAAAGACTAAGGAAGGCGTTCCTTCCAAATTTACAAGAAGAAACCAAGAAAACGAATAAACCCCTACCTACCTACCAATAGGAAAAAAAGGAATTGACGAACTAGCTCGGTTTGAACTTTGAACTAGCTTGTTTTTTAGGAAAGTGAAAGTAGTTTTGAACTAGCTTGGTTTGTTTTTGTTTTGTTTTGTTTTTTTATCCGGGTGTACTGGGCAGCTTGTGTGCCTCGATTAATCCTGGGCCCAACAATTGACGACGGAGCAAACCTTTTATGGCCCCAAGGTCTGGAACTTTTTGCTTTTGTGATATTCGACCTTGTGACTTAGTGGGAGCAAGCCCTTTGGTTATTGTCTCATGCCCACTCGGCCAAACCCATGGGGGTTATGAACTAGCTTGTTTTGAGGAAAGTGAAGTAGTTTTGAACTAGCTTGTTACTATGGAAAGTGGAGTTTATTATGCTTAGTTTGCTAGTTTTGAACTAGCTTCTACTACTATTTAGGAAAGTAAAGTTTATTTTGCTTAGTTTGCTAGCTTTGAACTAGCTTGATAAAGGAAATTGGAGTTTATTATGCTTAGTCTTCCAGTTTTGGCGTGGTGATGTACTGATGTGCTGGAATGGGGAAGTGTGATGTATGGTTGGTCGGCGCTATGCTCTTCCCCACGCCTTTTTACCATTCCTACGGCCTGTTTTTTTTTTTTTTTAAATCCAAGAACATCATTCAGCTGTTGATTGTGCTGGGTTTTTTTTTTTTTTGGTGGGGTTTTCTTCCTACCTCAAATACAATTTGAGCAGACTGATAGGGAAAATCATGGTTACCTAGAACACAGATTGTTCCGATTTGCATAACAGGAATGGGAACATGGTTTGCCACATGCCCTAAACATGGTGCGATTGGGTAGGCTATACCTTATAACAGCTAAATGTCTATCTTTTAGATGATAAACATGTGATAAAACAACATACTTTTGATGTTATTCATAGAAAACGCCTAGGCACTAGTATTTTACCATTTTCTTACACTTTGTCTTGCAAAGCTATGCTCTTTCTAAACTTCTATTGAAATGAAGAGGAAAAACTGTGGGATTGCCTGAGGTCGCTACATTTATCGTCTTGGAGCGGGATTGTACCATGTTCACAATGTGCATTGTAAATCACAGAGGTTTTAGTGTTTTTTGGTGATATTTTTGCTGTTTGGTATTTGTTTCTCCTTTGGAAGTTGATTGGCGGGTATGGAGATTGGGTGGGTTCTGGCCTTAAGGCCACGGTTTTTCCGGGAATGTGCTCAAAGCTGGCTTGTCCTCGTCAGTTGTCTGTAATGGCTTCATGTGACTCAGTCCAGGATTACCTTTCCCTCTGTCATTGTTTTAGTCAGTTACAATGTTAGCCATGCCTAAACAGACTGGTAGCATAGCTTGGCAAGATGTATTCTCCTTTTGAGTGTTTGGAAAAAAGGTTTTGCACATAGGAGTTAGGATGTATATGTTTCCTACATGTTGCTTTATCCATTCTGTTTGATGTTCTTGTATTCGCTTTAGGATGTATTGTTGATTGTGGCAATGGTTTCTCTCTTTTTATTTGCTAAATATCTTCAATAAACAGAAAACATACAAGAAATGGAAAAATCCAAAAGAGGAGATGGAAGCAAAACAAAGGGTTGACTGGGCAATGTATTTGAGGACGTAAAATCTACGACAAAGAAAAAAGGAAAAACTAAGTGTTGGGGTGGATCTTATGGTGCAGTAAACTATATGTCTAACGATGGAAACAGTTTTCGTGTTTACTACTAGACTATGAGATCACGATTCTGTTTCAGCAGCGACAGGTTGAGCCGATAAAATTTGGCAACCGAATGCAACTGGTAGTTTAATTTAGTCTTTGAGGTGCTAGAGAAGAAGGGGTTTGTGCTTGCTATATCTTTCTTACGTTTTGCTGGATATAAATTTTAATTTATTGGTAGGGTAAGAACCTTGCAAATGGAGTTGATGATTTGCACATACAAGGTTTACTTGGCTAATGCACATTTTCTTGCTGCATTGTAGCAACTGAAATTTACCAATGTAGAGAGGCAAAATTAGATCATATAGCTATACTAAGTCAACAGTTGAGAAAATTTTGGGAAACTAGGCCTAAGATCTCATTGATTACCCCCCATGTTTGCTCATATTGCTTGTGTTGTCTTCAAGGTTTATAATCTAAATGAACTTAAATGATTATTTGGTGCTGTTACTAGGTTTTGACCTAGTACTACAGTTATACGTTGATTTTTTGCCACATTTCATGATTATAACTAAGCTACAGTTATACTTCTTTAATGGACAGATTTGGATTTTGGCAGCATCAACGAGGAAGCAAAGTCAAGATGGTTGCGACCAAACGAGATTCATGCCATATTGTGTAACTATAAATATTTCACCATCAATGTCAAGCCAGTGAACATGCCAAAAAGTAATTACAGTTGATTGTAGCGTGAATGCACATACTAGTAGTTAATCCGATCTCCTCCCTGTTAAGTAGACAATGTGTTGCACTTTGTACTGCATTGGAAACAAAATTTGTAGCTTTTCAGGAATTGCCTATCCATTCAATGAAAATCTATAGCTCCCAAGGTTGCTTAGTAGTAGAAGATGGTTTTCTGATCATTATTTTGTTTGGCATATTTTTAGGTGGTAGAATTGTGTTCTTTGACCGTAAAATGCTCAGAAACTTTCGTAAAGATGGTCATAACTGGAAGAAAAAAAATGATGGGAAGACTGTTAAAGAAGCTCACGAACACTTGAAGGTAAGTTTTCGGATTGGTAAGATGTTTAGCTGGCATGATAAGCTTTATCTTGTGATTAATGGTAGCAAAAGAAGCCGATGTGCTCCTCTTGGACATATTTTGTCGGTTAATAAATTGCATGGGCTTGGATTGATAAAATTTTGCTCATTTCTAATATTTACTCAAATGGATGCATTGTGGCTTGTGAGTCCATAATTGGCCTTGGGTAGAACAGAGGGCAGAAACGGATGTGCGCTTCAAAACCAAATTGTTATATTAATATTTGTTTAGTTTTTTGCAATGACTACTTGGTTAGTAGTCCCATTGACTTTGCAAATTAACGTCCATTTATGCTTCTTGCAGAGGAATGACGCATGCTTCCACACTTTTTCTAGATTCTATCACCCATCATCTATCACATGAGAAAGAAGACCCTCATGGGTGGCCATAAATTGTGCTGAGAGTGTCCATAGAGTATCGGGAGAGTGTCCTTGTGTGTTCTAGGGTGTTCCTTGAGTGTCCAAATGAAAAAAGTTAAGAAAAATGCAGGACACTTCTGATTTGAGTGTCGAGCACATGTCCAGAGAGAGTCGATGTCCGCCAAGTGTCTGACTCCAGTATGTCACCTCCGGCGAAGTGTCCGAGCTACATAGATGATACATTTTACAACTAGAGTTATTCAGTATAAGTATTTGATAAATATATCAGGTAAAAGCAAGGGGACAAGTGTATCAGTTAAGTACAAACTCTCAATGTTCTCAATGCTATCTTGGCTGTTCAGAATTTGTTTCTGATTTTAGTTTTGCGAGCTGGTACTGAGCTGGTTTCTTCTGTTACTGTTACTAGTTTTCAGAACCACACCAGTTAATGCCTCTATTAGTCAACCTTAGTTCTCTTGCGTAGAGGATGAGGAGGACAAAGCTAGGACAGGGAATAGCAATCTTGAAGAACAACCTTAGATCTCTTGCTTTCTATTGGACTATCATATCTGTCTTGTCTTATATCTTGTTACAACTTACAGGGGGCTATCTTCGCTCCCTGTGGATGCGTTCTTTTTCTGTTTTGTTAGTGTTTTATTTGTTCCTTCATTACTGTTGGATGTGTTAGTTACAAACTTCAGGGAGCGTGTTTATCCGGGAGGAACAAGTTTCTCTTCCTGTTCCCTCTCTAAACCAAAAACAAAAACGAAAGTTCTGCTAATGAATTTTCTAGTTTCTGAAACATCTGTCATCTGTGTACTAAACACAAAATTAGCAAGAGATACTATTGTATTGAACCGATTAATTCTTTCTAAAATTAGTTATGGACCGTGTGTCTACTTCCCTTGAACGCAACTTTCCATCAATAAAACTGCCAATCCACTCCTTTTTCTATTAATTACAGGTCGGTAACGAAGAAAGGATTCATGTATATTATGCTCGGGGTGAAGATAACCCAACCTTTGTTCGTAGATGTTACTGGCTACTTGACAAGTATGAAATGATGGTTAAGCTAACATAGTTTCATGAATCTCCTTTCCTACTTTTCCATGTATTACCAATATGATGAAAAATACTTGGCACGGCATATGGATAATGGTTGCCCAAGGTAAATTTAACTTTTCTTTGTTGAAATTTCGTTTTAGGACGCTGGAACACGTAGTCCTTGTCCATTATCGTGAAACCCAAGAGGTTAGTCTCAATACCTTATTGTAACTCTCTACCTTATTGAAACTCTCTACCTCTATACCTGCACTTGTGAGTAAGAAGTATGGAATTCACCCAAGAGGTTGTCGATAATCAAACTAGTACCAGAATTATGTTGAAATGGATGTGTATACCTGCACTTGCGAGTAAGAAATATGGACTTCACCCAAGAGGTTGTCAATAATCAAACTAGTACAAGAATTATGTTGAAATGGATATGTATACCTGCACTTGTGAGTAAGAAATATGGACTTCACCCAAGAGGTTATCGATAATCAAACTAGTACAAGAATTATGTTGAAATGGATGTGAACTGACTGATCTCAACTCAAAGCATTGGTTTAAGCAAACATTTGATACCTTTAGTTTTATAGGAACGTACAAATTTGATAACCAGAAAGAGGAAAGCATACAGTGAAGTTCATAATGTATTTAACCATAACCAGAAAGAGTCCCTCCGTCCCCTTTTGTTTTCCGTATCGACAATCCACCTGTAAGTTCACAACATAGACACCCAAAGAAATCAGCAACCTTTTGATTGCATAAATGAGAAGATACATTTCTAAATTAAAAATATCTGTAAGCTGATCCCTATGATGAATGATCTGTCTTTCATTTTCTCGTAAACTTTTTGACTTATCTATTGGTATTTAATGGGCTGTGGTTGATCGTGACTCAGTCGCAGGATTCTCCTGCCACACCTGTGAATTCAAATTCTAGTTCAGCCCTCTCAGACCCATCTGCTTCGTTGGTATTATCAGAAGAAACTGATTCTGGTTATGATCCTGCATATTACACTGCTGAGAAAGCACAATTAGGTGATGGTAATGGAACTTCTACCAATCCAACTCTATTACGTGGTCAGTGATGATGGGCTTATTTCTGTTTATAGTTATGAGTTTATGTTGTTAAAGGATTCTTAGAACAACTCCTGTCTTCATTTGGATTAAGCGCTTTGTTTTTATTTGTTAAATTCGTTGCTGTTCTTACATAATTTTGAGAACACTCAAGTTTTTCGGTGGTGGTTGGAAATTGCTGTACTGTCTTCTAATTTTTCTCCTATTGGCTCGACAGAGCCAGATGACAGCATCATCCTCAAAGACCATGAAATCAAACTTCACGAGATCAACACACTGGAATGGGAAGAGCTTTTGGTGCCAGATTCCAAGTTTACTGGGCCTGACCAAGGTGGGTGTTTACTTGATGCTTCTTGTAGAGGAGCTAGAAGCTCCTCAGGAAACCATTGGCCTTGCATCTTTATAAGTACTTTTTTTACTCTCTCTAGTTCTTTTGGCAGGAAAAAATGAGCAGCAGAATCAATTTGGTACAAATGGACTCACGAGTAATGTAAAGCTCTCTCTCTCTCTCTCTCTCTCTCTCTTATATATATATATATATATATGGATCTTATTGTTGTTGATCAATAGCTTGATATATACTATTGGGCCCATTTTCTAACCACTTAAGCCTTTTGGACAATTGGTAACTTGACACATAGACCCTTTTTCTTTCCCTGTACTTTAGATGCACCGATAGTTTTTTATTTGAAATTTTGTGCGACACATTTAGATCTTACAGCAAGTACATGATAAAGTTTCTCTGGATGTTGAGCTAATTTCTTTTGTTAGCCTTCTTTAAAGTTTTTTTTTCTCCCCTTTTTGTGGTTAAAATTGAAATAAATGTAGCTAAGGGATCATTGGATTTGGGGAACTGGATAAATGATAATTAGATCTAGTACCTGTGCTTTTGGCAATGGAATTAGATGTGAGAACTCTAAGAAGAGACCAACAATATAAAGGATGGATATAAAATCTGTTGTTTGCTTTTCTGGAAGGAGGTATAAAACGGAAGAAGTATCTCGTATAAAACGGAAGAAGTATCTCGGTTCATACTTGGTCCCTGGTTTATGAGGACGAAAATTGAAGAGTGAAGAAAGAAAATCCCCCGATTGATAAAAAAGGAAGAACATCCGCTAATTGTCTTTAGTATTCAGTTTCTAACAATTGTCAGAGAACCCCTGTAGTGAAGGGCAGGAGTTCAAGCTGCAAGTTTTCTCTATTCTGTAGAGATCCTCTGTTCTGAACAGAGAGTAAATATGCCTCTGACGTGATAACAGCATGGTATAGTTTCGAAAGCACGACTTTGGCAGTATTAGCAGGGTACATCTTTGAGTTGTCAATAGTCTGTCGATCTTCATGCCACTATTTTGTGTTCAGGTTGGTATAGCGCGGCTGATGTTTTTTATCATCGAGATTCAACTTCAATATGCACTCTTCCTTCCGCTTCTTTGTCTATTTCTCATTAATTCTTCTTCAAAGTAGTTTCCTTACTTGTCATTGCAGTCTAGCCTGAGTGATGCATCTATCTACATGAACTTGATCCACTAAACTTACTGGCCCATTATAATGTTTGAATCCCAAATTGTTGTTGAACTTAATCACCTCATTGTTGCTTCTTTCTGATAAGACAGCATAACTAGCAACGATTTATCTTTGGTTATTGCAGGTTACAACCCAATCAGCCAATGAATTACTGACGGAAAATTCTTTTGGAAGTCTCACTGAGCCAGTTTCCCGGAGTAACTACATTCAATTCAACACGCCGGACAATCTTTTCCTTCCGGGTATAGAAGGTCAAACTGATTCAAGTTTCCAGAGAAAGGATTCTCAACTGGTTACAGTGGGAACTGGTGATTCTTTAGGCGTTCTAGGCAACGATGGTTTGCAAACTCAAGACAGTTTCGGGAGGTGGATGAACTACATCATGACTGATTCACCAGGATCAGTGGATGATCCGCATCTCGAATCTTCAATTCCAATTGGTCAAGAACCGTCTACGTCTCCAATGATGAATCACCCTCAATCTTCTGTCCCCAGTGAACTATTCAGCATTACTGATGTCTCTCCTGCGTGGGCTTTTTCAACTGAAGAGACTAAGGTTCTTCCCCATTTGAACAACGATGTTACTGTTTGTCATCTGATTTTCTGCTTGATTTTAATATTCCTTAGGAAAAGGTTTTTCTATTTTGTTGAAATGCTCATCACAGGCGTTTCCTTGTGTTCTGTCTGCTTCTTTTAGATTCAGTGGCATCATCTTTTACAAGTTAAAGCGTAGGTCCAACTTGACAATAGTTCCTCTGGCATGGCATAAACTGTCTTTATTCATATTCTTCTCGTTGCTTCATTTCAGTTATCATATATGTGAATTTGTATATCATGTGGGTGTAAAGAAAACGTTGTTTGTGGATGGGTTTATGAACTTTCTTACGGGATACCCAGCAGCGTAGGGCGCATATCCCTAATAAAGAGATTCACATTACAGTCTCCTTTAATTACTTATCAGAAAGGTGTTAGAAAAAATTGACTTCTTGCTTTTTGCTTATGTTTCATTATTTATAACAAACTAACGAACTTCAGTATGTGCTTTTTGGCAGATTCTTATCACTGGATTTTTTAATGAAGGGCATCCACAGCTTGATAAGTCCAAAATATATTGTGTATGTGGAGATGCATATAGTCCTGCTCAAATTGTCCAATCTGGAGTATTCCGTTGTTTTGTTTCACCACACCAAGAGGGATTAGTAAATCTGTATTTGAGTTTTGACAGCCACAGTCCCATCAGCCAAGTTCTAACCTTTGAGTATCGTACTCCACTGACGCGGGACCCTGTTATTTCTGTGGAAGATAAGTCAAAGGCGGAAGAGTTTATAGTTCAGACGAGGCTTGCTCACTTGCTCTTTTCTACTTCTAAGAGCCTTAAAATTTTATCAAGTAAAGTATCACCGAATGCCGTCAAAGAAGCCAAAATCTTTGCTCGCAAAACTTCCAACATTGCTGATGGTTGGGCACAGGTGATCAAATCAATTGAAAATAACAGAATGACAGTTGAACGAGCAAAAGAAAGCTTCTTCGAGCTTACGCTGAGGAACAAACTCTATGAATGGCTGCTGGAAAGAGTAGCTGAAGGGTCTAAAACTTCTGACTACGATGATCAAGGTCAAGGAGTAATCCATTTGTGTGCTATCCTTGATTATACATGGGCTGTCTCACCATATTCGTTCTCGGGCTTATCATTGGACTATCGGGACAAATTTGGATGGACAGCTCTTCATTGGGCTGCATATTACGGAAGGTACAAATAGCTCGTCTGTAATGTTAGGTATTCAAAATTCTGACACACTACAATTCACTGTACGTAGGTTCCTAAATACTCACTCTGTCCCACAATGTTATCCCTTCTGGGATGTTCAACTTTTATAAGGGGACATGCATTTTAAGTCACTCAAATTCAAATATAAACGCTTTTATTTTTTAATTCAGCAGATCCCTGGTTCCTTCTTTCTCTTTTTTTGAATATATCTTTTTTGCCATTAATGATATTTTTCCAACATTGCCCCTTTATCCAACTTATTAAAGTATTCATAACCACTTGCAAGTGATAGTTTTGGAAAATCAACACACGCACACGCACATACATATTCGTGTGTGTGTGTATATATATACATATGCTCTGACTTTCCGAGGTAGACATCCATTTTGCGACAACCAAATTGGAATTATGGATAAACAAAAGGGACGGATGGAGTACAATTCTTGGGACCCGTGAGAATTTTAGGCTTTCCATACTCCTTTACATAACCTTGAAGCTTCTATTCTGTAGTCTTGTGTTCTGCTTTTTGTTGTCGATGTTACTTATGTACTTCTAACAGTATCTATCTTTTCAGTGAAGGTATAGTCCGCATTATGTGATACCTGCATATTCGTGGCTGATATATTTCTGCTTTTGCTAGATTTTGATTAGTCTCTATTTTCAGGGAGAAAATGGTTGCTGCCCTTCTATCTGCTGGGGCGAAGCCAAACTTGGTGTCTGACCCAACTTCAGAGAACCCAGGCGGATTCATGGCATCTGATCTAGCATCTAAGAATGGTTATGACGGTTTAGCTGGCTATCTTGCAGAAAAGGCTTTAGTGGAACACTTTAAGGATATGACAATAGCTGGAAACGTCAGTGGTTCATTGCAATCTACAACTCCTGAATTAGTAAATTCTGGGAACCTAGATGAAGAGGAGTTGTATCTGAAGGACACTCTGTCAGCTTATCGGACGGCTGCTGATGCAGCAGCACGTATACAGGCTGCATTCAGGGAGCAGTCTTTTAAGCAAAGGACAAAGGCTGCTCAGGTTTCCAGCCCAGAGGATGAAGTACGCACCATAATTGCAGCAATGAAGATCCAACATGCATTTCGGAAGTATGAGACAAGGAAAAAGATTACTGCTGCTGCCCGAATTCAAGATAGGTTCCGTACTTGGAAGATAAGGAAAGATTTTCTCAATAAGCGACGTCAAGCCATCAAAATTCAAGTAAGCCCTCTTGAAATTTCCTGCATGCCAGGGTTGCTATTTTTTTTTACAGAACATCAAGCATGAGTTACTATTTTTATTCTGAAAAAGGGTTTGTTTGCAAACTATTTTCAACGCACAATGTCAAAATTTATCAAAAGAGTGGTTGTTTTTGTCCGGAATTGATTTTTTCTGAAAAATAAAACCATTGGTCTTGACTTTTACACAATGATAATCACACGGACTTACATTATCTGATCAAAAATAAATAAATTGTAGAGGAGATCTAAGCATGAGTTACTATTTTTTGTCTGAAAATGGGATTTGATTGCAAACTATTTTCAATGCACGTTGTCAAGGTTTATCAAAAGTTTGATTGATTGTGCCAGGGATCCATTGCTATGAACAATAAACTAGTGATCTCGACTTTAACACAATGATAGTCAGTGAAGAGTGATCACTCAACTTTTGTCTGATACAGGCTGTTTTCCGCGGCTACCAAGTCAGGAGGCAATATCGGAAGATTATATGGTCAGTCGGAGTTCTTGAAAAAGCAATTTTACGTTGGCGTAAGAAGAAAAGAGGCTTTCGTGGGCTTCAGGTTTGCCCTGATGAAGCTGTGAATGATCAGAAGCAAGAAAGTGAAGTGGAGGACTTCTTCCGACTCAGCAGGAACCAAGCTGAAGAGCGAGTGGAGAGGGCTGTTGTACGTGTCCAGTCCATGTTTCGGTCAAAGAGAGCACAACAAGACTATCATAGGATGAAAATGGCCCATAATGAAGCAATGGTAGGCAATTTTTTTATCAACTTAATAGTTACCTAAGAAGCACGGACAAATCTACTGGCCTTGCGTATCATTCTCTGACCATTGTCGGACACGACACAACCTAAATATGTCAGTTCACAATATATCCTTTGATAGACACACAACTGAGACAAGGATACGTTGGGAACACACGAAGGACACATCAAAATGCAATATTAAAGAGTTGGCCCAGAGGCAAAATTTCTGTGCATGCATACTTAATGACTGCTGATTTATATCTTCACAAAGTTAGTACTATTTGTGTTTTCTATCCTAGTCTGATAGAAGTAAATGTTTCCTTACATGTATCCTATAAGACACGTAATGCTAGATAAATATATGTTATATGGTTTCCTCCCATGTATCCATAAGATACAGAATGCTATATTATATAACATACGATATATTCAATTTATTCGTGCTTCTGACATACTTACAATTGAATCTGCTATGTCACTTAACCAAGTTAACTTTGTTTTTGCGCAGCTGGAGTACAAAGGACTTGTCACTCCTGATTATGATATGGGATAAGGGATGACTAAAGTTTCCCAGATTTCAGGTAATATTTACTTGGAAACTTACTTGGTACTGCACTGACAAAAGAAAAGATCTCAAGGGCAAGTTTGTGTTCTTGGCTGCAACAGGTAGATTTTGTAAATTCCTAGATTGGTGTAGTCCTACTTAGATTTGGCCCTTCTTTGTGTTTTTAAGAAAAGCGAGGCGGCTGTGGTCTGTTTCAGTATCTGTCCTTATGGTTTGGGTACATTCTCTCTCTTTGATAGTGGTCACTTGGTTAGTGATATCTTCACGAACAAACCTAATCCTAATGTTTCGGGATGATTTCGAACAATTTGTACCATTTGGTCTGTGCTCAAAATTTCTTCTGTGGGAAGTAGGATCTTTTCCACGTTAATGGCTGCAAGTATGTCCTGGCTGCTCATTTTTTTTATTGTAACTCAGTCTCTAATGTTTACGAGCCAAGATGCACTGTGTATGATCCCCACAAAATGCTGTGAGTGTATTAGCGTAAGTGGAAAACTCTTCCTGGATTGGCGACACCAAAACGGGAAGAAATGATTGGGTAGGAGGCTAGGAGCCTCGCGAGAGAGATGAGCCCCTTTTCCACCACACACTGGGTTGGGGCATACACACTTGTCTTGGGTCAGGGTATTGAATAATTTTCCCTCTCTGGGGATAGATTTTTTAGAAGCGAACTGCAAAAACCTAACAGAACCAAAAACACTAAGTGGAGAGAGAGAGAGTCAACTATACCTTTACTCCAAAAAAGCAAAAAACAAAACAAAGATGTCCAGAAGCTAATAAGGTGGGAGAAGCTGAAAAAGGCTACATACAAAAATATGAACTTCCCAATTTGAAACTATAACCTGTTAATACTTGTTTCCAAAAGAACCTAAAACAGTGGCATCAAAATTCCTATTAGTAGATAAGGATATCTGATTGTTCCTTCATTCTTCTAATTAAAGGTATTGTGAAAGCCATTTAAATCCCTCACCATATCCCATCTTTCTCACAATGCTGCACATGAAAATCTCAAGAGGACGGGCACCAGAGTCGACAAGGTTAATCTTACCCTTACCGGTAGTAACTCCAGTCAAACCCAAGTGATATTCCAACTCATCCTGTGAGGCAGCGTAGGGTATATCGATCTTATTACCAAGTATGAGAAACGGGACCTCAGCAAGTGACCTGTCTGAAAGGAGGGCGTCAAGCTCCATTTTGGACTCTGCAAATCTCTCTCTGTCATAAGCATCGACAAGGTACACGACAGCATCCACCTGCATGATTTTCAAAAAAGAGGATCACATGCCTTGGAAGCTACATTGCAATTTGCAGACCTATTTTCGGATATTAGCTTGGAATTTGGCTTTTCTTGCCTTGAGAGATTGGAATGACAACAGCAATAACAATAGCAAGATGGAACATTAACTCAAGGTCCCTAAAGGATTTTCTGCTAACTCGAAGTTTAGGAGCACCTCGACTAACCCCAGGGCTCGCTAACGACTGAGCAAATCTCTAGTCAGCCCAAGGTATTAATTTTGCCGGCGGTGCCCAAGTTAATTCCCTGTTGTTGAAAGCAGAGGGGTAAAAAGTTCAACCCTTCAAAACTTGGATGCAGAGACGTCAATGGACTGAATATGAACAATAAGATTGACAATCACTGAAGATGTAGAGTGAACCTGATCACTAGTCCTCAACCACACTCTCTCCCTTCTTTGAGTGCACGAAGAAGACCGTTAGTTCTAAAGCTCGCAAGGATAGATGAACGAATACGAATGTTGGAACATGCAATCTCATGCAATTGCCGCGAATTAAGAACTAAACGCATGACACATGAACACAGAACACCACCCTGATCTTCTGCATAATACGATTTGCACACTCATTGCGTCTAATACGTACATGTACCCACATATAAGCATGTACACCAAATGCTACTCAAAGTCAAAAGAATTGCAGAAAACAGTACTTCTTAACAAAACCCTAATTGTCACAAGAATTATACCTCAGCATAGTAGTCCTTCCAGACTCTTCGAGCGATCTGATGGCCTCCCAAATCAAAAGCCTTAAACATGATTTTCCCAATACTCAATTCCTCCGATGTCGGATACTGTGTTGGTTGATGCTGTGCCAATTTCTGTCAACATCCCAACAACAACTTACGGAATTAATTAATGATCTTGTTTAAGGTGCTGAAGTATTCATAATACAAAGAAGAACCGCATGTTCTAGCTCAATGCTGAGCAAAAACATGAATAAGAGTTAAAAAGAACAGAGAGTATATACCCCATGCAAATTCTACGTCTGTCCACGTTAACATTCGGGTCAAAAAAAATTTAATCTTAATCAATCAATCGTCTCAACGAACAGAACTTAAAAACTAAAAAATTACTACCAAAATCTCCAAAAGGTTGAATTTTTTTCAACATCAATCTATAATTAATCCTAATTTTCATGTAAACTATATATAAAAGTCACTGAACATCTATAACATCTACTCATTACTTCTACAAAAAAATTACTTAATTTTGTCCAAACACAACCTAGGTCTTGTTGTGCCTCCGGGTTAATCACACACTAATGTGCGAAAAAACAGGTTATGGATTATCCCCTAACTGCACATACGTTCATGTTCATGAGAGAGAGAGAGAGAGAGAGAGAGAGAGAGAGTACCTCTTCTTTAAGCATGTGAAGCAAGGTGGTCTTTCCGGCATTATCGATACCCAAGAACAAGATCTTGGCCTCTTTCTGCCATAACCCAAGAGACGCCAGAATCCCATAGAACCAATCAACAAGAAACATCTTTATAACTGCCAAATTCAACACAAAAATCCAATGGCAGAGAATTTCCCACTGAAACAGCAGAAGAGCCAAATCAAACTGTAGATATATTGCATGTACGTATCTCTATCTATATATATGTATAATATGCATGAGAGAAAAGGTCTTGCGCAGGGAAAGTTTGTGTTTGTGTGGGATTGAAGATCTTTTACCGGCTGGGCCGGTGTGTGTGGGCTGAGTGATTGGCTTGGATGCATGATGTGGATCGATCTGCAACTGGAAATATCCGGTGACTACTACGATTGGTCTTCTCGGGCGGGGCCGACAAACCAATCAGAGCAGAGCTACTCGAATTAGAGTTCGTGCTTGTTTGTCAAAAGATTGATTGAAGCCGATTTTTGTTACACTATCTAACTACAGTTTTAATATATTTTGAAGCTCGTTAAGCTTTTAAAAAAATTGGAAAAGGCTACTAGTGCTCAATTTGTTCAGTAAATGGTTTTGAAAAAATCAAAATTGCTCGGGATCGGCTGATCTGTTGAAGCATCTTTCAAACTAAGCTTGAACAATTCACCAGCCGGCTCATTTTATCGTCCTATCTGTGTCATACTAGAGCTCATCTCCATATCTCTCATCTCTTCATGCTCCTTCGAACTCTCAATTTTTTGGCTTACCCTAGGCTGACAATGATCTTAGCACTTAGAGAGAGAGAGATATGTTTAAAGAAAATTAGTTTATTCGGGTATGGGTATGTATGTGAAACAATTATATTTTTTTCATGTAAAATAAATGATCAGATGCATTTATAAATTCAAGGGAAAATGAAGGCCAATGACGTATTTTGATAACTAATACCCGTCAAAGATATTTTCAGTATTAACAAATGTTCTTAGCTTGTTCTTGGTGGGTATTAATTATCAAAACACGTTCTGGACTGTCATTTTCCCTAAATTCAAATTGCATTTTTTACATAATATTACAAGTTTTTTTTTTGGTGAAAAACATTCAAAGCCCAGCCCAGCCCACTCAGCTGGCTCAAGTCAGAACACAAAGGCCCAAAACGATGGGCATCTTTACTTCAACCGACCCAAACCCAACTATCGCTAGGGCCTAGGGCTCCCCAAGAAATCAGATAAAACACCTTCTTCTCATTTCAAACCCTAACGTGAAAACCCTAACGCCGACTCTCCAGGGCCAAACACCAATCAGGTCTCTCTCTCTCTCTCTGTATGTTCTGAATTGGCAGTTACAGATGCGTTTATTGGTTTACTGATTAGTGATTTTAACAATTGTGTTTTTGGTATAATAGATGGCGAAGTCGAAGAATCACACGGCTCACAACCAGTCACACAAGGCTCACCAGAACGGGATCAAGAAGCCCAGGAAGCACCGTCATGCTTCCACCAAAGGGGTATACTTTCTATATACTTACATCTACATTTATAACCGTCGTGTATCCATGTGAATCATGTGTATTTGTTTGTATTTTATAAATGCACAGAAGGATCCCAAGTTCTTGAAAATTAGGGTGGAGGTTTTTTTTCCTCTTCTTGGCAGATTCTTTGGGTAGTTGGTAGTTTAGGAAATTTAAAGTTGAGCCGGTTTCACGCAGAAGGGGGTTTTCTCTTTATGATAATGATGATAACTGGACGCCCGGGCACACGCACAGTTATGCAAAAGATGGAAAGAGGAAAATCTTGAATTGAGATTAATCTGGGATTGTGAAAGTAGAAAAGGGGGTAGAAGAAGAAAGAGGCAAATCTTTTTTCCTGCAGTTTCTGTAGGTGGTTGAAGTGTAGTTTAGGAAATTAAACCGGCTTCATAACTGCCTTTCACAGCAAGAGGGGTGCTCTGTTTATAATAGTAATAGATAATTCATATGAAATGTGTGTTTATTTGGGTATTTATGTACAGATGGATCCTAAGTTCTTGAGGAACCAGAGGTACGCGAGGAAGCACAACAAGAAAAGTGGTGAAACAGCCACAGAGGAAGAATAGATGCATCACCCACCTTCTGAAATGGAGCTCACAGGATTTTCTCTAGTTAGGGTTCTGCTTTAGTAGATTTTGAGCAAGTTTTACTTCACTGTGAGAACAGTTATCTGTTTATTGGCATGGGTTGAATTTTACTTGTTAAGTATGAGACTATGAGCTAAACCAAATTCTGATTTTGTGGGATGTTACTATTGTTGTCTGGTAAGGATCACATTTTTATGAGTTAGTTATTTGAAATTCATTTCTCTTTAGATTTCTGTTCCTCTAGATTTGACTTTTTGCTTTGCTGCATAATGATGCATCTCTTGTAGTTGTGATTTTAATTGATAGCTTGTGCAGCTATTATGGGGGATGGGAAGGGTAAATTGTTTCCAACAAGGGGACAGCCACATTCTGGAATGGAGATCATTAGGTTTTCCCTCATTAGGGTTCTATCTAATAGACTGTGAGCTAATTTTTACTCACTGTGAAACGATTTTTGCTGCATTGTGATGTGATGTGTTTACTTGTTTAGTACAAGTTCATCTATTTCTGATGATGTGTCTGTTCATGATTTACCCTTTGAGCGGTTGAGCAATCATTTTCATTTTGAGCTTGTTATTTGCAATCTATTAGCTACTTTTGTTTTCCTCCTATTTCTGTTTTTGTTTGGCTTCATAAAGATGCATCCCTGTAGTTCTTGCTCTTGCCAATTCATGGATGTTTTATCTTAATTGAGCATAGCTTGCACAGCTTTTATACACGGGACATCCTTAGCGATCCAGGGGACAGCTTATGAATCCTATGTTGTAGTTTGTGTAGAATTTTGTGCATTACGGCGAACCAATCGATGGGTTCTTCATTGTTGAAATCGTAGCAGCTCGTATTTGGCTGCCTAATAACTTGGTGCGGATCGTTTATACTCTGTTTAAACTTTGGTGGATGCTTCTTTGGCTGCTGAATGAGTTAAAGTTAAGCTATGGCCTGTCCGAATCGAATCATCTGGTTTTGTAGATCATGGTGTGGTCATGTTTCGATGATATGCTACTGTGGATTGCATAAGGTGGCGTGACTTTAGCAAGTCAGTGCCAAAATAGTTTTGCCAAGTCATTTTATGGCTTGTTTGTTACAATGTCTAAAAGTTAAAAATACCTTTGGTTATTTGCACTGGTTTCGGAATCTCATTTTTTTAAATGCCGATCTATTGGCGTGGATGATTTGCTGGCAAAGCCAAGGTTTAATGACAAATTTAGCACAAAAGATGAGTCATTTTTTGGCATCAATTTTAGTTTATTGGTGGAGCATCGCTTTGTCATTTATTTTGTCAAACTTTGATTTTGATAACGTACATATTCATGGGTGGACTTGCTCTTGCAAACCACTTGTCTAAGAAATGGACCAAGAAATGTTCTTTGAATCAACCTTAAAAAGAAATGTTCGGTTTGATACAAGGATTTCGAGAATGCTAATAATAAGTCGGTTTCGGTGGAATGGTTTTGAGACTGAGAACGGAATAACTATTGCACTTTTATTTAGTGAACTGAACACTGCCTTGAAACTCGAAAGAAAAAGAATTGTGTTATTTTGAAGACGCACAAGGTCTGGGATCAGTAGTAGCTTCCTGAGCGACGAGAGCCTTTCACCTCTGCATTGGCCGACAGTAGAACTCCTGTGTGAAAGGTAAATTCTGAAAAAGATTAGTTTCTCCGTCTACAATATGCTCGAACCTTTACTTTCAAAATCTTCCACACCGAAAATAAGACCGAAAATAAGCATCAAGTTTTGTTTTGTTTCTTTTTTTTGTTTTGTGTTTTTTTCCATATACTATTTATCATTAATGGCAAGTTTTTGTGAAAGAACTCCGATAAGCAAAAAAAAAAAAGAAGGCATGAATAGACCGGCCTAGCTTTGGTCTCTCTGTGCCAGTGTCGACCCAACACGGATGGTACACACCAGAGGTGTTTTTGGTCGTGCAAATCAAAGGAAATGATGAGATGGATGGAATATATGACAAACGTGGGGTGTTTGAGTAATGGCTATATGTCGGTCAAGATGAAATTTCAAAAACGGGGGATTAGCCACCCAGTTAGGAGCAAGCCTCCCCTTTACTGCCAGTGCCATAGCAGCCACTTGATGAGCAACGGAGTTCGCCGATCTTCTAACCCACTCCAACTTGATGTTCCATTGTTGCCTGAGCTTTCTAATATCCATAACCAGAGGAAAGACCTCCCATGGGGGAACGAGCGCTGAAACACTGAGAGAGATAGCTAGTCTGCTATCTGATTCTCTCACCACAGAATTAGCATTCTGGGCCCAATAACGTGCCTTCCTGATGACCTCAAGCTACCCTTGCAGCACTGAATTCACTTTGAACTTAAAGAAGAAACCGTCAATTAGCTTCCCAAATTCATCACGGACTACCATTGCTGCTGTTGCCATAGATCCCTTGGCTTGGGACTGCCACATCACAGTTAATCTTAACGCTGCCAGGTAGAGGTTTTCTCCATGCCGTATTGGCAAGAGTGGGAGCATTTTGGCGCTCCAAAACCTCTCTCTGAGCAGGACTAATCACTTCAAATTCACAACGAGCTTTTGAGGCTCTTAATGACTGTAGACACAGGATCCACCTCTGAATGGTTGAAGATTGCTTCGTTTCTTCCCTTCCAAATGAACTATGCTACAAAAGCCACGCGCCCAATTACCTTGGATGCTTCCTTGAGACTAGAACTGTTATCACTAACATTTGAGGTCCAAATCAGAATATATTCTTGCACACTCTCCACCATAAATTTCTCACTTTACAGGGAACATTCATTTTCCAAATAACCTTCCACACATGCTAGTTAAGTTTGAAAGAGGATTCAGGTTTATCAACACGAGAACTTGATTTCGCGAAGGCAATTCTATAACCAGATTTCACTGTGTACATACCTTGAGACTTGAGAGATGTAGTGCCAAATGAGTCTATCAGAACAAGGAAGAGAAGGCAGAGCTATTGTGGAAATGGCCTTGATTTCTTCTTCTGAAAGAATTCCCTTCATCTTTTCCATGTCCCAGGCTCCCAATCCAGGCTTGATGACATCTGAAACTGTCGAGATTTCACAATCCAGTGGTTTTGTTGACGAGAGTTTAAACCGATGTAAAGAAGGGATCAACTGCTGTCCTGCAGGGTACAAACCAAATTCATACATTTGTAGATAATGTGTAGTCTCAGTCACAGTCACTCTCCTTCAATACGCAGGAAAATTCAGAGCTAGATGTTAACGAACAAAAAATGAAGTCCCAGGTTGAAAGCTAAGGAAAACCTTCAAAGTTGCAAGAAAGTGATCCAGTCTGAACCCTCACATATTAAGGTGAGGGGAATGATGTAGCAGAATTTTGGTATTTATTAAAGCAAAACAACCAGAATCCGTGTCCCCAACGCTATGGCATTGGATGCTTCACAGATGAGATCTGCAGTGTGCAACCCAAAAATATGAACTTCAAGTATCTCCCCGTGGTCAGGTCTGTATATCAACTGCTGAGGATAATAAATTTACTTGGGTCATCAAAACCATGAAATATACTTCATCGTCAGCCAGAAAGTTCAATCACGATTCATAAGAAGCATAGATGTGCAAGAGGAAATAGAAACATTTTCAGAGGATTAAAATTGTAAAGGAACAACATAGACATTTTGATACCTATTTACAAGTGGAGGGAGACTAATGACAAGGGAAAAATAGCTTTTGATCAGCACAAAAACTCGATATAACAAGGGAAACATAACATGATGATTAGTGACAAGCAGCACAAAGCAGCTCTGCAGAAACATGAACGAATGACTTCTTTTGAATTACTATCAGTTAAAGCTTAATACTAGTCCATGACAATTGTCTACTTTTGAAATTTCAATTGAAGCTCAATCAACACAATGTACAAAAGTAGTTCAATTCAGTCACACTCACTGATATGCACAACTCCCCAACAAGAATGGCAAAAAAGAAGCAAAAATCCTAAGTACCGAAAAAGAAAGTAGACCTGAATTAAATTAGGCAAATGAAATCAATAGCTTCAATTCAGTCACACTCACTGATATGCACAACTCCCCAACAAGAATGGCAAAAAAGAAGCAAAAATCCTAAGTACCGAAAAAGAAAGTAGACCTGAATTAAATTAGGCAAATGAAATCAATAGCCTCATTTGAATCGTACACAATCCGGACAAAAATTGAGCTTTTGCATACCCGAAAATGTGAGGTCAGAATAAATTTGGAGAGGATTGACGCTGTTTGTGAATGAAAAGCAAAAATACATTATGTATACACACCCCCACACACAGAGAGAGAGCGAGAGGGGGGGGGAGAGAGAGAGAGAGAGAGAGAGATCGGGTCTTGGGGAAAATGGCGACGGCGACTGGTGTTCCGTAAGAAACACGCATATAACAGACGGCGTCGAGTTAGTTCCATTTAAAGCTCGCATAATTAACACCCGAGGAATACCGAAAACGACGTCATCCTCACTCGTTGGTACTTCGCATCTTCTACCTGAGAAGTCCTTTGAAAACATATCCACGATCTTGTTTAGAAAATTGTGAGCGCATTCGGGTTTATCTCCATGATCATAGTTGTTCATGTCGAAGAACTTTTGAACGGGATAATCCTCAACAAACATCATTTCAAACGAATACTGATTGATACACAATCGGAGATGATAAGTGTGAATTTGTTTTTGCCAAAATAGATTTGGTCACACCGTATCAAACCTTTGTTCAAAAAAACGACGTCGACGTTGGTAGCTTACAAGCATTGGATCTGCAACGTGAATTCGTCAAATTGCGATCTCATTTCGATTGATCTTCGTGATCAAAGTCGTTCAAGTTTTATAGCTGATGAAGAAGATTGAAAATGTCAAATATCATTTTAATCGATTTCGGAATGATGTGTAATCGGAGATGATCAAAGTGATTTTTTTTGTGTGTGAATAGATTTTGTCACACAGTATCAAACCCATTATACTCCGGCAAAGATCAAATTCACTCCTCCGACGAAGGGACGTCCCCGACGGGGAGAGAGAGAGAGAGAGAATGTGGGTTTTCAGCAGAGAAGCAACTACTCGGCTGCTCACTACTCCATTGTAACAGGTCCCTTAATTTCGATTTTGTGTAGCTTTCATTGTTCTTGGCAAAAACAAAAACTGCTCGATCACTACTCCATTGCTAGTTTGAAAGCTATTTCGTTTATATGAGAGAGATTTCATGGTCTCACTTGCATTTTACCTTAATCTGTTGATGATCTTTTGTACACACTCCTATTAATCTTCGACAAGCAAGAAATTTAATTCTTGCTCCATTGCATGTTCAAATTGAGGCAATTGTCAACTACATTTGCGAGCACTGGTTTTTGCAAGGGATTTAGGTTCTTGGAATGGAAATGGTTGCTTTCAATTTGGATTCTGGACCTTCTGAAATGGTGACTTTGCCACTCACTGCAATTGATCAATTTGCATTTTTTGATTAGTTCAACGACGAAATCTAGGCAAATGAATGAGATTTTGTTGATTTAATTGGGCTCCCGCAAGTAGGTGGTAGGTTTGGCCCTGGCATTAGTTGAGTGCGTGTGCTGGCCCGGACACCTGAGTTATCGAAAGAATGAGATTTTGCTAGGGATTTAGGTTCTTAGAATGGAAATGGTTGCTTTCAGTTTGGATTCTGGACCTTCTGGATTCTCACTCCCTCATAACCAGTAGAATAAGCCTAGCAATTAGTGAATCAATGAGTGCCCGGATTATTTACAGTCCACACAAGCCTAGCATTATAGAGAAGGCTAAGATAATAACCTTAGCCAGTCCCTCTCCTTTCTTCAAACCCCTCCTTTTCAGCTTTCTCCCTTGCTTGAGGCTGCACAAATTGATTGTTGAGCAAAATCAAAAAGATTTGGCACTGGGATTTGTTATGTCGCTGCACAAGAAGAAAGAAATAGAAAAGAGACTGCACACATGACTTTCTTTATTTTATATGTGTGATTCTATCTGAACCCATAGAAAAAAAAAATCGCCGGAATTTCTCTCTACACCCATTTGTAAATATTAGTCTATTCCGAAAATGACATCATATTCAATAATTCTTAAACCTTGTTTTCTTTGGATACTGCCTAATAACAACCACCACCATCCGCAGACAATGGGAAAAAAATGGAGGGAAAATGCTGAAAGTGAACAAGACCGTATGATAGAACTCAGCCATAAACTATGTTAATCCACTAGATTCATTCCCTCTGCTACAGAACAAAACCATAAATGGGCTGCCATTGCTGATCTATGCTGCATTCCTCAAGGTCTTGCCCCTTGGCCTCAGAAGACTGCCTGATTCTGCTCTAAATTCAAGGAGGTTGATCAAGCTTGGTTTGAAAACTTAACAAGCTTCAAAAATATGATCAAGCTTAGCTTGTTTATTAGACGAGCCAAGCTCAAACGAGCTTAAATCAATGATGTTTAATTGCTAGTTTAATTATTGTCTTTCTGCGAGTTTATTGGAAGACCATCATTACAGTTTAATTGTGTAAACAATGGGCACTGGAATCAGACATTTGCGGTGTGCTTGAACCCATGACTTTGTGCCCTGGAAACCATCAGGAATGCTCCTTCAGGAACAAAACTGTATGAAAATACCTTTGAACCCTTGAAAAATAGGAAGATTTAGAAAGCAAGATTTCAACTATATATTATTCAATGGACTATAATGTCATCATTGGCACTTTAAGGTGCAAAGCAATGATGTTCCCTAACAATGGCAAGTGATGATCATGTCAACAAGGCTTAGGTGGTGGCAAACTAAGAAAAGGATTACTTTGCTGCTACTGCTTTCCTCAATGTCTATACAGATTGGTGCTGGTTTCTGCTTCTGTTCTGTTACTGTGTTCTGGGCTGTACCTGCTTACTGGAAAGATGGTTTCTGAGGGAACATGAAATTGTGTTCGAGGGCTTCTCTTCTCTTGATGCTGCCTTGAAGAGTTACTGGTTCCTAGTGATGATGCTACTTCTGCTTCTTCTTTTGGTAAGCAAAGAGTCTTTCAAAAACATTCCAAACTTTAAAAATTCGCGAAAGTGCGAGCACAGTGATGATGCTACTTTGGTTCAAGAGCAATGGAATGCAGGTCCTGCTGGTGCATATAGCTTGACTTGGGTCTAATTGTTTGTTGGTTCTGCTCAGCTTTGGTTGTGGCTATCTGCTCCAGTACAAAGTTTTGGTTCCTGACTTCTGATGCTACTAAGCTTCTTCAAAGAGGGTTCTTTCAAGAGCAGTTCTACTCCTTGTTTTGGCTGCTATGGTCATGTTTATGCTTCAGTCACAGAGGTTGGTCTGTCTTGGATGCTGTCAAGTTTGGGGGTGCTGCTGCAAATATAGTTTTTTGGTAGTGCAAACGAAGGAAATGAAGAGATGTAAGGAATATATGACAAAGGTCGGATGTTGGAGTATTGCTATTGATCAGTCAAGATGAAATCTCACATAGGTAGGAAAGTAATTCTAAGCTCGATTAGACTACTTGGTTGACTGATTGTAGCATAGGAAAGTTCTGGTTATTTCATTCGAAGAGGGTTCAATTCGAAACTTTTTTCTGCTTCAAGCTTCAACACACTAGAACATGAGTGATGGAAGGATTGATGAATCATGACAAGCAAATAACCAAAAAACGATAGAGTGGTTAAGTGGTAACTTCCTATTCAGTCCACACTAGAGATTCCCAACATATACTATGAGCCATCTTATTCACTTCTTTTGCTCATGCCAGATCTTTATCTGGCTCGGAACAGGGAAAACAGCACCCCACCATAACAGCCATCAAAAAACGAGTTTCAAAGTGGAAACAATTGTGAACAAAATTAAGTCCGCAATGACTTGAATTACAATCTCCAAAAACAAGTTTTTGCAATTCTTATATTCTGCCTGGCCTGAGAGAGGCAAGTTCTCTAACTAATTTGTTTGTTCTTACTTGTCATGTGATCTATTGCTCTTTTCCTTCCAAGGAGACCTGCATTCTCTTGAAATTCCCTGATACAAGCTCTCTCCAAAACTTTTACACCAGCTGTTATGCTGCAACTGGTTCACTAGTCGGACTAGAGACACTAGAATTTACCTGCTCCAATAATTAAGCGGAGGAGAGAGATTGATTTCTGTCAATGTGATGCAAATGGGCGAGACCCAGACATTAAAAATTCAATGTAAATGGTTTTTAACTATCCTATCTAGAAAACTTGAAAGGAATACGTCCAGTGTTGCCATGCTTGCTCAGCATTTACTAGTCGATATCAAAAGCTTACCTTGGCTGATTTGAAGAGTTCCTCAAGAACTTCAGACGACATTGGATGAGCATGAACTGCAGACTTTATGTCCTGCAGGGTACAAACCAAACCACATTCATACATTTGCGTATAATGCATAGTCTCAGTCACAGTCACTCTCCTTCAATAAGCTGGAAAATTATGAGCTTCTTTGACGATGTTGGCTCCTTTTCCTAAAGCGTTTAAAGAATCTCTATGCTCGGGAAGAATCTGTTTGTATATTTCAGGAGCAAAATTCACAGCCATCGGTTGCCAATGTGGGACTAGAGAAAATACACTTAAGTTCCAACAATTTCAGGAGCAAAATTCACAGCCATCGGTTGACATTTCTGTATATTGGTGTGCTAATCCAGTTAGTTAGAAAAGGAAAGTTCCGCACCCTGGCTGCATAAACTAATACTACTATCAAAGAGGTTTTTCCTTTCTTGGGTGGAGGTTTGGGGCATGAAGCATAGGTTTTTTCAAATTTTAACCACAATTTAGTGGTAACATGCGACTGTTTCAACTCAAAAAGGAAAATACCAATTCCAATTAACATACAGAAGAATAGCTATCCATTCAGGAACAAACTCCAATTTAAGAGCATGCATGATCACTAGTAATTACTGTCTTCCCTGCAGGTCGCAGAAACACATACAAATCATTTGATTGTGTCTAAGTACTAACAGCTCATTTGGATTGAGGGATTGAGGGAGAAAAGAAAGGGGAAGGAGGGAGAACTCAATCTCTCCTCCGTTTGGATGATCCACAAGGCGAGAGAAGGTGAGAAAGGGTGAGAGACGAGAACCCCCTCAAAGCCCGTTTCTGTTTCTCGCCACTTTTGGCGCGATTCCGTGAGAAAGGAGAAGAGAGAGACGAGTGGGGAGCGTGGGTGAGAGTAGATCTCACTCGCTCAACTTCCGGCAGCACGTGCGAGCTACGACGGCGTCTTTTCGTAGTCGGAACAATGGCTGTGCGGTCGCCGGAGAAGAGAGAGGAGAGTTCCAGGTCTCCAGAGATGGGAGTGAGAGTTTGATTTCTCACGTGTATTTGGATGGATTGGTGATAAACCACACCCCTTTCTTTTCTTCTCTCACTAATAAGGGAGACCACTTCCCTTTCTTCCCCTTTCTCACCTGGGCAGCCAAAGGGGCTGTAAGTGGTGGGATTGCCAAAAGTATCTGATTAATTACTTATTGATTCGGGTATAATAGTACGTTGTTGCATCGATCCCTAAGGATCATAACAATGATGCAAGGTACAAAATGAGTCAAGGAACTTAAACAGGCCTGCTGCTAATGTGTCATTAGCTTAGCTAGGTTTATTATTTCAGGCTTTTAGTTTATGTTGCATGTGGCCAATTTTTTGCATATTTTCTTGCACGGCTGGCTGGCTGGCTCTAGATAGCGATATATACCATGGACAAGTTCTTTACACGTACGTTCTGGTCAATTCGATCGGGGCCTAGAAAGTTTACCAGCTAGCTGCTGTACACGAAGGAATCTCCTGCATGTGTCCTTTTTTTGTTGTGTGATTCCCACAGTTATCGATCCTGAAAACGACTTCTCTGGGAGGTGTAGCATGTATGGCCGACACCACGTATCCATTTCAGTACTGTGTTCCCACTCATACCTCCTTCTCGATAACAGTCGTTCCAATTTTATAGGATGTCCCGAAGGAACCTCATTTGTCCAAGTAGAGAGAGAGAGAGAGAGAGTGTAATGGCGAGAGAGAGAGAGAGAGAGAGAGAGAGTGTAATGGCGTTGGTTTTGGCGGGGACTGGACTGGACTGGACTGGACTGGAGGAGGCGGCCGTTAAAAGAGGTTATAATATTGGGCTGGAATATATGAGACGGAGATAACGACGAATAAACACTCGTTAACGTGCACGTGGTGAGTTGGCTATCGTCGTTCCTTCTTTATCTGAGAGCAAATAGGAGCACGTGGCTTGACGGGTGTAAAGTGATTTAAAGCACGTTGACTCAGGCTTTTTACTTAGATTAAAATAATTCTTGACATATCAATTTCATATGGGGACCGAAATTTCATATTACATGATCGACATGATACCCAAAACACACGGTTACCGAATGTGGTCACCGTAGTATCGTTATTCATATATATAGATTGGCGTACGAAAACCGATAGCAACACTTTAGCATTTTTGAACATGAGACTTCAGGAAGAAGCAAAATCTTAAATCTTGTATTTTGACCACCTAACTAATCCATTGGGATTATGATACCGTGCGCTTTTATTATTGATGCGAAATCATCTTTAGTAACAAGAAGATTGCGATGAACCCCATGGGATAGATCAAGTGGCAGCAAGGATGAGCTGCAAATACAGACATCCTGAATCTAAAACTTAACAATCTCCTAGGCCTAGCCTTCGACTGGACCGGGGAGGAGAATAATCGAGGTACGCGCAAGCTGGTACGAACACCCCTCACCATCGGGAAAAAAATACGATGAAATTATGAATCTACATGGTCCACACTAGAAATTATGTACAGCGTACACGTAAGGGTTTGCCTTGAAACCTTTTCTTACATTCTAGTAATTTTATGTATTTTTCCATTTATGATGAAATTAGTAGTAATAGACATGGTAAAAAGTCAAAAACACTTTCAAATCACTTCAACTTGCTTCTACTCGCTAATGGGCTCTAGTCCAGTTGGCGTCTCCTGGTCCTCTTCATGTGGGAATTCAGAGTTCGAGCCTCTCCCGGTCCTCTTCATGTCGGGAGCCAGAGTTCGAACTCCGCTGTTGGCGTTTGGAGTTCACAGATATGAATAACTTCTGAAATCTCTTGTGGACTAACCTATATCCATTAACTCCCGTTGATGTATACAATTTTAGAAAGAAAAAAAAAAAAAAACCTTGCTTCCACTCGAAAAACAAATGTCTGAACAAAAAACTTTTTCCTTTATTAAAATTTCTGAATGGATGATGTGAGATTCCAAATGAATCATTTGTTGAAATTGTTGGTGTGGGAAAGAGGTAAATAAAAAGAAAAATGATATTGGCACTCCAAAAATTGATGGAGGCACTCCAAAAAATAAAGAAAAATGATTTTAAAATTACACTGATTTTAAAATACCTGCATCATTTTTTGGAGTGCCAATATCAGTCGCCAAATAAAAATCACTCCTGATTTTTTGAGGCGAAGTGAAAGCGCGTTAAACATTTTGGTCATTGGGTTGGTGACTTGGTGCGCAGACAACAAGGTTAATCGCAATGGAAACCCTCGTAGTTTTACTAAATAGTGGCAGAAGAAGGGACTGTCTAATATATAATTGGAACCCCCTGGATAAATTACATTGATAGAGCTAAGTTGAGTTTCGACTAATATTATTTTCCCTAAAGACAGTTGGTAACTTTTAGTAACTTTTTTTTTTCGGCTTATCGTCATGATTGTTACATCATGTTGTTGTTCGTTTCGACAAAGAGAATCAAAGAAAAATATAAATATAGACAAAATTGAAAAAAAAATTATATAAGACAACTCTAAATGCATTAAAAGATGGCATTTTTCATATTTTTTTGAACTTTTTTTTTGGTCTTTGGTGAATTTTTTTAAACTTTGATCTATATTGTTATGTTTTTTTTTAATTCTTCTCGTTGAGAAGAACAGTTAATGCAAAAAATTTGACTCATATCTAGTGAAAAATTAATGGTGAGTTTCTCCTATCGACTAAATTAACTAAAGCCCATGTTTTCATGGACTTTTAAGTAGGTCATTTTTATTTACATAGATAAAATAAAAATATCATTTTGTGGAAACAATTCGAACCTTGTCGCCACTAATGGAATGCTCAATCACCGTATACGCTTGTTGAACCTCACTCGCAACATAACCTCTAACTTAGCCTTTTCCAATCTCATATCTCCACCCGCTTTTCTCTCTCATTCTATTTTTGGCTGCAATCTATTGCACAACTACAGTACCATACACTCATAACCCCTGTTAAATCACCTTCTTCCTAATCCCGAAATACCACTCCTCCCTAATATCTACAAATGCGACCATCCACTGCATTTTTTAATCATCATGAGCATCAACATATAACATATTCACATCGCCAGAGCCATCTCTATCACACACATACCATACCACACCACACAACTATTGTTGAGCGCCATTAGTCACTATATGATCACTACCATCCATTGCTCTATTGCACAATCTTTCCATCACACAACTTGACTTCACTAACCACTTCATCCACATTTCCACGATAAAATCAAACAAGATCTATCCCTCCCGCTCTTAGCCACAAGATTCAAACATGCACCTTAAGGTCGTAGTTGCGACAGGTTGAGAGGGCCTCTAATATATGGGAAAGATAAAGAAGATTGATGATGTCATTATAATAACTCATCATTTATTGACCTAGAAATATGTTGAAATCTAACAACATGGTACAAAATGCCTAAGTTCAAGTCATTCAATAAACAAATGGCAGTATTCATTAGACCACTTATGTGGGATTAAGGTGTCAAAATCTATGTGACTCGCAGTGTCTTCGTTTCCCTACACACAAATTATCAAAATGTTATTTCGGTGATGTAGTGTGATTGGCAGTTTGTTGAGTTTTTTAGGTGGATTTTGAGGGAGGCATGGTGGCCTTTTAAGAAGAAGAAAGAAAGAAGGGAGAGAAAAGAAATTAATGTGTAAACCCAGGGGTTTTAACTTTTCAGTTAAAATATTCCATCATACAGTATTTAACTTGGCTGTCAGTCTTAACTTCAGAAACTAAAGGGGTGCTTTCGTGGTTTCGAAAGTACAACGGGGGCATTAGTACAATTTCCTCGAACACTATTTTCAAGGGTCGGGCACAAAAACACTTCTCGCGGAAAAACGAATAAAAAGCAGACAGAAAGAGAGAGAGAGAGAGAGAGAGAGAGAGCAGCGAAGGCACTACGACGTCAATGGTGGTTTAGGGTTTCAAATTGATTACTCAAACGTCCGAAATTAATAAACCTCTTTTCTTATCTCTCCTCCATCTTTCTCTCTCCTAGTCCTCCCAAATCTTAATCCCATCTCACTCCCCCCAATTTCAATTAGTTTCTCTAGTCTCTCCACTCCGAGAATCGGTACGGAAAAAAACGGAGGTGCGATGGGTGCGCAAGACAAGTTACCCATGGAAAACACTTCGCTTCAGGTCAGTCGCATAACTTTGTTACTAAGTTTTCGCCCTAGAATTGGATTCAGTGTGGGTTACTTGGGTTGGGCCTTTTTCACTGTTTCTTGGATTGTAATTCTCAGTTACGGACTTCAATTTATTTGGTTTATTACATGGTTTGGTTATTAACTTGATTTTGATGCTGTGAGAAGGAATTGTAGCTTTACGACTAGGGTTTGCCTCTCTTTCTTGGGGTTTGGTGCAATTGCAGTTTATTGAACTAGGGTTGGTTAAAACTTTTCCCTCTTTTTCGGGTTTCAGAAGAAAAATCCCTTTTATGTTTGACGTTTCTTTATTGGTCCAATCGTTGGTGGAATATTTCGTTGTATGTTTTTATTTCGAGACGTTTCTGTTTGCTGAATTGTGGAATAAGATGGAATCAGTGCGTTACGACTAGGGTTTGCTTCTCCTTTTTGGGGTTTAGTGAAATTACAGTTTATTGGACTAGTAACTTTCCCTGTTTTTCGGGGTTCAGAAGACAAATCCCATTTATGTTGCACGTTTCGGGTTGAATAGTTCATAGTATGTTGTTATTTGAGAAGTTTCTGTTTGCTGAACTGTGGAATAAGATGGACTTGGTGCGTTACAATCATCAGTGTGATGGCGAATAGGGGGTTTGTGTCTTATCAGTGTGGCTGTGCTCCGGCTTGGAAGTGTTGCATGGCAATGCTTTATGGTGGCAGTACATGTAAATTGAAGTGATTGGTACTTGTAATTATAGTTCTTTTTAAAAGGAGAATTGTTGGGTGTAAAATTTGATGGGATGTGGCCCTAGGAATGAATTGGAAAAGTCCGCCATATGCTGGTTATTTTGTAGCTATATAGTTTTTAAGGGTTTGGACTTCTGACTTCGGAGAGTCTATTTAGTGTCCTAAAAGTGCGGACCAGAATTCTCTCATTTGGGTGATCCTCATGTCATGTGATGCAAATGAGGGCACTACGATCCCATTTTGGTGATCTGGGCAAGCATTTTTTCAGCCCCAATGTAAAATCATCCATTCAATAAATTAAGTTAATCGAGCATTGGTAAGTACTTCGTAAAAAATTGTTTGTCTTGAGAGAAATAGATGGTTAGAACTCTGACCGTCTATTTTTCCAATATATGTTTTATCTTTCAGTGGTGAGTTTCTGTTATATATGTCTGCTTATTAGTGTGACGCTGTCGTCCTTTGTTTTTTTTTTTTATCTGAGAATTCTTCCACACACATGAAAATGCTTCGCATAGCCAGCTTTATTTTAAATTTTATTTCAGCGTGTTAAAGTCTACCGTCTAAGTGATGATGGGAAGTGGGATGACCAAGGAACTGGGCATGTTACTGTTGATTATTTGGAGGTGTGTACATTTTCATGATCTAAATTTGTGGTCAAAGGTGGTGTGTGAAAACAATTGTCAATATACTTACTGGTTTTCTTTTTGAACAAATGCCACACCACAGCGATCCGAAGAATTGGGTTTGTTTGTTGTTGATGAAGAAGACAATGAAACATTACTTATGCACCGGATCAGTTCAGACGATATTTATAGAAAGCAAGAAGGTATTTTTTTAGCTTTCACTTTAGGTTTTTGTATTTATTCATTTTCCGCAGTTTGTTGCTTAAGGTAACCTTCATTCCAGATACAATAATCTCTTGGAGAGATCCAGAGTATTCAACCGAACTGGCTCTGAGCTTTCAGGAGCCTACAGGGTGCTCTTACATATGGTAATTTCTACTTATATCTTTCTTAACATTTAATTCCATTGCTCTATAGTTTCTTGCCTTTATTCTTTGTTATTGCCTAATTATTATCATCTCATTGTTGCTGAATGTCATGTATTTTTTGGTGTAGGGATCAAATTGGTAGTGTCCAAAGAAATCTGAACTTTAATACTCTTAGCAGTAAGTGTTGCTATGTTCCACTCTTAAACTCTTATTCTCATATTTCCATGTGACTTGTCCTTTCCTGAGTTTCGGATATTGAACTTGTAGGAAGTTAGGATTTTGTCTCATGCCTGATTAATTTATTTGTTGGTGGTGTTGGATGGGATTTTGAGTTACCCATTTAGCAAGTTGAATTGTTCAGGTGGTCTATTATGTTTTCTATTTTGCCAAAATTGTTGGGACCCTTTATGTTGCTGTTACAGCTTGGGTTTAAATGTAATTCAGCTATTTGGGCAGTCGAAACAATACAATTCTTGGCATGATGAAAAAAGAAGAAATAATTGGGTTGGATTGGAACTTGAATTTGCTTAGCTTGCTAATTGCGACAACTGACCTTGTTGCTTCTATACGGGGAGCTTAAAACTCTCTTGGTGATCCAAGATGCTCAACACTTGTGCCATCTTAATTTTGTTTGTTTGTTTGTGAATTGGGTTATAAATGCAGTAGACTTCTCATGGGATTCCTCTTCAATTACGTGCATGTGCCAGTGTCTTGGTTCAGTTGGTTGGGTTCAGTATTATCTAAATAGTTGAAAAGGTGCCTGAAGTTGTTTCAGGATTTGAATGATTAAGCTAAGAGGGCAGGGTTATAGGAGGGTTGACTGGAATTTCAATGTTCTTAGGTATTCTAGTATCGTTTGAATCATGTGCGCGGTATGAATCTCTACTGTGATCATATGGAGGAACTCCGTATGAGTCTTGGTCATGTGGTTGGGGTGCATCGGGATCGAGGTAGCTATCTGGAGCTACTGCATAGGCCACTGGTCACCCAGGTATAGAAGCTATAAATCTGCCGTGTGGATCGCTGGGTAAGGCGGCTTAGATGGGTTTGACTTAGAGGGCTTAGTAGATGGTTTCATCTGCATAATCGACTGAATCCACTTGAGCTTATTTCACATTTTCACTAGGTCAACTACCTACCTACCTCTTCTCCTTTCCCCTCCTGGGTATGATCTTGAACCTTCTCTAAATGGCCTTCAATCTGCTTCGTTCGGGGGGTAACACAGAATAGAATAACAAGAGATATCTGCAAATGCTCATGCATTCTGCTTGATCTTCTAATCAGTCTGTATCATTTGGTTCTCTGGTTGCACTTATCTGATCTTGTCTCCTCCATTTAGCTCTCTTCATTTCGTTATTACAGCCTGAAGGATACGTTAGCCAGTCTTCCAACATACTTCATGTCATTACCCGTCTCTCCAGTTTCCTCTGCTAATAGACTGGTAAAATTGCAGCATGATTGTGTACTAGGGTAGGGAATAGTTCATGTATCATCTTGCAAATTGGATACTGTTCGTTGGCCTGTAAAGGAAGTGATATTCGGAGTTGGAAGTCTTGACGATCTTCACTGACTTCTTTTTGGGAATTGTTTGTGGAGATATGCACGTAAGTGGAAAACAGATAGGACTATAGGAGAGTGGTGATGCTGGGGGTGATTGGAATATTGGATATCCATGAGGTGCTTTGCTACATTGCTTTGAATGGTGTTTTGTAATGTAGTGTATTAGGGTTGGGAGATTTCTTCCAGTTTGCTTCCTTTCATGTGGGAGGGGGTGATAGGGTGATTCTTTATGGCTCTTGGTGTTGGGATGATGATTTGCAAATTGCATCTCTTTCGATTCTCTGACCTACAATGAATAGGAGAGCATTAGTGGCAGACTACATCCTTATTGAAGTGTATTCAAGTCGACATTGTACTTGACTATAAGGAGACCGGTAGGCTCTCCTCGATGAAGAGGCCTGACGATGATGGAGAAGAGATTCATTATTTTGGGATCTTGAAATGCGTGGTTTCATTTTGGTTGGAGCTGTGACCAATCTGCTATTAAAGATATGGTGGAATGTATGATTTTCTTTAGGATAATGGGTTGAGATACTAATTAAGGCATGGACACTGGGTGATTGACCATTTGTTTATTTTGTGGGATCTCTTCGCACGAGACTCCCTCTGTTGTTGCTGTCTCTTTAGTGTAGGGATTTACTTGCATTTGTGTGGCCAAGGGTTATCAAAAGTTTTACATTGTGACGCTCCTATTATGAAATTGTGTTACACGCTTATAGGAAAGAGTGGTAATTCAGTTGTTTTTCCTATCTCGATACTTCTTAAGCAACCATCGCCAAACATGTTCCTAACTTAGTTTTTTCAGTATCTTTACTTATCACCTTAAAATAAGTTCATAATCACCGAACGGAGCCTTTGCCCTTCAGATCTTTGTTCTCTGGTTTATGAAAATGCTTCTGTCGTTCATAAGTCTGCTAATTGTTGACTTGATCTTGTTTCTTCTGCAGATGATAGTTATCATGGTGGCAACAATGAATTAAGGGAGTTGCCTGCAGTTGAGCTGTCTACCCTTCCTTTAATCCTGAAGGTTTGAATTCTGAACTGATGCCTTTGTTTTGATTTGTTATAACGTATAATATTATTATTGTTTTTGTTGTTGCCTTTTATGCTACTGGATTGAGTTAACATTCTTTTATAGCCAAATGCCTGTTGTTTAGGGGTGATACCGGTCCGGTTTCGTCCGGTTTCGGCCTATTTTTGGGACCGGACCGGAAATTCGGTTTGGCCAATTTACAAACCGGAACCGGTTGAAAAGAAGCGGTCCGGTTTCAACCGGTTTAACCGGTTTTTGTCCGGTTTTTCCGGTTTCCTTGAATTGGACCAATTTCGGGCTAAGCCCAACCAAAAAAAAACCCAATGATTGTAGATCGAGACCGAGAGAGAGAACAGTGATAGAAATCAGAGAGAGAGAAACCATTGTTCAACAAATTACAATATTTACAGCAACATTAACAAGAGTTCAAAACCCAACAGACAAGAAGTCTTCAAGCTTCAACAATGCCAAGGATCCAACAAAGCAACACTACCAATTTAGGGCAGAACTGGTGTAGATCGAGAGAGAGTACTTGCTACTTGCTTGTCACGGTGGTCCACGGAGTCAGAGAGAGAGAGAGAGAGAGAGAGAGAGAGAGAGAGAGAGAGAGAGAGAGTCACAGTAGGGAAAATCGCCATCGCTGGAGATGAGCTCTGAAGGCGGCTGTGAAAGGAAGAAAAGAAAATGGGGTAAGATTTGGATAGGGTTTGTATTTATATATGGTATTAAGTTATATATGTAATAAATATATTTATTCTATATTGTATATTCAACTAAACATGTCTGGCCGAGTGGTAAAGGTGAGCCTGAGAAAGGCTTAGGTCTGGAGTTCGAGCTCTACTCCTGGCAATTTTTGCATATATGCATAAAACCGGTCCGGTCCGGTTCGGTCCGGTTCTTCAGTCTTCAAAACCGTAAACCGGACCGAATTAAAATTTTAAGATTATTCAAAACCGGACCGAACCGGTTTTCATTGAAAACCGGAAAATAGACCGGTTCGGTCCGGTTTTCCAATCCGGTCCGGTTTTTCCGGTTTAAAATAACAGCCCTACTGTTGTTATTAATGGAGTTTTTTTTTTCAAGTTAGCTGAATTTTTCCAGGTTACTATTTGGCCCATGTTTCTGGTGAGATTTTTTGTAATGACAATAACTTACCAGAAATGGCTATTCATGGTGGTCTTGTTCCATTCTTTAGGGGTGTCATTCCCTTTCTTCCCTCCTGTTTCATACGTCTCCCAATTGATCTGGCAACCTCCAATTGCTGTCCTTATTTTGTCCATTAATGATAGCAGTGCAATTGCTTTATATTAATCTTATATAATCTAAGTCTTTGGCTTTTCCTTAATCGTCAGCGGTCTTGACCTCTCTGTGATGGTGGTGGTGGTGGAAGATAGCACTATACACAATATCATGTTTCTTATTCAATGTTTGATCTTCTGTTTTTGCTCCATGCGGAAATCTTTTTCCTCTGACGGAAAAGTTATTTTTAGAATGCTTCTGCTGTCACTTTGCTTTCTGTAGTGTATTTGCATGTGAAATACTTGCGTTCACATGTGATAATTGACAAGTTTCATCTCTGTTTTGTCTTGCAGACCATTGTTGAGAGTGGCATTGCTGATCAGATGCGGATAACGGAACTCATATTGCATGATGTAAGTTTTGTACGACTTTTTGCATCGTGTTAGTCCTTAAAATATTCTGGAAAATGTGTTTGGTTTAAGTGATCCACGACCGACAGAATGATGTGGAATTTTTGTGGGTGGGTAGTGGAGATCAAAAAGAGACATTTGATTTTTTCCTGTGGGTCATATTGTGGAGTGAAATGCGATTTTGCCCGGCATGTGGTTAAAGAGTTTTGTTATTGAGTGCTAGAGATATGCTCTCAGTAGAAGTTTAGAATTCAGGACAATGGGCAGGGTACTCAGTAGGAGCAAGCATGGAATTCAGGCATACTCACGTTGATTGGGGAAGTTCCTGGTCCCCATGGAAATTAGATCTCACGGATTGCGTCATTATATATCACACATTGCCTGTCTTGTGGGAAATGGGAGTTATATCTGTTTTCATGAAAATGTGTGGAGGGGCGATAACTTTTTCCACTCATTTACTTCCTCGATTGTATCTATTATCTTTCGCTGTAATGTTTCCATAGCTTCTAAGGTCTTGTCTTATTCATATCCAATTGCATGGACTATGGAGCCTCTTTTTTTTTTTTGACCAATGAACTTGCTTTGTTGTGATGCATTTTTTATGCTATTCGTAATTTGATGGCATTTATGAATATGTTTGGACCATTCATTCTTCTGGGTTTGTCTTCTATATCATTTTTCATAAGCTTTAGGGTCCAAATTTACCATTTTTTTTAATCCTTAGTTCCTTACAAATTTGCATGAAATGCACATGTGCCACTTAAAGTCAGGGATTTGATTACGTCCCCTTGAATGATCCATCAATTGGCCTATTGTAGATTAGGAGACTTCATTCCTAGTTACATCCATTGTGGTGCGTCTTGGTGAGGAAAATACTGAATAGTATTTGGTTTTGCATTTGGCCGCTGCCTTGGTTATTTTGGGGAGGCTAGTGCATCTTTTGAAGAATGAGTGGGTGATTCCTTTCAGTTGTGTGCAAATGAGGGCGATTGACTTTATATGATTCGGCATTACTAGGACAGCAAACCTTTGTTGAAGAGTACAGCTTGTGCAATTTTTTAGGTGATTTGATTTTAAGAACACTGAGAATCTTTGAGGAGGATGTTGAAGTCATCAAGGGTTTATGGGTCAAATTATGCTATTTGGCCTCTTTGTAGGCTTCTGTTTCTCGCGCTTTCAAAGGGACCGCCCTATTTGTGGTATCTGGTGACTGGAGAGTTGTGTGATATGTAGTTGTATTACTTTTATTATCATTTGGTTTCCTTTTTGGTGGACTACTTGTTTTCCTTTATTCTTTGTTGTTCTTCACTTCTTCTGTCATCTATCTATATATTAAAAAGGAAGAAGCCAATGTTAGTTTATTCCTATGCTTGGTGGCAGTCAAAAGTGGGAAGGATCTTTAGGACTCCTCCCAATTTTATTGATTAGGAGTTGACTTTATGGTCCTGAAAAAGTTCTTGAACCTCTAAAGATGTTAAAGTATTCAATAATCTGGGACTGACAACAAAAAAAGTTAGCTTGCTATAAGAGTTTTTCTGAATTCTGAGCATGTTCAAATTTCACCACACTTTTTTGTCAACAATTGTGAACATCTTTGTTTAGTTAAGTGGGCAGGAAGCAGGCAAAAGTTTTGAATTTCATGTAATGATTTTGTGCACATCTCCTCTAGGAAAATCAGAGATAAGTGTGCTAATCTCAATATAGACACCTTTATTGTGTAAAGTTCAATCGCTGAAGGCAAACAGATACTAGTGTTCTTTACTATTTCTGTACACAAATTTTAAGCCTTTACCTTTCTTTTGTTTGTGTTTTGGAGTCTCTTTTGTTTCTTCTGTCATATTTTTTTTCTACTTGAAGGTCTGCTCTTATATTTTTTTACCAAGCTTGTTGGATTTATTTTTTCTGTGCAGCAAGATTTTTTCAGGAAGCTGATGGACGTGTTTAGAGTCTGTGAAGACTTGGAAAATGTTGATGGTCTTCACGTGATATTCAAAATTGTCAGAGGGATCAGTTAGTACTCCATTTTACTTCAATTCAATTCTTTCTGATTTGTGTCCTAACGATTACTTTTTTCTCCCACGTATTTCTTTCAAACTGATGTATCCTTATGTTAACATGCAGTTTTACTCAATAGCCTGCCGATATTTGAGAAAATATTTGGGGATGAACTGATCATGGATATAATTGGGTCTCTGGAATGTAAGTTGCATAGCTGTTTGTCTGAACGATAGTTTGGTTACGTTCTGTATTACCCTCAATGATTAACAAAGTTTAAATTCCAACTGCTCTCACCGAAAAATATCCTAGTTATGTTGCTTTGGATGATTTTGCATTTTGGCTGACATAGTTCTTCCAATTGAGGTTCATTACTCATTACTTAAGAGAAATTATTATCTAGAAGACTCCTGTTTGCAGTTTTGGCTATTGTTGTCTTACCTTGATTCCTATTGTTGGCAATTTGATTGATGTTGTCTTACCTGGATACTGACTGCCCAAGTTCTCTTTCAACTTGGGCAAAGTTGCCTGGCATGAAGTTGTTACGATGTGCATAACTTAGATTTAACTTTTGATATATTGTCTCTAGTGTGTTATATAGTCTCTTGTTGTAGTTTGCGGTAGATCATGAATCTCTATTGTTGTTTACTATACTCTTGCCCCTGGCCCTAATGTCTTACTAGTGACTAGATATATGTTGATGAAATTGTGAGTCTTGGTGTGTTTGGTTGAATGCAAGGGAACTTCCTTTTTCTGATTCCTCTTCAGAGAAAAAGGGATGAACTCAGAGACCTCCCTCAAGGTTTTTCATATTCAAGGATCTCTCCTTGAGTTGCCCTTAACGCTGTATGCATAGCATTTTTAGTGTTTAGAAAGTAGAATTACCTTTTTTTTTTTTATTGCAGTTGTTAGAAAACTTTATTTCTGTAATTGTGAACAGAACCAAACCCTTGCCTACTTCTCTTGCAAAGTCCACAATTATGGCCACACCCCCCCCCCCCCCCCGCTCCCTTTTTTTCCTCCCTCTCTTCCCTAACACAATTTACTTTCTTTCACTGGGGAGGGAGGGAGGGAGAGGGATCTTCTGTAACGTTTATAATTCGCTCTCCTGTATTCCTACTCCTTTGGTTGACGAATTACTTCTGGCCTGCAGATGATCCGGATATACCTCATGTCCAACATCATCGCAGTTTTCTGAACGAGCATGTGGTCTTTAAGGAGGTAGCGATAATTCCATACTTATTTTCTTTTTTAGTATTTGTGCTTGCATACCTCATGTTTTTCGGATTTGGGTTGGTGGTTGCAAGAAGGATGTTCTGCTTGACACTGACAAGCCCACTCTTTGGGTTTTGGAATTTTGCTTCTTGCTTCTCTATTTGATTTCTGTCTTTGGTTTTGTAGGCTATACCAATTAAAGATCCAGTGGTTCTGTCAAAGATACACCAGACATATAGAGTTGGCTATTTGAAGGTAAAGCTCTTCAATGCTCACGTTGTTTATTTCTTGCTTCTAGTTGCATATAGAGTTGACTCATCTGGTTTCTTGCTTTCTACTAGGATGTCATTTTGCCTAGAGCCCTGGATGATGCAACTATTGCTAATCTCAATTCAATAATCCATTCGAATAATGCCCTTGTGAGTTGTTTGAATTTGAATTCTACTACAATTAAGCCTTCGTTGGTTGCACTCTCTCTGGGTGTGTGTGTGTGTGTGTGTGTGGTGTAAAGTTAGCTTATGTTACCAAAAGATGGTTGTCCCAACCCTGATTGTGTTATTTCCGTGTAGGTTGTATCTTTGTTGAAAGACGACAGCACATTTATTCAGGAATTGTTTGCAAGGTTAAGGTCGTCTACCACTTCCATGGAGTCCAAGAAAAATTTGGTAATTCTCATCTTTACTTGGCTTTTAGCAGCTGTATTTGCTGTGTAGATTGGTTAGACGTTTTCTTAGTTCTGTGTATTTATTTTTCTGGAGTTTCTGTATTATTAGCGCTTTCATTTCTCAACCATTTCTATTTCCTTGATTTGAAAGTTTTCTATGCTATCGTCAGTTGAGTCCTTTACAGTGTTTTTTCCCGCACTCAATTGCTGGTTATTTTTTTGGGCCGAAATTCAGATATTTACCGTGTTCCCCTTCATAGGCTCTAATAGTAGAGGATCAGAGAGAAGATTGTAGGGGATACCCAAACTTATTCGGGAATAAGAGAACAAACTTGTGCAGTAAGATAGTGAACTGAGCTTTTAAGTGTCCTTGGTTTGTTTATTTGCTGTATTTATTTTCTCTGTGTAGATGATTCTATTTTTGTCTTGTTTCCTAATTGTAGATGTTTGATTCCCCAGTGATTATCTCATTTGGTTTTTAGTACTCGTTTCTCATAGCGTACTGATTGTTTATTAAGCTGGGTCGAAAAGATGGGAGTAACTCGTGTGCAGACCCATTATACAAGAATGCCCATAATGTAAATGAAACATCCTGCCTACATCTCTAGAAAATAATCAATAAGCATAGCATGTTGATTTCATTTAACAAATGGAACAAAGAGCCCTGCACTAATTTCCTTTTTGTTCCATGGGGAGGCCCTAGCCTTGGGGACTGGGTTTGCTTCATCTCTGGCGTGACACCTCCTGGAGGTGGAATCTTTGATGGGGCTAGTGATACCACCACAGTTAACGTAGTTGGTACTTAGTTTAAACATGTGGTAGTATTTCCAGCCCCTTGGAAAAATAAACGGTCCAGTTAAACATGAAAGAGGTTTTTCCTTCACTTTTTGTAGATATATGATTGTGCTAGTTTGCATTGACAGTTGTTGTCTTGCTCTTTTTTTGGACATTTTTTCTTCAGAATATTTGGTGTCAAATAGTTGGAGTGTAGATGTCTCAGGAACCCTTAAATCTCCATTAGAATATCTGGGCTGACGTATTCACCTGAAAGAGTTATGTAATAATGATTTTTTGTTTGGTTTATTGAGAATGTGGTATTTACTCAAGAAGAATGACAAAGTTTGTGTTAGTTGAAGAATGATTGTCTCTTGTGTGGAAGTCTGAATTATATGAGTAACTTGTGTTGTTCTAGCAAACTTAGGTTTCATAGAATTTTCAACCTTGGATGGAGAGTAATTTTTAATTTCCTGATTATATAGCTCCATATCAATTGATATTGTTGCCTTCTTCTTGAGTATAGGTACTCTTCTTGCATGAGTTTTGTAGTCTAAGCAAGAGTTTGCAGATGGTCCAGCAACACCGGTTATTTAGGTACGAGTTACATATATCAAATATTGTGGCATGGATGTGCTTTAGTTTGTTTATTTAACTTTCAAAAGTGGAGGTCCAATATAGTTGTAGACTTGTAGTATTGTGGCCACCGTTATCTTTCATTGAGTGTGGATCTTTGATTGTGCGTTATCTGCAATCTTATTTTGTCGACGTGTGAAAATGCCCGTAGGGATCTAGTTACTGAAGGGATATTCAGCATCGTTGGTGATGTTTTGCAGAATCAGGATAAAAAGCTTGTATTGATTGGGTAATGACTTGGATGATCTCATGCTTTAGTATTCTGTGTATCAGTGCGTTACTCTTTTTTCTTGCCCAATGATATTTGTCCGAATGATAAGTCATTCTGATGGGTGCAGGACAGACATCCTTATTCTCTTCCTTAATCAGGATCCAAGTCTTTTGCGCTCTTATGTCACTCGGCAGGAAGGGATCCCCCTGCTCGGACTTCTGGTAAGTACGTCTTTTACCCTTAGTCATTTGCTTTCTTTTGGCTTTTTGCAGGTTTGAGTGTGCTTCGGTCTTGTAAGGAATTGGTTCTTCATCCCCGTAGATTTAGACGTACCTCCTTGATGTAGCTGTAAAGTAATCAAGATGTGATATGCTATTTTCGCATTTCAATAATTAAAGCATGTGATTTGATATATCTACTAGTTTACTTGTTTAACTTCTAATACCCCATATGATTTTCTGCAGTCTGGTTACAAGTATGATGTTCTTATGAAATGCTCATTAAAAAAATTTCTAATCTTGTGAGGTGTAACAAGTGTTTTGAAGCAATTGGATGTCAAGTGTCAAAGAGGTGTTCAATTCATTGACCAGGGGTCGAAACGCAATTTCTTGACACATTGCAATTCCTTTCTGGTATTCAGATTTCGGCTTTTCTCAATAAAAAGCATGAACCAGCTTTAAATGTGTGTGGTTGAAGCTTGTGGACTTGGTGAAGGCATGTTTTTCAGTTTTACATGGACACACATGGAATTGTTGATAGCCACTTAGATTTTTCATCTAGATCATTAAGCACTTGATTCAAATATTATGTCTTGAGAACTGGCTCTGCATATTGTATTTTCTGTTGTATCGATGCATTTGTGTGGAAGAACTCTGGTTCAAACTGGGTCCATGTAATTTAGTTTCTGTAAGTCAACTCTCGTGGATGTTTTGGTGAGTGATTTGAGAATTCTAGAGTTCAGACACTTGGTTTGAGTTACAATGGCCGTGGTACTAGTGTCTATGTGGAAGATTGCGAAAGAAGCATTCTCTTTTGGTAGTTCCCAGTTAGGATTGGTTTCGAGCATGTGGTCTGCCAAGAAGTCTTCAAGCTAGTGCTGCATCATATACGCTGAGACATCAGACCCAGGTGCATCATCTATCAGAGTCTCCATAAGAGATGATTAGGGCTTTTATTCAGACATGGGTGATCCTTTTGTTACCATGATGTATTGTTCCGTTTCTTATTACTAGGATTTGTTTCTTGTACCTGTTCTAGTTTAGTTATTTTATTACTCTGTCCTAGGAATTTCACTTTTGGTATCCTGTTCTCTTGCAAAATTATTAGCCTCTTTGTTATGTTTTGTGCTAATTCCTTCGCACCTCCCCCTCCCCATCTCTCCTCCTATGCTATTCACTGAAAGATCTCAATGTCGTGTATTTGTAGGTCAAAGGTATGATAACAGATTTTGGGGATGACATGCATTGCCAATTTCTTGAAATTCTCAGAAGCCTTCTGGATTCTTATGCATCAGGATCACAGGTGCCTTGGTTATCCAAGATTTTGAGTTCTTATACTGCCATTATTTTGGGACTTAGTGCATAAATGTTGAAATATCTTCTATTGTCATGCAGAATAAATGATGGGTAATGGATATATTATGTGCCCATGTTAGATATCTTTTGCTTTTGAACTGGGTGCCATGTGCATAACCTTCCACCCGTTAGTGTTGATCATGACATTGTGGAACCTTTACAAACTTGGTATTCATAGCTTCTTCTTTTTCTTTTTTTGTTCTTTAAATAGAGTGCGAAAGTTGTTAAAGCCCAAACCAGAATACACAAATCTGAGGGGCATACCCCGGACAACCATCCGAACACCTCAGGAAACCAAACCCTGCAAAAAACTTATAAAGTCAAAATACCAGCTCCTAAGAGCAATGGCTGTGGCTACTCATCATAGAAAAACACCTGGAGCTATACACCAGATCACTCAGGATTAACCTTCATGATGATCTTCATTCGTCAATGCTATTCTTGGGAGCTTCTATTGAGCACATAGCTCCTTATTCCTTTGAGAAGCTTTAATATTCTTTCTTGTACATAAGAAATCCCTCACAGCTGATACAACTTTGTGAGTAACTTGCTCAGCATCCTGAGCTTTGTTCTTCAAAATCCTCAAGTTCCTCTCCCTCCAGAAGCAATGGACGGCAGCAGCCAAAGAGCTCTTCATGATAAGATTTTTGAAGCAGTTCCCTTTGACATTTGGAATGAACCATCCCACTTGCAATCTCAAGGGCCATCCCTGTACCTTATTGGCCACAACAGTTTTCAAACAGCATGCCTATCCCTGGGTTCAACCTTGCTTGCACTGCTCACCAGAGAATGAAACACCACCTTGGCACATTCTTCCCCAACCATATGACAAAATGCCAAATCTGACTATTACCTTGCTTCTTTAGTTCTAAGCTGACTTCACATAGGAAACCCAAGAGTTTGCCCAACTCTTTGGAAGGTCATGTTGTGGGAAACTATCTCGTGTTGATTGATGAGGACATAAAGAAATGTTTTTGGCGCATTGCAGGACCCTCAAAAATCTTACAAATAGAGTATGGATAGAAGTTGATCCCAGACAAAGCCTGAAGTGCTATCTCGTGGAGTCGTCAGCAGGAATGTCGTTGAAAACCCGCGTAGTTTGCAGAATTATAAGCAGAACCCACAGAAAGGGTATTGTGTACTCTTATGTTTTCTTCCCTTTACACCCCTCTTGCATGACTTAACCACCAAACAGAATCATTTCTTGAAGTATCAGGGCTAAACCCCAAGAGGTTTTGGGCTACTATTTCTTGAGTTACATTCTGTTTTTGGGCCATCTTCGTCCACTCCCTAATGGATAATGGAAGAGACCTTGCTTGAAGCGATCTCCCCAAATTATGCACCACTCTTTCCCCAAACTTTTTATTAGAGGGCCAAGAGGATACCAGTTATCAGTCCGTAGCAGTGTGGATTCACCATTACCTACCCTCTATTGAATCAGAGGCTGTCCAGACTTTGTTGGCTGAATAACTTCCTTAGAGTCCATGAGGCATCATTAGGTAGGATCATGTTCCACAAGCATTGTCCCTTAATTGCGTAGGTATGGATTATTTAAGCGCCAGTGTTTGCTTTAAGCTAATGGTCCGTAGACGTCTCATAGTTGCTTTGTTCTGTTCCTTCATTTTTCTAAAACCCAACCTTCCTTCTTTGGACACAACATGCTGCCAGCCGACTTTAGCTTTGTGATGCTTCACCTACTTCCTGGCCATAGTAAGGCGATGAGAGAAGGGAGAACTCTCTACTTCCTTGATGACTCTGGTGGGGAGAATAAAAGCGGGGCTTAGATTTGGAAACTTGATAGAACAGAAAGAATCAGCCGAACTCTTCCTCCACAGGAGAGAATCTTGCCTGTCCACCTTTGAATCCTGTTTGAGAATTCTTTCAGGACTTCACAAGCAATGGCTTCGCGTCTAGTGGACACCAAGGTACCTCACTGGTATTACGGTTTGGTTACAAATGCTGAGAGATGGGGATTTCATAATTATCAGTATGTAGGACATGCTTAATTAAATAATAGTTTTTACGGTCTAGGAAATTTTAATCTATATCTTGAAATTTGATATATGTGATCATATAGTGTGGTGCTTCACTTATGGTCCAGTATAGTTTTTTCATTTTCGCTATAATACACGAAGGGCTTAATGTATTGACATTCACATGAGAAACTGGAAGATACCTTTTCATTTGAAAAAGTTTTTTTTTTTGTTTTGTTTCGCCAACCATATGGGGAGTTGCAGCACGAGAAGGATTCTTGATAAAAAGTAGTGGGTGTGAAGTTCATCTTACCGGCTACAAGAAACTAGTTCTCGAAATTTTCTCTGTTTCCTAAATTTATTTGCCGCACACTTAGAAGTGTTGGGCAATGTTAGGATACTCCTTCACCTGTGGTACATGTTGGTATGCATCAAATACATCTAACACTTAATTGAGATGTACCGCCTGGTGGAATAGGTTCGGAGATGGGATGTACATTGTTTCCCTGAAATTAAGGTTTATGTGGACACAGCGATCTTTGTTCTGAGCTTCTAGATATGTGAATCTTTTGGAGCTATAGTGTATGTTTTTGCATTTTTTAAGCATGGCGGTTTTGAGTTTATATGTCCAGGCATCTTGACATAGGATTCTTTGGTAAATGAATGTTTACTGCGAAAAGTATAAAAAATCCTTATGATGACAAATACTTTTTATGAATTGTTTACCCTTTCGTTCTTTGAAGGTCTATTCAATCTCATCAGTGGAACATTGAGGGTTTGATCATGTCTTCAGTTATGTTTTCTAATTTATTTAATTTCTATTGCAGAGAGAGACTATAATTGAGATTTTCTACGAGAAGCACTTGGATCAACTAATTGAGGTTATAACATCATCATGCTCTCCTACCTGCATTGGCCAATCAGTCAGCAAATCTGCAGACTCCAATGGAAGCGCTGGAATGATCCCTACGAAGCCTGAAATACTACTGAACATATGTGAACTGCTGTGCTTTTGTGTTTTGCACCATCCATATAGAATAAAGTAATCTTTTGGTTCTGTTTCTATGGTCATTTAATTTGATCTTCCGTCGATGACAGTTATATTCTGATTCATTTGTTTCCTCCTGTAGGTGTAACTTTCTTCTTAATGATGTGATATATAAAGTGTTGACTTTGACTCGTAGAAAGGAAAAATATCTTGTAGTTGCTGCTGTTCGATTTTTGCGGACTCTTATTTCGCGCAGTGTAAGTGGTTTTCTTCTGACACTTGAAAGAAATGGACAGCTGATGTTTATCTTTTCATGGTGCATTCCTATTTTATACATGGATCTATCATGAATTGTAGCACCTTACTTGGCATTGTTTTGCTGGGTGATGTCCGTGAATGTTTCTTAGAATTTTAGCAAGATTGGGGTGACTTGCTGAGTTTTCATCTTTGAAAACTTTGGTTCATGTAGGGATTGTGCTGTTTAACTTTGATCATCTATAGATTAGGCTTCATGAAGAGAGAGTTTAAGATGGCTGGAATGCTCTATTAAGTATGAAAAGGATAGTGTCTAAGCTTTAGATAGGTTGTTGATTCAGTTTCATTTTCTTTTCGAGGGGAGGGTACAGTGTTGAGGTAGGTACCATATCTTGGTTGGAGAGAAGTTGAAGATATTGATACTCAACCAACTTTTCTGGAACATGAACTATATCCAGAAAATTCTCTTCATCTTGCCGAGGTTTTTTTGGACACGAACGGAGCTATTAAGATTATCCAGGGGTAAAGGTACGAAATAGCTGCTGATATTTTGTTGCATTACCCGAGGACTGGCTGGCTGAAATATGTTGTTGCATCTCAATGATCTCATTGAATATTTTTGGAAGAAAATATACTTATTATGTCTCCCTAAGTTGGCTCTCTGGTTTTTGCTTTGGAATCTAATGTTGTTTTGTCATGTTCCCTGTATTTAAAATAGATAGAAGTTGATCTTCCCTTGGATATCCTTTTCACAAGTTGCCAAATTGTAATTGTCGTATCCAGACTGGAACCTAAACCCCAACCAAAAATCTACCACCACTAGCACAACAAACATGAGCTCATGGCTGGTGCTTGTACATGTATTTATGGCGAAGTGTTCAGTTTCAAGATAATTGTATATGTCATTGTGCAGGATGAACACCTGATGAACCACATTGTGAGGAACAACCTTTTGAAACCAATTATAGAGGCTTTTGTTTCCAATGGGGACCGTTATAACCTGTTGAACTCTGTTGTTCTAGAGCTTTTTGAGTACATCCGGATGGTGATCCTCTCTTAAACTCTGATGTATTTACTACTAAATTGCTACATCAGAGAAGGATAATCTGCTGATGATTTCGTTTCATGCAGGAGAACTTGAAGATGCTACTAAAGTATTTAGTTGATACATTCTGGAATCAGTTGGTTAAATTTGAGAGCCTACCCGCTATTCACTTTCTGAAAGTTAAATATGATCAGGTATTGATCTTATGCGATTCTCGTTTTTTTCTTTTCCCTATCGTTTAGCTCTTTGCTTAAATAGTGTTCATTTGCAGTCACTGGAGAACTCTGAAACAAAAAGTCCCATTAATGTGTTGGAGTCTAGAAAACGGATAGATGAGCGTGCCTTGGAGAAAGAAGAGGAAGACTACTTCAATGAAGACAGGCGAGTTTTTACTATTTTGTCAATTATCTTAGAGTTGTCTTTGCCTTCAAACATTTTAGTCAGTAGCCACTGAATGGGGATGTGTTTGATCAGTGATGAAGAAGATTCTGCTTCTGTATCCATGTCCCGTCCCGTCAGCGTACAATCTCAGCCTGTTTTATCCAATGGGTCCACTCCAAGCCGCCCATCATTAAGGTGCTCAAATTGTCTCTCCTTGAGATAGTGTGAGGCAGGACAGGATTTTAGGAGTTTCTGTTTTTGGAAAATGTTCTTGTTTATAATTTATGCTCCTTGTTATGATTTCACCCCACTTAATACAGCAGATTATACATGAAAGCTAGCATTTCTAGCAAACGAGATTTATACTGGAATCCACGTGCAACCATTAAAATCCACTTGGCAATGAGAGAGAAACTCTATTGTAGAATAAAACATCAAAATTTGTAGTAGAAGTTGTTTTGATTCCAATAGGTATCGAATGAGGCAATACTTGGTAATCAAGTAAACAAAATGCGAACCAGTTTTTTAGATTTGAGTCAACGCCTGGAATGTGGCAACTAGGAAATAATATACGGGCTCAACAAGGTGCACAAATTATTACTAAAAGGAAGAGTTTTGAAAAACTTCTAAAATCTTGTCCTGATCATTGGATTCACATTCCTTGTGTTTGTCTACCTGTGTAATGTTTGCTCTAATTTGTTCATTGGCAATTTTATAGTCCAAGGTCTGGTGGTGGGCTTGTTGATTATGATTTTGACGAGGATGATGAAGACTACAAGCCACCGCCGAGGAAACAATCAGAAATTTCTGAAGGAGATGAGGCAACGGTTGAGTCCTTCAGGCTGAAACGGAAGTTGGGTCCTAAGGAGGAGCCTGAGCTGATGATAAAGAAGCAACGGATTGGTAAACACTCCAAGTCAAAAGACGGTGTATTTGCTGCTTTGTGCTCAACTCTAAGTCAGGCAGTATTGCCCAGTAAAAAAACAGCAGACTTGAAGAATAGCTCAGTGGAGGAGAAACCCTCAGAGAATGGTTCTGTAAACTGTTCTGATATAAGGGTTACAAGTTCCCATGAACCGAATCATAAAGATAAAGAATCCACTGGTTCCAGAAGCTGCTCTGATAGCTTCCATAATAATCCGGACAATAGACCGCTGAATGGAGAGGACTGCTCATTAATACCACCAAGCTCCACACCCGAAATGACGGTTAATGGTTCATAAGCTTGTTTAGACTTATTTCTGGCAAAGCAATTGATCATCGGTTACAATCGGCAAATGCATGTTCTAGTCCGCAATCAGCGTTTCTTCCTAGAAGAAAAAAGAGCAAAGATTGTAACCGAGAAGACGAAGATGGCTGGTTTGCAGCCTAACAAATGGTGTGAGAGGAAAATGTACAGTACCATTAAAGCTGCAGGGAGATATTTACTCTCGGATTATGGGCGCAGACTTCACCTTGTTTCAGTCTTTCCGATGCTTTGAGCTACAAGTATTTGTTGCTGCTGTAAAACGTTCATTAGCATTAGTTTTTTTTTTTTTTTTCCCCAATTTTCCTTTTGTTATCTGTCTAATTTGTGCTTCCACTCTCTTACATAGTTATATGTGAACTGTATTTTATAGAGTATTTTATAGATAGAGCGCCAACGTTGACCTGTACAGCTTCCCTTCATTTTCCCTTCTTACTTTTCGCTGCGGTGGGTGTTGTTTGTAACTGTGAGGTAGGTTCGGGGAATCGGTTTGAGGCCAATTTTTCTCTTAATGTATTATTAGTTCCATACAGCTTGGACTTATTAGGAAAAAGAGAAATTTATAAACAGCTGTATATTATCTCCCTGAAGGTTACGATATAAGTGTGTATTGTAATTCATTAGAGCAAAACTCAGAGAAAGCTTGCTGTGATTCTAGTTTGTCATGGCACCAAAGGCTGTAATGCATTGTACATTGATCCCTGTGGTGGTTTACTTGTTTCTTTTGAATCGATCCCTCTTCGTATATTGGTCTCTATGTTCTGGGCCATGTTCTATCAGGAAGTATCGTTTTCTACACATCTATATCTTTCTTTTTCTGGGTCATCTAACTTTGAATTTGATGATCTGATCAGAACTGATCATCTACGGAACTCAGAGAGTTTGAACGTTCATCAGACAAATATATCGATCGACGATCTATATGGCTAAAAAAATCGAGTTATAATAAGTTAATTAAACTGTGGGGAAAAATTGTTTTTGGAAAATAATGTGCTGTATTTGATTATATAAATGGCTCACAGTAGGTATATTTCTTTCCATATATTTTCACTTGATCGGATTTATGTTACGCCCATTTGTACCTCCTAGGCTCTCATCCATACTGCGGCAGTGAAATTATGTTCTCTCATTTAAAATTGGGGTCAACATTATACCCATTAATTTCTATGCAAGGTATATAAATGCATATATATTCTATACTTGTGAAAGTAGATTGATATTTATAGAAGCTGTATTAAAACATCTTAATTTGAAGTACAAACAAATTGCGCTCGCTCATCGGGAGATTATTGAGTGTTTTTTGGAGCAATGCTCTACACCTATCACACGCACACACTACGTCATGACATTTTGTTGCCTAATCTACCAAAACACAAAAGTCATGAGTCCCGCAGTATTTACCTCTTGAAAATCATGTATAGTAGTACCACATGGCATTTGTCCAAGAGGAAATAATAAATTTTTGACCAATGGTATGCACGCAATTTTAAAACACAACAATGTCAAGAAGCGTTCAATACGTATAAACTCACATACATCATGTCAGGAACCGTTCAATACACATGAACTCACATAGATCAAACGGTTTTGTATACAGTCACGTCCGGAATTGTATTTCAAAATTACTCATGGCCCCCTGGCACATGAGGATAAGAGGGAAAAAATTTCAGTGCCGAGCGGGTACCATATGATACCCGCTTGCGCATCCAAGCCGTCCATTGCGTGTTTGAACGGCTCAGATTTGGAGAGAGAAAAAGGAGAGAGAAAGTGTTGGGGTGAGAGGAGAGAGAGGATTTTAATCCGAACCGTCCAAAAGTGTATCGGATGGCTCAGATGCGCCGAGCGGATACCACGTCAGCAATACCCGCTCGGCACTGGGAAAACTCCTCGGATAAGAGGGGTGACAGAGATGATCTTGGAAGTCGGGGTATTTAATTCAACCAACGAGCGATGACTACGTGGGCGAGAGAGAGAGAGAGAGAGTCGCCACGAAACCAGAATTCTAGTTAGTCACGTAAGCACACTGCTTCCCTTCCACGTGTCCCGCTCTCCATCTCCTTCCACTACGTTCTTCTTCATTCATAATAGTACTTAACTAACTGCACTCTCTAGATCCTATTCTCATTCTCTCTCTCTCTCTCTCTCTCTCTCTCTAGCCTTGCATTGAAACTACCGCCATTGCTGTTTGCGGTTCTCTCACTCCAGGAAAAAGAAGAAGAAATTTGAAACCGAAGAAGAGAGGAAGAGATGAGCTCCCTTAACAACCATATGGAGACAAGAACACTGTTGGATGAGCTTCGTAGCTTCGACAAGGGGGGGCTCTTCGACTTCGGCCACCCTCTCCTCAACCGCATCGCCGAAAGCTTCGTCAAAGCAGCCGGAGTATGTACATACACACACATGCATATAGTATTTATTATACTATCTGCTTTGTAACTGTATTGGCCGTTGAGTAACGGGATTTTGCAGCGTTATTTATCCAGGTATGGGCGAGATTGTCCAATACGAGCCGATATATGGCAATACGATCTGATATATGTCCGTGTCAGGCGTGTTCAGCTAAGAAAAATAAGTATTTATTATTTATTTGAAATATAAGTACTTATTTTTGAAAGGGAAGGTGATGTATTGTGAGAAAATTACATGTCTCATAAAGCGTGTGAAATGAATACCTACAAAATAAGAATCTCGATACCATTAACTTTCCGATACCGAGATTTAAAACGTGATAATATAATATATACACACATAGAGATGTGTTAAATATGGAGTAGGAATGTTGGATCCTCAAATGGACTGGTCTAGTTTCGACCATTTGTGGGATCTTCTCGGTCTTGCTTCAATAAGTACTAGTGGAATCATTCATTTTTTAAAAGTTTGTCGAGAATATCAACCACGCTAATGAGTTCATCGAGAACATTAACACGTCAGAAAGGGCTCGATATATTTAGGAACACTTATCTTCTTGATATAAATGGGCTAACAGATTTCGATACAGTTACAATTTTTTTTTATCACAAGCTAAATGGGTTCGAACACCGTAGTGTTGTAACGTTTTCCATCTCTAGATATAAAAGCTGTTTCGAAATTATGTCCACTGATGTCAGATTTGATTTTTGTTGCGGACAAACCCGTATATATTGAATGATTTAGATTAGAGCTGGCCCTAAGCTAAAGCCAAAGTGGCGGCCGCTTTTTAGGCACCAAAAATATGAAGGCCCCCCCTATTTTGGTACCCATTTTAATAGTCTAGCAAAAAGACTCAATCTTTAATTTTCACTTTAGGCCCTTGACCGGCTCTCTGCTTTCGATTATCTAATGAGAATGGGAATGGGGCTCCGTAAGGGCGTTCCGGTTGAAAATGGATTAACTGGAGAGGATCCAATCTATGTGGTTGCAAAAGTCACTCCTCCTTTATCTCAAATCTAATAATCAGCTCTTTTGTCAAACAGATTGGAGCAATCCAGGCAGTGTCGCGAGAGGCTTATTTCACTCTAGTTGAAGGTCTACCAGTGCTTTTTTAGTCTTGATTCAATAAATCGGTGGTTGTTAATTGTGTGAATAAACGAGTAAAGAAATTGTATGCATGATGGCTCCTAAATCAGGTACAGGGGTGGATGGCAGTGTACGGTCGGAGATTACAAGTGGAAAGAAGTCTCGATTCCCTGATCTCAGAGGCATGTGCAGTTTCATTATTCAGATGATAGGATAGGACATCTTTTATTCAACGGGAATATGTCAAATTTAGATTTTCCTGCTTAAATTTGCATTTTGATATCAAGTTTGGAATGCTTTGTTGTGATGGTTTCGAAATATCTATTTTTCAGGAATGACATGAAGTTCTCTATGGTGAAAGGTTTTTAGTTACAAAATACTGTATAATCATAATTCATCTTTGACCGAAGCTAACTGTAGCTAACCTCTTACAGTTCTGTTCGAATTCAACATAAATTCAGCTCAATTGAAATCTGCCAGTATCCAAACGGAGCCTTTAAGAATCCATTTGGAAGCTTAGGGTAGCTATGCATTGCAAAACCAAGGGCTTTCATGTTATTAATCAATAAGGTAGCGCAAATTTGGGGTTGATAGTTTACATAGGAATTTTGATATTGGGTTGGAGAGCTTTAGTTGATGGATTTGAAATAACTATCTAGAAGAAATTATTGCAAATACTTTATATGTTTTACTGAGGATAATAGTTGTACGAACATCAAATCCCTTGATTCCAAATCCATTGCCATCCAAACAGACCCTTATACTTTTGTTAGAGACTTAGACTCCAATGTAAAAGTTCGTTTGATTCCATATCCACAACTATCCAAACGGAGCCTTTAAAGGAACTGTGACATGGCGAGTTGATGGATACTGCTGGTAATCTGTCTGTGAGTTGTCATGAACCGTATTGTGCAACAATCTTTTTTGAGAGAGTAGTGCGTATTAGCATTATATGTGTTAGTTTCCACTCTTACGAGCATTAAGAACGGATTTCATCTGAGGCATACTCTTTGGCTACATTCCATTCTGTTCTTACTTTGTGGATAGACAAGAATGCTGCTAATCTCAGTTTGTTTGAGAAATTCTACTAGCCATTTATTTGATGCTCTTGTATATAGTTTGCAGGGGAAACCAGCAGCAAGTCTCTTGAAGCATTGGTAAGATTCAAACTAGTGATATATTCCATTCTCAAGTAATTAGCTGGAAGTTAAAGCACATCACGCATCACAAGTTTCTTTGGACATGACACGAGTTGGCTCATTTAAGTTCTATTTCTAATTCTTTGCTGCTCGTAACAATGTTTTCAGGTGAAGAATACCGGAAAAGAATCTCTGCAGTGGGGTAAGCCAACTCACTAGTCATTCTTTTTTACCTTGTTTGGTCTGTTTTTGGAGATGCATTGGAAGAACTTAGATGACAAAACCTTTGGATAGCAGTTTGAATGGCTTGACAGATCTCTCTATTTATATCTTTCCCTGTAACTACCATGCTCAACGTTAACAAACCTATCTATGTGCTAACCATTTTTTTTATTTTTAATTTCTATTGAGTTTTGGTCCAATTCTTTAAGCAGGCAGTAAATACTAAGGACATTCCACACTTGATTTGTCCAGGCTGCTTAACTATAGAAAGAATCTCTTTTCCCCATCAGGCTTCTTATGGTTTGGGATTTTCTGAGTGATTCATCATGTGAAAAAAAACTCAAGGATTATCCCTTACTTTTTCCTTTCCTCTCCACAAATCTCTTCACCAATCCAAGATCCAAATCGATGATAGCTTTAGGTTGGCAATGGCATCTAAAACGTGGGTTGATGATGACTTCAGCTGGTGCTTGCACAAACTCTGACCAGTTATTGAAAGGATTTAGCTTTCCCCCGTGATGGCGGTAGATTGATTTGTAGTTGAATTGTGGGTTATAGATTGCTAACCAACTGGTGCTTGCGCAAGATTTGGTTATCATGTACCATGTGACTGATGAAATCATGAAAGCAAAATGCTAACGACCACTCTTTCAATTCTAGGATTGGCTGCCGGAATGTACTCGGGTCTCACCTTTGGGCTAACAGAGGCTCGTGGAACTCATGATTGGGTAATGTTCTGATGACCATTTGTCCTTTCACTTTATTTTTTTATTGTGCTTGGAGAGGATGTTAGTTTCATCACACAAGATGTGCAAACTGAAGGTAGTTGTCCTTTCACTTTATTTTTTTCTTGTGCTTGGAGAGGATGTTAGTTTCATCACACAAGATGTGCAAACTGAAGGTAGTGTTTGGTTCACTAGAATGAAGGTTGATATGGAATGGGTTCTTGTCATTCTGATATCTAGTTCGCTAAAACCTGAAAAAATGTACTTCACAATATGATTCTCAGCCACCAATTTAGTCAAATGCCATTCCAGTGGGAGTCGTTCCCCTTCCAAAGGTCATTCAAGCAAATTTAACACTACCTTAAGGGTTTATAATCTGTACTGTCAGCAGATGAATGAGGTGCAGTAGGGAGAAGGCAAATTGAAACTGAAGCAGTTGAAAATTCTAACTGGCCAATCCACTTGTGAAGGAGTCAAATCTTTTGTACTGAAAAAGTACTTACTCCCGTTTCCGTGCAATTTTAGCCGCAAAATTGCACTCAAGGGAGTCGAATCTTTTGTACCGAAAAAGTACTTCTATTTCTGTGCAATTTTAGCCTCAAAATTGCAAAAAGTTTGTTCCCGGGAAGATACTTTTGTCCAATACTACGGCTGAAATTCACGGGATTGACCTGGTCCCTTGTGAAGGGGTATATTTGGTGTTGAAAACGCATTGCATAGCTCTATTACAGGACAACAATGCATGAGGGCTTACGTTTTTTTAATGACAGCATATTGCTTTGTTTGGGTGTAGAAAAATAGTGCAGTGGCAGGAGCAATCACAGGGATGGCACTGGCACTTACAACAGATGATTCCTCCCATGAGCAGATGGTGCAAAGTGCTATTACTGGTGCAGCCATCTCCACTACTGCCCACCTCCTTTCTGGGATATTCTAAGTTTGGCACTCTAGGAATGTAGTTGCTTTCCTGTTTCTTTTAACAGCATCTCTGGTTTATTTAAGAGTTTGGACTTTGGTATTTTGTTGCGACTTTTGCCGTGGTTGGCTAATCATTTGAATGTTGACTTGGATCAAAGTATCTGGTTATAAATGTGCATGACACGCCACCTAATGCTGTTTCCTCTCTCTCTCTCGTATGCTGAGGGGTAGGATCACCAGGCATCAGGTTTCCAATCGACTAGGCATGCTAGTTGACGGATCGAAGCAAACGCTTGCTAGTGTCTATGTTTCCTACGTTATTTAGCACAGGGCTGACAGTGTGAGTTTATAATGTCAGAGTGTTTCTTAGCAGGGATTTTGGTGAGGGTAAGGTTGGGTGTATATGAGGGTGTTATGTATCGGGCCAGGGGCCCGGGTGTTTATAAGGTGTTGCACAGTGTTTCTTGCATAATATGTACTACATTTTTGTGAAAAGCAGCAGTGCTATATCGTCCGGGTACAAATTTGGACAAAAAAGTCCACTGATGCATGTAATTTCACACGATGCTCGTAGATTCACTCAAATCGGATGGTTCACACACATTGGACATGTGTGTATGATGGCTCACACGCATCACACATCGGATGGCTACAAACAATGGTGCACATATATTTTCAAACATTCTGTCTCAGGCATTTTCCTTTCTAGAAGTAGATCTTAGAATTTCGAAAACTAGCATTTTCCTTACTAGAAGTAGATCTTAGAATTTCAAAGTTTTCATAGAGCAATCATTAGTGAGCTTTTATTTATACAAGAAAATCCTATTCTATAGTAGTACTATTTTTACAAGAAAGGGGAGTGAGGCTGGGATTTGAACATTCATCAAATGAAGTGCCCATTACCTCATTTACGAACTGAGTTAGGAGACAACTTCTTAATCATTAGATTTCGTTAAAAGATTCTTTAAAATATATTTTGAACTTTTAGGATTCTTTTTTGACATCAACTTTTAGGATTCTTGAAAGCCGAAAAATGGTTGGTCAGACAAATTTTCGAGACGATTTGAATTCTGAGTAAGTTCAAGATGCTACAAGCTTCAGCTTCTTCCGCAGATTAATCATAATTTCAGTGTAAGATTACATAAGTTTATATTTTTTCTAGTTGAATCTACAATTTGTAATCTCGAGCACAATGTTAAGGTATAACGTAAAATCAGTTCTCACAGATGTCACAATCACCTCTATGATAGTTTTATGCATATTGTTCCTGTGTTCGAATCACCAATACTTCACCAACCTTGTAATTTGACATTTTAACTTCCTTTTTGGGTGTTAAGAATAAAAGTGCAGATATGGTAGTCTGTTACCGGTATTGTCCGGTCACACCACACCATTATTTATGGGAGACCCATCGCACTTATGTGTAGATGGTGTTAGGAGTATGTTACAATAAACCAGACCACGCTCAAAAGCACGACAGCTGACGTGGCCTGGGCCCCACATGAAGCTCCACGATCACGAGTTTCTACCACCAAACCAACTCCTTTTATTTGTGTCATTTGACATTAATGAAGATAATGGAGAGTGCTGTTTGAAACAATTTTTAACTTTCTGACTTTGGGTGGTAATGTTGGGGCCCATTTGGAGCCCACAATAGTATATTCGGTCCAATTATCCAAACCCTTTGGCCCAAAATTGCTGAGAGTTGACCATGTAACCCAACCTCGATGATTCGGGTCGCCCAAACTCCAGTGTACCATACCCGACTCCACTTATAACTCGCTGTTAAACGAGCCGAACATGTGTTGATCTTGATTCGGAAATTTAATGAGTTTCAAAAATATGCTTGAGCTAAGTTTGTTTATGAGACGAATCAATCTCAAATGAGCTTTAAATAATCAAAATGCAAGTCGATACTATATATTAGGATGAACGAGCCGAAGTTATTTGTTCAAATTTGATTCAAAATCTTAACGAGACTTAAAAAATGTTTCAACATGCTTTGAGAGGGTGCTTTTGAAAACAAACACGAGCTCAAACTCGAAAAGCTTAATTCGTTTGTAAGCTTAATTGGTTTTAGAGCCCTGGCCGACCTGTTAACCTTTATTTGACATTGCGCTTGCTTCTATCTCTCTCTGTGTCTCACTAACCTCTCTCTCTCTCTCTCTCTCTCTCTCTGGTATGCGATTTGAGTAGGTACGTACGCTCTCTCTCTCTCTCTTCGAATCTTTGGTTTCTCATGCGACCTTGGATTTTTGACGGCTTAATTTCACACACAGACAAGTATATGTCTATCTGTCTCTGCGTTACCTGTTTTTGCGATCTCGATTCTATTTGCTTTTTCTTTACTGAAAACCAAATAAAATCCGATTCCTAGGGGTTTTTTTCCCGTCGCCCAATTAAGATTCTGTGTTTCAGAATTGATAGAGATATTTGATCTACATCAAGAGTTGTAGCTACGTGTCAAGCCTCATGTATTCTGTGCTTTGTATTCTCAATTTGTTCCGATTTGGGTACTCACTGTTTGGTTTATTATGTGTTTTTACCACTTTCGATCGTTTTTTTTTTTTTTTTTCCTTATATGGAATCGTTGTCTTTGCTCAGTTTCAGAAAAAATTAGGGTTCTTTGCTCTTCAATTGAGAGGTTGAGTATGAACTATCATTAGACTCTTTAACGTGTTGTTAAACTGCTTTCTTTTTAATTTACTATTTGGTTACATAGAATTATAGCTTTCTCATTTGGCAAACACAGAGGAAGACTAAAGCAACAGTCTAAATAAACGTTGAGTTTGAGTTGTTCGATTCTGTGATTCATTTGAGGCAGTTGAGGAGGCTTGAGCGACTTAAGTGACCGAAGAGGCGGAACGTGTTGATGTTGGAGTCCTGTTGACGGCGAGATAGTATGTTGAGTATGAATTCGGTGGCCTTTGATTGGTGTTCGTGACTGAGTTGTGAGTTATGCCGATTGGAAGAGAGAGGGGAGAAGTCGAGATGGGGGTGGGTACGCCATAGGGATAGGTGATTCCAGTGTTTGGAAAGAAGGGTGGTTTGGGCGAGGGATTTCATTGGGAGGAAAGAGAATATGTGCTCAAGTATTTCGTCCGGTAGATCAATGTTTGTGTCTCTGATGATTCTGTTCTTCGACTTGTTTATGAAGAGTGAATTCGTTTTTTTATCCAGGCACTTGGCCCATCAGTGGTGTCGTCTAAAGTATGGTGAGGTGGTGGCTTCAATTGCTATAGAGAGGAAGTAGAGACCCTTGTTGATGGGTTGGGTAGGGGTGGCGTAGTATAGATTCTTGTAACATTTGACAACAAAAAAATGAATTCTTTTTTTTGGTTGTCCGATGTTTTGGCCTAATTTTTCCCCTCAAATTGCTGTTGTGTAGTTGTTCTTCAGTTTCTAGTTTCATGTTGTAACCGTTTAATTGGAATAAAGATGAAGTGAACTGTTCTGTTATCTCCTCCTTTTTGTGGTATATAGTTGAGGTTTTCTTCAAGTTTTGTCCCTATTCTTTGAAACCTAGTGCATTGAGATGAAAAAAATCCTGAGCTTGTACAGAACTAGTTCATTTGCTTTTTATTCTATGATTTTTAGGGATTGTTGTGGAATGGGTACTTTGTTTTGACCTAAATTAGCTGTATAATCGCATTACGTTGTTTTTCAGTTTGAAGTTTCATCTTTTAATCTTGTCAATAGGAATGAACTAAGTGCATAAGATTTGTTTTACGGCTCGTACCATCATACCGTCTAGATTTGAATGCATTTTTAACCATTCAGTTGGTTTTCTTGAAGTGTTGCTCTATTGCCTTTACCTAGTGATGATCTAGAACTAATCCTTTTGTTGTTTCTTTAGGGCTTTCTGTAGGTGGGAGCATCTGATATTAACAAGGAGATGTCGTCAAGTAAGAAAGAAGAGAAAGGTGGTGGTGATGCAGCAGAAAGAATTAAGGCTGCTGCATTGACTGCGGCAAAGGGCCTTAGCCGTGCTCAGGCCGAGCGTGCAGCTGCTGCTGCCGCCAGAAATGTCAACGCATATGGCCAGAAGGAAGAAGGGCCCAGTAGATGGCAGGAGAGAAAAGAAGCAAAGAGACAAATGTATTTGATGAGTACTGAGAAACAAGTAAGATTGGGTGAAAGGAAAGACCCGAAGACATCAATGTCTACCCTTGGCGGCTCAACTTCCCAATGCCAGAAATGTTTCGAACCTGGTCATTGGACTTACGAATGCAAGAACGAACGCAAGTATATCTCGCGACCCTCTCGTACACAACTACTTAAAAATCCAAAATTGAAGATGAAGGTATCGATTTCTTATGATTTGGATAACCCAGATATTCCTAAGGAGGAACCTAAGACTGAGAAGAAGGTTTCAAAGAAAAGCAAGAGGAAACATAGGTCTGATACTGAGTCTGGCAGTGATAGCGAGGCTTCAGTATTTGAGTCTGACAGTGGGGCATCGTCTGTTACTGGATCAGATGAGAGCGATTCCTACAGTTCATCTACTGATTCAGAGGAAGAGAGGAGGAGGAAGAAGAAGAAGAAGAAGGAGCAGCAGAGAAAGAGGAGGCACCGGAAGTACAGCTCTACTTCCGAGTCTTCTGATTCAGACTCTGATTCGGGATCTGATTCTGAGGATAGGAGCAGCCGGAGGAAGGGCAGGAGGCACAGCAAAAAACGCTAGACGGTTGCATGTAAAGAGGAGGAAATTGTGGAATTTTATCTCTGTATGTCAATTATGTGTGCTTTGACTATGCCTTAAACATCTCCTACGTATGGTTCATAGCTATGGTCCTGTGGAGGTTACTAGATGGTGATCTTGGATATGTTGCAGACAGACTCTACAGTCTACACTTCATGTTTTTCGTTTAGTTTCCTTAGCAGTTGAGTGATGCTTGGTTGCTTCTCTATTTTGTACCGGTTTTTGTTCTTTTTCGCCTTCCCCCTTTTTTTTTTATTATGGTAATTCAATATGAAGCAAGAAAGAGACCTTTTAATCTGATTAGGGCTGAGTTTCTCTTCATTTTCTATGGTAGTTTTGTTTATGGCTGTAAGACTCTGCACTGTGAGAATGTGTTGCAGCAGGACTTCTTTGCAGTGGTGGAATATACACATACAGGATGTAATTGCTCCAAGTTTGACTAGGCTTGTGGAGTGAGTCTGAATGTCTGATGGCGGACAGGGCTGATACACAAGCCCGGTAGTGGACTTGGTTTGAAAACTCAATGAGTTTTGAAAAATGTTCAAATCTAACTTGTTTACGATACGAATTGAGCCAAAACGACCTTTAAATGAGCTGATCTCGAGTGGCTCGAATTTGTTTATACATAATTATCCAAATGAGCCTAAAAGTAGCTTGTTCGAGGTCAGTTTGATAGCTTAACGAGCTTCAAAATAATATTTAAGCTTGATTTGTTAATGAGCTTTTGAAAAGCAAACACTAACTCAAACTGAAGTAACTTGCTCATAATTGGTTCACGTTTACAGCTGGTCGGAAGTTTAGGAGTGCTTTTGAAGTAGTCCTGGGCTGGCCACCATATCTCTTGTGAAGATTGAGAACTATGGAGGAGTGACGGAATGTATATCAAACCCTTTACCCTTGTAACAAACTAATTTCTCCTCGAGATATCTTCCTCCCCTCCACTAAGGAATCCCAAAGACATCAACCAATTTCCTAAACTAGATGATGTGGGACCTGTACCCAAAACGGGTTGCAAAAAAAAAAAAAGAAGAGAAAAAAAATGTTAGACATAAAATATCATTGTCGGCCAAAGCGTAGAAATTTGCAACCAGAGTGTAAAACTTTGCGGCCATAGTGCAAAAGTTAGTAGGCATAACGTAAAAGTTTGCGGCTAGAGTGCAAAAGTTTGCTGCCATGATTTAAAGTTTGCCGCCATAATGAATTAAAAATTTGCTTCTAGGGACTAGGGTGTAGAAGTTTGCGGCCAGAGCGTCCGCACAGATTGTTGTCCTCCTATAAAAAGCGGTGTATTTGGATTTGGAAGTGGAACCAATAGCATCGGAGGTTATAAAATCACTTCCTTTCTCTCTCTAAAATAACCAAACACAAAAGAGTTTAATCGCCGACCATAACACCCGTAGCAAATAACACAATGAATCACATCGAGTCGACAATTCACACCCCTATAACTGATAGTAATTCACACCCCGATAACATGTTAAACTGTTTTTTGTTCAATTAACTATTTGGTTACATAGAATTATCGCGCTCTCATTCAGCACATTTAGGAAAAGTGAATTCATTTTTTAAACCGGGCACTTGGCCCAAGAAAATTGAATTCATTGTAATAAACCTGGCACTTTGCCCAACAGTTGTGTACGTAGTCCAAGTACGGTGAGATTGTGGCTTCAAGTCCTGTAGAGAGCAAGTAGAGACCCTTGTTGATGGGTTGGGTAGGAGTGGGGCAGCATGGATTCTTGTAACACTTGACACTGTTGTTGTATATTTTTAGTGTCTAACTCTATTAAAAATGTTGGACTACCTATTTCAGAGAAAAAATGAAACCGAACTGGTATCTGCGATTTTGATTTTGGTTTTACCAATAACCGAACTGCACCGCTGCCATCCCTTGACTTGAACTATGAATACAGATTTTACTGTTAAATAGACGTTAAAGTCTTCTGTCGCTACAGAGCTAGAGAGACAAGGAGGGAGATGCCTAAAATTTTGACTATCATTTCTCATTAACAATTATGAAGCATGCTCATATCTCTGTGCTTGTCTATACACAAATGAATTCCTGGTGTGGATGCTTTGCTAACAAGCTAATTTCTCCTTGAGATATCTTCCTCCCCTCTACTAAAGAATCCCCAAGAGATCAACCAATTTCCTAAACTGGATGAATTGGGACCTATACGAAAAAAGGGTTGCAAAAAAAAAAGAATCAACAAATAGAAGAGGGAAAAAAGCTACAAGAAAACAGAAGGGGTAGGTTCAACCCCAAGGCGGCTGATTTTCTACAAAATTGTATCCAAGGAATCTATAAGGACAATAAGGTCCGATTGAACCATTCCGATAAGCGTCTGATTTTTGATAAAAGCTCTGCCTTTCTTTCGAAATATGCCTCAGCATTTGATAGCATCACCGAAATGTCATGCTTCATTGCCTCCAAACTTCGATAGTAGTTATTCTCCAGTCTAGACTGGATCACATCAAGTGATAAGGGAACAGGAAACCTACAAAATTGAATGGATCCAAATACAACTTCAACTTCCCATTTACACATCAAATTAGGAATCAAATAGAGGAAAACATTTTCCAATATCTTCAGGCAAAAGGATATATATAGGAATCAAATAGGAAAAACAGTTTTGTGGAAGATAACCATGCATCATATTATAGTCTTTGTAGACATGCTAAACGAAATGACCTAAAACCTAACTAAACAAGAATATGGACAACGATACCTGTTTAAAAATTTGTCCTTTTGTGAAACTTGTTTCAGTTTCCGAATCCCATAACGATCCTGCAAATTTCCAAAAAATATCAGTAGTCCTTGTTTAATACATACAGTGATACTGGTTTCAAAATATACTTATCTTGAAGAATGAAGCCTAAACTAGATTTTACCTTGTCTTCACTCGCTGATGCCTCCAATTCGTCTAAAGAGCAGAGCATATTTTCTCTGATCTCATTGTCGATGCCAGGCGGGTCCCACTGAGTTTCAGCGTCGCGAAGTTCCCAAGGACTATGTTGAAGTGGGTCTGAGGGATCACCCTTATATCGAACTGCATACTTGTCCCATGGACTGTCTGGAAAATCCTGTGATTTAGGTTTCACACCAACAATCCGACCTTCCCACCAACTCCCATTTTTCTCGCCAGGGTTTTCCCACCAGACTTGGCATTTATCCCTCAAAACCCAATTTCTCTGGATTGCAGCATCATACTGACTTCTTTCGACAAGGAAGTCTGGCAAATCGTTCAATTCAGGCAGAGTCAAGTTAAATGATTTTCCAGCGACACTGGAAGAAGAATCTACAAACTGAAGTGTCATTTTACAGCATCCATCCCCAGAACCTCGATATGGAGCATACTGAAGGGCTTTAACTCTACAAAATTCCACCGCTCTGATGTTTCCCTTTATCGTTATCCAAGGGCCTACTTCTTTTGTACCACTACGGCTAATATATTCCTGATGGCCCTGAAAAATAGTACAAAATAAGTTACAAAATTATCATCTGCATTCAACATAGAACAAAACCAAAAAGGGGTCATTTTAAATTAAATTTAGTATAGACGATCACTCAGAAATAGTACAAAGTAAATTGCTAAATTACTATCTTCATTTAGCATTCAACAAAACAAAAGTAGGGATTGCTAATCAGAAACTGAATATGATCAAATTTGATTAAATTTGGAACATACCTGTCTCAAATATACAACTTCATCCCCTAGCTGGGGAATGTATCGCGAGCCTTCCCCATGTGTTGACAACATCAACCATGAGTTTCTCACTGGTTGATGCGACTTCTTTCGGTTGGTCAGAGTGGAGTCCTGAATGTGATAACTGCTTCTCCTGTTTCTTGCAGACCTTAATCCAACAGTTACCCTTGAGCCTGATCCCCATTCTTCACTAGGATGTTCATCGCATGCATTGATGGAAGTTTTCTGATCATTCGAATCTTTTGAACCATCATTTTCCTCCCTCAATTTGATATCACAGCCCAAAGCATTTGCTTCATGAATGGTTTCCCCCAATCCCATGGACCGTGTCCGGCGGACCCCATTAGTTGTGGCTTGAGGTAAATCAAGATTAGGACTGCTCACATTTGAAGTGTTTGCGATGACACCTTCGCTGTCACCTTCTGGATTGCTTCTAGCCCTAGATGACCTCAACCTTCTATAAACAGCACTATACATCCTATCGTTTGAGTTTGACTTCTGTGAAACTGAATTTGCTTCGCCTTTGAGGTCTACATGGAGTGAACTGGGCCCCGCAGTGCCATCATTGTAAGGCCCTTCTGAAGTCAATTTCTGCTTTGTGTATGGGCTTTCAGATAGAGGACCATGACTTCCAACATTACTCTCATCCTCCATGGAAGATCCAACTTCCAACTCAGGACTTTCATCATCTTTGGAAATCATTTTTGACTCTTTCAATTCAGCATGGTTTTCAAACCCATTTGTATAAGGGAGAGAAGAAGTTGTTGCATCATCAAAAGACCTTGGATCCTGTTTTGGAAATTTATCGTTAGCCTGGCGTTCAACGATATCTTCAGGAGTACCATCCTCAACCTGTTGCTCATTCGTATGAACCATTTCGTCCGTCTGAACACCATTATATTCAGTTTCTGAACTAGAATGAAATTTTTCAAAACGATTTTCCAATGTCTGCCCACTGACAACATCCTTGATTGTAGTCAATGACAAGTGTTCACCCATCTTCAAACGTTGTTTGGACGTGCGAGCCTTGAACCCTCCCCATTTAATATTGCGCTTATATGCATCAAACAGCTCTAGATCATTTTCAACCTTTGCATTACCCACCCTCCCATTTCTTTCAACTCTACTGCACTCTGGATCCTGAGAGCAATTCTGATTTTCTTCATTGGCTTTCTGTGGAGATTTAAATGATGAGCCAACAAGATCTGGCTTCCCCTCAGATTCAATTGTTGTGCTTTCTGCCGGTACAGACTTATTTAAAGCACGAGTTGGAAATTTCACAACCAATCTCCTATTTCCAGAAATCAAACGAGATTCAGAGCATTCATGAGGTTTAACCACACCATCAGACTCATCCACTAGAACTTCTTTCCCTTTTGAATGGTTATGTTGTTTGTTTTGTGAAGAGGTATCAGATTCTTCACTGCCCATGCTGGAATCCTGCAGCATGGATTCACTTTCCAATGAACTTTCTGATCTGTCTTCTTCTCCATCTGCCGAAACTCCTGTGAGTCGGGAAAACAAATTCAGAGCATTTCGTGCAGCAGCTCTCTGAGGTCTGAACGACTTTGAGGAAGAGGATTTCCTCCTTGAAGCTTTTTGCCCATGTCTTGACTTCCTCCTGTTCTTTCCGTTTACTTCACCACCACACTCATCCAGATTTTTCCTCTTCACACGCCTGCCGGAAGAAGTCATGATTTCAACCTAAAAAGATAAAGATTACATATCAGATAAAGTAACCGCAGGGGGAAAAGGTCCAAAAAAAAAAATATTGAAGAGAAAATTCACTTCTACCTTCTGTTTTTTCCTTTTTGATCGTCGGAGGACATCTATATGAGTGCCCTCAACCTCACTGTCTTCTGAACTGCACTCTGGATCACCCGATGAATTAAAACTTAAGCTTCCTTTCTCCCGCCCTGAAGAACACTCTTCGGTTACATTATATTCGGAATCGGTATCATCACTTAGCACTTCAATCTCAGGTTCCCAATCCATGGCATCAACAAACTCTGGTAGAGGATCAATTAATAAATCCAAGTCTGCTATGGGAAGCATTTGGAAACCTTGGTCGAGATTAAAGTCTGGCCCAACAGCGAATCTCACAGAAGATGGGCGCCACTCAATACCCAGGGCTCCTAACCGCCGTTTCTGGTACATGCTCTGATAAGGATCTGGGTATGGAATCATCGCTAGCATTTCCCAGTGCAAAACAGCATGAAATAGATAAGGAGAATAATCAAAGAAGACAATCTTAACAAGTAAAATCTATCAGAAAGCAAGGAGCAAGAACAAACTTGCATCACAGAGGAGATCTTGCATATTCCTCCTATACGGCGTAAGTTGAGTTTCCTACATCAAACATCAGAAGTTGCCTGAGTGCTTAAATCCAGAATTTCATCTAACAAAAATAGGCATCCCACACTAGGATATGGTAACTGGGATAAGGTTAATGATGCAGAGAGACGGAAGAGAATGATGATGGTCTTGTGTTAAAGCTAGGGAAGCAGGGACATGATGGTCCTTTAAATGCGGAAGTGTTAATGTTGCATACATAGCAAAAGATGCATTCAGATTACATGTCTTGAGCTGTAGTTGCCTAATAAGGAAATCTAACCAGTATGCACAATCAATTGCTGAAAAGGGAATTGAACTGTCAACAGCCATGAAACCACTGTAACAATGTACTATGTTACCAACATGCAGACCGTAGTAGTTTACAATCCAGATCTTGCTTCTGTATAAACAAAGGAAAGCTAAACCAAATGTTACCAACATGCAGACCGTGGTTTATGTATGCTACATGAATTCCATTTTTGTCATTCCGCTCTGGAAAGCGAAAGAACAGCCAACCAACGAAAATAATGAGATTGAGTAACTAACCTGGTCAAGAACAGTCCCATGAGTATCTTGAATAAGGGGGCGATAGTCTCCAAGGAAGAACTGTTAACAGGCATACACACACGAGTTATGAGTTGAGCATTCTCTCCAATCCAAATACACACACGAGTTATGAGTTGAGCATTCTCTCCAATCCAAATACTAGCAACAGGTACAAAAGTTGACACTGTTTACCAATTAGTACCTGCTCATATTTGGCATCCTGTTGATACTCGCCTTGTCCTGTGCTTAATATATATAATTGGCCGACATCATCTGAGAGTATTATCGATGTCCCATCCCTGGATCACACAGAAAGCCATAAAATCAATAATGATGAACTGCGTGTGTAGCACAACTGGCAAGAGTGCAAGCTCACTTATTTCTTCGTGACATGAACTGTAACAACCCGCGACCTGCGCCAGCTGACCTGCTTAACCCTTAGCCGAAACACGTGGCTCAAAAGGTTAACCTCGAGTTATACAGTAGCTGTTCGGATTTCGTTATATACCATATCATTTTCATGTTTCCCACCAATGTGGGACTACCCAAGAATGGGCTCTCACAGTCTCCCCACCTTAGGGTGTAACGTCCCCGTTGCATTGGCCCAGTAAACTTTCCTTGGTGGTCATAGTGTGGCACTTAGCTATGTACAACAAAATCAGTATGCTCGTACCAGATTCTAGAGGTGGCCCCCTTTCCACGTAGACCAGGGTTATGCTCTGATACCAACTGTAACAACCCGCGCCAGCTGACCTGCTTAACCCTTAGCCGAAACACGTGGCTCAAAAGGTTAACCTCAAGTTATACAGTAGCTGGTCGGATTTCGTTATATACCATATCATTTTCATGTTTCCCACCGATGTGGGACTACCCAAGAATGGGCTCTCACATGAACCAAGGTAGTGCAGCACTGAAGGACCAAAGACCCCATCAAGTAAAAGGTAATTTATCAAATATTACTTCAAATAAACAGCAACATCAAATAAGGTGCAGAGACTTGTACAAGCATATCCAAGTAAATGCCTCTTCTGGTAGCTTCTTACTTCTATGTCCTTTTGAAAATTACTCACCGTATGCCAAACATGAAACAACAGCCACCATTGCACCATGTCTAAGTATACGTTTTATACCTAGTTTCTAAATATCCACAGGTAAGTGAGTTAAGGTCCAAGATAAATTATCAATGGCGTGCCATACCGAGTATAGAACTGAAGTGTAAACAGAAACTAGAAACGAGAAATATCTCTCTCTGTTCGATTTGTATATGCCTGGGAAGTCATATTTTACTTCAAGGATTCAATCAGCATATCAAGTAAAGCAAGAAGTTACAGCAGATAATGGAAGTAAGAAGTTTTTGTTTTTTTTTGATAAGTAAAAATGGAAGTAAGAAGTTGGAACCTTCGCACTACATACATGCTGACAAAAAGAAAACAAAACTTCTACAAGCTGAGAATCAGAATGTACAAATACACAAACAATAAATGGTAACACTGAGGACATATCAGTACATCCAAAAACAGACTGAGAATCAGATGAACAAGAAGCCAGTACAATCAACGCAAGAGAAAGGCAAGTTTTGAGATCTAGAGAAATCTTTATCAACTTACGGAGAAAACTTCCCATCAACCAACTTGAATCTTCCAATTTCATACTCCCGGATAGGTGTTCCTTCCCATATCTAATGCAGCGAGAAAGAGAAAGAAGGGGGGCAGGGGGTGTCAGCGAAACAAAGCATGGAATTTTTGTGAAAACTATGCAGAGCTTTACAAATATGAGAACTCACATCCCACACAATCGTTTTTCCATCATAACCAGCACTCATAGCTATTCGCGGGTTGAAAGGATGAACATCCAGAACAAAGGTCTTCCAAAACACAAGCAATAAGGTCAGAGAGCCAGTTAACAGACCAACCAATATATTCCTACTAAAGCAGAAGTAAGGGATATAAAAGCAACCGGCAATTGCATTCGTAAGGAAAACAACAAAACATAATACAGCCATCACTGTCTGTCTCTCAACATCTGATGCTTAAACTTTATTGTTGAAATATTTCTAAGTCCCCAAGTGCAAGAATGTAATAACAAAACAAAAGTGAAAACCTATATTTGCACACACAATCTACTAATGAACACACCATAATCTATTATTGTTAGATACAGCAAACACTGGTTCTACCTAACACACAGTTTTGGTCTCTCAAAGAAAAAAATTCCATAATTCCACTTGGCGAAACTCTAGTTAAAGAAAATTTCTTTACAGAACTGAAATTTTAGACAACAAAATATACCACAAGGTAAAGCCTTTACACAACGCATTGTCACCTTGTAATAAACAAGAAAGTAGCAGAGGCTACCATGGGGCAGCAACATGGTAGCCTAGTGCATGGGTGGGTGAATTCTGGCCGGGAGTCAGATCTATATAGCCTACACATCCAGGTAGGTTTCAACCCGTGACACATGTTGCGATGGAGCAATCTTACAATTATGCGAAATGAGACAAGGTGGAATAAATCAAATGGACGCTGAGCAAGGTAAATTTAACTAGCTTTACCAATAACAGCAGTGTTAATTCGTAATGCTGGCAGGAAAAGGGATAACTATAGAATAAAGGCAACGATACAGCATCCAGTACACGGGGTTCAACGGTCATCTAACCATATCTGTCCGTCCAAATATAAGTTTTTGGAATAAAACCGCAGGCATTTAACAAGAAATACAGGCACATCCAGTAACAGTGTGTTGCAGAGTTACCTATCTTATCCATTCCCAGAAGAAGAAAAAAAAGAGTGGCAGGGATTAATGTGTATATGACTTACAGATTCACTATGACCCTTCAAAGAATGAACCAAACTACCATCAACAGCATTCCAAACACAGATTCTGCAATCTGCAGAATTAGAACAAAGTAAACAACTTAAAATCCTGAAAGATGGCTGGAAACAGGTTTAGATTTATAAAACCATGGAAACACATAAAGAGGCGGTACTCTCTGTGTATCTCAGCATATATCAGCAGACATTCAAACTCGGATGGGGGACAGCAAATCAGGGGAACTATTTTGCCCTTCTTTTTTTTGTTCTTGCATGTGTGTTGATGGTAGTTGAGTTGGGGGTAAGACCAGGCACAAGCAGACAATAAATGCACCAATAATGAGAAGAAATTTATCCACTATCTGGTCATTTACCTCCTTCATGTGCTTGAAATGTAGTCAAACTTTTTAGCAGAGTAGAGGCCATACTCTTAAGGTTGTTGGTCGAGGAAACCGCCCAATAATAAATTACTGTAAATGTGAGTACCACAAGAATCCTCCTGTTTGGTATGCCATGCCAAACTGCATACCAAACCGCAAACCCTACATGTGTGACACAAATCTGGCTAATGCTCAACTTGTTTCATCAACTATAATGTCTTATAGTGATCAACTAAAGGCACCAACACCTCTGCCTGTACAATGGAGCTTAAAATGGACCCAAAAAACAGGCACATCTTGCCCGAAGCAGGCAACCTAATCACAAAAGGACACTACTAACCACATCCAAATTTTCCTTTAATATGTTTTCCAATGCAGAATGTTGCCATTAAATACTAAGAAATTTTTTCAAAATGACAGGAAAACTACAATGGGAACCAAGTTATCAGCGATAATCTGAAGGTAGTTTCTACCAGCCTAGACCACGGACATGAGTTTTAGCTTCAACCCGAAGAATAATTTAGATCAATTAATAGGACAGTATTTTAGTAAACACTAAATAGTCATATGGATGAGGACCAACAAAATGTGGCAACATAACATGGAAAAGGCCGAAGAAAGAAGAACAAGATGAGTTAGCAACACAGGTTTGTTTAAAACAAAATGGCAAAACCAGGCGAAAGGCCATATACATACAATGCATACAATCAACGTAAAAGTAGGAATTCAGGAGTACAAAAACTATCCTTAATATATCAGAGCGCGAAATTGTTGAGATACATATTAGCATGTGGGAACATAACATGGAGAAGACTGAAGAAAGAAGAACCAAATAAGTTAGTAATGCAAGGGTGTCAAAAATTTAAACTATATTGCAAAACCAGGGGAAATGCCATATACATGCAATGGATATGGTGACAGTAAAACTAAGAAATAAGGAGTATCTGGCACGGGATTATTGAGATACAAATTTAATTACCAAATTTCAAGGAACACATCTCTTTCTCTCTCTCTCTCTCTTATTTTTTGGGTAATGAACACATCTCTTTCTATTAGTATATACAGAGTCACAGACGTATATATGATCATCTCACCCATAATAGCGGCAAGTACAAAGCGATTGTCTAGGCTCCACACGATCATATTAACACCGCGAGGAGTTGGAAGAATCCTCTGGCGCGGACCTCCTCGTGGAGGTTGAGGTGGCATTGGTGGTGGTGGAACTTTCAAGTGATATGCACGAGTCCACCGTCCAGCCTTTCCCTGAAATCAATGTCAAACCAACATAATTTAGTCGCAAAGGAAAAAAGAATTGAGCAGTCTCGTTAACTCAAAATAAAACCAATTAAACGTCATGGAAAGACGAATACAATGAAACAATATGAAGAAATTACAAAAGCCAAGCCACTGTAGCAACAGACAAAAATATGAAAGAAGAGCTCACATGTGACCTCCGTGACCTTGGGATCCAAATGATTGCGCTTCCATCCCGAGAGCAAGTAACTATATTATCATGGTTAAGCCTGAAATGCAAGAAGTTCATAGGGAAAAGCCATTAATGTTATGAAGCAACTACAGAGCATCCGATGGGTTTTCTGCAATAACCACCATCACAGATAGTCTTATAGATTTTGATAAGTTTAGAGAAATATAAGCACACCCAGTATTTTTAAATTTTGGAATTTTCTCTTCCTTCAGCGGGTCAGCTGCAGAAAATCTAGATGCCACATTGCAGCCACTGCATCATGAGACAGCAATCAGTGTCAGCGTGCCACATTGAAAAAAGGAAAAATGGAAAACGAAGACGGATTGGGGAAAACTAACCTGAATTGCACGTAATTGACGTCATTCTCATGGCCAGCTAAAATATCAATCTCATGATTGGGCTCTGATTCAGCCGTGTTTAGTTTATTTGTACTCCAGACCTGCAAGTAACTAGAGCTCCATTAGGATTTGAATTTAATAGATAGATTTTCACTCCAACAAAAACACGAATATTATTTTCTAACTGGTTAGTAGAAATCTCCACTAGTCCACTCAAAGGAGATGAAACAGGACCAAGTGTCAGACATTTGTGCAATAGGAATAACTCAGACAAAAACAAAAAATTGAGATTTACCCTTGCAAGAGTATCTGAGCTACCAGTAACAAAGACAGTTCCATTAGCATTGAATGCACAACAAAAAATCTGAGGCCTGAGTTGAGTAGCACTTGAAGATGGAACATTGTTCTTTACTGTACCTGTTCCATACTACATTAGTCCCTTCACCAATGTATCAGTTATTAAATAGTAATCTAAACAAAAGCAGTGACTTACCAGCTGAAGAATCAGGAGGCCTAGGAACATATATACGTGGAGGGAACTGAGAGTATCTGGCATCCCATATCCTACATGTTCCATCATCCGATGACCTACAGAGGAAATAAAATTCCAACTATAATTTACACAGATTAAGGCACCTAAAAAACTAAGAGAATGATTGCTAACTATGGCAATACCTAAAAATGATTCACATTTTCAACTGAATAGTCCCATCAAATAAATTGGTCCCTGGTGTGTGCAAATAACTAAGATATGGGCCAAGGAAGGTTACTGTTGGTTGGTAAACAAATCCTGGATGCGTTGTTGGTAAGTAATGAGTGTGGATGGTAGCCTAATAGGTGCTCTGGAGGTCATTGGTAAGCTAGATGATATCCAGAAGGCTTATCACCATGTCTCTCAGGAGTTTCTCCTTTATCTAATGGATGGGATGAGATTTGGAGCCAAGTGAAAAGGGTGGATTCCATTTTGAGATTCCTAAAATGAATTTCTCAGTCTTAGTGAATGAGGATCGTGGAGGGTTATTTTTCTGAGTTCTACAGTTTACAGTAGGAGACCCGATTTCCTCATCCTTTTTCTTATTTTCATAGATGCAGGCATAATATGTCCAATAGAATGGAGTTAGCAAGGATGATGCCTGGTTTTCGGGTAAGAGATAGAAGCAGATTACAAATCATATTTTCTGTTGAGCACTGCAGGAGGAATTCATATGCTTGGGATATGTTTTAGTATGACCCTCTCTTTCGAGTGAATTTTTCCATCAGTAAGCTTATCCCTGAAGTAGAAATTCCGAATATCAGGTTTTGGTGTAGAACTTGGACTGTTGAAAAGGTTCATTACCTCAGTGTTTTAAAAGGCTGAGGTATGCTGAAGCCTAAGCATAAGCATAAGGTAGGAAGCGAGGAACACATCTTTGATAGGTGCAAGATGGAAAAACTAAGCAACAATTTTATACAAGCAAAATAATTTAAACAATCACAAAAAAGGACCTTCAACATTCAAATATTACAAAAAAACAGTTAATATCCAACAAAAACCGAAGTTCAAGTTTTGGAATCGGAAACATGAAGTTCAAAGAAACAAAATATCTAGTCCTGCATTATCTTCAGAACCTTGTGCTTAACCAGAGAATGTAATCATCCTTCTGAGTGTCAACTCATCCTTATACACGAGCCTTGGTGGACCGGGAGGCCATCTCACCTGGGTAAAAGTGGTTGCCTCCTAATTGTAATGGAGGTTGAAAAGGCCTCTTTTGTAAGTCCTAATATCAATCCTTGGATTTGTATCATGGTAATCACAGAGAGGGTGTTCATGATAAGTGGGAACTCATATCATGGGACTTGTCAGGTGGTAGGTATGAATATGATTGTCTTATTAAACGTCCGGCCGTAGGAACGATACGGCATTCGAGATAGTGGATGTCTTGGTCAATACCAAGCTCAATGACTAGTCAAGGCGGAGCTGCCACAGCGAACCCAACCTCCTAGACAAACCCCTAACTCAGTCCTAAGAGAGAAACCAATGCCTTGCTCCTAGCTGAGGATATCATCATGGTTGCCATTGGTGGCTTGCTACTAGAGGCTAATTGGTCAAGGGCAATGTAGAGTTGACTCCCTAGAAGGTAAGGTGGTGGGGGAGGGCCAAGTCTGGGTGATCCACAAAGCCCAAATTTAGCAAGAGTTGTGATCCCCAAAGTTCATCCTGGCGTCAACAAGGAACCAAACCCGCTTGCGCGTAGGAGACGGCGGTGCCAGGGTGACTCACTAGAAACAAATCTTCACATGTACAAGGAGACAAATTCAGAAAGCTAATCAAAATAAACATTCCACACAGCACCAAAATTTATAAAAATGAATCCACCGATCATAAAGATTTTTTTTTTTTTGAACAGAGAAAAATAATCAACAAGGCTAGATAAACAACACTCAAGGTATTAACATACGATAGAAGCTGGTACACAGAGCTTGGTCTAGGACTAAATGCAATGGCAGTAACAGCTCCAGTATGGCCACGCAAAACTGAAATTGGCACCCCATCAGGTAAACGCCACTGTCAAAAATAAGGAGGAACCTCAGACAATTAACTACCTGTTTATAGTAAATAACGATAGGGAAAAAAAAAACTTACAACACGGATGATGAAGTCATTTGATGCAGAAGCCACCAAAGTGTCATTGGAGCTCACAGCCAGGTCAGTAATGTCACCCTTTCAAGCATATATAATGAAATATGAAGATATCACTAGAAGGACATATAAGTACGTATTTATTCACCGAGAGGAAAAAAAAAGGGGGTGGGGAGGGTGGAGGGGGGAGAACAATGGAGTTTCTGTATGAACTCACTTCATGTCCACGGCAGCTGGCTAAACAATATGCTGTTTCCATTGACCAGATTTTTACAAGGCGATCATCTGAACCAGTAATAACATATCGCCCGGATCGATCAAATATGGCTGCATGCCAAGTTTCAGATAGAACCCAACAGCATCAGCCTCCAAACCAATATGTGGTACACAGATTTTGAAAAGGATAAAAGCACAATTAACAACAATAGTTGATACAGCAAACAGAAATATAGTCAAAGGGCTGGACGCATAAATCCCCTGGTGTTCGAAGTCTGTCAGGTATCCGCTAAAGAAATAATGGGACACATTTCGACCCATGTCTGACTTGTGTCGAGCACCCTCCAATAAGCTTTTGCATCTGGCAAGTTTCTTAGGTGAACATGGCACCTTCTTAGAAGCTTTGTGCTTCTCAGTACTTTACAGGTGTTGGAATTCACAACAATGACATGAAAGAGGTTATGCTTCATTCTTATTACAGACAAATTGCATTCCCTCTAATAACAAGGAAAGACAACAAGCAAATTATCTAGAAACGTACAGACGTAATGGCTAGAATATTCAACATCGAGCACATTTCTAATCTACTATAAGGATCAGCGAGAAAACTAAAACCATTAAAATGACTAGACCCGATGAACAAATAGAAATGTTCTATTTGTGAAATTAACAACAGTAACTCTAGAAGAAGACCGCCAAACTTAATAGAAACGTAAACATACAAAGCCTTAGTGTAAGTAATGATATCCTGACGTGCATAGTACTGAAATCTACATGTGCTTGGCATCCGAACAATGGGAAATCATGGGAAGTGTCATGTACGACCAAAATAAAACTGTAAATCTAGTTCTATTTTATTTTTCAGGTAAATGACAGTAAATCAATTTCAGTAATTCAAAAGATGTTTCTACAGCTTCATTCCCAAAGCATGGAGTAAATATACCCGGAGAATCATATGATCCTTGTCATGATCAATATCATCATCATGCTCTATGGTACATAACGTTATAAGTGGACAGAAAAGCTGAATGACTTAAGATAACCTAATACAGTTTGAAAGTAACTTAACCTTTGACTCTCTTATTTTCGTTAAAAAACATGGCAATCATCTGAGAAATCTAGAAGTTGCCTCAGATCTGAGAGATAAACAAAAACCAAGCAAGGAAGCTTACCACAATAGACAGCACTTAGGTGTCCTCTAAGCTTTTTAATATGTTGCATCTTCTGCACCATAGTAGATGGTTTTGCAATGGCATAACATGCTGCACGAATCGATGGTGCACGATGGTGTCTTGAGAAACCACCACCAATTTCCCTCAAACATAGCCCACGCACCTGATCAGCTTGCATATGAGGCCAACGCTGGAATGCCGGGGGCGGTTTTGTACCACTGTTGACCTTATTTAGATCTGGAGAGAGAGAGTGGGGTAGAATATTAGTAGCAAGCAAGAAAAAGAACAAGAGAGCTTGGAAATAAGGGGGCTCTTTCGGTAACTGTATAAACTCAGTCCAGGAAAACGAAGAATGAGTCTAACTATTTCAAAGCAGAGGAAAAAAGGTATTCTTTCCTGTTTCTTTAGAAGAGAGAAGGTCATTGTTATTTTGTCACAGATGACTCAACAAATTTAACTCCACCAATCGATGCAAACACATAATGCTCAGTGACCAACATATCATAGAAACAGTGACTGCATACCGCCTATAAGTGAAAATGAACCAGTTCCCAACAGAGTAGGAACAGCAGCTGCACTAAAAGTACCCCCACTAACGCCTCCTGATGGAGTAGCAGCATGCAGTATCAGTTGCTTCAAAAGCTTTACCAAATGATCCTTTTCAACATGAGGATACCTATAGTAGCCAAAAATCACAACCACCAATCAATCAAAAGTACTACCAAAGGAAGGAGGGAGGGGAACCATAACTCAGCATATCTTGTCATACTCCAGAAGTGGCTCATATAAACTGAAACTAGATCAGAATATATATTACATTGTCCATGTTATCGGAATACATTTTTTTTGGTGCTTCGGAAATGCATGTTATCGGAATACAGATGAATATCGTGTGTGGAAGGTCAAATGGTTTGTTCATCTAATGAGTCAAGAAACAGCATAATACGAACACTATTGACATAACAGTTAGCAGAAACTCATGTTGTATAAGGTTCGTAAAAAGCATAATAAGTACCTCTCGGCCAACTTATTGTAACTCAACGGGAAAGAGAGGCCATTGTCATTTTCATCCCCACTATGCACCCCTGTCCTGGAATACCAAGCATGATACCTTCTAGGCAGAAGTTGATGTTCAAGAAGCTCATTCCAAAATTGTCCATAAGTCCTGTGACAAGGTCCAGCTGATAGGAAATGCATAATCAGAAAATAAACTTCTCTCAGGTCGAAATCTACACCATTCTCCACAGGACTTTTCTCTGGCTCCGTGGCACGCGCTTTCTCATTTGATTTAAAAGAAAAACGCAGCGGTTTCATATTCATTGAAGGCACTTCAGAAGAGGGAACGTATTTTTGGAGTGCCATATTCCCTACAAAACCAGCAAGAGCTACATAAAACATCTCATGTACAATGTACATCACACACATCTAACCCAACAGAATCCGAACAGAATAAATTCAAATCAGATTCAAACTTTAAACAAACAACAAATGCATTCAATGCAGAGCAAAGAAAAGTGACAATAGCCTTTTCTGCTTTAGTATCACATATGAAAGTAATACCACTAGTTCATCAATTCCGTTCATGGAAAAACAATACCTCCCCTGCCATTGGAGAGTTGTAGAAACTTCCTTTCAGTTATGAGTAATTACAGACAGTGATATCATAGTTAAACACGTTAAAGTTCCATTTAATCGCTATTACAAACAAATAAGTTAACATTAGAACACGTCCTTAGTTAAACTCCAGAGGTTAACAAATGCACATCTATTTACAACAAAAAAAAAAAAAGAATTCCTCAAGTAGGGACAAGGATCTCATAATGTCCATGGACTCCATGCTGGTAGAGGAAGGGTATGAGGAATTACCTGCAGTAATTGGATTGAGAGAGAGGAATGATGATGGTAGTTCAATCCTGGAGTGTAGAATGAGTCAATGAAATATTACTTTGTAACCGACACATGCTTTTAATGCAGTGGTGGATACTTTGAAAAATTGTAAGTAGATCTCGACGCCAAAGTGGAGCATGACACAACTTTGGATGCTTTCAGCAACCGAGAAAACAGCAACAATCAAGGGAGGAACCTAGTTGGAGAACAGCGATGGGTACAGGTTAGTAATCTTCAAAGAAATCTGGTAAGAAGATTTTTTAGAGAACTTGACAAACAGCATTCAATGAGGAAGGCAAACAGTTCGCTGATCGAGTCGGCTCAGAGGGCGTCCTAACCATTTTTTCACTGAGGATTAAGGTGGCACTTCACAAAAATGTTACTCCACGTGGGGAAATTTCTAAGATATTATCTCAGGAGCTGCATGTGAATCTAGGTTTTGAGGATGACATTTATGCACACATTTGCATCTGTTTAGGATCTTGTCTATGTGGGAATTATGTAAGCCCAGAGAGATGTGAAGAACCTATGACATTGTAGGAAGGGTCACCAAGAAATTGCAAGGGGCACAAAGTATGGGATTTGCCACCCAAGGCCCTAATACGGGCAGAGTCTTGGCTAATATTGGAGTAAGCTAAACAAAAGAGAACAAGGGTCAAAAGGACTCCAGTGAAGAATTCAGCATAAGAACAGCAGTACATGTTGCATTAACGGTGACAGGCTCCACATGAGTAGGAACAACAGGTGCTTGAACAAAGAAATGCCTTCCTGACCTATTTAAAGGTGATTCAGGTGCGCCCACGGCGAGAGTAGAATTTGGAGCTTTACCCAGACTCCAATGGCAGAGTCTCAAGAAAAGGAGACTACTGACTATAGATGGCGCAAGTGCGTCCAGCTTGGAGAAGTTGTATGCATTCATTTTGCCTCAAACCAGTGGGGCCCATTTATTTTAATGGACAAGATGTGAACAATCCAAGGGTTCCGAATGTGGTTAGCCATTTGGACGCAATTTTAACCACCGCGGTGAAATCTGCGAAGAAGCTGTATATTGTGGAGAATCAGTAACCCACTTGTTTCGGGTCAAGTCAACGTTGCTGCTTCAAGTAAGCCCTCTCCCTTTTATCGGGATGTTAGAGAAGGGATACAAAAGATGCCCTGAAATATTGGAGAAAGCTTATGCCACTGGGAGCATCCATATGAAATCCATTGGTTCGATACTTTATTTGGTGAACAAAGGGCTTGCAAGGCTACGGAGAAAGTGAGAAACTCTCTTGAGGATGATATACATAGTGGCAATGGGTTTTTTCATCTTTAAGATCAACAGTGAGGAGGAGATTGATGAAATTCTGGAGAAAGATTCTATCGCTTAAGGGGACGGTTTATTTTTGTGAGAAATAGCAATGGCTTTTAAAGTTGTCGTAAATTCCCTCTTAGTGTGCCATTTTGGATGAAGTTATACAACGTTCCTCTGAAACTGTGGTCTCAGGTCAGGTTCGGGAGTAGTGCAAATAATATATGTGGTAAATTGAAGAGCTGACCTCTTGTAGAACCTCTTCTAGAAGAAGGCTCAACTTTCTAGGTTTTATATTCATGTGCCGGCCAATGAAGAACTTTCTAAAATTTAAAGTAAGTAAGTAACACAGGATATCGAGCCATAAGCGATAACAGTTCAAGCAAACTAGAGGCTACAAAGGATCTTCCCATTGTGCCTATGGTCAGCCAACTGAAGTTTGTCCCAAAGCCATTCAAAAGGTTAAAATGCACTCTTCTTCACAAACAATAATGAAAGAGAAATAGCTTCCAAGTGAGATCTCTGAAGAAGCATCAACTAAATCGACTAAGATAACAAAGAAAAAAGGAGCTACCTTTGATTTATCGAACCAATGGTTAACACTGTTGTCCGAGCGACTAGTAGAAAAAAGGACAAACCTTTTGACATCATGCTTTGATTACTGTGACGACGTTAATCCCTGTCCTCAAAAAGATGGGGGACACGTGACGACGCTACAGCACATTAGATGAAGCAAATTGTCCCCTAGCTATGGATGGGAAGTGACAGTGGCACACAACCAATCTTAAAATCCAACTTAACTTGTAGGAAACTTGAGGGAAAAAGATCAAAAATCAAACAAGTTACAGGAAAAGGCTTACTTATCTGATTGGGAAAAGGGCCGCGGGTCTTTTAGTTGTTCTTTAACCTATTTAGCTTTTGTCGTGCCTCCTTCTTCGTATGTAACAGATCATCCTTTCGCCTTTTCTTCTAATTGTTCTGTTGTGTGTAAGAGGTTGTGCCTTAGCTTTTACCCTCTCAGGTTGTAAGAGTCTCTTGACTCTCTTCCTATGTTAGCTTTAAATTGCTTGTCAACATGTTGGTGACCACTTTACCTATGTTTTGAACTTTGTTGTCTACCTTTTTTTCCACAATAGAACCAAGCTTGCCAAAACAAAACAAAAAAAGCAGAGCAAATGTTATTGAAACGGATTTATTTCTTAAAAGGAACATTGATGAATTGGCACCATTTCACAAGATAAAAACAGATAACCTGTATCAATTACATGTATTACGAGAGACAGACAAGGAGTAGGGGAAGTAGGCGCCACATACTAGATTATGGAAATCTATGACATCTTCCCTCCCATCAAATTATACACAAGATTATTTGCAACGCCTCCATTAGGTTTTGAGAGGTCCAGGACCTTTGGCATTGTAATCAATGCCGGCGCAAAGCAAATAATGGAAACAATTTGAGATATCCTCTAACTCCCGATTCCAAACCCAATGAAAATTCAATTGGCGACCATGGACATTGCTAAATGCCTTGGGGAAATAGGCATAAAGTGAACCGTACACAATGAAACGGACATAGCTAGAGTAAGCAACTTAAGTACAAACCAAGAAAAGGAAAAATGAAACCTGGATCAGAAAAATAACCTTTCAAATCATATGAAGAAGTTCAGCCAGATGGACAATCACCAGAAACACGAAATTGGCCTCCACATATCCAAAACCCTGGCCCACCACAACCCATAAGCATTCACTGTGACATTCAAGACACCCCAAAATATCAAGTTATTTCCACTTTCCACTGCCAAAAAAATGATCAAAATAAACCTAACCCAAAAGCACACTGTAACATTAAAAAAAAGTAATGAAAACAAATTTAAACCATAAGCATTCACAGCAACATCAAAGAAACACCAAAATTCAAACTATAACCGTATCCCCATGTCAGTACATAGTTTCAACAAGACAACAACACATAACCATTCACTGTAACATCAGAGAAACCCATAAAACTCAAGTTACATTCACTTTCCACCGCCAAAAAACAATAAAAAAATCAACCCATAAGCACTCACTGTAACATCATAGAAACCCCAAAAATTCAAGTTACATTCACTTTCCCCCAACAAAAAACGATAACCAAATAAACCCACAAGCATTCACTGTAATATCAGACAAAACCTCGAAAAATATTCCCTTTCCATACCCAAAAAACTATTTCAAAAAAACAAAAACAAAAAACAACCAACTACCCATACATAAGCATTCACTGTAACATCAAACAAAACCTCTAAAAATATTCCCTTTCCATAACCAAAACATAATTCCAAAAAAAAACAACAACTAGCATACACAAGCATTCACTGGAACATCAAAAGAAACCCCAAAATTCAACTCATTTCCACTTTCCCCAACCAAACCAAATTCCAACAATAAATACAAACAAAATGGAGATCCAGACATGCAATAAAAGCCCTATCTTGAAAGCCCCAAGAAACGTGATTTCTATCAAATTGGGAACGAAAAGGAGTACCTGCGCTAATGTCGATGTTTTACCGTTGAGTGAAGCAAAGGAAGACCGGAGAGGATCAAGAGGCGTAAGAGATTGAAGAATTTCAGTCAGGGAATATATATATACATAGAGAGAGAGAGAGAGTGAGAGAGAATATTTATGAGTGAGGGTGTATGTGTAGAGAGAGAAAGAGAGAGTAGTGGATGTACGAGGAGAGGAATTTTATTAGATATGGTGGAGGGAGCTCGGTGGTTTTGTATTCGGGGCTCTGTAGTTGATTTTTAGAGAGAGAGAGGGAGGGATGAAAGAGAGAACAGCGAGAGAGAGGAGAGAGAAAGGGGTCGAACGAAGGCGTTTTAAAATCTTTACGCCCACTCCTGTCGAAGATGCGTTTGAGGGCACAACTGAAAGCATTCGAAGTGTGTGGGTAGTTGGGGAAATACTCAAAAATGTTCTTGAGTTTGACTTTAGTTTTATTACTAGTACATTATTTAACTCTAAATTTGTATGGTTTTGAATTACACCCCAATATACTCTTGGACCAAACGATTGTCCTCCTTTGATTAGTTGCCCTAACAGAGAGAGTTAATTTTATCTTTAAATATAATTCCTCTCTCTCTATATATATTTAACCATATGGTCTTTTTTTCCTTTTTTCAACAAAGACGAGAGGGAGACGACAAATAGAAAATAGTTGAACAAAGTGTTTTACGCCTGCTTCTTTAAAGATGTGTTAAGGACACAATTAAAAAATGTAAAATTATGTGAATAGTTGGTGAAAGCTAAAATTAAACTCATCATCATGGAGAAGTTGTAGGAATTATTTCGAGGGGCATGCAAACTGGTTCGGACACCAACTGTTACCGAAAAAGAGGTAATGATTAAAAAGACTAGGGGTTGAGCGGGAAAAAAACTAGAAGTACAAGATTCAATTTACTATGAAAAACACATATGTATAATGCAGAAAAACAATGTAAAATTACGCCTAATATGCTTGATCACCGAAATAAATAAAAAAAAATTGGTCTAGTTGCATCAACTGAAAAAAAAAAACTGATTTTATGACAAAACATTGACCGGCGTATACTAATGCATTGTCTAATTAATATGCTAAAAGGAGTCCATTTAATTTTTAAATATAGTTCATCATAATTTTAAAAAGTCGCAAGTGGAGCAGTAGCTTAGTGGTAGACAATATGTACTCTCATACATTTGACGGGGTTTCAAACTTCACTAATTACAACCAACATTATTGACTTTTCGTCGAGAAAAAAACCATTTAAAAAGTCTTTTTAAAAAAAAAAAAAATCTCGTCGTGATTCTAAAGAGTTTTGTTGGGATGTCAAAATGGCCTTGGGCCTGGATGTAGCCCAGTTGTCACTTGTCAATTTGTTTCGATAGGGGTTTGGGCCGAGTTGAAGGTAGAAAGCTTTTTAATCGGTTTACCAAGCAAGGCCTGCGATTGCCCATCAAATATGCATGGGCTGTTATTCTGATGGCCCAAGATCATAATTGTCCACAATCTCTTAACCTAATAAGTTGGGAAAATGACGGTCCATGACGTGTTTTGATAATTAATACCCACAAAAAATATGCTGAAAATATTTGTTAATGCTAAAAATGTCATTGGCGGGTATTAATTATCAAAATACGTCATTGGCCGTCATTTTCCCTAATAAGTTCAACCTTGAAAGGCTCATTGAATTCGGCCCAGCCTAATTGGTAGTCTCACAAGTAGGTCCAGTACCCTCGTTTTTTAAAATGGAAACAGCAGTATGCATATATTGAATCCCAACAATCAGATCTAAACATCAGGTATAGCGGATTACACCCAAGTTTCCTGAAAGTATACTTAAATCCTGTAAGAGACTTATTACACACCCACATAGAGGAGATTTATTACATTCCCACAAGAGGGGATGAATTAACACACACACACACACAAAAACATACAAAAGAACACATCCATCGCAACCTTCCACACCTACCTTCTTCCGATGATGCAGAAATCTCCACCTATAACACGGATATGACAGTTGTGGCTCGAAGGTCTGCCTACCGTACATCGACGCGGTAGACGGCACTAGACTACGGCATACTATAACTACTAGATCTCTCACTAGTCACTACTATCTCAATGTACAATACCAACAAGGTCCCCACTATAGAACATTAATGCATGACTTTGAAATTTTCAAAGTCAATATCCAGTCTAATAGATTGATTTAGTTCGGATGATCAATCCCAACATTCACTAGCGGGGTTTCAACTAAAACCGGAACAAAAGCCCGCCCAGGGCGTTTTTGTCCTCTGGGCAATTAAGGTCCTCCCATGGAAGCCTCGGGGTTGGGATTAACATAACAGTACTATACCCTTAATTTCCCCACATGCAATACTGCTTAGTTTCAAGAATCCGATGGGCTGCTATGCAAATGGCAATTACAAGTTGCATTATTTTTTTTGAAATAATGGGACACCAGAAAATCCGCATGCGCAATTGGTAGCACCGTACATCACATGTTCAAATTCTCAGGAAAAGAAAAGCTGCCATCAAAGTAGTATGGCAACAAGTTGCATTTGTATATATGGCACTCGTATAGTATGTTCATGATAAATTCCTAAAGTTCATAATCAACGGTTTTGTCACACGCGTACTAATGACTGGCTTCTTTCTTTTATATATGCATGTCCGTTCAAACCTTGCATAATACAGGCACGCATTGGCGGATGCAGAATTTCTATGATAGAGGTTCATAAAATAATTATTAAGAATACGGATGGTTAAGATAAGACAAGTTTTTGTAGTTACTTAATTATAAGGGCCGAAGTGATATATTCTTTTACATATACATTCGAATTTATATAAGCTACTACGTCATTTATCGAAACTCGAGGTGATCAAATTAGATTTTGAAAGTTTCTGCGAGTATTTTGAAAATATTTCTCTATCATCATTTTTTTTTTGAAAGGCAAAATTTTTATTAATCTCTAAAAAAACAAAGATCAACAGGACAAGAAATGATGGTATCAAATTCCTAACTTGCTACCCAAATGAGATAACAAAAACTAAGAATTATCCTATATCCACCTCAGATGCAAAACCCAAGTTTGACAATAAACCAAACGAGGAAACACCGGACAAAGCCCACACCTAAAAGGGTCTAAAAACCCAAATAATACAATCAGCACACCCATTTGGCCGAAGCCCAACACCTAAGTAGTACATAAATGCCATAAATCCTACTAATGCATGCTCTTACTAGTACATCTATCTAATAAAACAAAAGGGTTGTCCTATGTGGCACCCACCACGCACATGCACACACGTTCACACACGCCGGCACACATGTTCACTGTTGAACCGGTGCGTAGTGCCGTAAGTATTGGTAAGCACTAGTATTATATAAAACGCTAAACCAAACTTGATGAAAGTATTTTCACATTGCTTTGTATTTTTACAGAGCTAGAGGCGAGAGCATCACTTATTATATGTTAAGGTTGCAGGTTAAGGAGTGTCAAACTGCCGTCATGAATCAAGTTATTTAGCATTCTTCACCAATTGAGTCCCATAGTCAAGATTTGCGGGATTTAGCATTGTGTGCATGTGTTTTATGATGAAGATAACTATCATCCTTGTAAGTTGGCCACTTGCATGGAATATTGTTTGGTAAGTAGGGTACATCTTCTTTTGGCATGTAGGGTTCCGCTCTAGCAAGTAAAAAGGGTAATACCATTTTTAATATATGTTTCTAAACAATGAACGAAGACTAAAGTGGACGTACATGATATTTTTGACTGGAACCTCCACCCAAAACGTGTTCGAAACTTTGCAACTTTTTGGGGTACTCAAGCCGCAAGAGAGAATTTTTTTGTGTGAATCCCCAAGCCCCGGCATGGATGATCTGATTTAGATCATAAAAAGAGGAAAATAATCAATATGCGTGTAAACTTGCATGGTCACTCATAATCGTCAAACCAGAAAAAAGAAAAATGATTTTTAGCATATAGCTAGCTACCCTATCCTTGAGAATTAATAGCCCCTTGCAACTTGCATTGCTCTTTATGAGTGAATCAAGCCATGAAAGTTTTTTTTTTGGGCTTAAAAAGAGGCTCACTACGCAATCACAAAGAATCATCATCATCTTCTTGATCTGGTATTGTCAGTCAAGTGATGATCGAGATCACCTCTGTTTGTACAAAGAAAATGGCCCACATATCTCTCTTTCGCCTAACTAAGCAATTCACATAAATTACACTGTAAAAGAAAACCAAGTAGTAACTCCTATTCTGGCATTTGTAGCCATGATACCCTAACGTGATAGAAGAGTAACCGAAAACCATTCTTCTAGATTCTTTCACCACCCGGGCTTGTGAGGTTGGCACGACTGCAATCACAAGTGCACAGGCTTCTACATTCTTTCACCACCCGCTGGGATCTCCGAGTGTGAAGCTTGATGTTCACCAACTTACCAGCCATCTGTTCACACCTTCATTATATGCGTATAAAAACGCCAACAAACGAAGTTATCCTCTTTCTTGACAAGCATAAAGCTCATTGATCCATTTGCACTGTGACTCTAGTAAAGACGGAAAATGGACCACCAATTCAACTTTTAGGACAACTACAGTAACTCTGGTCCATAAGGAGCAACTCAAATATGCAGTATTTCTACAATGCCCCCAAACATGAACTGTACTTGTTCGATATAGATAAAACAGATAGATTACAGTACTTCCCGAAAATATTATGACATTAGCATTTGTGGCCGTGCTGCTGTCAAATTGCCAAAAAAGAATATCAAGAAATCATCATGACAAATCCCACTATTAGGCTATTAGCAACATCAGAGGTATCTGTAGCTGCACCAAGTAGCCACAATTAGTGATTGCCCTGTCCACAAGAGCAGAGCTCATGTGGGGCAAAGGTCTAATATGTATCACCATCACAATCTAACGGAAACAACATCCGCACAATAGAGCCCATCACAATACTTGTACAAAGTTATGAAGCCCACAGATGGACTCGGATTTAACTAACGCCTCTGAAACTAGTATACTACTGTGAAATCCTACTGTACCTTTTCTATTCGTCGCAGCGTCAGTTTAGGCGTTTTGATTATGTGGTCACAGAGGCATTGACTTGGAGAAGTACAAAAGTGTGTCAACTGTCAACTTCTCTTCATCTCTTGTTCCCCAGAGACAAACAAATAAAACAAGGTCTCTGATTGATTTTTTAAAAGATGTAAAGTTTGTGTGTAGAATATGTGTAACGTTAGTCTATCTAATTTTCCTCCAAACGGACAAAGCAGAAGTCCTTGACTACTCCAGAAAGAAGGCCTTCCCAACAGGTTTGTAATAAAATTTAAAAGTGCAAAAAATAAAATAGAAGTTTATATTAACAGTCAATCAAGAAACTAGAAGCCAGTGATGGTCAAACCAAATTCATTTATTCAAAGGTCTTCTTAGAACATACTAACTGAATCGAACTCCAGATAAATGTACACAGGGGAGAGAAGCAAACCATTCGCCAAACCAAATCTTCAGGACCCAAAGGTTGAGCAGGATGGGAGTACAGGAAATGTCTTGAGTACTGAGAAAGGATAAATAATAATAGAATCAGTCCTCTACTTGTGTGCGCATTACAGAAGAATTCAGTAAACAAAACATTCATATAAGATTGGTGACAAAAGGAGCACCAGGAAAGAAAAAAGTTTCCAAAAACACATTCATAGTAAATTAAATCGAACTGTATACAGTTGCACCAAATAAATAATTGGCTGGAACCGTTAAGTTCTAGCTGCACATTACCCAGACAATGATTTAGTACACAACACAAGAACCGTTGCAAACATTTTGGTTCCAAAGAGCTACAAACCTTAGCTAGATTCGTTCTCATTTCTCTGATCTGAGAAGGACTAATACTTCTAAGGAATGTTAAAAGCCAGCCCGGCTGCACAGCATCACTGGAGGAAACAAACAGAGCTATCTACATTACCAAACAAACCAAAACCAATTAAAACCAAGGGCTCGCATCATACATTGGAAAATTGTGTTTACTGCTCTGGCGCATTCTACCAATCGTGAAGCACAACCTAAAAACGTGTAAGAGTTCGACCTTCATAAAGCATCAACTTAAGCAGATTCTGCCAACATGAGGGTTGAAACAATTCACGAAAAACTTTCCAATATAATGGATTTTTCTCTACATATGCAAACGAACCTCAAACTTTATCATCACTATCTTTTCCTTTATACTTTATTTTCCACAGGATCCTGATCTGAAAAGATGCATCGATCAAAGAAACTAACAGAAAATCTTAACGACGAGATACAAACCTTCCGATAATCAAGTATTCCTTCAAAAGGAAGCTCTAGTTCATCACTAACTATAACAGGGATGCACCCACTCACAATAGCATCAAACAATCTGGCAGATGACAGAGTATCGCAAGCTGGACTTAGGCAAAAGATGGACCTGACACCAAAAGGAATATTACTTAAGAGTGCACCAGCAAACCTACAGTCTGAAACATAATTCATAACGTCTTTTGAAATTTACTTGCGCATGCCATCCTCAGCCGCTTCTTTGCCTGCTTCTCCAGCCGTCCCTTCTTCTATTTGGACACCCTCAGCACCACTAAGCTCAGCCCCAAGTTTAGAACGTATTTTTCCTCCCTGAAAGTGAAACAAGATAGATTAAGAACCAATGAAAGGACACACAAAATAAGCACAAGCCAATCAGATGTCAGAACTGTCGCAACAATCAACAAAATCCTTTGCTCTTAATCGGAAGGAAAAATCACTGACTATGATCTCTGACATTGCTCTACTAAGCACTCAAATTACACAATCATACTTTGTATGGCCACATGATGAACTGAAAGGACAAACCACTGGATACGGATCTTCTCATACTATGGCTTTTAGGGTTAATTTAAACTACACAAATTGCAAAAATCTAATTTGGTCCTGTCATTTTTGTTTCAATTTCGTATTTCTCCATTCAAAGAGATGAAACAAATCACCTAGTTATGAGAAAATGATCAGCTCAATCTTACTATGACTGCATTGAAAATACTCCTAATGACAAGTGTACAAACTCCACAAAGACAACCTCCAATGAGGTGGCATTGCTGAGGCTCACCAAATGATACATCTAACACTCTTTAGACTCTCTAACAAGGATCTCATATAGGCCACGCCCAATACCAATCTTGTTATCATGCCACTATTATGCTTAAAAATAAAGTCACATCTAGCTTCTTCATATCATTCCTCTGAGAAAGTCCCATTTGTTGGCCTTCAAAAGAAAAGTTGCCATCTTTTTGGCCTATATGTGTGCTATTCAATTTTTCCAGAACGAAACAAAGCAAACTCTCATCAAGTACTTATTAAAGATTCACTGCAAGTCTACAACTGTCTATGAATATTGCCAGAACATCATATCACGTGATCTTTGATTCCACATCTAAATAACTGACCAGGATTATCTATAACTTTCCAAAACAATCACTTAAATGAATCAAAATAGACAAATGGTATTTCACTTCTTAGTCTGGACCAAAACTCTTACAGCATTTCTTTTAAGCCTCCCTCGAAAAAATAACAGTGTCTTTCTGTTGGTTTCACTTTCGGACAAGCATTTTGGATCACACAAATGAACATTGGGGACATATGGAAGTATCAAGTCTTTCTCAAATGAAAATTGCCCAGGCTTGTACCTGAAAGTTATTACTTTAATTAGTCATCAGCAGCCAAAAAATACGTGACATTATACATATCCATTGCAACTTGATTCAGATACTAACCAGTTCCCTGTGGAGTCCATATCTGGTAACAGCCAAATTGCATTCTTCATATATCTGCGAACAGACTTGAAAGACCAGGGATGATGAACTGGAAGTATATGGTCTCTTCCTTCAGACCGCTTCCATGCAGGCTGATCTGTTACCCACTTCAAAGCTTCCTATGAGATTATTGAAAAGTAAATCAGATCTTTACAACACGCAACAAAATAAATTGTACATCAAGTATTACAGCTATATCATAAGAAAGATTTTAACAAAAGCCTACTAGAACCAAAAACAGAAATATTTTACTTATTCTGTTGTTTCGATATAAGCACCAGAAGAGAACATAACAATGTAATTACTTCAAGTAAACATCAGGAATTCACTCACACCCTATAAAGTGCCTTGCATTGCTGCTTCTCCATTAAGAAAAAGCTGATGGTTGTGAAATTTGGAATGTAGAAGAGGTCTGCCTCCTCCTGACGATGAACTCTTACAACATTTTTCAGAAGCCTTTCAGATTCCGGTGCAATCAAGTCCGTCCACAGCCAATAGTCAATAGAATGCTGCATAAACAAAAAGATAAAAATGATTTAACAATAGTGATTTCAAAAGGCAAACAGCGAATTGGGTGTTGGGGGTCAAAGGTCACACACACACACAACCCAGTCATAGAGATGTAACTAGGTTTGGCCCGCTCCAAGAAGAAATCACTAAAATTCAATACAAACAGAAACAATGGAGTTTAACACGTCTCTCTCTCTCTCTCTCTCATGCATATAAATAGGCAAAGCACAAGGAGAAAAGCCAGAGGCACTTAAGCCTCCGTCAACGAGTGGGTAGCAGCAGATGGCACCGAACGGCATGGGTTGGGCAGCTTGGCTGATAGCTGGAGACCCATGTGCCATCTCTCCACGTCCTCTCACACCTCTCACACTTGGGAGGTAAATCAACAAACTGGTAACTACCACGACTTCATGTTGAAGATATGAATACATAAGAAAAAGAAAACAAAAGGACAATTTTAAAGGAACACTGGATTTATGTGGGTTCATCCATGAAGGCTTCGGCCGCGATAGCTGCAGCAGTTTCACTATGATAAAGAAGAACTATGGAATGCACTCCTCTCCCTACAGTGTATACAGCTAGGTGTAGAATATCCTACTGTTCCCTTTGTTATTAGATTCGAGAGACATGCCTTGCTATACCATACTATCAGGCTCCACACACCATAACAATATCAACAAACTTAAAATTTTCAACATAAAAAATCTGGAACGACACTATAGTAATCTCGTCCTGGATTTTTCTCAAATCCCATAGCTCAAGGAAATTTCTTACCAGCCTGAGAAAATAGATTAAACGCACACAAAGCATTCGCAAGTAGCTCGAGGCTCGTTAAGGGCTCATTTAGTAAACAAGCTGAACACTGGTAACTGTAGCTCGACTCATATGTATGCACTCGCCTTATTTATAGAGGCTCGTTTAGTACTCGAACCGAGCTCAAGCTCTTAAATACCAATCGAGCTCGAATATTTGGCCTCGACTAACTGATTAAATTTTTAACTAACCGAGCTCAAACACCCTAAAGCTCATCCTAACTAACTACTCAAAGGCATTAAAATCACGAATGAAACTAAATTCACAAAACGCATCGACTTAAAATTCAATCAATCAATGAATCCACAGGAATTTTCTTTTATCGGCGAATGCACAGGAATTTTACCACAGGCCCAATCAAACAGTAAACAATAAGGAAATAATGTTAAGAAATAGATTCAGAAGATGTCAAGAATCATGCCTGTTCGATCAGACGGTGCACAGGGCTACCATTCGAAGTGAGATTCGACGTCTCTCTGTACGTATTCCGAAACAACGTCAGCAGATCGTACGTGAACTTCTCGAGGGAGGCGACGAAGGAGTAGTCGGCGCTGGGGTTAGAGTTTGGGGAGGAGAGGAGCGGGAGGGAGGGAATCGGAAGGAGATGTAAAGAAGGACATGGTGTAGAAGAGGAGAGAGAGGAGGAAAAGGAGGAGTCGAGATCTGGTGCGGGGTGTTATGGAGGAAGAATGTTTTCCGGCCATTTTTGGAGAGAGAGAGAGAGATAGAAGAGTGATGGAGTTCTTCCTATTAGAAAAAGAAACAGAAACAGAAACAGAAACAGAAACACCGAGTGGCTTGTTACAGTGTTATTTGGAAAGCGTGAAACAGAACCACGCTTTCTATTATAAGCGGCCAGTTGTAGTTTCACGCGGCCAACTGTAGTTTGCCGCGGTCAAGACTCATGTAAATACACCAGATTCGCGAATGGTAATCACGCTTTCTATTATAAGCGGCCAGTTGTAGTTTCTCGCGGCCAACTGTAGTTTGCCGCGGTCAAGACTCATGTAAATACACCAGATTCGCGAATGGTAATCACGCTTTCTATTATAAGCGGCCAGTTGTAGTCTTACGATTTTCGTCAAAATCAACGGTTGCGATCGGGAAAAACGAAAAGGAGCGTCGAATGGGTACCTTGGAATTGAAGTTTGAAAAAAGGTAGGAATTGGTTGGCGTTTATGGCGCGAGACACAGCCCAAGGAAGCTTCCGATGTTGGTCGGTGTCGGAGTCTACTCGAAAAGTCGTCTCGTGGTTTAGACCTTTACCAACCTCTGTGTATATGAAGAATTATATAGTAATCTGGAACGACACTATAGTAATCTCATCCTGGATTTTTCTCAAATCTCATATGGCTCAAGGAAATTTCTTACCAGCCTGAGAAAATAGATTAAAAACACACAAAGCATTCGCAAGTAGCTCGAGGCTCGTTATGGGCTCATTTAGTAAACAAGCTGAACACTGGTTAACTGTAGCTCGACTCATATGTATGCACTCGCCTTATTTATAGAGGCTCGTTTCGTACTCGAACCGAGCTCAAGCTCTTAAATACCAATCGAGCTCGAATATTTGGCCTCCACTAACTGATTAAATTTTAACTAACCGAGCTCAAACACCCTAAAGCTCATCCTAACTAACTACTCAAAAGGCATTAAAATCACGAATGAAACTAAATTCACAAAATGCATCGACTTAAAATTCAATCAATCAATGAATCCACAGGAATTTTCTTTTATCGGCGAATGCACAGGAATTTTACCACAGGCCCAATCAAACAGTTAACAATAAGGAAATACTCCGTAATGTTAAGAAATAGATTCAGAAGATGTCAAGAATCATGCCTGTTCGATCAGACGGTGCACAGGGCTACCATTCGAAGTGAGATTCGACGTCTCTCTGTACGTATTCCGAAACAACGTCAGCAGATCGTACGTGAACTTCTCGAGGGAGGCGACGAAGGAGTAGTCGGCGCTGGGGTTAGAGTTTGGGGAGGAGAGGAGCGGGAGGGAATCGGAAGGAGATGTAAAGAAGGAGATGGTGTAGAAGAGGAGAGAGAGGAGGAAAAGGAGGAGTCGAGATCTGGTGCGGGGTGTTATGGAGGAAGAATGTTTTCCGGCCATTTTTGGAGAGAGAGAGAGAGAGATAGAAGAGTGATGGAGTTCTTCCTATTTAGAAACAGAAACACCGAGTGGCTTGTTACAGCGTTATTTGGAAAGCGTGAAACAGAACCACGCTTTCTATTATAAGCGGCCAGTTGTAGTTTCACGCGGCCAACTGTAGTTTTCTGCGGCCAATTATAGTTTGCCGCGGCCAAGACTCGTGTAAATACACGAGATTCGCGAATGGTAATCACGCTTTCTATTATAAGCGGCCAGTTGTAATTTTACGCGTCCAACTGTAATTATAAGCGGCCAACTGTAGTTTGCCGCGGCCAAGACTCATGTAAATACACGAGATTCGCGAATGGTAATCACGCTTTCTATTATAAGCGTCCATTTGTAGTTTTACGTGGCCAATTGTAGTTCGTCGCGACCAAGACTAATGTAAACACACGAGATTCACTAATGGTTATCAAGCTTTTAATAATTGGCGGCCAATTGTAATTCCAAGCGGCCAAGTGTAGTTCGTCGTGGCCAAGACTCATGTAAACACACGAGATTCGTGAATTGTTATCACGCTTTTAATAATTGGCGGACAATTGTAATTCCAAGCGTCCAAGTGTAATTATAAGCGGTCAGGTGTAATTTGTCGCGACCAAGAAGCTTTAAACACACGAGATTCATGAATGGTAATCACGCTTTCAATAATTTGCGGCTAGTTGTAATTTCACGCAACCAAGTGTAATTCGTCGCGGCCAAGAGACATGTAAACAAACGAGATTTGCGAACGATAATCACGCTTTCAATAATGGAGTTCTTCCTATAAGTGTAGAAACAAAAACAATAACACATGAGGCTTGTGACCGCAAACTTTTGCTCCTGGCCGCCAACTTTTGCAACGACTTCGTTTGGGTTAATGGGAACTCACATTTCTGAAACATGATGTAAAAAACGTAAACTGTGGCCTCAAATTTTTGCTCATGGACGGGGAATTTTAGTACTTGGTCGCAAACTTTTGCTTAACAATGGCGTTTAGATTAATGAGAACTCGTATTTCTGAAATACGAGTTTATTCGTACATGGGTACCCGCTGGTCCACTACCCAAGATGAGAGCTTTCAACTGCTTAGCGCCGATGCCGTTTTCAAAATGGCAGGAACCAAACTCGCGTCTTTGAAATGTGATTTAAGTATGAGCTCCAATTACTTTTTCGGTACCCTTTCCTCTCCAACTCACCATCTGTAAAGTTTTTCATACTTTTTTTTTTAAGCTTAACTGTTCGAGGCTGATTTGAAGTAAGCTATGTTTGGAATGTTCGTAATATTGGGTGAACTAGGATTTGATTATTACAATAACGAATTATATACCTCTGGTATGAATTAGTTCATGAGAGATTTGCCATGCCAAACACAACTGATATTTTGCAGTTATACACTTCACTTTTCTCCAAGAACTGATACAGAATCTCATATAAGTAACTATTCTCTTCATCACTTCATCCACATTTACCATCTTATGCTGAAAGATTCTGGATTTCTCCCCTTCCATTGGTCATAAATGGTAGCAGCTAGGGACAGTTCGCACATGGACCGAAAAAATAAAATCTATTACCCTTCATATTATGTCATAAGACACATAACCAGTCCAGCTCTTGCATCAGACTTCCAGGTGGTTTGGCAATATTGTTCTTGGTGAGCATATGACTCCAGACTTGAAAAGAGAAAGGGCATGAAAAGAATAAGATGGAGTGATTCTCCATACCCCCAGAGCATAGGACACAATCATCATTATCAATGATCCTCCCCACCTGCATTCTGTCTTTTGCAGATAACCTTGCTAAGATAGCCAACCATCCAATAACAGACCATCTAGGATCTGCATGTCAAAGCCAAACCAGATTGCGCCCAAAAAAACCTCAGGTGAAGGACTTCTCAGACCCTGCCAAGCAGATTTAATGGAAAATTGGCCAGTTGCAGTTAAAGTCCAAAGAACTGAGTCCTCATGATCTGACAATAGGGTTTCCAGTTCTATCCAGTGCCAAGCATTATCTCGGATGATAGAAGCCACCTTAGATGAGTGAGATCTAAGTCAATTGTAATCTAATCTATCTCCAAATCAAGCCTTGAGAGGGCTAAGAGGGTGAAAGTGTTCAAACTAAGGGTCATCATCGGCCCGGCCCAACCCGCCAAGTCACTACCCAAGCCCGCCCACGGGCCGGGCCGACAGGGCTGGCGGGCCAAAAACCGGCCGGGCTTAAATTTCCTTAGGCAAGGGAAAAAAGGAAGGATTTTGTGGGATTTCGGGCTAATAGGCAGGCCCGTGGGCGGGTACCACAGGCGGGATCACGGGCCGGGCCGAGTAAAAAATCCTAGGTCCAAGCCCGCCCATTACAAACTACAGGGCGGGCCACCCGTTCCACGGGCTCGGGGCGGGTAAAAGCCCGATGGGCCGGGCGGGCTAAGGACGGGCCTTCGGGCTAAATGATGACCCTTAGTTCAAACCATTACCCACAACAGTTTTAACCCAAACCTGAACCTTCTGTCTCAGATTAAAGATCTTCTTAATGGTCCATATATTTTAATTTAAAAGACAATTTAAAAAAGGATTGAGAACATCCATAGTCATGAGCGATAGCGAAGCTGTGGAGAGCACTCATCTTTTGGGTGGGCTTACTAAGCAAAAATTGTCCCACTTAGCTGGAAAAAAAAAAGGGTTCAAACAAGAATCGTCCACAAACCACATTAAGATCAGACATGTAGCATTACGAAAACAACACATAAGCTGTTCATAATGTTCGTTTCTGTATATAGCTCCTCAAGCAATTACCTAGCCAATTCAGACACAAATCACGGAAACGACGTGCATGGACAAATACAAGTGAAAGCATGAAAACATGTGAAAGAGAAAAGAAAAAGAGAATATCCTAGTCCTGTTCATGATGGTTGTGAAATCGCAAGCACCAAACCCGTTGCTCCTAAACCATCGAGATATCCAATCCAACGACAGAAATGTTTTACATACAAGAGAAAAGCTCAAAATGAGATCAGGTCATCTTTAGTGGGCTGTGCCTTCTTTGAGGTGTCATGCATCGATTCAGATGTGCCACCGGATTTCGTGCCAAAAATCATCTCATCGAGATCGTCCATCATCTAATCGTTGTGCCCTGCAGGCCCAGCAGCCCGAGAAGTTGCTGATTTTCTGATGAGGGCATCTTCTTTCCCAAAATGGGGTGAATCATCGGTCTCCATGGCTACAGGAATCATAGCAGGCTCAGGCTCCCGATGAACGACAGAAGGTTTCTTCAAATCTTCATACCTCGAGATGACTTTCTGGATTTCATCGTTCACGTTCAAGGCTTCAAAAAGTAAGGCTTCGTTGTCCCCTGCAGTCTCAATGATTCTCTGGACATTATACTGGGAGCGATGACACTGATGTACAAGTGTGGTTGTCAAGTCATCCTGCCAACAGAAATCAGCAGAAGTAAGATAGTAAGCAGAAACAGAGACATTCACCCATAGTTCGGCTGGACCAAGGATCAAAATTTCATTTCAATTTGTTGCTTTGGTTAGCTAGGAAAAGGAGAAGTTTTCAAAACATGTTTGGCAACGTCAAAAACACAAATAGAAATGTCAAAGCATTTTGGGATCGCATGAGATGATGTTGGATTTTCATGATAAGAATCAAAACAACTCAAAGTGGACAATTTTTAGTCAATCTAGAAGATCTACAACATAAAACATGAGGGGTAGACGTCCTTCAGTACTTATGTTGCCAAACACATCTTTTTTGATGTACAAAACCAAACAAGAATCACTTTCTTTTGCATTCACTGTTTCACCATGAATATTCATCGCAAGAAAAGGAAGGGAACACTCTTTTAACAGTGGCAGTGTGACTGCTACGATTGATGAAAATATAATCAAGAAAAGTACCGAGGAAAATGGTGAGTTAGGATAACATACTAACGACTTGAAAACAAGAGAGAGTGACTGGGTTGAAGTTTTAATTTTTAATTTTGTGGTAACCTTAGTATTTTAGAACAATGAGTAGAAATGTCTAGAGCATTCCCTTCGGATACAAAGATCACAAAGAGCTAAAGAGTATCTCAAATCCTATGAAGTCGCCTATCTATTGACAAGTTTGGTGGCAAGCACTGCTAGGAAAGTTGCTTGGACTGCTATGTCAATTAAATATGGCAGGAAAGGAATCATAGGGTCTTTGGAGGTACTCCTAGAATTCCTGATCTCTTATTGAATCACATTAAGTTTGATATTAGGAGAAAGGCAGAAGAAAAAGAATTCAAGAAGAGAAGAAATGAGATCCTTGTAAGCTAAGCATCACGTGCGGAGAACGAAGATGGCTCTTACCTAAATTTTGTTTTATCAAACATTAACCCAATGCTAGTCACACCCTCGATTTTAAACATAAATAATACTATGTTTTAAATAATGAAACCTCATGCTCTCATACATACATACCCATAGGTAAAATGCCACAAGCCATACCCAAGCCCATAATTCTTTAAAAAATGTACCATTAATAAATTACAATCCAATGATCCTTTGGTATTAAAATAGAGAAGAGAATTTAAAGGTTTACATTCATTCCAGCATCAAAGATGCCCAAATATAATTTACATTTTTTTTTTGGCTAATACAAGATGATTGAATAACTCTTCCAATAAGCTTTCGTAATGTTGTCCAGCGAAAAAACCCCAAGCACTCTGTGCTACTGAACATGTTTGATACCTGAAAAAAATGAAGGGTTGAACTACACTAGCCCAGTAGGAAAAATCTCTGCAAACTTTAGATGTATATGATATGATAAGTGCCAAGGAAACATTGTAATAGGAGCAATGACCCCCCCTTTTTTTTTTTGGACTACAAGTTAAATATAAAATACGATTCCAAATTTAAAAAACTCAGAACTCCCTCTTTTTTTTTCTTTTTTTTTTTCACACAACACACGCCCACACCATCTATTTCATAACTAAATTTACCATCTAACATATCGCCATCATCTAGTCTCTATTATTAGTCTAACTTGCAATATCCCCCAAAAAAAAAAAAAGGGCATTCATTAATGTTTCACACCTCGACATATATCAACTATGCATTCATGCCAAATAATTTCCCAAATTCTATTTATCGTACCACAAGTATCAATAAGCACCCATGTACTCAACCTCATGTAAAGGCATCAAAACAATCCAATATAAATGAATCAACAGAAGCAAAGTATTTACAACTCTAGCAAGGAACGAACATAGTTTGAAGAAATAATATCCAACTTCTACCGTTTTTACATACTTTCACATTAGCCATCACTTAATCAATCTCGCAACTCAATTTCTTTTCCTCATAATGTGTCATGAGCAAATGCTCCTGCCGGGCCAATTAAAGGATCCCGATACCCTCTGCCTAGCACCTCACTCGTTGGTGGGTCTAGAATTGTATTACGAGCGATTGCTCCTGCCGGTCTAGTCAAGGGATCCCGATACCCCATGCCTAGCACCTTACCCGTTGGTGGGTCTAGAATGTGTTACAAGCGATTGCTCTTGCCGAGCCAGTTAAGGGATCCCGATACCCCCTACCTAGCACCTCACCCGTTGGTGTGTTACGAGCGATTGCTCCTGCCGGGCCAGTTAAGGGATCTCGATACCCCCTGCCTAGCACCTCACCCGTTGGTGGGTCTAGAATGTGTCCACAATTTGTATTAATGTCAATGTATCGCATATTGGTCATTATCCCTCATTCATTCTCATTCCACAACAAACTTGTCATTTAAATTAATCATCGAATCTCCACATATCAAATAGTCAAAATTAAGCATCATAACTCAACTTGAGTATCTGTATTTCAATTTTAATTTACAATCATTCCTACACCACGTGTGTTCATAATCCAGGTTCTTAAACAACCTTTTTGCTGTACTCATGCTCCTCTCGCTAATCATGATAATAACGACGTAATCCAAATCTATTTTAGTACTAAAACTAACCATAATTCATACCTCGCAACGCATTGTGTCCTAGATGCTCCTATAAGCTTAATCTCATGGAAGTAAGTCACACAATCTAAGTCTAAGTGATATATCCATATCACAACTTGTAGTCTTAATCGCTATTGAACTTTTCACCGATCTTTTTATTTTAACGCCACATTTCAAGTAGGTGTCCAAGAGTCCAATCCTACACATTAAAGTATAAAAGATACCATGTGTCCAACCCACAGCTTTAGATTCGTATTCAATTCCCCAGTTCAGGCAGAGACAATCATTAACCATCACGTTTCAATTTCACAAACCAACCATCCCTTTTCTCATTACATAAGCTCCTCTCTTATCAATTAAAACTCATCATCTAATCGCCCTAATACACCATCCCATAACAAATTTAAGTTACAGAGTTCAATCGTAACGTAGTAAGATCTGGATCTTACTCAATATCAACATAACGGTTCTTCTTTCCAACGAAGCTAGTTATAGTCTCGTTTGCGTTTCCAAAAAAATCATTAAAACAATAATCGATGCCTGACTTAATCGTTATCAATACCCAAACGACCACGGCCCAGAGAGCAGTAGTATAGATACCTGACTTGGTCGGTATCGGTACCGAGATAGCAATAAAAAAATTCCAGGTTGATGGGTATTGATACCCTCCTTCATGGGTATCGATACCCACACAGTTTCACGCAGCAAATTTCAGATTTTATTTACAAATTTCAACCCACTACCAAAAAAAGACAATCAACACCAAAAATCATATCCAATCAACACATAAACATATAAAGAGAGAGGAGAGATCCCTACCTCAAGGGTTTTGAACAAAATCCAAAGATCAAAGCCAAGCCCTAAGCGCGGATCAAAAAAAAAAAAGCCAAGCCCTAAGCTCCAAACTTGATTTTCCGGAAACCCACCAAGAAAACTCTCTCCGAGCTCTATCCACACGATCTACGGGCCGAGTTCACTAGATTACAATCCATTTGAGGTGGGTTCTTGTGGATCCTGTATGAGAGAGGTCCACGAGAGGGAGAGAGTATTTCGAGAGTGAGGGAGAACGAGCGAGTGAGAGAGAGCGTAGGTGTAAAAAAAAGAGAAGAGAAAAATGAATTCCCTGGTCCTGACTTTATACATATATAAAGGGCTAATCCCACCTTACACCCCTCAGCCACTTAAACCATTTCATCAAGTCCTACAATTTCATGTGATCATACTATGAACCCCACAACATTATTCACATAAAATGCCAAAATCAGATATTTAAATTATTAGGTAAAAGAATTATTATTCCGGGTCTCTACAATGCTGACTGAATAACTCTGGAACTTGGTCAATCAACATCTTCCAATATAGGAACGGTAAAAGACAAGGCCGAGAAAACATCAACATCATGCACATTGACTATAGTTTTTTGTTTTTTGTTTTGAACAGCAACAAGTAACTATAGTTGACAGGCTAATAATGTGAACCAATAATGTTAGACATCAAAACAACTAGTTGGGGGTTTAAACGAACCCAATACGCAACTGACCCCTAAAAGATCTCACCAGACCATGTTGCCACATCAAGTAAAACCACTTCCACTTATACTACCTTTCAAGAAAATAACACAGCCGCAGATGACACTCTGGGCTAAAATAAAGTTCTAGACATCAGTAAAATGAAATCCATTTATAACGTGATAAATGAAATACCTCTAGAGCATATTGTTGGGGCGAAGAGGACAAAACTGATGTTAGAAGCTCAATACTGTTTCGAGCCACATCAAATGCTTCTTTCGTTTGTTCAGCTGAAAAGGTTTGTGCAGGAATCTAACGGTCAAGTTGTTGAGCAAGATTAAGACTGGATTCTGAAGCTGAGACTGAACGAGGAGTAAATATAGGAGCCAAACTCTCATTATCACAGCCAGGGAACCGTATGCCCCTTGATTTCAAACTCTAAAACACAAGAGTAATAAGTACAGAAGGTTAAATGTAACAAATATTCCATAGCTTCTGCCAAAGAATACAACAACAACAACATAACATAACCCATCTAGTCCCCAATCATTGGGGGTATGGGCGGGGGATGATTGGAGACAGACCTAACCTTTGGCAATATATGCACAAAGTGGCTGCTCTCAAAATACCACTGAAACAGTGGCCCCCCTAAACCTCCAAGAACCGAGGAGTTACAGGGATGTTATCAAAACCTTTTTTAACTTCTATTCAGTCAATCAATCACTAATTTTGTGTGTAACAGTGAAAGAGATAAGCAATGGTAACTGACATTTAGTGAAAATGGAGCCAAATTTTACAGTGGGGTACCTTGTATGTCTCTTCATAAACAGGCAAATACCGCAGCTCATCAGAAGACTCCCCCCAAGCCTCAATCAGTGTCAGAGTCTTGTTCCTGTTGTTAACAACAGTCTGGGGGTCATCAATCAACTTCACCATCTCATCCAACACCCGCCCCGCCGCAACCTCCGAGAATGCCTTCTCGCAATTCTTAACTAGAGTTTCAAGTAACACCATAGCCAAGTACTGAACCCTAGGGCTCTTCAACATGATCCTTTTCTTTATTCCATGGATCAAATCAACGCTGTTGATCCTGTCGTGATTCACCATGTCACAAAGTTCAAGGTTGGTGGCCCAATCAGGCTCGTCCAGCGTTTCAGCCGTTGCGTCCTCAACAACCTTATCAACCTGATTTGGGCCTTGGACTAGCTCCTTCACCTTGAAACTCATCGAGGTCATCCCAGCACTCATCTTGCGACCAACCTCAGCTCCACCAATCTTCAAGTGTTCACCCAACGCGCTAAGTTTCTCCATCAAAGTATCACTCATCTTTGACACATAAATTATATATCACTCCCACAATCACTCAAATTCTTTAGTGTTTACACCTGAACCCTAGAAACGAGTCAAAAGATAAACAAAAATAAGGCAAAATCCAGCAATGATGCGTAATCACCACAAGTATAGACGATTATGTAAACCAAAAGTCTATATAACAAAGTGTTTAACTGAAAAGTACCCCAAAAACCCTAGATATAAATCGCAAGAGAAACCAGAATCAGGCAAATTCCAACCCTTGATGCGTAATCTCCAAGATTAAAATCATATCAGATTATTCACATAAAAACCATATTTTTCTTAAAAAGTCAAATCAACCCTACTCTCTCTTTCTTTGAGGATCAGAACAACATGAAAAACCCAAGTGAAAAAAAACAACAGATTCATCAACAATTCAAGAAACCCATGAAACAAACTCAAATTGACTCTTGAAATAAAGCAGTCCGAAAAGCAAAAATACACACAAATACTAGATAACAACCGGTAGGAGTAAGCAAACAAGTGGTCGGATCAATAGAAAGTCTTACGATTTTCGTCAAAATCAACGGTTGTGATCGGGAAAAACGAAAAGAAGTGTCGAATGGGTACCTTGGAATTGAAGTTTGAAAAAAGGTAGGAATTGGTTGGCGTTTACGGCGCAAGATGCACCCCAAGGAAGCTTCCGATGTTGGTCGGCGTCAGAGTCTCCTCGAAAAGTCGTCTCGTGGTTTAGACCTTTACCAACCTCTGTGTATAAGAAGAATTATATACCCAGCTCTAGAACATAAGTATTTTTATTTTATTTCGAAAACTGAAATATTTTACTTATTCTGTTGTTTTGATATAAGCACCGGAAGAGAACATAACAATGTAATTACTTAAAGTAAACATCAGGAATTCACTCACACCCTATAAAGTGCCTTGCATTTCTGCTTCTCCATTAAGAAAAAGCTGATGGTTGTGAAAATTGGAATGTAGAAGAGGTCTGCCTCCTCCTGACGATGAACTCTTACAACATTTTTCAGAAGCCTTTCAGATTCCGGTGCAATCAAGTCCATCCACAGCCAATAGTCAATAGAATGCTGCATAAACAAAAAGATAAAAATGATTTAACAATAGCGATTTCAAAAGGCAAACAGCGAATTGGGTGTTGGGGGTCAAAGGTCACACACACACAACCCAGACACAGAGATGTAACTAGGTTTGGCCCGCTCCAAGGAGAAATCACTCAAATTCAATACAAACAGAAACAATGGAGTTTAACACGTCTCTCTCTCTCTCTCATGCATATAAATAGGCAAAGCACAAGGAGAAAAGCCAGAGGCACTTAAGCCTCCGTTAACGAGTGGGTAGCAGCAGATGGCACCGAATGGCACAGGTTGGGCAGCTTGACTGATAGTTGGAGACCCATGTGCCATCTCTCCACGTCCTCTCACACCTCTCACACTTGAGAGGTAAATCAACAAACTAGTACCTACCACGACTTCATGTTGAAGATATGAATACATAAGAAAAAGAAAACAGAAGCACAATCTTAAAGGAACACTGGATTTATGTGGGTTCATCCATGAAGGCTTCAGCAGCAGTAGCTGCAGCAGTTTCACTATGATAAAGAAGAACTACAGAATGCACTCCTCTCCCAACAGTGTATACAGCTAGGTGTAGAATATCCTACTGTTCCCTTTGTTATTAGATTCGAGAGACATGCCTTGTTATACCATACTATTAGGCTCCACACACCATAACAATATCAACGAACTTAAAATTTTCAAAATAAAAAATCTGGAACGACACTATAGTAATCTCATCCTGGATTTTTCTCAAATCCCATATGGCTCAAGGAAATTTCTTACCAGCCTGAGAAAATAGATTAAAAACACACAAAGCATTCACAAGTAGCTCGAGGCTCGTTATGGGCTCATTTAGTAAACAAGCTGAACACTGGTTAACTGTAGCTCGACTCATATGTATGCACTCGCCTTATTTATAGAGGCTCGTTTCGTACTCGAACCGAGCTCAAGCTCTTAAATACCAATCGAGCTCGAATATTTGGCCTCCACTAACTGATTAAATTTTAACTAACCGAGCTCAAACACCCTAAAGCTCATCCTAACTAACTACTCAAAAGGCATTAAAATCACGAATGAAACTAAATTCACAAAATGCATCGACTTAAAATTCAATCAATCAATGAATCCACAGGAATTTTCTTTTATCGGCGAATGCACAGGAATTTTACCACAGGCCCAATCAAACAGTTAACAATAAGGAAATACTCCGTAATGTTAAGAAATAGATTCAGAAGATGTCAAGAATCATGCCTGTTCGATCAGACGGTGCACAGGGCTACCATTCGAAGTGAGATTCGACGTCTCTCTGTACGTATTCCGAAACAACGTCAGCAGATCGTACGTGAACTTCTCGAGGGAGGCGACGAAGGAGTAGTCGGCGCTGGGGTTAGAGTTTGGGGAGGAGAGGAGCGGGAGGGAATCGGAAGGAGATGTAAAGAAGGAGATGGTGTAGAAGAGGAGAGAGAGGAGGAAAAGGAGGAGTCGAGATCTGGTGCGGGGTGTTATGGAGGAAGAATGTTTTCCGGCCATTTTTGGAGAGAGAGAGAGAGAGATAGAAGAGTGATGGAGTTCTTCCGAGTTTTTGGCCGAAGTGTCCATAATTTTAAATCAAATTGGAGGAATACCCATCTTTCCAAACGTATTGTAAAAATAGGCCATCGCGCCCTTTGAAAAGGCGCTATAGACATCACGCCTTTTGAAAAGGCGCTATAGACATCGCGCCTTTTGAAAAGGCGCTATAGAGTTGCCACGTAGGATAGCTCCTTTTGGAAAGGAGCTATAATTCATGTCATTGCTCTGTATGGCTTCGGATCTTATTCGTTGTGTGTGGATCAATTTTCCGTCTTCTTGGGTACTTTTAGTGTGGTCGGTCTGGTCTACAAAAAAAGCTACGGTGTTCCAAAATCATATGTTTTCACTTTTCGTTGTCTTGGAATAAGGGAATCCTTCCATTATTATTCTCCTTCTTTCTCTTAGTTTAAGAACCCCCCATAGAGACTGGTATGATTCGATACAATTTTTTCTCCATTCGGGTTTGATTATGTTGCAGCCTGATAATTCCGAGTAGTATTCTCAATGTCTCATTGGATGAACTGCATTGCATTCCGAGTAGTAATCCCAATTTTGTTTACACAGATTGTGAGAATTTGTAATATCTTATTTTCAAAGATATTAAAAGATTGGACACAAAAATATTAAAAATTCTGACAATTTGTGTTCAAAAAAATTAGAATTACTATGAACTTGGAAAAGATTGGATATAAAAGAGTTCACGAGTACATTGATTAACATAAAAGACTTCTTGAGTACAAACTTTTCAGATAAAAATATCATTTCACATGACAAGTAATTTGAATTATGTGATTAAGATGACAATGGTTTTCATTTTCCGCATCTTCTTTTGTTGTGACCTTGTTGTCCATAATTTACTTACCAATGATAAAATGCCACATATGCATATGGTACAAATGGTTGTATAAATGATTGTGTTAATAGACTTCCCCTAGGACACTAATGGTCTAAAACTATTCGAACATGTGGGTTCCATATGATGCATCTAGGACTTACACACATTGAGTGGCTTTGGACACATCTTTGTTGAAACACACATCATAAAAGCATTTTCCGAAAACATAAGAGAGACAAGGTGCAAACGCAATGTCGCACTATTGGAGCTCGATATGAAATTGGGGATAAAGACGCGAGATGATGTGTTGAAGATGGGGATTGGAAATTACAATGAGGAGTGTAGGAGCATTGTGACGAGATATGTGGGAAGTTGGATAAGGTTGTGGCGAGAACAGGTTCGTGGATTGATTTTAAGAATGATTACAAGACGATGGCTTGAAGTTTAGGGAGAGTATTTGGTGGGTTTTCTCTCATCTGTTTGAAAAGGGCTATTAAGCACAGATACGGATACAGAATATGGATACGGCAATACGGCAAAACCTAAAAAAATTATTGAGGTTGTTTGCAACTTATGAAGTGCCAGCAGTTTTTCACATGTTCTCATACGAGCATGTGAAAGTCTATGTATAGGTTTTGGGGATTCATAACATAATTAACCCCTTCATATGTTGTTCTAAGTTTTGGTATAACTGCATCCTAAATATTCTGTATCTTACGGTTTAGAACTACAATGGAGGTCCATGTTATCGATGTCTATTTCCCACCCCGCCGCCAACAACAATATTTTCTGTATCTTACGTGCTCAAAGATGCTCTCAAAACAACAAAACCCTCCTCCTTCTCGCCGAATTCACACCACGCTAGATATCCAATTAAGGGATTTCCTCAGCAATAAACGGTATAACTCTAAACGTATGTTATTAACCCCTAAAGTAAACTATTAGGAATAACATGGCTGTACAATCCCTAATTAACTGCATAAAAATTGTAGAAAATCGGCATTCGGAACTCAATGAATTTTAGCATTCAAGGTTTTGAACTATAGGAATTTTAGATTCAATACTCTTGATATATTCCATCATGTCTTTAAAAAGTGTGTTTTGAGCCATGACGATTTCTTGAATGCCGATTTTCGAGCCAAACCCTAGTATATATATACACATACATATACACACACATACATGAGACAAGGAAAGATGGAGAGAGAGAGAGAGACTTACTGTGAGTGTGAGTGACAACGGAGGGCCGGAGAGAGCACGACGGAGGTGGAGGGCCGGAGAGAGCACGACGGAAGAGGTGGCTGGAGAGGAAGACTGAGGTGGTTGGAGGAGATCGCGCAGGTTCAAAGGTCGCGATCGACGTGGAGAGATCGACAGAAAGGGAAAGAGCAGATAGGAGGAGAAAAGGGGAGGGTTCGATCTAAGTCTGGGTTTTGATCCTATAGCGCCTTTTGAAAAGGCGCGATAGCCATAGCTCCTTTTGAAAGGGCGCGATAGCCATAGCTCCTTTTCAATAGGAGCTATCCTACGTGGCAACCTAACCGGTATAACGCCTTTTGAAAGGGCGCGATGGCCTATTTTTACAATACGTTTGGAAAGATGGGTATTCCTCCAATTTGATTTAAAATTATGGACACTTCGGCCAAAAACTCGAGTTCTTCCTATTAGAAACAGAAACACCGAGTGGCTTGTTACAGCGTTATTTGGAAAGCGTGAAACATAACCACGCTTTCTATTTTAAGCGGCCAGTTGTATTTTCACGCGGCCAACTGCAGTTGTCCGCGGCCAAGACTCATGTAAATACACTAGATTCACGAATGGTAATCACGCTTTCTATTATAAGCGGCCAGTTGTAGTTTCACGCGGCCAACTGTAGTTTTCTGCGGCCAAGACTCGTGTAAATACACGAGATTCGCGAATGGTAATCACGCTTTCTATTATAAGCGGCCAGTTGTAATTTTACGCGTCCAACTGTAATTATAAGCGGCCAACTGTAGTTTGCCGCGGCCAAGACTCATGTAAATACACGAGATTCGCGAATGGTAATCACGCTTTCTATTATAAGCGTCCATTTGTAGTTTTACGTGGCCAATTGTAGTTCGTCGCGACCAAGACTAATGTAAACACACGAGATTCACTAATGGTTATCAAGCTTTTAATAATTGGCGGCCAATTGTAATTCCAAGCGGCCAAGTGTAGTTCGTCGTGGCCAAGACTCATGTAAACACACGAGATTCGCGAATTGTTATCACGCTTTTAATAATTGGCGGACAATTGTAATTCCAAGCGTCCAATTGTAATTATAAGCGGTCAGGTGTAATTTGTCGCGACCAAGAAGCTTTAAACACACGAGATTCATGAATGGTAATCACGCTTTCAATAATTTGCGGCTAGTTGTAATTTCACGCAACCAAGTGTAATTCGTCGCGGCCAAGAGACATGTAAACAAACGAGATTCGCGAACGATAATCACGCTTTCAATAATGGAGTTCTTCCTATAAGTGTAGAAACAAAAACAATAACACATGAGGCTTGTGACCGCAAACTTTTGCTCCTGGCCGCCAACTTTTGCAACGACTTCGTTTGGGTTAATGGGAACTCACATTTCTAAAACACGATGTAAAAAACATAAACTGTGGCCGCAAATTTTTGCTCATGGAATTGGAATTTTAGTACTTGGTCGCAAACTTTTGCTTAACAATGGCGTTTGGATTAATGAGAACTCGTATTTCTGAAATACGAGTTTATTCGTACATGGGTACCCGGTGGTCCACTACCCAAGATGAGAGCTTTCAACTGCTTAGCGCCGATGCCGTTTTCAAAATGGCAGGAACCAAACTCGCGTCTTTGAAATGCGATTTAAGTATGAGCTCCAATTACTTTTTCGGTACCCTTTCCTCTCCAACTCACCATCTGTAAAGTTTTTCGTACTTTTTTTTTTTGAAGCTCGACTGTTCGAGGCTGATTTGAAGTAAGCTATGTTTGGAATGTTTGTAATATTGGGTGAAGTAGGATTTGATTATTATTATTTTTATCGGCAAAAGATAAAATTTTATTAAAATCGGGGAAAGGGGAAAAGGAATCCAACAAAAAGTTGGAGTACACCTCTAAAGGGTAAAGGCCCAAACACCCAAGGGTCTACAAGGGTCCACAACAATATAAACAATAAAGCCCAACCCAACACCCAAATACAACAATAAAGCCCAAACACCCAGAAACCGACCCAACCCTGGACCGGCCCACCCAAGCCAAACCCCAAAACCCTAACTACAGCGGCAACCCCTGCCGTACAAACCACCGGAAAAGTCCAGCCTCGCCGTTAAGCCGATCCGGCCACTCCCAGAAGTAGCGATCGGCGGCTGGAAACCGGCCTACGAAAGAGACTGTCGAAGCAGCCAGGGTAAGGGTTCCCAACCGACCACCAACATCAGCCAACAAAACCCCTCCGAACATCACGATCTTCAACAGCAGCAGCCTCAAACCAGAGAATAACGAACTGCCGGTCCCGCGCCCGAATGAGATCTCAGAGAGGCCGCCGGCCGGACTTCAGCACGCAAAGACGACCAAGAGCAACCCATCCATGGGGACCGCAACCACCTCGTCACCGTCGGAGAGAAACCGAACCAGATCTGACCGCCATCTATTGATTATTACAATAACGAATTATATACCTCTGGTATGAATTAGTTCAGGAAAGATTTGCCATGCCAAACACAACTGATATTTTGCAGTTGTACACTTCACTCTTCTCCAAGAACTGATACAGAATCTCATATAAGTAACTATTCTCTTCATCACTTCATCCACATTTACCATCTTATGCTGAAAGATTCTGGATTTCTCCCCTTCCATTGGTCATAAATGGTAGCAGCTAGGGACAGTTCGCACAAGGACTGTAAAAATAAAATTCATTACCCATTCATATTATGTCATAAGACACATAACCAGTCCAACTCTTGCATCAGACTTCCAGGTGGTTTGGCAATATTGTTCTTGGTGAGCATATGACTCCAGACTTGAAAAGAGAAAGGGCATGAAAAGAATAAGATGGAGTGATTCTCCATACCCCCAGAGCATAGGACACAATCATCATTATCAATGATCCTCCCCACCTGCATTCTGTCTTTTGCAGATAACCTTGCTAAGATAGCCAACCATCCAATAACAGACCATCTAGGATCTGCATGTCAAAGCCAAACCAGATTGCGCCCAAAAAAACCTCAGGTGAAGGACTTCTCAGACCCTGCCAAGCAAATTTAATGGAAAATTGGCCAGTTGCAATTAAAGTCCAAAGAACTGAGTCCTCATGATCTGACAATAGGGTTTCTAGTTCTATCCAGTGCCAAGCATTATCTCGGATGATAGAAGCCACCTTAGATGAGTGAGATCTAAGTCAATTGTATTCTAATCTATCTCCAAACCAAGCCTTGAGAGGGCCAAGAGGGTGAAAGTGTTCAAACCATTACCCACAACAGTTTTAACCCAAACCTGAACCTTCTGTCTCAGATTAAAGATCTTCCTAATGGTCCATATATTTTAATTTAAAATACAATTTGAAAAAGGATTGAGAACATACATAGTCATGAGCGATAGCGAAGCTGTGGAGAGCACTCATCTTTTGGGTGGGCTTACTAAGCAAAAATTGTCCCACTTAGCTGGGAAAAAAATGGGTTCAAACAAGAATCGTCCACAAACCACATTAAGATCAGACATGTAGCATTACGAAAACAACACATAAGCTGTTCATAATGTTCGTTTCTGTATATAGCTCCTTGAGCAATTACCTAGCCAATTCAGACACAAATCCCTGAAACGACGTGCATGGACAAATACAAGTGAAAGCACGAAAACATATGAAAGAGAAAAGAAAAAGAGAATATCCTGGTCCTGTTCATGATGGTTGTGAAATCGCAAGCACCAAACCCGTTGCTCCTAAACCATCGAGATATCCAATCCAACGACAGAAATGTTTTACATACAAGAGAAAAGCTCAAAATGAGATCAGGTCATCTTAATGGGCTGTGCCTTCTTTGAGGTGTCCTGCCCCGATTCAGATGTGCCGCCAGATGTTGTGCCAAAAATCATCTCATCGAGATTGTCCATCATCTCATCGTTGTGCCCTGCAGGCCCAGCAGCCCGAGAAGTTGCTAATTTTCTGATGAGGGCATCTTCTTTCCCAAAATGGGGCGAATCATCGGGCTCCATGGCTACAGGAATCATAGCAGGCTCGGGCTCCCGATGAACGACAGAAGGTTTCTTCAAATCTTAATACCTCGAGATGACTTTCTGGATTTCATCGTTCACGTTCAAGGCTTCAAAAGTAAGGCTTTGTTGTCCCCTGCAGTCTCAATGATTCTCTGGACATTATACTGGGACCGATGACATTGATGTACAAGTGTGGTTGTCAAGTCATCCTGCCAACAGAAATCAGCAGAAGTAAGATAGTAAGCAGAAACAGAGACATTCACCCATAGTTCGGCTAGACCAAGGATCAAAATTTCATTTCAATTTGTTGCTTTGGTTAGCTAGGAAAAGGAGAAGTTTTCGAAACATGTTTGGCAACGTCAAAAACACAAATAGAAATGTCAAAGCATTTTGGGATCGCATGAGATGATGTTGGATTTTCATGATAAGAATCAAAACAACTCAAAGTGGACAATTTTTAGTCAATCTAGAACATAAAACAAGAGGGGTAGACGTCATTCAGTACTTATGTTGCCAAACACATCTTTTTCGATGTACAAAACCAAACAAGAATCACTTTCTTCTGCATTCACTGTTTCACCATGAATATTCATCGCAAGAAAAGGAAGGGAACACTCTTTTAACAGTGGCAGTGTGACTGCTACGATTGATGAAAATATAATCAAGAAAAGTACCGAGGAAAAGGGTGAGTTCGGATAACATACTAACGACTTGAAAACAAGAGAGAGTGACTGGGTTGAAGTTTCAATTTTTAATTTTGTGGTAACCCAAGTATTTTAGAACAATGAGTAGAAATGTCTAGAGCATTCCCTTCGGATACAAAGATCACAAAGAGCTAAAGAGTATCTCAAATCCTATGAAGTCGCCTATCTATTGACAAGTTTGGTGGCAAGCACTACTAGGAAAGTTGCTTGGACTGCTATGTCAATTAAATATGGCAGGAAAGGAATCATAGGGTCTTTGGAGGTACTCCTAGAGTTCCTGATCTCTTATTGAATCACATTAAGTTTGATATTAGGAGAAAGGCAGAAGAAAGAGAATTCAAGAAGAGAAGAAATGAGATCCTTGTAAGCTAAGCATCACGTGCTGAGAACGAAGATGGCTCTTACCTAAATTTTGTTTTATCAAACATTAACCCAATGCTTGTCACACCCTCGATTTTAAACATAAATAATACTATGTTTTTCATAATGAAACCTCGTACTCTCATACATACATACCCATAGGTAACATGCCACAAGCCATACCCAAGCCCATAATTCTTTAAAAAATGTACCATTAATAAATTACAATCCAATGATCCTTTGGTATTAAAATAGAGAAGAGAATTTAAAGGTTTACATTCATTCCAGCATCAAAGATGCCCAAATATAATTTACATATATTTTTTTTGTTAATACAAGATGACTGGATAACTCTTCCAATAAGCTTTCGTAATGTTGTCCAGCAAAAAAACCCCAATCACTCTGTGCTACTGAACATGTTTGATACCTGAAAAAAATGAAGGGTTGAACTACACTAGCCCAGTAGGAAAAATCTCGGCTAACTTTAGATGTATATGATATGATAAGAGCCAAGGAAACATTGTAATAGGAGAAATGACCCCTTTTCTTTTCTTTTTTTTACTACAAGTTAAATATAAAATACAATTCCAATTTTAGAAAACTTAGAACTCCCTCTTCTTCTTTTTTCTTCTTTTTTTCACACGACACGCCCACACCATCTATTTCATAACTCAATTTACCATCTAACGTATCGCCATCATCTAGTCTCTATTATTAGTCTAACTTGCAATATCCCAAAAAAAGAAGAAGGCATTCATTAATGTTTCACACCTCGACATATATCAACTATGCATTCATGCCAAACAATTTCCCAAATTCTATTTATCGTACCACAAGTATCAATAAGCACCCATGTACAACTCTAGCAAGGAACAAACATAGTTTGAAGAAATAATATCCAACTTCTACCGTTTTTACATACTTTCACATTAGCCATCACTTAATCAATCTCGCAACTCAATTTCTTTTCCTCGTAATGTGTCATGAGCAAATGCTCCTGCCGGGCCAATTAAAGGATCCCGATACCCCCTGCCTAGCACCTCACTCGTTGGTGGGCCTAGAATTGTATTACGAGCGATTGCTCCTGCCGGTCTAGTTAAGGGATCCCGATACCCCATGCCTAGCACCTTACCCGTTGGTGGGTCTAGAATGTGTTACGAGCGATTGCTCCTGCTGCCGAGCCAGTTAAGGGATCCCGATACCCCCTACCTAGCACCTCACCCGTTGGTGGGTCTAGAATGTGTTACGAGCGATTGCTCCTGCCGGGCCAGTTAAGGGATCTCGATACCCCCTGCCTAGCACCTCACCCGTTGGTGGGTCTAGAATGTGTCCACAATTTGTATTAATGTCAATGTATCGCATATTGGTCATTATCCCTCATTCATTCTCATTCCACAACAAACTTGTCATTTAAATTAATCATCGAATCTCCACATATCAAATAGTCAAAATTAAGCATCATAACTCAACTTGAGTATCTGTATTTCAATTTTAATTTACAATCATTCCTACACCACGTGTGTTCATAATCTAGGTTCTTAAACAACCTTTTTGCTGTACTCATGCTCCTCTCGCTAATCATGATAATAACGACGTAATCCAAATCTATTTTAGTACTAAAACTAACCATAATTCATACCTCGCAGCGCATTGTGTCCTAGATGCTCCTATAAGCTCAATCTCATGGAAGTAAGTCACACAATCTAAGTCTAAGTGATATATCCATATCACAACTTGTAGTCTTAATCGCTATTGAACTTTTCCCCGATCTTTTTATATTAACGCCACATTTCAAGTAGGTGTCCAAGAGTCCAATCCTACACATTAAAGTATAAAAGATACCATGTGTCCAACCCACAGCTTTAGATTCGTATTCAATTCCCCAGTTCAGGCAGAGACAATCGTTAACCATCACGTTTCAATTTCACAAACCAACCATCCTTTTTCTCATTACATAAGCTCCTCTCTTATCAATTAAAACTCGTCATCTAATCGCCCTAATACACCATCGCATAACAAATTTAAGTTACAGAGTTCAATCGTAACGTAGTAAGATCTAGATCTTACTCAATATCAACATAACGGTTTTTCTTTCGAACGAAGCTAGTTATAGTCTCGTTTGCGTTTCCAAAAAAATCATTAAAACAATAATCGATGCCTGACTTAATCGTTATCAATACTCAAACAGCCACGGCCCAGAGAGCAGTAGTGTCGATACCTGACTTGGTCGGTATCGGTACCGAGATAGCAATAAAAAAATTCCAGGTTGATGGGTATTGATACCCTCCTTCATGGGTATCGATACCCACACAGTTTCACGCAGCAAATTTCAGATTTTATTTACAAATTTCAACCCACTACCAAAAAAAGACAATCAACACCTAAAATCATACCCAATCAACACATAAACATATAAAGAGAGAGAGGAGAGATCCCTACCTCAAGGGTTTTGAACAAAATCCAAAGATCAAAGCCAAGCCCTAAGCTCCAAACTTGATTTTTCCGGAAACCCACCAAGAAACTCCCTCCGAGCTCTATCCACACGATCTACGGGCCGAGTTCACTAGATTACAATATATTTGAGGTGGGTTCTCGTCGATCCTGTATGAGAGAGGTCCACGAGAGGGAGAGAGTATTTTGAGAGTGAGAGAGAACGAGCGAGTGAGAGAGAGAGAGCGTAGGTGAAAAAAAAGAGAAGGGAAAAAATGAATTCCCTGGTCCTGACTTCATACATATATAAAGGTCTAATCCCACCTTACACCCCTCAGCCACTTAAACCATTTCATCAAGTCCCACAATTTCATGTGATCATACTATGAACCCCACAACATTATTCACATAAAATGCCGAAATCAGATATTTAAATTATTAGGTAAAAGAATTATTATTCCGGGTCTCTACAATGCTGACTGAATAACTCTGGAACTTGGTCAATCAACATCTTCCAATATAGGAACAGTAAAAGACAAGGCCGAGAAAACATCAACATCATGCACATTGACTATAGTTTTTTGTTTTTTTTTGAACAGCCACAAGTAACTTTAGTTGACAGGCTAATAATGTGAACCAATAATGTTAGACATGAAAACAACTAGTTGGGGGTTTAAACGAACCCAATACGCAACTGACCCCAAAAAAATCTCACCAGACCACGTTGCCACATCAAAGTAAAACCACTTCCACTTATACTACCTTTCAAGAAAATAACACAGCCGCAGATGACACTCTGGGCTAAAATAAAGTTCTAGACATCAGTAAAAAAATGAAATCCATTTATAACGTGATAAATGAAATACCTCTAGAGCATCTTGTTGGGGAGAAGAGGACAAAATTGATGTTAGAAGCTCAATACTGTTTCGAGCCACATCAAATGCTTCCTTTGTTTGTTCAGCTGAAAAGGTTTGTGCAGGAATCTCACGGTCAAGTTGTTGAGCAAGATTAAGACTGGAATCTGAAGCCGAGACTGAACAAAGAGTAAATATAGGAGCCAAACTCTCATTATCACAGCCAGGGAACCGTATGCCCCTAGATTTCAAACTCTAAAACACAAGAGTAATAAGTACGGAAGGTTAAATGTAACAAATATTCCATAGCTTCTGCCAAAGAATAAATAAATAAAAACAATTTCATTCAAAGCTTTTAAAAGTACACAGCAACCCACTCATTAGTTCTACTATGCATCAAAAGTCATTCTTTCTTTTACCTCATAGAATTCCTGGCTATCATTTTACTAAGATCGTTTTCAAAACCTTTTTTAACTTCTATTCAGTCAATCAATCACTAGTTTTGTGTGCAACAGTGAAAGAGATAAGCAATGGTAACTGGCATTTAGTGAAAATGGAGCCAAATTTTACAGTGGGGTACCTTGTATGTCTCTTCATAAACAGGCAAATACCACCGCTCATCAGAAGACTCCACCCAAGCCTCAATCAGTGTCAGAGCCTTGTTCCTGTTGTTAACAACAGTCTGGGGGTCATCAATCAACTTCACCATCTCATCCAACACCCGCTCCGCCGCAACCTCCGAGAATGCCTTCTCGCAATTCTTAACTAGAGTTTAAAGTAACACCATAGCCAAGTACTGAACCCTAGGGCTCTTCAACATGATCCTTTTCTTTATTCCACAGATCAAATCAACGCTGTTGATCCTGTCGTGATTCACCATGTCACAAAGTTCAAGGTTGGTGGCCCAATCAGGCTCGTCCAGCGTTTCAGCCGTTGCGTCCTCAACAACCTTATCAACCTGATTCGGGCCTTGGACTAGCTCCTTCACCTTGAAACTCATCGAGGTCATCCCAGCACTCATCTTGCGACCAACCTCAGCTCCACCAATCTTCAAGCGCTCACCCAAAGCGCTAAGTTTCTCCATCAAATTGTCACGCATCTTTGACACCTAAATTATATATCACTCCCACAATCACTCAAATTCTTTAGTCTTTACACCTGAACCCTAGAAACGAGTCAAAAGATAAACAAAAATAAGGCAAAATCCAGCAATGATGAGTAATCACCACAAGTATAGATGATTATGTAAACCAAAAGTCTATATAACAAAGTGTTCAACTCAAAAGTACCCCAAAAACCCTAGATATAAATCGCAAGAGAAACCAGAATCAGGCAAATTCCAACCCTTGATGCATAATCTCCAAGATTAAAATTATATCAGATTATTCACATCAAAACCATATTTTTCTTAAAAAGTCAAATCAACCCTACTCTCTCTTTCTTTGAGGATCAGAACAACATGAAAAACCCAAGTGAAAAAACAACAGATTCGTCAACAATTCAAGAAACCCATGAAACAAACTCAAATTGACTCTTGAAATAAAGCAGTCCGAAAAACAAAAATACACACAAATACTAGATAACAACTGGTAGGAGTAAGCAAACAAGTGGTCGGATCAAAAGAATGTCTTACGATTTTCGTCAAAATCAACGGTTGCGATCGGGAAAAACGAAAAGGAGCGTCGAATGGGTACCTTGGAATTGAAGTTTGAAAAAAGGTAGGAATTGGTTGGCGTTTATGGCGCGAGACACAGCCCAAGGAAGCTTCCGATGTTGGTCGGTGTCGGAGTCTACTCGAAAAGTCGTCTCGTGGTTTAGACCTTTACCAACCTCTGTGTATATGAAGAATTATATAGTAATCTGGAACGACACTATAGTAATCTCATCCTGGATTTTTCTCAAATCCCATATGGCTCAAGGAAATTTCTTACCAGCCTGAGAAAATAGATTAAAAACACACAAAGCATTCGCAAGTAGCTCGAGGCTCGTTATGGGCTCATTTAGTAAACAAGCTGAACACTGGTTAACTGTAGCTCGACTCATATGTATGCACTCGCCTTATTTATAGAGGCTCGTTTCGTACTCGAACCGAGCTCAAGCTCTTAAATACCAATCGAGCTCGAATATTTGGCCTCCACTAACTGATTAAATTTTAACTAACCGAGCTCAAACACCCTAAAGCTCATCCTAACTAACTACTCAAAAGGCATTAAAATCACGAATGAAACTAAATTCACAAAATGCATCGACTTAAAATTCAATCAATCAATGAATCCACAGGAATTTTCTTTTATCGGCGAATGCACAGGAATTTTACCACAGGCCCAATCAAACAGTTAACAATAAGGAAATACTCCGTAATGTTAAGAAATAGATTCAGAAGATGTCAAGAATCATGCCTGTTCGATCAGACGGTGCACAGGGCTACCATTCGAAGTGAGATTCGACGTCTCTCTGTACGTATTCCGAAACAACGTCAGCAGATCGTACGTGAACTTCTCGAGGGAGGCGACGAAGGAGTAGTCGGCGCTGGGGTTAGAGTTTGGGGAGGAGAGGAGCGGGAGGGAATCGGAAGGAGATGTAAAGAAGGAGATGGTGTAGAAGAGGAGAGAGAGGAGGAAAAGGAGGAGTCGAGATCTGGTGCGGGGTGTTATGGAGGAAGAATGTTTTCCGGCCATTTTTGGAGAGAGAGAGAGAGAGATAGAAGAGTGATGGAGTTCTTCCTATTAGAAACAGAAACACCGAGTGGCTTGTTCCAGCGTTATTTGGAAAGCGTGAAACATAACCACGCTTTTTATTATAAGCGGCCAGTTGTAATTTCACGCGGCCAACTGCAGTTTTCTGCGGCCAACAGTAGTTTGCCGCGGCCAACAGTAGTTTGCCGCGGCCAAGACTCATGTAAATACACCAGATTCGCGAATGGTAATCACGCTTTCTATTATAATCGTCCAGTTGTAGTTTTACGCGGCCAATTGTAGTTCGTCGCGACCAAGACTAATGTAAACACACGAGATTCGCTAATGGTTATCACGCTTTTAATAATTGGCGGCCAATTGTAATTCCAAGCGGCCAAGTGTAGTTCGTCGTGGCCAAGACTCATGTAAACACATGAGATTCGCGAATTGTTATCACGCTTTTAATAATTGGCGGATAGCGTCCAAGTGTAATTATAAGCGGTCAGGTGTAATTTGTGGCGACCAAGAAGCTTTAAACACACAAGATTCATGAATGGTAATCACGCTTTCAATAATTTGCGACTAGTTGTAATTTCACGCAACTAAGTATAATTCATCGCGGCCAAGAAACATGTAAACAAACGATTCGCGAACGATAATCTCACTTTCAATGATGGAGTTCTTCCTGTAAGTGTAGAAACAGAAACAATACACACATGAGGCTTATGACCGCAAACTTTTACTCTTGGCCGCCAACTTTTTTTTTGTATAAAAATGTTTTTTAAAAACAGTCAAAAAAAAATTTGGGAAAAAACAGTTTTGTTAAAAAAAAATTAAAACAATTAATTTTTTTGAAAACATTGTTGAAAAAAAGAAGAAGAGAGACAGAGAGCGGGGAAAAGGGAAGAGATAGAACATTTTTTTGTAATGATGTGTGTATTTGATTGAGAATGTGAGGTTCATTAAATTTGGTTATTTATAAAAGATTGCTAGTTTTAGTTATCCAAAGTTCAAAATTTGATTATTTCTATTGAGATTGCTAAGTTTGATTATAGCATTGTGAGCCATATTTTGCACTGACATTATTAAATTTAAAAACTCAGCACTTTTGATTATGCCATTGTGGATACTCTTAGGGTCTACCGCTCGGTCAAAAAAGTCCTAATTAATTAATTCTTTTTCTTTCTACAGAAAATCCTAACTACTCAAGCACTGATTTAAAAAGGAAAAAAAATCAACAAAAAGGATAGAATCATAATTAGGCGATCACTTTATTTAGAAATTACACTGCAACAAGTACATGAAAAATTACTGCAACATGGTACATTTCCCTTCAAATCACTAGTTCAACTTTTTCAGAATTGAAAGTGCGAGTATAAAGCGATGATTGAGAACGGAAGCGCAACGTATTTTGAAAAATTATGTGACTAAGAGTAAACCTATATATATTGTGCAATCCTCCAAAAAATTGAACAGTGCCTTTTATGTGACCACCATTTCGTAGGTAAGTCCACAATGGATACCAGAGGTTAGCCGCCATCAAATAATTCAAAGGAGAGTACCACATTGCACTATTAATGAACAATCACTCCAAATTCATAAATTCTTTAAAGATTAGTATAGGGGATGGTTTCCCGTTTGTGACCTTCTACTTTTGATTGACTTCTTTCCCATTCAATCCTCTCTCTCTCTCTCTCCAAAAGAGCAGAAAGAATTATGAATCAAGAATCGTTCTCCCATTTAATGCCTCAAAAGTAAAGAATTACAATACTCACATCTTTTGGTCTATCGTTCACGTATCAATTTCCAACCAAAATGTTAAGTAGTTTTTTGCGACCTAGTTGTTAGTCACATAACTTCGAAGTTCTTGTAGTGACAACAATGAAATTTTTGTCAAATTATAAGCATTAAATTAAGGAAAATAACATCTTTTGTAATGATAATAATGAAACTTGAGGCATTTTATAGAGACCAAAAAAGTAAATAAGCCTATCAAAAATTAAGTCCACATCGATGAAAATGATTAGACCTTATATGCAAGAAATTTGCCAGCATCAAAAAGTACTATGTCCTTTTTTTTTTTTTCAATTTTCAATAGATAACGTGAGAACATGAATACATCGCTTTGTTTCAAGAATATGAGCAATAGTACTAATTATACCCCCAAGAAGTGATGTTTTTGTATCCTCGCGGGGATGAGAATAGTGCATGATCACACTGAAAGGCATCGATCGTTAATAAATCTGCAACGTACATGCCTCTATAATCACGGACATCCAAAGATCTGCATGCATAAACACAATATTACTGTTATATTTATGTATTAGGGCTAAAAATATCATGTTCGTATTTGGATCATGTTGAGTTATTTTGTAGTTGGGCCATTGTGTAAAAAGATAGGCCCCAGGCCCAATATCACTCCGATCAACAAAAAAGAAGAAGGGAAAATGACGGCTCAGGACGTGTTTTGATAATTAATAACTGTCAATGACATTCTCAGTATTAACAAATGTTCTCAGCATGTTCTTGGCGGGTATTAATTATCAAAACACGTAATTGGCCATCATTTTCCAAAAAAAAAAAGGCTCCATTATCATAAGAACGTATATACATCATATGTTCTTACGGGAAATTAATTTTTTTTTTTCCTGGGTGTCTCAGGTTAGCTTGTGCGCACAGCACCTCAGACTAATTCTTACAGCCCCTCCCAGCGCTTGCACCATTCAATCAGCTTGTTCCGATTGATAATAGATTGATAACCAGATTAATCCGTTTGGTCCTTCGATCAATCACCTCTATTACGAATCAATCACCACTATCAATGAAATGAAATCAATTTCCACTGTAATCTACCGGGTAGAAATGCAAACGAGTCAACCCAAACTTTGTAGTGTTCAAGCATGGCTTATTTACTAAATGAGCCAAAAACTCGAGCTTGAATCGGCTCAGCTTGTTAACGGCCAAGCCGTTAACAAACCAAGCTGATTCATTTACTAAATGAGTCTCTATAAACAAGTTGAGACCACTTTTTAGAGCCGAGCCGAGCTAAGCTTTGGTGTGTTAAGCTCCGCTTGCTTACTAAATGAGCCCAAAACTCGAACTTGAGCTCGGCTCGATTACTAAACGTGTCGAGCATTGAGCTACTCGCGAGTAGCTCGTATTGTTTGCAGCCCTACTCCTGGGCACGTGGTCAAAGGTCCCTAAAAATAGTTGATTTTCACACTCCTCTTTTTTATAACCACGCCCCCTTTGTTGTCTTCTTGTGATGTGTATTTACGATGTTATCCTTCTAAGTGCAGAAGAGTATACAAATGAAATGAACGGATAGCTTTGTAAATTAAAATATAGTAAAAAGGACAAAAAAGGAAAAAAAAAAACGAAGTGGGGTTATAAAAGAGGGGAGTTTGAGCCGGAAATGGTATGAGTAGTTGTATGTATAACAATACGTATATATACAAGTATACGTAAACTTCTAACCCTGAAAATCCATCTCCTGTAATGAATGATAAGGCAATCATACCTTGATTTTAAAAAATGCAGAACATAAACGTCAATAGTACAACAATCTTAAACAAGTAAAGATGAATTTACTAAAAACGAGATGGTTTTCTATTTTCTGCCAAAAAATCGCAATATTACGTACGCGAAAACAAGGTTTATATATTAATTACTAAGGCAACACTTACTATGTTATATGACTACGTACTACATTGTATGGCTACACTTACTACTGAGATATTTTGACAATCAATGGTTAAGATCAACTCATACAATCCAATGGTTGGGAACAATTGGGAGCATCATGCTCCCAAACCGCTTTGGAGCATCATAGCCATTGCTCTACAATGCAGCAGTAATAAACAAACAAGATCACAAAATTGCAGAAAGGCAAAGCAGCAATGCATCTTTTCGGTTCCTTTTTCCAGGCATGTAAAACTCATAAAGGAAATCAACCAGAAAATCACTAATCAAAAGAGTTTATGATAGGAATGATAACCTCCTCAAAGGAGCATCATTAGATAAATAAACCCCCGCGAGAGAATCATCTTTACAGGCAGCATAAAACCATATGATGAATAGAACAACTGGTATAATCAAAGGGTAATTACCCCCATGTGGATCCCAACAGCCCATGTTCTCACTAGTAAAAACTGAAATCCAGCAATCCATGATTTCAAATCATAGCCATGCCATATAACTCAAAAGTATGGAAATAAAATAGTACCGTCATGGATCAAGAGAGAGCTTATCAAAATCTCGAATTCCCTGACTGGAAGCTTTCTTCATTTCAAGAGCTCTCTTGTAAGGAGGAGCAATTGGTGGCTGTACAGGATCCAAGATTTGGTAAGTTCCTTCAGCACTTTTAGGGAGAGGGTATGAACGGTCTGAGTCGTATCCACTGAGGTCCCCACAAGCAAGAAATGGGATATACACTTTATTTGGCCCTTCCAGCCACCCACTACTGCAATCTGTCGCACAACTATTTCATCAGAGGAATACTGAAACCAAACAAACAATTTTGGGATAGTAGCTCCGATTGTTTTGAGTAGTGAACAATTTGATACCGAAATAATTTTCAAGAATTTTTTTTGCCAGTAACATAATTTTGTTTCATTTATATTTCACTATATGCGTGAACCATGTAAAATACTTTCCAAAAGAGAAACGAATTTATTCTAATAGTTACAAGCCTGCTGTTGGAAATATAAAAAATCTCGTGATGCGGTGCTTGATTTGCTGTGTAAGTTTTACTGATTCTATTTCTAGGCAATGAAGGAGAGGTTGGCGAGGTTAACAGCTTAAGGCCTAGGATATTATAATTTATACAACAGCAGCAAAACCCATGTAGTCCCTAATCATTGGGGGACAACAACAAAACCCATGTAGCCCCCAATGATTGGGGGTATGGGCGGGAGAGGATTGGAGACAGACCTAATTTTTGACAATATGCACAAAGTGACTGCTCTCAGAATACCACTGAAATAGTGGCCCCCCCTACCTGTTTTGCTGAGGAACCATGTCCCTAAATCAAAACCAAATGGCATCAAAGAAGGCAGGCCTAGAGACCCAATTCAATTTATGTGCACATTACCATGCTTCCTTCATTGATAGTCCAAAGCATCGGTATGCACGCAAAAATAATCTTAAATGTTTGGGAGTCTGAATAACCATCCTCCAGAAAATGAAAAAGGCATCCAATATGATACGAAGAATTTGTGGTTCCACAACTGTTCCAGACTCTAGGTTATATGAGGTCAGAGAGAGGATTCATCAATTGAGATAGAAACAGGCTCAAACAGTGCACAACAGCTCTAATAAGGACACTTTCATATAACTAGAGGCCTAGTCGCCTAGAGCCATCTTAGAAGTGCCTAGCTAATCTAATCCAATAATATTCTGGAGGTCAGACAAGTGTATCAATGGATACAAAAATCTGCATAAAATAACAGTGGAGTACAGCAATTACCTAGATCATCAACACCAGAAGGACTTCCAACCTTTTCTAGGAGGCGATACAAATCTCTCTCATTAAATCCTTCAGGAGGGGAGTAATTCTCACAAACTGCAAAGGCCTCTGAATCAAGAACAACATACTAATTAGCGACCATAACAATTGAGGAGAAACCTTTTTCTTTCAGAAGGCATTCGGTACAAGTCAAGTAGGTATAACTAACACATGAATTTTTTATTTTTTTTTTCTGACTTGTACAAAAAAAAAATAGTGGGAATATCAAAACCTCAGTGGAAAATTGCTCTCTGACAGAAAGAACCAAGACAGAAACACAATCATGCAAACACATTATTAACAAGGGAACAGCACAACCTCAGGCGGACTTGATACCATTTTGAAAGAACACAATGGCATGGAAAACACAACATATGACATGACAAAGTCCACTCAAGACAGTTTCACAACTGTACATAGGTGAAAATTTCTTGACATTCTTTTCCATGTTCTATGATTGGCACGTAAATGTTCACATAAGCACCCCGGCGCCCCCTAATTTATCCTTGCTAAGTTCATTTATATTGTTAATTGGAGTTCAATGCTTGGTTTTTGTGTTGTAGGTATGTGGAGGCTTAACATTTTAATGGACTCTCTTTAAGGCTTAAGATGAAGTCCAATGCAAGAGAGTGTAGCCCAACTCAAACTGAAACCCAAAAGGTTGAAGAAGTTGATTGAATCAAGGAAAGAAGGATCCGATAAGATTTGGGAATTAAAAATGGAACTTGAAATCTGGAAAGCTTTTGGTAATTTGAGCATTACTTTCTGCTCGAATATCCCATCGATTCAAGTTGGGCTGGAAAGATAATTTAAAGGGCTACAACTTTGCGAGAAACAGTAATTTTCCAATTCTAACGTATACTAGGTCAAAATGGGTCCGCAAGCTGACCTTAAAGTGCTGGAAATAATTCTACACAATTTTCTCTATTATTTGGGAATACTAGCCTCTTTGGGATTTGCTTAGAAGTCTCCTATCCCTATAAATACAGAACCCTAGTCATTATTAGAGGACCTTCACCCTAAGGGGGCAAGAAGACTTGAGAGCAAAGAAAACTCGAGATTCATGGCGTTCATCACCAAAGACTCGCCGACTCCAACCTCAATGGCCGGTTAAACTCCCTTCTAGGGTGTAGATGAAGCTAGCACTCTGAGTAACATTGTACATTATTTGATTAAGGGTTTTTATTATTTAAATCTCGCTGGAACCCTAAAATGGCACCGGAAAATCTCACCGGAGACACCATTCACTCAAAATCTCCAGATCTGTGCAACCCAAGGACCTACAACTCGATTTTGAACCCTAAGATCCACAGATCGACACATTTTGAAGCTGTTTTTCCCATTTCAAACAACCAAAATCCATTTCGAGCTTGACATTACTCAAAAGTGATAATTGACTACATCACAAGGATGGTTATGCCTGAGCAGGCTGTTCACTCTTTGCAAGTATGGTAAAAGGAGGCACCATCCACCAAGTGAGTTGTCAATTCCCCTTCTTCCTTCCTCTTGCATTGTTTGTCTTTAATAGCTTTAGCTATTGTGGGTCAGTCTAACTCTGTGACTTGGAGGATGCTTAGTGTCACTTCCTCTCATTTATAATTAGAAGTGGGAACAATTATGTGAATGCTACTTTCTCAAAATTTCTATTCAATTCGGGAATATCAGGAAATTTATAGGTGTTGATCGGACAAATGTAGGACAGAGAGCCTAATCAATTTGATTATGCCTAATTAACAAGGAGGCAATCAAATGAGTTGCAAATTTTCCTTTTTTTCTTTTCCAGTTTTTCTTGCATTGTTTGCCATCGACACGTTTGGGCTGTCGTGGATCAGGCAAACTTTTGACTTGGTGGATCCTCGGTGTCACTTCCTCACTTTTACATGTGGATTAACAAGCGTAGGGCAAAGAGCCTAATAATTATGGTTGGGCTGTAGTTTTCTTGCAATTCACATTTACCTTCTCCTAGTACAGCCAAGTAGCCAACTTTCATAGAGTCTTATGGATTTAGATGACATTTGTGATTTTGAGCAGCTTTTTAGGTGGTATTTGGCGGTTTTGAGGAGTCTATGGCCCTTATATACGTTGTTATATTACTTCCCATGAATTATATGAGGGCATCAATACAGATCACCAATACCAGCTTTAACTTCTCCTAAAAGTCAAGTTTAAGATAGAAATATAAGTGATAACTTGTCAATTGAAAGATAACCTAAACTAGATCCTCAAAAGAAGTTGAGCCGTCTATCCAATATCCAATTTAGCTACTCACCTATGCTTGAATTACGACTGCTTTTTGGTTTCGCAAAAGTCACATCGGTGAAAAATAATTTCAGCTGCAAAAGAGAAAAAGAAACTGTGACTCCATGAGCTCATAATTACTAAACGCAGTTTTACCAATCAATATGAGTAAATAATCAACGGACGACAAGTATTCTCTGAAAGGACATCAAATACTGTAACAATTGATTACTGAAGCAGGGGAAAATATAGCATTTCCGAAAAAAGTCGCCTACATGTCAAAACTGATGCAGTGGAATTCACGAAGAGATTGGTTGCATACTAATCCAAACGAAATAAAAATGAACAATTCTTGAATCCACAAGAATGGAGATAACTCAGAGAATATTATTGATAAAAAGTTGACTTGATAATGTGGTTACAACCCCTTTTATAAGAAAAAGACCCTAACCCTAGCAAACTTACCCAAAAAAAAAGTATCCCATAAATTGGGGAAACTAAGAAAATCGGAAACTAGAAAGAAAATTAAGACTTTCCCAACTGGAACCAACTAAAACGGAATAATACGCTAAGAGTAATCGAATTTCTAAATATTTCCTAAAACGGCAAAAATATTAAATTGGAGGCCTAAACGAAGGAATTTGGCCGAAATCCACCATCAGTCACGACTTTAGGGTGGTGAGTCTTGACCGCAACGTGATTCTGCTTCAGACCACCAAGTTTGGGTCTATTCCGAGCTCATCCATAATTTGCCATTGCAGGCAGTCCGCAATTAAAAGCTATTTGGGCTTCTGAGGCTTCGACCGGTCCAACTGATCAAGAAATTCAGCTGCAACTTGTTCTACATCAAAAACACTTGCTAGTTGCTACACATAGCCATCACCCCTACCTATCGCGTTAGCTAGCTGCTTACCAGCTCATCAAGAAGAAGAAAACATGATACAAAGGCATTTTGCTCTGGTTACGCCAGACCAAGGAAAAATAGACGAGTAAACATCATCATGATGAAAAAAGCTTTTGCTTCGAACAATTTGGTGTTCCGTACTTGTATGTGAACTACCAAAAAGAAAGTACTTTTCTGGGCCCCCAACTGTACTCACAAGTCACGGCAGAGGGAAGAACACCTGGAAGAAAATATACCTTTTTCCTACTAGTGTTGAGAAGTAGCCAACCGTAACTTAAATAGCCTCTATATTCCTACCAATCGACTCTTTATTGAGAGAACTTTTTTGCATCACAGTGAAGGAAGGCCAAGTATCCATGCCGAAAAGAACACTAAATTTGTGTATTTTTGGTACAATAGGAAGCCTAAATTGACACATGGACAAGAAGAGAGAAAACACTTGCAATTTTTAGCAGCTACATAACTTACCTGACAGTAAAGGAGACTTGTATCTTTTCCCCGGAATATCTTTGCAATAAACTTTCCACCTTCCTTTAGTATGTGAGTAACTATTGTTAATCCCTGTAAGACAAATTGAACTATCAAACTGAACCTGATTCAACAATCTGAAAACAAAAACAAATCTAGGACTTCCTTGCTCGAAAACATTGATTAGTTTAGATATGAGTCTATACTCACTGCCAAAATGAGTTGCGACTGAACAAATTCATCCATGTCATGGAGTCCGGTAACTGCAAATCAACTTGGAAAAAGGCCAGCTCAGTATTAGGATATGTATATTTATTACTTAACAAGATAGCAAGCGGTGCAATCACAAAACATGAAAAAGTTGTGTGCTTAACCATCAGGAGCACCATCACAGACAACCAGGTCAGCCTTGCATCCATCAAAATGTCTAATGACCTGGAAAAAGGAAAAAAAAAAAAAAAAACCATTACATATACCACCATTTACTGCTGAAACTAAAACTAAGACAAAGGACCACAAAGTGATCTTTCGGCCGGGATCAAATAACACAATTAGACATAGCTCCTGTTTAAAAACAACAAATCCCAGTTGACAAAAAACAGGAGTTGGGGCAGAAGAGGTGGCGAGGGGAATGGGGCAACCTATCATTCAAGGAGATAAACATACAAGCATGTTGACACACGATAAGGTCACTGTAGCACCAACCGAATATGGGTGCATGACAACCATGAACCTTGGTGAGATTTTTATCAAGCTCTAATCTTCAGAGCATTACAGCCATAGTATTTATATATTTGCCCAAATCCCTACTGATCAACCCAAATGCAAATATTAGACTGTGAAACTACGAAACAACAATGATAACCCAACTTTAATGGAAAAAATCGAAGCAATTGGTCAGAGCCAGGAACTAAACTGTACCCGATCCAGGACCAGTCTTCCATTATCTCATTGGTTTTTGATGTCTTTCCCACTGATATCAAAAGGAACTCTACGAAAACATTCCCTTAGTACTTACTGTTAACTTTGCAAAAGAGAGCCAACATGATGCTTGTTGCATAACCAAAATATTACTATGAATACAAGACAACCTAGGTTAAATAGAAAAACCCTAATTAACTGTATGACTAAATTATAATTATACGTCCACACTTACAGCACATAGCCGCCACATACAACTTGAACCACATAAGTCCCAATCTTAAAGGCATAGTCATTGATCTCTGACGATGAAGCTGTACTGATACTATCATATGTTGGGAAGCTAGTCTAAGAAGGAAAAACAAATCCTATCACAGTGCTGCTGTCCTACTGAACGAAGAGCAACCTCACTGTTTGTTAGCTTAAAAAGGCACTTGCAGAATTTAATAATAATTATTAATTATCATGGAATACAATCATACCCTTGACAGAGCTCAATGGAGAAAAAGGATTCATGTAGCCGACCCCAAGTGATTGGGACATAAGGCTCGGATTGGTTTGGTTTGGTTTGGAATACAATCATACAAAGTTTACATTTCAACTTTCAATGTAAATTTTGAACACAAATCACATGTAATTTATCTTCAGAGTTCAGACGGTAAATCCAAGAGCAGTTAACAAAGAACTCTAGGGAAAAAGATGAACACACCACTTCGGCTGTTCGAGCATTTGTGATATCCCCCTGCACTTGAATTACACCTTCAATTGGAGCCATTGGCTGCAAATCAATGGCCACAATAAGTGGAAGATCGCTGTCCCTGCATTAAATTAAAAAGCAAATCACTTATTCGCTTCTAGATTTTAGCACATTGTGATTCAAAATTCTCCAATTCCTGGGGCACAACTGTCATAGAATCAGCCTTCAAAGCATCCATATATGTTGTATACGATAATGTATTTGTATGCCGGTGTTCTTTGAAAAGAAAATTGTGAACACATAAGAAAGACGAGATACTTGTATGCAAATTACTGGGATTGAGCTATCAACTCTACAATAAAGCAAGAGTGGAAAAGATTTAGCCTGAACCACGACTAACAATTCTACATTATGCTTATTGAATGTCCCGGAGTGTCCTTATCATACTATAATCTCTGTGTTCAACCCTTTCTCTCCCTTATAGGGAGAAAAGGCCAAGCTACAAGGCTTCAGCAATATAAGAGAGCATTTTAATCATTTTGACAGGTGTAATTTGTGTGAGAGAGAGAGAGCAGCTCATCATCCCAAAGTTTCAAAATCAACCATCATAAGCAACTTTTCTTCCTCTTGAAATGGGCTATTATGGTAAGACAAACCACGAAGGTTCACCATAAAAAGAACAAAATTGCCAGTATGATTTTCTTACAGTACGAACTAATTTCTTGGGAGCACTGGCCGTGATATCCCTCAAGTGTCTGTGTTGGCAACCAATCAATTTTAATTCAAGCAACCTTACAGATAAATAATATCTTCTGCTTGTTCCTATCTTCTTTGGGCTATTTGGTTGGAAAGAAATGCAAGGATTTTTATTGTGCGTCTGAGAGTGCCTACTCCTTGTGGGGTACAGTTAGCTCTTCGGGATCATTCTGGGTTTCTATGTCTATCCATCTTCAAGGGGATTCTGATATAATTTGATTTTAGAGATTGAAGAGCAGTGTGTGAGATGTAGTTAGTGGTTCTGTTCTCCTGTACTTTTTCTTTCTAAAATTGTCCATACCATAAGTTTGAATGGGGTAATAAGCCTGTGAAAACACAAAATCTCACATCTACATAAAATTTCATGTGTAAAACCTCAAAACAGAAAATGCCATGCAACTAGGCCTACGTTATAGAAATCCATCACATGTATTTTGAAGGGTCAGTGAGATCCTAATAATGCAAAACAAATTTCTTCTGCAAGAGATTTTACTTAGTACACCAAAAGTTTCAAATACTGCTTCCAAAAAAGGCAAGCTCAGATAAAACCGAGCTGAAATCAGTGATCTTACATACTTGTGTCTACTGAACCTCCCCTCCAATACTATTTACTCATAGGTGACCAGGTAGATAAGGCAGATAATCAAGGGTTGTGGTTTCACAACCTATATTGCGTTATACAAAATGTAGATTAAGACAGTACTGGTGGAAACTACTGATACCAGCAAAAAGCATTATAACTTTTAAGTCTTGAAGTGTAATCTTAAACACAGGAACTCACTTTGAATCAGGTGACAGCTTTACCGGAAGATACAATTTGCGACTCAAAACCTACACAAGATCAGAAGTTATGAGACTGCAAAATATGCAGTGTATACACCTACCTCAAACAGAGAGAGAGAGAGAGAGAGAGAGAGAGAGAAGTTAAGTTCCTTTACAAGTAATACTTGAGGTAAGAGTTACCTGGCTCCAGCTACCAGGTGCGGCACATAGATCTACCACACGCTTGACTCCTGCAATTTTTATTGTTACTAAAAAGTGGAAGTGACAATATCCCAGGAATATAGCAAAAAAGACCATACAAAAAAAAGAGATAAGAACCAGGAAAAAATGCCAGAGATTCCCATTGGCAAATAGAAAGTTAAAAGACTATGGCGGTTAATTTTATGCCAGAGATTCCCATTGACAAATAGATATCCAACGAAAAAGTCTTCCCATCAGCCACACTATTCATGATAATTGTCCAAGCACATATAATTGTACCATGGAAAGCACACATTATTTGTCGTTTTATGAAACCAGATTTAAACATAAAGCATATACAGCCATGGCGTTCCTGAGAATTCCTTCCTTATCTAAGACAACCGAAAAAATAAAACAAAAGAGTGTCTTAACAAAGAGAGTTCAATCCCTGATTACTCAGTAGCTCGTTGTAGTACGGATAAAAAGAAAACTACTCTACAAAGATTGCTGGATTGGTATGAACCTTCAAATATGTTGAATTCCTCGTCTATCTGAAGGAGCTTGAAGGCACTTCGAGCACGCCAGCCCTCCTCTTTTGCTTTTCTATAGTAGATATCCTGTGGACAAATCCACATGTGATTAGCAGGGCCGGCTTTGGGCATACGTCAATGATGCAGTCGCATCGGGCCCCCAATTTTTGCCTATTTTTAGGGGCCCCAAAATATTTATGCCCTTGTATTATGTATTTAGAATTTTAGATATAAAATTAGTAGGAAAATGTTAGGCTCCAATTTTAATAGAAGTTCAATACATAAGGCCCAAGAAATAATGGTAAAAGACGTACTATAATTTTTTAGTTTGTGGGTTAGATTTTGTAATAAAAATAGTATTTTTGTCTTAACCTCTTTAAAGAATGCAAACTCTGTCCCTCAGTTTTCCTTTTTTACACCGTTTCCAAGAATCCAAGCCCTAGCCCCACCCTTAATTTGAATCGGCAAACAATCCCAAGGCGTAAAAAAAATTGAAGAAGATTTCTAAAGGGCCTCATCCGAAAAAGTTTGCGTCGGGACCCGGAAAACTCAGAGCCGGCCCTGGTGATGGACAACTGTAGGAATGAAACAATGAAGTAAGACACAAACAAAATAACTTACCCTCTTATCCCTTGATGCCCTGCCCATTCGACAAGTACCTGATTGTCTTGTTCGCTGAAGGCTGAAACTCAAAAGCTAATGTTTATTGTTTAGTTATCTGTGTCCCAAAGTCAGGTGAGGGTCAAATATGACCCCTCGGAGGAGTGTAATCTTCACCTTCTTTGAGCCAGTGACAAATTGCTAAGGACTAATGAGAGAACCTGAAAGTACCGGGATTAGATTTCCCACTCTGAAAGAAGATATACAAAGTTATGTTATGTACTTAATTCATTCACCAACCCCCTTCTAGAGCATCAGACATGTCAGTGATTTCCTGTATCTCTCCCATAATTTGCAATTTTGTGGAAACTCAGTTTTATATTAACTTGGGATTAAGAAAGGATCCCTTCAATTTGTTGCAAATTCTCAGTGGAAAAGAACCAGTTTAGGATTATGATACTGTGGATACTAGTTTGTGATTTGGCATTAGAATAGAACATTTTAAACTGTTATTAGGTGTGTGCACCTATGTTTTAGTATGTGAATGAAACAAAAAAATAAAAAAAGAGAAAAGAATAAAGACTATTATTACTAGTAATTATAGATGCTTGAGGATCCGGGTTGTTACACTTAAGTCTAAAGAATGAGGTTTGGACAATTTAGGCCAAGTCAAATGCATATCTGGTGACCTATTTAGCATCCCAGTTAACTTGTAAGTTAATAGAACCGTCACGTGCTGTTTATTTTTATAAATCACAGTAACGGAGTTAAAAAAAATATATTCATCCTAATGAAATGTTTAAGTACTAAAATCTTGCAAACACTATTTATTTGACCGGTTACAATTTAACCATGGCCATAAACTACTTAGCTTGAAATGCAAAGAAACTCAATGTTAGGTTAATCTATTTTGTCACATGATTAATTAGAAAGTGTGATTAACTTCGATTTATTAGTTATGAAGTTGAGTAATCTTAAATCGCATGCCAATCAATGTTAGCACTAGTAGTATGAATATATGAAAGCAAGAGGTGGTGTTTTGATATCATCAGGGCTTTATGTGTTGAATTTATTACTGCACGAGGTAGGTTTCACGTTGTGGTTGCGAGTGATGGATACGTGACTCCTCAACTTCAAACCCCACCACCACAACACTAACACTTTGGTGACCACATTTTGAGTACCATGTCATATGTCAACGAAGTATTGGTGGAATGTGCCCCATATGTCATAGAGCGGAGCACATTCGCATTAGAAGGAATACGCTAATAAGGCTGACAGTCAAAAGAATACAAGCTACTCTTTGCTCACTCTCCCACGCTCTTCATATAATAGATTCTACTGAGATAGCTACCTATCTCATAGAATACTCTTATGACTCATATCCGGAGCGAGAACATGCGTATAATGTAAATCTCGTAGCGGATCAATTCCAATGAGCCTTTCAAACTAGTACTTTTCGTAATGCCAGCAGCTCCATCCGTTTTGCAGTATGGACAGCACACGAATCTGCGGAGCATAAGTGGTAGGCACTTTTCTCACATAAGGGAAATTGATTGTCTCTTTACCGCCATTTACGCTAATCCTAATCCAGCTTCTAGAGAGGAAATATGGGATTACTTGAAAGATTTAAGGAAAAAGAGCCAACCCTTCTATTCCTCTCCCGAGCTTGAGCTTTCGCAAAAGAGAGGCCCTCGCCCTGGTGTGGTACCCAAATATGGTCATCAAAACTAGTACTTTTTGTAATGCCAGCAGCACCATCCGTTTAGCAGTATGGACAGCACACGAATACGCGGGGCATAAGAGGTAGGCTCTTTGCTCACATAAGGGAAATTGATTGTCTCTATACCGCCATTTACACTAATTCTAATCCAGCTTCTTGAGAGGAATTGTGGGAGTACTTGAAAAATCTTAATAAAAAAGAGCCAACCCTTCTATTCCTCTCCTGAGCTTGAGCTTTCGCAAAAGAGAGGCCCCCGCCCCGGTGTGGTACCCAAATATGGTCACCATTGCTCCCACCACAAAGACTCATCATATTGAGCGGGGAAGTTAAACCAGTTGACCTTCTAATTATAGATACTGTCACATTCGTTAGAACTACGGAATACTTGATTTTTATTTTCAACTTTCTACACGTCACCATGAAGCTAGGCTTGAGAAAAACTAATTTCAATTCATAATCGAGAATAACCAAACAAACAAACACCGAACACGATTCATAGTTGCGGACAAGAAGAAAGAGTTTCGTACCTTCGATGGTCATCGTAGTTACAAGTTTGTAGGGGATTTGTGAAGACGTGAGAAGAGAAATAGAAGGCGCGCTGATGAACGATCGAAACTGGAAGGGAACGAGTAAAGCTAAGGGGAACGTCAGAGCAGATGAGCCCTAAAATATGTATTTGCCCTTAGACTATTCAAATTTTGTTTATTTTAATTATCAATTGCACACCTTTGCTTCTCACACTAACCAATCGTTACTCTTTATTTTTTTGATAATCAAAAGGGTTGGAGGGGGCGACCGGCGTAGCAACCTCCTTGGGCGTGACCATAGGGGCTCCCGACCCGCTGTGAAATGTCCAATTCGAACCATAGCTACTGTCCGTGAGGACAGGCCGTCACCACAGCACCACCTAGGCGCATAGCTGGCACAGGACCCTCCACGCGTCCCTCCAACTCATATATATTTTTTGACAACTGGAGGGGCTCGAATCCGAGTGCACGTGGAGGGAGAGGCACTTAAGCCCCATCACCCGTGCCAACTGGGCTACCACCCTGATGGTAATCGTTACTTGCTAAGGCTAATTTCCACATTCTATCCATGTCTTGAACGAAAACCCACACCTTGATGGAAAAGTGGTGATCTAACCTTAACTTTTTTGGCCCAACTTTTCTGGTGTCCGAGCGAGGCTTATTTTGGACTTTTACAGTGGATGGAGGGGTGAGAAAAGAAAAGAAAGGGGTGTGTTCTCCCTTATTAGTGAGAAAATAAAAGAAAGGGGTGTAATTTCTCACCCTTCCATCCAAATAACAATGAGAAATCAAATTCTCACAGGCGACTGGTAAAGTTCCGGCGACTCTCCGATGAGCTGAAATTCTCTCCCTCTCATCTCCGGCAAACCTAATACTCTCTCTCTCTTCTTCGGCAACGCACAGCCACTCGTCCGACGACGATCCGACGAGGGGTGAACCACACGCTCCCCTTTCTCACAAAATCTCACCATTTTTGGCGAGAAACGGAACTGGGCTTGGGAGGGGTTCTGGTCTCCCTCCGTCTCTCACCCTCTCTTGCCTTCTTCCCCTTCCAAACGAGGGAGAGATTGAGCTCTCTCCCCGTTTCTTTTCTTCTCTCGCAAACTCTCCGCGTACCAAACGAGCTGTTACTCTCAAACCCTAAAACAGGAAGAAAGTGATTTGGGGTTTTCAGCTGAAAACCTAACACCCAACTCGACCACATAGCGGATTAAAAAAAAAAAAAACTCGACCACATAGAGAATTCTGATTTTCATCAAAAAATATTACCGTATAATCAGGGCCGGCCCAAGGATTTTTAGTGCCCAAGGCCTAATAAAAAATATGTGCCCTTGCGATGGATCTGACACATACTTCCCAAGCGAGCACAATATCCAAAAGTCTGTTTCTAGCGATTAATACACCGATTCAGCATGTATATCAGCACTTTACCGTCATTTACTGCAACTACAGAGGTTACTTCCAGCATTAAAAGACTGCTTTAGAGCAACTAACTTCAGCATCATACAAGTTTTCCATTCTCTAGAACTTTAATTCTAGCATAAAAAGGAGATATCTCAACTAAAACAAAACCAATTCCAGCATATTAAGAGTTAATTAGGAGCTTCTCAACCCATGTATTGAATTCAAACTCCTAATTTGGTTTAGGATACCCAAACCCACTTGAATCAAAAACCCTAGAGCAGACCAACTGTTGAAAACTCCGATCAAAAAAAAAATACCTCAAATACAACAAGCTGCAGATACAAACATAGATTAATAGATACGTGTGTGTATATATATGTATAACGAAAAGATGGGAGAGAAACCTGTGGACGGAGAATGAGCGATTAGGAGACGAAACAAGCGCAATCGAAGAACTGGATGCGTCTCTCTTCAATTTCAGGGCCCTTCGTACATAGTTAGTGATGATGGTGAGCCGATTTGGTGATAGTGTAAGTCTGTGAATCGTAGTTCTTGTTCTTCGTTCTTCTTGTTCTTCGTTTTTTGTTTTTGTTTTTTTGTTTTGGGGCAAAACGTGAGATGGTGAGAGTAGCTGAGAAGGGTTTAAATTAAATGGACCACTTAGATCCCTTATTTACAAAAATGCCACCGTGTGTTTTTTGGGCCTGATTGGATTCGTGTGGGTCACAGCCTATTCTAACTTGGAATGGGCCCTTTTTATTTTCTTCTTTTGAGCCAAAAAAGACTTCTACCCAAGCCCAAATGAAAATTTGGCCTTTTTGAGATGTCCAAGGCCCAGGCTCCTGGGTCTTAGGATTGGGCCGGCCCTGCGTATAATGCGAGTTCGGGGCCGACCACTGCGCTTTTGCTTCGCCACGGATGGGTTCGTGGTCTTCCACCCTCATTGGATTGAGGTCTTTTTTAGTTGAGGTAAGTTTGGGGGTGTTTGGGAGCCAATTTTTTGACTTTTTATTTTTAACGTTTTGCCTTTTTGGCTTTTGAGATTATGATCAGAATGTATTTTGTATTTGGTAAAGTGTTTGGATGATATGTGCAGAATGCATTTTGCAGTAGGAATAGTGTTTGGAAGATATGGAATGAAATGAATTATGGATTCGTTTTTTACTATGTTGCCTCCGGTTATTAATAATGGTGTATAATGTATATAAATAATATTTTAATCAATTTTTTTAAATTTACTTCCGAAATTGGTCATGTACATGAACTGAAAGTGTCTCCCCTTTTTTTAATTATATTTTTTTATTTCAATTATTGTTTGCTGTTATGTGAAGAACTGGTGTGAGGTGAAGGAAAATCAGTTGAGAGATAATGTTCAAAAACGAGGGCAAAGTGGAGATTATCCCAAAAGGTAGAGGGTAGGGTTGTCTTTTTGGCATGGCAGGATTCCAAAATGGGAAAATGAAAATTGAAAAAGCTCATCTTCACCTCTTTCTTGGTTTTATTTTAGAAACGTGAAAACCCAAGACCTATTTTTCTCAAAACCCATTTTGCCTCTTTCTGCCAAACACCCAAACCCAAAAATGAGAATTGGAAAATGTAAAAAGGGGCCATCCTTTGTCTGCGGAGGGAGTGTAAACTTCAAGTTTGCCCCCCCGTCATGTGTGGGCCCTATTGTCAATATATCGCAATAATTTGAACCGTTCATTTTGTAGGATCCGCAAAGTAGTGTATATATGCAAAAAAAAAATCAGCTTGACCCAACATCGATAGGTATATTAAAATTTTAATTTTATATACCCTAATAAGCAATCAAAATGGCCACTCAATTTTACTGGAGAAAGGATTTGGGATATTTCTGCTGAAAATAGTACCTCAGTTTATTTGAGCAGTGATATGTAAATTTTTAAAGTGCACTTAGGTTAATTACTTAATTTTCTCATGCAATGTTTTAAGTTTGTTGTTGAATAGGAGAGTACTCAAAGTGTTTTAAGTTTTTTTTCTTCCATTATATTGTATATATTAGCGGGGGTTGGTGAGGGTGTTAGATCAGTTAGCACATGGAGGTCTAGAGTGTCACGCCCTCAATTTTCAACATAAATAAAGATAACTTTTCATAAATAAAACTCCTCACATTATCTTACATAATACCCCAAAAGAGTTTACCATGTCCTAGTCATTAAATTACAGATCCAATTCCAAAAGTTTGAATATATTACATCATTAAAAAAAATAGAGTTAAAGTTTCAATACATTCCCAAAATGTGTTTTACCAAAATGTCCACGAGTCTCCTTTACCACATCTTTCGAAAATATACACTAGAATGCATGCACTTCACTCCATACTACTGCTCCGGAATCACACCTGAAAGATGATAGGTTGAGCTACACTAACCCAGTAGAGAAATCTACACAACCATTATATGCAAATGGGATGACAGATAGAATGAATAACTGAAATAAGGTACGGTATTTCAAAGGAGAAACAAAACACGACAAATAATTATCTCAAAGTTGACGACATAATTGAAGTACCATGACCACACACCAAGACTCTAGTTTAACCACGAGAACTTACTATCTATACGATTCTCTCATGACTACCATTGCCCCTCATCTTATTACAAAACACCAATCCAATATCTTGACTCATGAAACTATCATAATCAAATAATCGCAACGCCAAAGTCTTTCATATCACTCACATTTTCACAATGATACCCCTTTTTCATTCGCATCGTGTCACAATTTCCTTATTGTTTTGTGTCATGAGCAAAAACTCCTGCCGGGTCATTTAAGGGATCCCGATACCCCCTACCAGACACCTTAGCCGTTGGTAGGTCTTGAATATATTATGAATATTTGCTCCTGCCGGGCCATTTACGGAGTCCCGTTACTCCTTAATAGTACCTCCTTCATTGATGGAGCTAATTCAAGTCACGCTTCATAGGTCACCATACCACAATTCCTCTGATACACCTCACAATTTAGTCATTCATCTTAATCACCTATAGTGAACTCACAACGAAGACTTATTCATATAGAAGTAGTACGAATAAATTCCAGTTCAGTCAACTCGCTATCATTACGCCATTAGTTTCTCATATCACCATTTAAGCTTGTACCTATTTTACATACAAGGACACTTACTCACAACGATTCATAAATTTCATTCTAATAACTCTTTAAACCGTACAAGCTACGCAAGGGATGTACCACACGTCAATCGTGAGGGAAAAGTCTCTCGTATTTACACCTAGCGTTGTTTAACTTAGCAAAGTGTCATACATGTTCGTCTTTCACATCGCATGTCAAGACACACAACCTTCGCCCACCTATATTCATTATGTTCTCTAAACTCTCGTTTCGGTATCAATAAGCTCATACGGAACCCAACGACCACTACAAAATCCTAAGTATACCACTAGCCTCGTCTAACAATTCAATTATGTACTCAGGCAAATCTAAGAACATCCGTGTTTCACTCAACGATTCTAGGGAAAAGGAATACCCAACGTATACGAACATGTCTATCTTATTTTGGCTATCAAACCTTATAGGTTAAGAATTAGGAGATGAGACCACCACCATTGGAAAGTAGATTTTTGATACATGAATTTCGATATAAAATTTGCCCAAAACGAAGTTCGGATGAAAAGGCTATGCCCGTTCGAAATTTTTCCAAAAATGCTGATTTTTCATTACCTACCGGTAGGACACAACCTCCTACCAGTAGGAGACCAGAATTTCACAAAATGACACTACTGGACAGCATTTCTACCGGTAGGGCCAAAACTCCTACCGGTAGGACTTGGGTTTTCAGTGAGCGATTTTCAGATTTCGCAAGAACAAATCCAACGACCAAACCAACGATTAGGGCACGATTCAAACACTAAATCAACACATTAACACATAATAGAAGTGAGAAATCCCTACCGAACGGGTTTTGAATAAAACCCCCAACTCCCAAGCGAGCCCTAGCTTCTAAACCCAAATCTCACCACAAAACTCATCCTCCGAGCTTTACCCACACGATCTATGAGTCGGGAACACTTCAATACGATAGGGTGGAGGTGGATCTTCTAGCATTTAAGGTGTATTGCAAGGTTTTTGTGGAGAGAGAGAGTGAGATAAAGAAATCGGCCAGGAGAGGGAGAGAGAGACGTGAGTGGGAGAGTGGAAGAATTATTCTCTACCACTCACTCTCACCTATTTATACCACCACAAATACCAATTCCAATTTTCACCCCAAACTTATAAATTCTATCACATTCAACCCAAATCATATATCCACATCACATTTTCTCCTTATCTCAATATTTCTAATTTTATTCTAACCTTAAAATTATTGAAATTAAACATTGGTCTCTACATAGAGGCTATCCATAGCCCTGTGATCCGCACCCAAGATTGTATAATCTTGGGGGCTTTTAGCTTATTATTTGTAGCGTTTCGTCCCTTATTATTCCTTTTTATCTCATTTTGCGCGTAAGATTTCGTTTTGATGATTTCAGGTAAAACGTGGTAATTTCTTGCTTTTAACGTCAAGAATTCATCTCGGAAGAATTCCAGCATTCGAGGCCACGTGGCATTGCCCCGTCCAGTCCCGCCGGGTGATTTTGGAAGGGTTTAGGAAGCGTCGGGCCGATGTCGGGCCGTTTAGCCTAGCGAAGCAAAAAATCACAATTCTGCGGTTCATGAACCGGTACGGGTTCACTCATGAACCGGTTCATGAAGGCCAGTTTTCGAAGTTTGGAAGAATTGCAGAGGCCATGAACCGGTACGGGCTACTCATGAACCGGTTCATGCTGTGTTGAATCTGCCCGAAATTTCCACCTTCTTTGCTTTTTGCTTTTTGGATATTTTGGACTTGTCTCTACTTTTTGATATTTTGTGGGATATTTTTGGAGAGAAAGACTACCTTTAAGTCTTTCTTCCTCTTACTCTCCCTCATAACTTCCCTTGTCATCTCTCTCTTCAATTAGCTAGTGTTTTGTTCTTCCTCCATTAAAGCTTGCTTCAAGCTTTTGTCTTCCATTTCTCTAGTAAGTTGTTCTCGTTTAATGTTTTCTCGTTCATTAAAGTTGTAGCTACGGTTAAGGTTATCAATAAAATCAAGTTTGTTTTCAATTTCATCGGTTAAAAGTTATGTCTCGTTTTTATGCTTTTGTCTAGTCTTTTAGCTATGTGTGAGTAGTTTATTGGCTAAGTCCGTGATAATCTTTCCCGAGGACTTAGGTTGTTATTTGGTTCTCGAGCCATCGGGCTTTAAAGCATGGTTTTTCGAAATAGAGCTTAATTTGCATTTTCGGTCTAAACTAGGGGTGTTAACCCCTTGGTAAGGAGCTTAGTCAAGCGGTCTTGGCAAGTGACTTACCGAGGCCTAGTGGCCTCCTATGTGTTCGATAAATATTAAAAACAAGTTGGTTCGCCTCCGGAAAATCACATCATTCGTTAAACGTAGTCTTTTTAAGTAAAACCCTCCGGGCGTGATCACGCGGTCGTGACTCTCGCCTGAGATATAATCGAGAACCAGTAATGGCTTTTGTCAAGGGTTAGAAGACCCCGAGACTTGCCTCTTTAAGTTAATTAAGCGTTAATCTAGTTTTTATTCTAGTCTTTCCGTTTTAAGCAAAACCATAGTTGGCGGTCTTAAACGCCGAAACCCATTACTTACAAAACCTACAATCCGAATCAAGCTATATTCGAATTCTCTGTGGGAACGATCCCGGACTTCCGGATATTATGTTATCGATGACTTAGCCCTACGCTTCGGGTTTCTATCAACCTCTTATTGGAAGGCGAGGTTATATCGTAAGCACCCTGACCCCCAAAGCCCCGTCCCTCGTGGGACTCGAACCTTTGTCACCACTGGGAGGAGGGCGATGAGTTACCAACTTCACTAGAAGTGGTTCTCAAAATGTTTTAAGTATTTACGAGGTACTAATGTTGTGAACGGAAATGTAATAAAATGACCTTTTGACCAACTTTTTTTTTTGGAAATTGATTTACACTCCATTTATTGATATCCACACTCTTTTTTTTGTCTTTTAGCGGAAAAAATACATATACTTTCAACACTAAAATTCAAAAAATGAAGTGTAGATAAAAAAAAATGAAATGTGGAAATCAATTCCCTTTTTTATGGGCATATAAAATAGTAGTCAGTCTCAAATGAGGAAGTCCTCATTTTAGTTAAAATGCGGATCTCCTTATTTCTCCCATTTTCCGATCGAATTTCGATGATCCGAGCCGCTCAATGTGTTCAGAACATGATTTTAAGGGTACTCGCTTGAAATCAGCAAAAAAAAAGACCGAGAAGGGTTTCATCCGAGCAGTTTTTGTTTATTTTTTATCGAACGGTTCAAATAAAAATTGCTCGGATGAAGCTCTTCCTGGTCTCTTTTTTTTTTTTTGCTGATTTCTCACGAGTACTCTTAAAATCACGTTCTGAACATATTGAACGGTTTGGATCATCGAAATTCGATCGGGAAATGGGAGAAATGAGGAGGTCCGCATTTTAACTAAAATGAGGACTCCCTCATTTGAGACTGACTGTGTATATATATATATATATAAGCAAAAAAAATCAGGAAGAACTTCATCCGAACAGTTTTTATTTGAACCATTCGATAAAAAATAAACAAAAACTGTTCGGATGAAGCCCTTCCCAATCTTTTTTTTTTGCTGATTTCTCACTAGTACCCTTAAAATCATGTTCTGAACACATTGAGCGGCTCGGATCATCGAAATTCGATCGAAAAATAGGAGGTCCGCATTTTATTAAAATGAGGTGATTCTTACGGGAGACAGACTGTATAAAATAGACTCCAATCATCACAAGGATGCCGTTCAAAAAAAAGAAAATCTTTATGAGAGTCTCAAAGAGTGTACATGTAACAACCCGTATATATATTTTTTTATCATTAGTAATATTATTTGAACCGTTCGATAAAAAATAAACAAAAACTGCTCTAATGAAGCCTTTTCCAGTCTTTTTTTTGCTGATTTCCCGCGAGTACCCTTAAAATCACGTTCTGAACACATTGAGCGGCTCGAATTATCGAAATTCGATCGGGAAATAGGAGGTCCGCATTATATTTAAATAAGGTGGTCTTTACGGGAGACGAACTATATATATATATATATATATATATATATATATATATATATATATCGGGCACATTCCACTAAGGAAATTGATTTTAGCACTCCAAAAATTGATGGAGGGGCTCCAAAACGATGTCGTTTTGTGTATCAATACAGTACAATTTTGAAACCCCTCCATCAATTTTTTGAGTGCCAAAATCACAATCCTTCCACTAATGCTTTGGCTTTATTTTAGGTGATGAAATATGTGGCCACCATTTCGTAGGAAGCCGCCATCACATAATTCAAAAAGAGAGTAACACGTTGCACTACTAATGATAATCAGTCCACTACGGAAACCAGAGGAAGCCGCCATCACATAACATAATTCAAAAGAGAGTAACACGTTGGATTGCACTACTAATGATAATCAGTCCAAATTCATAAATTCCTAAAGAATAGCATAGGGGATGTAGGTTTCGAGTTTTGTCACCATTTACTTTTGTTTGGTATGGAATGGAGGTAACCTTTTTAGCTAGGCATGTAGCTAGCTAGGATACCATTTCCAGTTTCTCCTTTTGAGATCATCCGCAATGGATGTGCTATATTTGTTAAGATATGTGTTAGGATAAAATATGAGTCCTACAAGTGTGTTAGCAATTGTTAACTTAGGAGTGTATTAGTATATATATGAGTACCTCAATAAGTTTGTTAGGAGTGTGTTATTTTTTGATATTAACTCTTTAAAATAATGTCAAAAACAATGGCTAAAAAAAAGGTAGTACAGATTAAACATTGCCACTTGTAAATCACTACTGGAAGATTGATTAGGAGGGATTTGAGATGATTCAGATGGAAACTGGTGGTATGGAACAAAGTTACAAAATGAGTTTAGTTCATATGGCTGGGAATTAAAGTGGTCGAAATTATTCAGGTGAGTGGGATCCATTGATGGAAGGGATGGATTTTAGCCCTTTGATGTTCAACGCATATATAGAAAAAAAAGAGAGAAAGAAGATCAAATAAGCAACATTACGTAATACAAGCAACGGTAAGTTTTCAAAAAAAGAGGCTTCATGTCGGGTTCATTAAATTGTGGGGCTCCGATGAATCTGGTTCACTACTTCCCTGATCGTGGTTTGAGAGTGGCTCCTGACTTCCACCTAGCCTGCAAAAGGAAGCACAATTAAAAGACCATATCGGAGGATCTCCGGAATGACCCTCCGATGCAAGGATGAGTACAGTTGCTCAGGGATGAAAGCCAAGAACTAGGGTTTTAAAGTGCAAGAGAATGTACCTCTCTAGGGTTGGTATAACGGGGTACTATTTATAGGACACTCTTTAGCTTGGCCTCCAAGATTGCATACGTGCTTGTCAAGCGTCGGATGACATCACCCTTCTGTCACGCTAGGGTTTTGTAACCGTTTATAGGATGAGCTGGCACCTTCATGTGCCCTCATCCTTATCCAAGTAACCGTTATGGTGACATCACAGTCGTCACCATGGCTACGGTTATTGTTTCCACGTGGGTGAGCTAGCAGCATGACCCCCACGCCCGTTCAAGGCAGAACGTGGAACCCGACCGTCAAAGGTTCGGTATGCTCATCAGGTGATTCTTTCTTATTTCTGGTGAGGCTCCGTCGAACGTCCAGCAGTCCTAGCCGAGCCTAACCAACAACTAGGTTCGGATCACACGGACCGTTCGCGGGAGGCTCGGTGTCCGCTTGGCGCGGGCACGAGCCGCTATTTTGGCCTGCTATAGAGCACCTCAATGAGTTTGTTAGAAGTGTGTTATTTTTTGATATTAGCTCTTTAAAATAATGTCAAAAGCAATGGCTAAACAAAAGGTAGTACAGATTTAACATTGCCACTTGCATGTAAATCACTACTGGAAGATTAATGAGGAGGGATTTGAGATGATTCAGACGGAAATTGGTGGTATGGAACAAAGTTGCAAAATGAGTTTAGTTCATATGGTTGAGAATCAAAGTGGTCGAAATTATTCAGGTAAGTGGGATCCATTGATGGAAGGGATGGATTTTAGCCCTTTGGTGTTCAACGCATAAATAGAAGAAGAAGAAAAAAGATCAAATAAGCAACGGTAAGTTTTCAAAAAAAAGAGTAGTGGACATTTATATTTTGTGGTTGGAGTATGAATTTATAGAGATGGGACCCACTTATTGTTTGTCAGCTTATTTGCCAAACTTGACATATATGCTAACACATTACTAAATTAGCTCACTTTAACATACAAGCATTGTGGCACAAAAAATATACTTTTGTTTGTTAAATCTTAACACACACAATTAACACACTAGTTACTAAACCCACTGCGGATGCTCTGATCAAATTTGTCTATGCATGGTTTACTAAAAAAGTAGTCTAAGAAAGTGGCCTGACTTGAAACTCTACCCTTATCCACCCAAAATTCTAGTATAGGGTTTTAACGTAGGAGTACTAGCTAATTATGTCTCCTGCCACGTGCAAGCCTTCTTTATGCACAAATGTCCAAAGCTGAACGGGTATGCTGACGTGGATAAAACATCTCCAAGCCAAGCCTATATAAAAAGCCCAAAATGGTTGTGATGAAAATCATCGATCTCAACAAATAATCAAACAACCTTAATTAGTTCGGTTTTTCTCCATGGCTACCTTCGTCGTTAGCCTAAGTCCAAGTTCTTTGATTGCTGCAACAATGCTTCTTCTTGGTTTGCTTATTGCTAATCTTGAAATAACAGGTCCTCTCTCTCTCTCTCTCTCTCTCTCTCTCTCTCTTTATAAATCAAGAATCGTTCTCCCATATAACGCCAAAAAAGTAAAGAATTACACTCACATCTTCTCGTCTACCGTCTACGTATCAATTTGCGACCAAAATTTAAGTTTTTTGCGACCTAGTTGTTGGTCACATAACCTCTAAGTTCTTGTAGTGACAACATTGAAATTTTTGTCAAATTATAAACATTAAATTAAGGAAAATAATTTTTTTTGTAACAATAATAATGAAACTTGAGGCATTTCATAGGGACAAAAAAAGTAAAAAAACCTATCAAAAATTGAGTCCACGTCAATGAAAACGATTAGACCTTATATTTATGCAAGAAATTTGCTAGCATCAAATAGTACTATGACCTTTTTGCAATTTTCAATAGATAACTTGAAAACATGAAATACATCACTTTGTTTCAAGAATATGAGCAATAGTCCTAATTATATCCCCAATAAGTGATGTTTTTGTATCCTCGAATGCGACTGGGCATGGGTAAGACGACGGGGATGAGAATATTGCACGATCACACTTAAAGGCATCGATCGTTAATAAATCTCCTGCAACATACATGCCTTTGTAATCACGGACATCTTAAAAGTAAAAGTAGCAGTAGTCTTGCAATTGCTCTGTTTCTTTATCATTTAGGTGCAACAAAGGCACTCTCTTATATATATATATATAGGCCAATTGCTCTGTTTCTTTATCATTTAGGTGCAACAAAGGCACTCTCTTATATATATATATTAGGGCTTGCCCGTGTCTGAAGGCACGACGCAACGTGAGATCTAATTAGTGGCAATTGTGCAATTAATATTGTTTGAGAGAGAGAGAGAGAGGGAGAGCCGTAGGATTTATGAAGCAAATCAATGGTTAGGATTTATAGAGGGATAAGATTCAAAAACCGTTCTCCCTTAATATGTAGATATATATATATAGGCCAGGGCACCCATACAAGAAAAAAACCGGTTACCTAGTGCACAAGACTCTCACTATTACACGATCTGGAGAAGAGTTGAATGTACACAATGTTACGCCTGCTAAGCTGAGAGCTAGCTGTTTTCACGGCTCAAACCCGTGACCACAAGGTCACATTGGGGACAGCCGTAAAACAAATCTTAAGGTTGTCCCTAAAATTCCACAAGGTCACATTGGGTCATGGCTCGACCTAGTTATGGGCGCAACGAGTCTTGCTAGCTAGTTGGGCCATTTCCTATATGGGCATCTCGAGCTGGTCTACCAACATTGGGCCGTGCCTCTGCTATTCCTTTGGGCCGGGCATCAAGGATCGTGCTGGTCTATGTAACTAAATACGATCACAAGTCACGATCTATGTTACATACACGTGTGTGAACAGAAGCGTGAAAGCGTCCTTAAAATGTATCACAATATGTTAAAATTCGTAAGAGCGGTGACTAATTGAGAGCGGAAGCGTAGAGTATTATTTCAAAGAATTTTTTTTTTTGGGTATGTTTTTCAAAGAATTATTATGTAACTATATAAGGTGACGATTGAATCATAGCATGTTTGTTTTTTTTTTTTGTGATCAGCTAGCATGTTTGTTAACAAGTAGTAATTGTTTACATGCAGGTGCCGGACCAGTAGGTGTATGCTACGGAATGATGGGCAACAATTTCCCATCAGCATCAGAGGTTGTAGCTCTCTACAAACAAAATAGAATCGCACGGATGAGAATCTACGACCCAGATCAAAGGGCCCTACAAGCACTGAAAGGGTCCAACATTGAGCTCATGATAGGGGTCCCAAACGGAGATCTCCAAAGTCTGTCTAACCCTTCAAATGCTAATTCTTGGGTTCAAAGAAATATAAAGAGTTATTGGCCGGACGTTAAGTTCCGTTACATAGCCGTTGGAAATGAAGTCAGCCCTAATTCGGGGACTGCACAATTTGTTCTTCCTGCCATGAGGAATGTCTACAATGCCCTTGCTTCAGCTGGTCTTAGCCAAATCAAGGTCTTTTTCGTGATTAACATTCTATGCTAGGCTGCTAGCTTCATTTAATTTATTATTCTGCTTATTAATAGGTGCTGTTTTATTTTATTTTAAAATTATCAAAAAAAATCTCACCAAGAAATACATGTGCAGGTCTCAACTGCTATCGACACCACACTAATTGGAACATCGTATCCTCCATCGCAAGGCAACTTCAGAGACGATTTCCGGTGGTATCTGGACCCGATTATTAGGTTCCTGATCGATGCCAAGTCTCCGGTACTAGCCAACATCTACCCGTATTTTGGCTACATTGGCAACCCCGGTTCCATTTCGCTCGACTATGCCTTGTTCAAATCCCAGTCGGTAGTGGTACAGGACGGCAATCGTGGATACCAAAACCTATTTGATGCCATGCTCGATGGCCTCATCGCGGCCCTTGGGAGGGTAGGGGGAGGTGACCTAGAGGTCGTGATTTCAGAGACAGGGTGGCCGTCGGCTGGTGGAGTTGCAACTACGGTGGATAACGCGGCTACATACGTCGATAAAGTGATTCGACATGTGAAAAACGGGACTCCAATGAGGCCCAACAGAGCCATAGAAACTTACATATTTGCCATGTTTGATGAGAATAACAAAGAGGCTGCGTACGAAAAACATTTCGGACAATTTTACCCTAATAAACAAGCGAAATGGCCTCTCGACTTTAGTGGAGATAGGATTTGGGATATTTCTGCTGAAAACAATACCTCGGTTTATTTGAGCAGTGATATGTAAAAATTTTAAGTGCACTTAGGTTAATTACTTAATTTTCTCATATGCAATGTTTTAATTAAGTTTGTTGTTGAATAAGAGTGTACTCAAAAGTGTTTGTGTTGGGCCACAAGTATTTACGAGGTACTAATGTTGTGAAGAGAAATGTAATAAAATGATCTCAAAATTACTGCAACAGCTATAGTGGGAGATTGGGATGACCATATTTGGATAATTGGGAGTATTCTAATTAGTGAATTATATGATACATGGTTCTATCATTACCATATTCATTTCTTCTTCTCCTTTTTTTTTTTGAATTTATCTCTCAATAACCGTGCATGGTTCTATCATTACCATATCCTGATTTGTGTAACATGCGATTTGGCAAATTTATTCTTTTTTCTCGGTGTGAGGAAAATCATTAGTTTGAATATAAACAAAAATATTGCCTTAAAAAGAAAAAATACCATTAAAATGAAGGGACGCGTGTCGCATTCATAGGCCTTTCACTAATGACCACTTTGCTTTACTTCTACTGGGACTGTGGAACCCACCCTCCATCTTATACTTTATAGACTTTTATTTATTTAGTTTGTGTGAAATAAGAATAAATGTGAGGTGCCATTATCATCCCCATAACGTATAAATGCGAAAAAAAATCACTTAACAATCTCGACAGATTTTCTCTATATTAATCCTCAAAAAGTTGAGCTAATTAAGCTTGTAGTTTCATTTGTAACAGCCGCAATCCTAACGTACTAGGAATAACTAAATCAAGAGGATTACTTGCCAATCATGCAAGCTTACAATAAGGCAATTTCAAATTACCCAAAGGAAACTATTTGAAGTTACTTAATTAATTCAATCCCAAAATTAGAAACAGAAATAAGACTAATGAAAAAAAAAAACCTCATTAATGCCTATCAAAAAAAAAAAAACCTCATTAATCAAATTGGAATTAACTTGTGGTTCACGAACTGTAAAAAACAGTTACCTGGTGGACGAGACTCCCGCTTACACGATCAGGAGAAGAGTTGAATGTACAAAATCTTAGGCTCGCTAAACTGAGAGTTAGTTGTTTTCACAACTCAAACCCGTGACCTACCACCAGGTCACACTGGGGACAATCGTAAAACAAACCTTAAGGTTGTCCCTAAAATTCCTTAATCGGAGATGTGATTAAGGAAAGCTAGCTTTTGTTTTTGTTTGGTTTCCAACTTTCCATCTTTGGGTATTTTAGTTTTGGTAATGGGTGGAGAGAGAAATAGGGTAATGATTAGAGAGATGACTAATGAGTAGAGAGAGAAATTAAAATAATAATAGGTAAAATAGGGTAATGATTGAAAAGAGAAATAAAATAATGATTAGAAAACAAAAACAAAACAAAGTTAAAACAGAAAACGATCAAAGTTCGTCTTGCTAGTTGGGCCATTTCCTATATGGGCATCTCGAGCTGGTCTACCAACATTGGGCCGTGCATCTGCTATTACTTTGGGCCGGGCTTTGCCGGTCATGCCGGTCTTTATGTAACTAAACACGATCACAAGTCATGATCTATGTCACATAATTTACGTCCAAGAGTATGAGTGTAAAAGCATCCTTAAAATGTATCGCAACATGCTAAAATTCGTGAGAGCGAGGAATAATTGAGAGCGGAAGCGTAGAGCATTGTAAAAGACTATGTGACTAAGGTCACGATTAAACCATAGCATGTTTGTCAACAAGTAGTAATCGTATACATGTAGGTGTCGGACCGATAGGTGTATGCTACGGAATGAAGGGCAAACAATCTCCCACCAACGTCAGAGGTCGTAGCTCTCTACAAATAACACAGAATCGCATGAATGAAAATCTACCGACCTGGATCAAAGGGCCCTACAAGCACTGAGAGGGTCCAACATGGAGCTCGTGATAGGGGTGGCCAAACGGAGATCTCCAAAGTCTGTCTAACCCTTCAAATGTTAATTCTTGGGTTCAAAGAAATATAAAGAGTTATTGGACGGATGTTAAGTTCCGTTACATAGCCGTTGGAAATGAAGTTAGCCCTAATTCGGGACTGCACGATTTGTTCTTAATTCCTGCAATGAGGAACGTTTACAATGCCCTTGCTTCAGCTGGTCTTAGCCAAATCAAGGTCTATCTTGTTCACTTTTATTTCATTTTATTGTTTTATTAATTTTGTTTTACTTTGGAACTAACAATTAATCCTTGTCGTTACAAAATGAAACGCGATTTAGCTCAAAAAAGGGTCAAATATACTAAAATAAATATTGCACTATAATATGTCTCAAAGCAGTCCATAAATAATACCCCATGAGCCGGATTAAACCATTCCAACAGTGGAAAGGGACTTTAGGTGTCAAGTTTCCTGCCAAACCAAGGCAAAAATGTCCAATCAAGCCCTCATCCGCCTGCCTAATCCATCATCCAATCAGGCTCTCATCTGCCCGCCTAATCCATCATTCAATCAGGCTGTAAATGATTTTTTTTTTTTTGAAATGTCCAAATCATTACCCGATGTATTGTGAGACTTAAATTTATACTAGTAATATAGTAGTCATTCTTTCCTTAAGTGATCAAAACAGTATTGCTATTAATTCTCATAGTATTTTGTAGTTTTCCACCCATTAATTCAGTAATTAATTTGTTGAAAAAACTCCCGATTGGTCTCAACTGCAATTGACACGACCCTCAACGGGACATCCTACCCTCCATCGCAAGATAATTTCAGAGACGACTACCGGTGGTATTTGAACCCGATTATCTGGTTCTTGAGCGACGCCAAGTCCCCAGTGCTCGCAAACATCTACCCTTATTTTGCCCACACAAGCAACCCCGATTCAATCTCGCTCGAATATGCCTTGTTCAGATCCTCATCGGTGGTGGTGTGGGATGGCAATCGCGGGTACCAAAACCTATTTGACGCCATGCTAGATAGTCTGATCGCCACCCTTGGGAGGGCCTGGGGTGGCCACCTGGATTGTAGTGATTACTGAGACTGGGTGGCCATCGGCAGGTGGGGCCGTGACTTCAGTGGATAATGCGGCCACTTACGTCGATAACATGATTCGGCATGCGAAAAAAGGAACCCCCATGAGGCCCAACAAGACCGGACTTTGGGTTGGTGCTGTGCAGTGAGATGAGATCCGAGCCGTCGGATGCATGATTTGACGGCTCAGAGATGCGCAGCACGGTGCTACGCACGCTAGCTACTACACAACACCATTCCCCAATTCCAACAAGACCATCCCCCAATTCCAACAAGGCCATTGAGACGTACATATTTGCCATGTTTGATGAGAACAACAAAGAGCCTGCGTACGAAAAATATTTCGGACAATTCTACCCCAATAAACAAGCGAAATGGCCACTCAATTTCTCGGGCGAAAGGATTTAGGATATCTCTGCTGAAAATAACACTTCGGTTTATCTGAGGAGCGACATGTAATTTCTTTTCTTGTTTTGAAAGTGTTTTTAATAAGAGACTCTGCAGTAATACTCCCTATGTGTGTGTATTGATTCTGCGATGATATTAACTAGTGATTTGAAGGGAATTAAATGTTACCATGTTGCAGTAATTTTTCATGTACTTGTTGCAGTGTAATTTCTGAATAAAGTGATCGCCTAATGTTATGATCCTATCCTTTTTGTTAAATATTTTTCCTATATAAAATCAGTGGATGAGTTAGGATTTTCTGTTGAAAGAAAAAGAATTGATCAAGGACTTTTTTGACCCAGCGGTAGATTACAAGTCACATAATTCGCGTGCGCATGAGTGAGCCGGAGCGCGAACATGGAAGTGCATTTAGAACACATCTCAAACTGCTAAAAATTCGGGAATATGAGAATTGAGAACGCGAGTGTAGAGCGAAGATTTAAAGCGGCCGGGAGCGCAACGTATTTTGAAGAATCATGCATGTTACCAATGGCAGACTTAAAATCGTGCAATCCTCCAAAAAAATTGAACAGTGCCTTACTGCCTTTTATGGTCAAAATAGCAGCCTCTTGAAGACAGGACCAGTATTTCCGCTTTCCCCACAAAAGTATTAGTGCTATTTTAAAGCAGTAATGGACTGAACGATCGAGCAGCCGGCAGTGTTCTTTATTTTAGGTGAAATATGTGGCCACCATTTCGTAGCTAGGTAAGTCCACTACGGCAACCAGAGGAAGCCGCCATCACATAATTCAAAAGAGAGTAACACGTTGCACTCCTAATGATAATCAGTCCAAATTCATAAATTCTTAAAGATTAGCATAGAGGATGGCTTCGAGTTTGTCACCATTTACTTTTGATCGATTGACTTCTTTTTGCATTACTCTCTCTCTCTCTCTCTCTCTCTCTCTCTCTCTCTCTCATACATCCTTCCGAGAAAAAAATTGTTAATTGCTCCCATATCACTACTTCAAAACTCTACTCCATCGTATATATACTGTGGATTTCATCATAAAGTGTATGGCTCCCGAATTAATTTGTGATTAAAAGAGTTTTTGAGTACCACGTAACAGTATTCTAAGAACACTAAATAATCACTATCTTTGGAAGCTTCCATCATATACAACCTAGTGGGGCACTCTATTAACTAATATATATATATATCTTCTAAAAACAGATGGCTCGTGGTTGCCCCACTAGGTTGTATATATACCAGTAGGCTTCTTTTGCATTACATCCTCCAAAGGTAGAATAAGATGTTAGATGGTGTAAGTTGAGTTTAATGTACATTAAATTGTGTAATCAGATGGCTCATTCTATATATATATCATGACGTCGATGCAGAATCTTCCCAAGAAGTTGCATAAAATTTTGTTTGGTATGGAGGTAACCTTTTTAGGTATCCAGCTAGGATACCATTTCCAATTTCCCCTTTGATCAAATTTGTCTATGCATGGTTACTAAAAGTAGTCTAAGAAAGTGGGCTTGATAGTATTTTGTTTGACTTGAAACTCTACCCTTATCCACCCAAAATTCTAGACTAGGGTTTTAACATATACTAGCTAATTATGTCCCCTGCCACTTGCAAGCCTTCTTTATGCACAAATGTCCAAAGCTTTAAATGATCACAAACAAATTACCAAACTTTGGCAATTAATATGTAGAATATGATTGATTTGCCCTAATCTATTCCCTAAGTTATGCTTGTCAATTTAAGAAAATTATCAAGGGTATATATAGCGCTTGAGAAAATGTTACAACCGAAAAACGTAGCGACGATACTATAGACCGCACACACGAAGCAGACGACTATATTTTTTGAACAAAAGATTTCGATAGCTAATCCAAATTATATGGGATAAATGCTTATTTTGAATTGGTTTGTAGTTATGCTATGGCGATAGAGTCTTGTTGGGATTGTGAAGTCTGATTTGGCCTAGAATTTCCACTTCACTGATTATTACAGTAATTGGTGATATAAACTTTAATTTGAAAATATATGTTATACGCAACCGATGTAACTTGTACACTATTTATTCATTCGATGCATAGTAAAAATTAGTTAAATATTTGAGCCGTGGATGTATTTGCTAACCTGGCCAACTGGGAAATTAACTATGTTAAGATCTGTGTATTTCCTATTTGCATTCTATTTTTTATTATTCTCGCTCGTTAAGAGGTTTTTTTTATTTATATAAATGATAACAACGAAAAACATTCAAACGGGCATTCATTCCCATGAACGGGCTCGTTAAGAGTTTCGGTTTAGCCGAGTTCACAACAAATGAATGGGGACCATTTCCATGGGCTGCCATATGGAGACTTTGAAAAGAACAAAGTTGAACGGATAAAAATATTAGTGGATCTTCCCCCGAAATTGCTGACGTGGATAAAACATCCCCAAGCCTATATAAAAAGCCCAAAATGGTTGTGATGAAAATCATCGATCTCAACAAATAATCAAACAACCTTAATTAGTTCGGTTTTTCTCCATGGCTACCTTCGTCGTTAGCCTAAGTCCAAGTTCTTTGATTGCTGCAACAATGCTTCTTCTTGGTTTGCTTATTGCTAATCTTGGATTAACAGGTCCCCTCTCTCTCTCTCTCTCTCTCTCTCTCTCTCTCTCTCTCTCTCTCTCTCTCTCTCTCATTATGAATCAAGAATCGTTCTCCCATATAACGCCAAAAAAGTAAAGAATTACACTCACATCTTTTGGTCTACCATCTACGTATCAATTTGTGACCAAAATGTTAGTAGTTTTTTGCGACCTAGTTGTTGGTCACATAACCTCTAAGTTGTTGTAGTGACAACATTGAAATTTTTGCCAAATTATAAGCATTAAATTAAGCAAAATAAATTTTTTTGTAACGATAAAAATGAAACTTGAGGCATGTCATAGGGGTCAAAAAAAGTAAAAAAGCCTATCAAAAATTGAGTCCGCATCAATGAAAACGATTAGACCTTACATATGCAAGAAATTTAATTGCCAACATCTTATATATAGTACTGTACCTTTTTCTCAATTTTTAATAGATAACTTGAGAACATAAAATACATCACTTTGTTTCAAGAATATAAGCAATAGTCCTAATTATATCCCCAATAAGTGATGTTTTTGTATCCTCGAATGCGACTGGGCATGGGTAAGACGGCGGGGATGAGAATATTACACGATCACACTTGAAGGCATCGATTGTCAATAAATCTCCTGCAACATACATGCCTCTGTAATCACGGACATCCAAAGACCTGCCTGCATAAACACAATATTTGGCAATCACTGTGGTATAGTGTGTTAAACAAGAATCGAGACGTTTCTTGAGCTCAACATCCTTGGTTTGCCCCTTTAGCCTATTGATCTTGGCAAAGGTGGCTTTGGTGTTTGCGTACGCTAGGTCAACCGCGACGTTTCCAAGTCCGATTAGATTTGCTGTGGCAGATCGACCATCAGAGCTCAAAGCAGACTCACAAAAACTAGGATAAGTAGTATTTGCACATACAACATCGACCAGATCTGCTGTTAGTACCGTTGAGATACTCAAACAGAATACAAGTAACAAGAAGGAAAGACGAAGAGCAAAGGCCATTATCTTTTTCTCAATCGGTTCTTAACAGTAAAAGCTCTTGCAATTGCTCTTTTTCTTTTTACCATTTAGGTGCAACAAAGGCACTCTCTTATATATATAGATAGGCCAGGGCACCCATTCAAGAATTAACTTTACTACTATAAAAACAAGAAGGTGGTCAATGAGGGAGGATTGTGGAAATCATGGAGCTAGGATAAATACGGATTAATTATACTCCTATATATATATTAAGATAGATCTAGTACTTTATACTTTATATATAGGCCGAGTTTTATATCTTGTGTGTGAAATATGAATAAATGTAGGGTGCCATTATCATCCCCATTTGGTATAAACGCGGGAAAAAAAAACTGCTTAACAATCTCGATCGACAGATTTTCTCTTTATTAATACTCAAAACGTTGAGCTAAAGCCGCAATCCTAGCATACTAGGAATAACTAAATCAAGAGGATTACTTGCCAATCAAGCTTACAATAAGGTAATTTCAAATTACCCAAAGGAAACTTAATTCAATCCCACAATTAGAAACAGAAATAAGAATACTGGGGAAAAAACATCGTTAATCAAATTAGAATTAACGTGTGATTCACGAACTGTAAAAAAACCGGTTACCTAGTGCACAAGACTCCCGCTATTACACGATTTGGAGAAGAGAAGAGTTAAATGTACACAATCTTACGCCCGCTAAGCTGAGAGCTAGCTTTTGTCACGGCTCAAACCCGTGACCACCAGGTCACGTTGGGGACAGCTTTAAAACAAACCTTAAGGTTGTCCCTAAAATTCCTTAATCGGAGGGGTGATAAACGAAAGCCATTAAGGATTTGGGTCATGGGCCAGCTCGACCTAGTTATGGGCGCAACGAGTCTTGCTAGTTGGGCCATTTCCTATATGGGCATCTCGAGCTGGTCTACCAACATTGGGCCGTGCATCTGCAATTACTTTGGGCCGGGCATCGCGGATCGTGCTGGTCTATGTAATGTAACTAAACACGATCACAAGTCACGATCTATGTCACATAAACGTGCATGAGCGGGAGTGTGAAAGCGTCCTTAAAATGTATCATAACATGCTGAAATTCGTTAGAGCGGTGACTAATTGAGAGCGGAAGCGTATAGAGTATTTCAAAGAATTATTATGTAACTATATAAGGTACTGACGATTGAATCACATCATGTTTGATTTTTTTTTGATCAGCTAGAATGTTTGTTAACAACTAACAAGTAGTAATTGTTTACATGCAGGTGCCGGACCAGCAGGCGTATGCTACGGAATGATGGGCAACAATCTCCCACCAGCATCAGAGGTCGTAGCTCTCTACAAACAACACAGAATTGCGCGAATGAGAATCTACGATCCAGATCAAAGGGCCCTGCAAGCACTGAGAGGGTCCAACATTGAGCTCATGATAGGGGTCCCAAACGGAGATCTCCAAAGTCTGTCTAACCCTTCGAATGCTAATTCTTGGGTTCAAAGAAATATAAAGAGTTATTGGCCGGACGTTAAGTTTCGTTACATAGCCGTTGGAAATGAAGTCAGCCCTAATTCCGGGACTGCACAATTTGTTCTTCCTGCCATGAGGAATGTCTACAATGCCCTTGCTTCAGCTGGTCTTAGCCAAATCAAGGTATTTTTCGTGATTAACATTCTATGCTAGGCTGCTAACTTCATTTAATTTATTATTCTGCTTATTAATAGGTGCAGTTTTATTTTATTTTAAAATTAGCAAAAAAAATCTCACCAAAAAATACATGTGCAGGTCTCAACTGCTATCGACACTACACTAATTGGAACATCGTATCCTCCATCACAAGGCAACTTCAGAGACGATTTCCGGTGGTATCTGGACCCGATTATTTGGTTCCTGATCGATGCCAAGTCTCCGGTACTAGCCAACATCTACCCGTATTTTGCCTACATTGGCAACCCCGGTTCCATCTCGCTCGACTATGCCTTGTTCAAATCCCCGTCGGTAGTGGTGCAGGACGGCAATCGTGGATACCAAAACCTATTTGACGCCATGCTCGATGGCCTCATCGCGGCCCTTGGGAGGGCATGGGGAGGTGACCTAGAGGTTGTGATTTCAGAGACAGGGTGGCCGTCAGCTGGTGGAGTTGCAACCACGGTGGATAACGCGGCTACTTACGTTGATAAAGTGATTCGACATGTGAAAAAAGGAACTCCAATGAGGCCCAACAGAGCCATAGAAACTTACATATTTGCCATGTTTGATGAGAATAACAAAGAGCCTGCGTACGAAAAACATTTCGGACAATTTTACCCTAATAAACAAGCGAAATGGCCACTCGACTTTAGTGGAGAAAGGATTTGGGATATTTCTGCTGAAAACAATACCTCGGTTTATTTGAGCATTGATATGTAAATCTTTAAAGTGCACTTAGATTGATTACTTAATTTTCTCATGTAATGTTTTAAGTTTGTTGTTGAATAAGAGAGTACTCAAAGTGTTTGTGTTGGTCCACAAGTATGTATGAGGTACTAATGTTGTGAAGGGAAATGTAATAAAATGACCTCTTGGCCAACCTTTTTCTTTTTTTTGATCCGCTAATAAAATGACCTCTTGACCAACCTTTTTTTGGGCAAATAAAATAGATTCCATTCATCACTAAGGATGAAAAATAAATAAAATCGGAACAATCACAAAAGAAAATCTTTAAGAGAGTCTCGAAGAGTGTAAAATACCCTCATACTACTGCTACTTGCAGACTCTTAACATATATATCTCTCCCCATCTCGGACTTTTGAATCTTCCTTTTTCATATATAAAAGGCCTCCGGGTATTTAGGAAGACAAAAACTAGTTTTTGATCATTGTTATCCTGAGTAAAAGAATCTAAACTTTAAAGTCAAAACATGCATGCACTTGAAAGGGGAGAAAAGGTTCATGTATGTGAATTGTCAATTTGGCATGGTGTGTGGGCCCTTTTAAGCTAGCTACAAATTTGACAATAAATTTGTAGATAAGACCAATGTTACATGATTTTCTTATCTACAATTGGATTTAGTTAACCAAAAATATGATAGTGATCATATAATTAAACCTGTCATTCCATATACGTTGAACTGTTGGTTCAAGTGTGGGTCCGGGTCAGATCGCATTTGTCAATGAAAATATATTGTTGCATCAAAATAAATTTTGCGTTTAGTTGTCTTATATATTATACAATGGAATATGCCTACAATATTCGCGTAAGCTGATCCGGACACCTGATTATTAAGAAAAAAAATTGTGACATTTAATGCAGTGAAAACACATTTATATCTTTATCGAAAAGTAATCACGTATAGTTTAGGTCCTATTACCTACCAAAAAATTGGTACAAGCAAGAGTTTAGTGGCACGATTCTTTTTAGGCATTCAGCATGGGTTGGTCAAGTGGTCTTGGCCTGAGACTTAGGTGTTTGCTCTATCTTAAGGTCTCATGTTCGATTCTCCTTTCCAACAACTCTTGTGGCCACCTCACCCCAATGCATAAGCGTGTGAAACGGCTGTGGGAGGGGCTGTAGGGATTAGTTCAAGGTACGCGCAAGTTGGCCCGGGACACCCTACATTACAAAAAAAAACGTAAAATATTCCACACATTTTATGTGTGTCAGATTTCAGAGTGCGCTAATTTATTTAAGAATAAGCCAAATTAAATACTATATATCATCTCCCATAAGCAAATGGTGGAGACCGTATATAGTTTCTTTGTGTGGGGACTTGGAGTTAGGTTTCTTACCAACCCTTCTAGGGTTTTCCAAGAATATTTTATCTTCCTCACATAATTTTATATTTTTGTAACCCGTGTCATGTGTCAAATAAACTTAAGTTATTTTGGCTATTTTACATCGATTTAAAGTATCTCAAGTAGTAGATCTTAAGGACGCATATTTTTTTTTCCTGTTCGGCAAAAGTCAGTATTGGTAGCGAGATTTTAACATTCAAATGCATGAGAGAGTTTATAATGTCCATGTTAGGATTGTCACACACACGCACACGATTTACGAGTATAAAACAGTAAAGAATTAACACAGAAATATACGTGGTTTCCCAAAACCGGGTACGTTCACGGGAGCGAGAGCGGCTGTTCTTTTATTATCACAGTTGTCAACTAGAGTTTACAACATAGAGTATTTATAGCGACTCTATTTTAACCATAACCTGGTATTTGGTCTGAATCCCCAAAATACCCTTGTACGATTCCGTACCATACCGCCGTCGCTCCGCTCCGCTCCACTCGTTCCGCTCCCAAAACGGGTCTAGGCAGTCTCGTTGGGCCTCTTTTGAGTCTCTTTTGAACCCACTTCAATTGATTGAAATCGTTCATTTTGTAAAAGTCGTCAATTGCATCATTTATGTCAAAGTTATGTTACTCCAATTGAATATCGGCGGTCAATGTGATTTCTAAGCACATTTTATCTTAAGAAAAATGGGTACAGATCCAATGCGCAACATATTCTAAAATTATATTGATCGATATCCAATCATCATAGCTTTTTGACATGGTTGATGTTTTTATGGGCTCTAGCCTACAAAATAAACAATTCGATCATCAAATGGGAGCCCCGGAATGGTTAAAAAAAAGAAAAAAGAAAAAAGGCCTTAACATCCCAAATGAGACCAGAAAGGAATTTTTTATTTTTTTTTCCCTTCTTTAAATTCATGCAAAGATTTAAAAGAAATTGCACGGAAGATTTATTTTTTATTCAAAAAAAATAAGAAGTAGCACGACATTGTAAGAGTAGTGAAATTATGAGATGTCCGGAATACTTCATATACTAGTATTATATCATCTCCTGATCCTTTTACCTTTTTCTAGTAATACACTCAAGTCAAATTAAGTTTCTTTCTTTCTTTCTTATCCAAAGAAAACTTTGAAAGCAGCCATTGTTTTGGAATTCCAGGACTGCTTCAATGGGTAACTTTTGTTTTGTGCTCTCTCTCTTTTTTTTTTTTCCTCCCCCCGATGGTCAGGGATGTACAGGTTAGTATACGTGCATCTCAACCAATTTCCTTCCCAATTCAGTCAAAGGCAAACCATTCACACTGGAACTAGGAAATTCACATGAAATTATTTTCTTGTGACCTAACCCTAAGAATCGAATCCCCGGTCAATTGTGTGAGGAGCAAAACCCACCGACCAATTGGACTTGGCTCGTGCCGCTATTTTCTGCTTAATTTTAGTGGAGAAAAATTAGATAACACTAACTCGAAGGGGTTGGCCAAGTGATCTTTGCCTGGAACGCTGTAGGGATTCGTCCGAGGTAATCGCAAATTGGCTCGGAACACCATGCATCACCTAAAAAAAATCGGATAAGACAAATAGAAGTGATCGAGAACATTCCTCGGTTTACATTTGTGGTCACCCCAAAAAGCGTGTGCTTTCTTTCTTCTTTTGATAAACAACAAGAGACGTCTGATCTGAAAATGACCAAATTGAATTTTTTGAAAACAAACAATTTTGATAAGCCTAATCTAATCCTTATCCAAAACCCAACATCTTGAAAGACAAAAACAAAACCTGTCTTCCCCTGCTGTCAAATTAACATGAGCCACGTTTTTGTTTTTTTCTCTTTTCAAAAGTCATAATTGTCATACCAATCACTCTGTCTGGCTTGGAGCATTCCTTGAACCAATCAAAATATTCCCACAAAGTGTTATAAATACTGGAGACTCCCACAGCACTCCACCTTCCTTTTACCTCTTTCTGTTCAAATCTCCCTCAGTTTTCTGGGCACTGGTTTATTTGGTTTTGTGGGTTTTCTTGTTTTTGAAAGCAGAAACCATAGCTAATCCTTGTGATGATCATGATATGAGTTTGGCAATCCTTCTGCGTCGAATTCGGCTTCTTCAATCTTTTTCGGTTGTTTTTCTATATTGGTTTTATGTTTTCTCATGAACTAGCCCTCCCATAATTGACCTCCATCTCTTGAGATAAAAATCTACTATATAACTCTTGTTTTCAAATATTTGTTTTTGATTGTCCATTGAACCAGATACCGAGTTATAAAAAAGATAGCATCCGCTTTCGATTGCGAAAATGGTGAAACATAGTTCAAGCTCATCGTCAGAAGGGGATGCACTACTTGTGGATGAGAAGAAGAGGAAGAGAATGCTTTCTAACCGCGAATCGGCAAGGCGGTCGAGGAAGAGGAGGGAGGAGCACATCAAGGATCTCAACAGCCAAATCACATTTTTCAGGAACAATAACAGGGAGATCGCCAAGAAAGTCAATTCCATTTCACAGAAATTTATGGCTGTAGAGTCGGAAAACCAAAGGTTGCTGAGGGTTAGGGATGAATTGACAAAGAGGTTGGAGTCTTTGGAAATTGTTTCCAGTTATGTTTGTGGGAATCCAGAAGACCTTCCCCAGTATAATTCACAGCCCTGGATTCTTTCTAACAAATCTGTGCCTCTCATGGCTTCTGTCGGAACGTTTCGATTTTGATATCCTTACAACAACAAAAAAAACTCTACCAGAATGATGTGACAATGACATCGTGATAAAATAGAATTCTCTCTGAACGGTGTTTTTTGTGAAGTGGAAGATTTACATTCAATCGATCATAACCTTCTGGACAGAAATTTCGTGTCTTTTTACATGTGAAGTATCAGCCATATGATGTTTTTAGCCAATGCTTGTGTAGTCAATAAGAACTTTAGCGGAATGGGGACTGAGATTGTTTCTCTGAATAGGTTTTTTAGGTTGAGTTTCTGTTTTACTTGGTTTGCTCTGCTGCTCTTTTGAAATAGTCATGGGTATGGTTCTAAATTGTAATTACTTGCCTAAGACTGATGAATTTATCTCAATTCATTTGTTTTTGTATCTTATTAATTAGGTACTTTCTTTCATATGCTCAGCAAAATTAAAAGGAAACTAGTACTTTCCCTATCTCTACTGTTCTCCATGAACTTGAAAAATGGAGAAAAGAAGGATAAGAAGAAATCAACAGGGAAGGGGGAGAGAGAGAAGAATCCTACTTAGAGAGCTGATCAAGCTGATTTTTTTTTCACAATTGTTCAAAATTGTGGGCCCGAAATGAGGTCAAAAGGGGTTAGGTGGGTATGGAGGGGAGCTTCGCATGTGGGCTGTGGATAGCACAAAGCCACAAACATAAAGCACATAGGGTGATATAATCGTTATGTTAAATTCAAGGCCTTGACAATACCCAGAAATGCACCAAATATATTGCAAAAAAAAACCTACTCCTCAAAATGTGCTAAAAATGCAAGAGCTCAAACAAAGCATGCCATTTTATTTACACATCACTGAAGCTTCAGCCCAACTCGAAAGAAAACCCAGAAACATATGGTCTTCAACCCAAAACAGAAATTTATATGCCAGTGGCTCTTTGTACACAAGAAAAAAGGCATATAAGCTTCATTGATATCACATTTCCAATGAAAGCCCTTAAATTCCAACACGGCTCATGTCCCAAAATTCGATTTCAAGTTCAAGAACACGCAAGAAAACTGCCTCGGCCTTTTTTCTCACATCCTCGGATGCCATCTGTAGACGACGATTAGCTCTCTCTTCGAGAGTACAACACCACTCACCAAAATCATCATTTCCCCATCTGTAGCAGGTTTCCTTTAGCTCTTCCGGAGTTTCAGTGTCTTCTTCTAAACAGTATGCGAAACTATCTTGGTAAACAGCTTCAATGGCCCAAAACGCGGTGAGGGCCACCGTATATTCAACTTCCAAGCTCATTAGGCTCTTCAAAAAGCTGTGAAATCACATAGCAATGATTAAGCTGTGGTAAAAACTTCCACAAAACAAAAACCACAGAAGAATGCCTAGAAGTCATTTAAATAATCCCTTAAGTTATGATAGACATTGTCCAGACATTAAAGATAAACAATAATGCTCTGATTGCAAGTTGAATTAAATACTTCAACTTCAACTTCAAATGCTGCTCAAAGTTCTGCAGCTGCTAAGTTGTCTTCAACACTGAAGTTATTCAGCTTGCGTATCCACAGATTTCAAGAATTAAGGTACATACTTTGATATGCAACTTTGATCAAGACTCATTTCAATCCAAAAAGTAAAGGAAAGAGTAGGAAAGGAAAGCTTAACACAGTTTTACACTATCCAATTTTAGTTGGAAGTAACCCTCCATGTGTTGCATAAACACGTTTTAGATCTACTAAACAAACTTGCAGTTGCTTTTAGAGAGACGAACATTTACCAGATGTGTTCACGCAGCATATTCTAAAAGTTTCTTACTTCAGAGAAGGAATGGGCACTCGGAAACAAGAGAGTGGATAATAGATGTTCATGGGTCCACTAGTAAGTTTCAATAAGTCATTTTAGTTAGTAAGCCTATGACTCTTATGTATTTCAATTTCAGTTGGTTTAAAAGTAATTAAAACCCAAGACATTTACGACATCTTCTTTGCCTGGATCACTCTACCCCCTTATGCCAGCCATTCAGATTTTCTTTCATTATCTGATTTCTTCTGGTCTTGTGATAGGTATCGATTCCAAGAAAGGGATTTGGTGTTCAGTTTCACATTGATAGAAGAGGTTCAATTATAGGTAGCTTGTGAAAATGATGTGGAAAATAAATTAGAGGTAAAAGAGATGTATTTCCTTGGACTGTTCTGTAGCTATCACTAGCATGAAGAAATTCACATCAATAACATGAAACGGTCATTTCAAACTCAAAGTCTATAAGAGCAAGTCCAATGGGAGACATTTGGGTGCTATACCTATAATTTGGAACCAAAAAATAGAACTTGGAGCTCCAATGGGGAGGCAAATTTAGTTCTAAAATGGCTTGGTTCTAAAATTGGTCCTATATTTGGAACTCCTTGCCACATCACCCACATTTACGTACACAAACTTCCATTTCTAGATTTCACTATTCTCATCTCATAGTTCAAGTCTAATCCTTTCATTTCAAAACCATAAATCCAAATGCAATTTTAAAGCACTAGGCACTTGTAGGAAAGAGTTGTGGTTATGATGATACCTGCAGTAACGAACATTTGCAGCAAGAGGAACAATGGCAGATAGTGTAACCCCCCACTTTGATGCTTCTTTCTTGAACCAAGCAAGCTCATCATTCAAAGCAGCCATACCACCTAATATGACTTCCATATCAGAACTATCATCCGTCTCATTACAAGCCTTCACCAACACACTCGCCACAAAGGGCACAAATGCTCTAACAAATATGTAATCTTGTCCCTGCATTTTGAAAAACAAAATCCAATAAATCGAGTCTCATCTCCAAATTGGTGCGCCATAACACCTAATTCAACTAGGTGAATATTAGAAAGGTAATCACATTATATGTAACCTGCCAGAACATCTCCAACCCTTAATCTATCTTCTACCATTGCATTTGAGTAATAGTTTGTTAAATGCTTGATTGGATGTGGAACACTTTGAGGGCATGTTTGTTTGATCGAATCTGAGCATCGGATTGGACTATATATCCAAGCCTCCAAGGTGATGAAGTATCCAGTATTTGGTTAAAAAATTTACAACCCAGATTAAACATGCCTCAAAGATATAATCCCACAAAGTGTGAATATTCAATATCATGGGGTGTGATATCATTATCCGGTCACTATTAAACAGGTTTTTTTTTTTTTTGATAAGTAAATGATTATATTACCAAAAAGGCATTAAGGGTATGCCGCCCATATACAATTGAAGGCCACAAGACAAAAAGGCCCTATACACTTGCACTCCTATTCGATTGAAAAAGCTCAAACCAATCTAAAAATTGGTCAAGAGATGGAGAACAATCATACTTGTCCCAACTATACAAGCTATTTAACAAAAAACTTTTAATTTTGGATAAAGGCTTTTCAACCCCTTCAAAGTATCTCGAATTTCTTTCACGCCAAATCACCCACATCAAACAAAGAGGGATCATAGCCCAAACACGCTTTCTTCTTTTTCCCACTTTGGCCCCATTCCAAGCAATTAAGAGTTCCATGACACTACTTGAAACAACCCATTGTATCCCAAAATTAAGAGAAGATCAAGGACCAAAGCTCCCACGCCACCGAGCAATGAAGGAGGAGGTGATTGACCGTCTCCGCATCCCTTTTGCACATACAACCCTATTTACCAAGATTCTCCTTCTCCGAATCAAATTATCAATAGTAAGAATCTTGTCTTGTGCCGCGCACACATCCGATGGGATTACATTCCTTCACTATTAGTCCAATTACCCCAACACATGGAGTTTGGTTCGCTGCAATGATTTCGGGAAAGGAATCCTTTCAACAGAATAGTCATTCACCTAAATTGGCTAATGGTGATGATGTACATTATGTCAACTTTCAGTAAACTAAACAACCATTCTAACAAGGGAACAAACATCCAATTCCAGTCTTCCCACTAGTCACCCAAAGACCTACCTATCTCATCAAATCTTCCCAAAATCTTCCCCAGAAGGCTTATCCCACCGAATTTGGTGAATAACTAGCTTCTTTCTCCTTCAATTAGACGAAAAATTAGCATTTCCCCTGGATTTGATACCACTTGATGAGATGATTGAAGCCCATTTCAAGTCCCTTTTCATCATATCCTAAAAATTAAAGAAAGACATTTTATGAACTGAATGCTCCACTCCTCATCAACTTTCAAAACAAAATCTCAAATTTCTCCGAGAAAGCTTCTTTCTCCTTTAAACAAACAAAAAATTCACGATTTCCATTTATTTGATACCCCACTCGATGAGATGATTGAAAATCCCATTTGAAGACCCTTTCCAGCAAATATTAAAAAGAAAATGAAAAGACAAAGTGGGTGGGTGTAAAAAATTGAGTACGTACCAGCCAACGCCTGAAGGAAGAGAGGTCAACGGTGCCGTTTCGGATGCTCTCGATGAAAGGGTGTCTGGTGGCTGCTTCGTAAAGCGAAGCGTGTTTCTTCACCCACGTCGCTATCACTCCCAAATCCACTTTCTTATTACTACTGCTACGACTCTCCTGCTGCTGCTTATCCATTCTTCTTCTTCCCTTTTGTGTAACATTAATCAATATCCGTGTCTTTGTTCTTGGGCGGATTTCGGTTGAATGGAGGGCCAATCGGTGGGTTTTGCGGTGGCCAATATGAAAGGAGTTGACCTGCCGCCTGGGGACGGCATCATCATCAAATCCCGAATCTATTCTTATCAATTTGGGCTGATCTTATCTTTAAAAAAGAATTGTATAGAACCACAAAAAAAGAAAAAAAAAACACACACACTCAAGTATAGAACCAAACCCGGATAAAAAAAAAAAAAAAAGTATAGAACCAAACCAATCCAATCCAATAAACCACGATTCGGTTTCGGTTTTAACTACGGTTTGTTTTGAACTAAGCTATCATATTCAAAAAATATTTGAAATACTTAAAAATTACGAAGATAAATTAAAAAAACTTATATTAAAATCAAATTCATTCAAATTACCAAAACAAACTAACATCAACCAATTAATTTAAGAGCAGAGTACCAACATTTGTCTCAAACTAATAAAATGAAATACTGGTAAGTCACTAAAATGATCCAACTAAGAATACCACCTACTAAATATCTTAAAATAGTTTAACCAAATAAAACGTCAAAGATAATTTTTTCAACAATAGAATTGAAATGAGGCAGCAAAATGACAGTAGCAGCAGCATGGTAGCAACTAACTTATTTTATATTATATATATATCGGGGCAGTTCCGGAGACAACTAATTAGACACTTAAAAATACACCTCATAGTTCTCGATCAAATTTTAATAATCCGAGCCGCTCAATTTAATAAGAATGTGATTTTAAGGATACTCGCGAGAAATCAGCAAAAAAAAAGACCGGAAAGGGCTTGATCTGAGCAGTTTTTAGCTTAGATTTGATGAACGGTTTAATTAAAAACTGCTAAAAACAAGCACTTTCCGGTCATATTTTTTGCTGATTTCTCGCGAGCACCTTAAAATCACATTCTGCACATATTGAACTGTTCGGATCATAAAAATTTGATCTAGAACTATAAAATTGAGATTTGAGGTGTTTTTTTAGGTGTTTAATTGGTTGTCCGCGGAACCGTCACGTATATATATATATGTTTACCTCCCTTATAAGCCGTTGGATTAATCCAACGGCTTGGAAATAAAATCCAGCCCATTTACACCCACGCGCTCCCATCTCATTTTCCTGAGATTCAGACGCGTAAAGAGAGAGAGAGAGAGAGAGAGAGAGAGAGAGGAACCAGAACGACGAACCAGGCGACGATTGAGCCCGACGCACGACGACGACGAACACACCGACGACGACGAACACACCAAGGTATCTCTCTCACTCTCTATCTCTCGCTATTTCTCTGTCGATCTGAACTCAGATTAACTGGAAGCTCAAAACTTTCCTAAGACTTAATTGGGTGGCTCCTCCATGAATTAATGATCCGTCCTGGTCAAGTTAATATATTGTACAAAGTTCCTGCAAAAACAAGAGAAGAGCCGAAAATTTAAACAGAAAGGAACACGAATTCGTATATTTCTATGCACATTACAATGACAATTTGTACATACAAAAACTGTAACTGATGCAAGGGTTGACTAATCCTGTATAAACTTGCACAACAAGAATATAAACATAGTCTGCAGTGGTGGTGTTTTTTTAGACACTAATTAAACCATCTACAAACCCTTCTAAGTTATGATATCACATCGGGCCTCGACAGTAAATTTAGCTAGTCATCAATTTCACATGTTGTCGGAACCCTAATTTTTTGTGGTTTCAACAAGTTCAAGGGAAATCAATCTCAGCTGATAGATGCTGAGAGAGAGAGACCTTGGTAGTGGGTATGGCATCGGTGGTCCCGAAGGGGTGCGCCAAGGGGAGGTGCTTTTTGCTGACCACCACTGCCTTCACCACTCCGACGACCAGAGAGAGATAGTGAGGGGGAGAGGGGTGACCAACCTAGCCACCATCCCCACCACCTCTGCCTTCACCACTCCGGCGAACACTCATGGGCCTCTGGCGACCACCACCACCACACCGATACCGACAACGAGCTCGAACTTCTACCAAGGTCTCTCTCTCGACCGAGCATGGCAATCTCTCTCTCACTCTCTCTCTTTCTTGCACCCAGTTTTTGTATGACCCCTAATCTCTGTTTGAATTCGTACCCCTAATTGAAAAACTATGGTTCCAACTTCTGAAACCCTAATTTGAAACCCCCTAATCGAATTAGAAGCTCTATGTTTTCGTCAAAAAAAAGTACTTCAATTTTTTGCACAAAGTTATAAAAAAAAAGGTTTCCCCCAGAGTGTTCTGCTTCAATTTCTCCCAAGGATTTCAGTTTTTTGCTGTTGTCTTGATCGCTATTTCTGCAGCCTTTTGTAGCAGCCGTGGATGGCTCAGGTTTGATGAGTAATAAGTCAAAAGCTGGGCCAAATTATTGGTCTGTTGTGCCTAAAGCTTTATAAATCATCCAGAAAATAAGAACAACTCTTCTTGATACGTGTAGGAACCAATTTACAGATGTATCTGAGAGAGAGAGAGACCTTGGTTGAAGTTCGTCGATCTGTTTTGTCCTCCTCTCTGCGTGGTTTTGAATCTCATCGGTGTGGTGGTGGTGGTCACCGGAGGTGGGGAGACAGTGGTGGTGGTCGGCAGTGGTGGATGTTGGTCGAAGCAGTGTGTTCATAAACAAAGGTTTTGATTACAAAATCATCGTACTGTGGTTGCTTTCACTTCATAAATACAGTTTCTACCTATCTTTTCGCTAATTATGGACAGGAAAGAAAAAAGGAAAAAATCCTAGGACTAGTCATGGCAGCGTCTCCGAGACGGTCTCTAAGATGAAGATGGGGATTGCCTACTAGTTCCCATGTCCTCCCCACTAGGAACATGTACCCGTTCAGCCTCAAGCTGCAAGAAAAGGATACAAGCACTTAGATTCAAGAAGGGATACAAGCCGGCAGCCGCAGAAAAATGCATGGGAAAGCCAAACCTCAAGAATTCGGTTACCCTGCCTCCGAACCAAAGCCTCCACACTATAAAAAGCATGCAGTAATTCCTGCACTATGTCAGCAGGTACCTGTGGGATAATCCTGTGGGATAATCTACATTGCAAGCATTTGAACGTAGGATAGAATGATGGAGCAGTGGAAACCGAAAAATATCTGCAGAGCTCCAGCTGTAACGTATAGAGCTGGGTTGAACAATGAGTAAGCACCAAGCGCTCCTCCTTTACATCAACAGAGTGGAAGGAGACGAAGGAGAGAGCCCGTGGCCAAATGGGGGTAGCAGAAGGCACAGCAGGCGGAGTCAAGATGAGGCGGCAATACTCCATGTAGTCTCCTGCCTGAAGGAGTAAGCTAGCCCAATCTCTAATCCGAGCATTCTTCAAGTCTTCCTTGGACAATGAGGAAGTGGATCTCATCGATGTCGGAAGAAGAGAAGGAATGAACTGAAGAGCTTCGGCACATGGACGCCACTGACTCGCCACCCTATCACCTAAGTACCAAGCTCAGAAAAAGGGGCCCTCAAGCAAAGCTACGAGTACGGTCCAGAACTCTGGAACGCACAAGAGGGGCATCCTCTGGTACGTCACTCCAAGGGTTGAACTGCACCTGCAAACAGGGTTAAATCAGTCACAACACAAGAATATGAAAGTCCAAAGATAAGGAATGCAGGAAAGTACCTGATCAACTATCAGTCGATCCAAAACCCATCGCCACTCAGGAAGGCTCAAAACAGGTGACTGTGTCTTTCGTTGGCCCACCAACCATCGCTCATAGCGGGGGACACAACTTGCATCCTCATGCTTGGTGCCAGTAGGATATTGAAGGAGGCACCTTGCCCAAGAACCACTCCAAAGCTCCCTCCCGTTGCCAAAGCTGAGGGTTAATTTAGACAGGAGCTCCACCTACTCGTAAGCCAGTGAGCAAAGAGAAATTGCCTGGTGTGATCGTCATCTCACCGGTAGAGGGAAAGTGAAATGTGTTGGTTGTATCCCACCATCTTTCCACCAATGAGGTCATCAAGGACTAATCAATCTTTGGAAGATTGAGGCCCGAAGCGAAACGCCTCAAAACCAGCAAAACGTACCAACTCCCAAGCTTTCTCTGGCAACGCCAAGAACCATTTATGCACTTCTTTGCCTCCACCGCGAGCCTCCAATCTCCTGTTTCTCTGCGAAGTTCCACCAAAAACGAAAAGAGAGTTAATCTCATGATTGCATAAATAAATGAAAAGCTAGGGGCATTAAGTTGACACCTAAAAAGCATGCATTGCCTAAACAGGGGGCAGGGATATTCTAATCTCTTTAAAATCAAGCGGTGAAATTATATATAGTGCGAAGATGATAGGATATCGTCATCAATTTCAATTTCGATTCCTTAACAGTTAACACTGAAACAAACCAACCAGGAATCGAAATTGAATTTGATGACTATATCCTATCATCTTCGCACTATATATAATTTCACCGCTTGATTTGTCTTTGTACTTTGTCTGAATTTGATTCTAAACAGAACTTAAAAATTCGTAAGAAAACGAATGGGAATTCCGTCGACGATGAGGGACGCGTGGGTGAACCGAAGGAATTCGCCGTTGATTGCCTCACCTCTTGAGGATCAGAAGATTTTGAGATCACGCCAATGCACCCAAGGTTTGTTTCTCTCTTTCTTTTATCATGTTTGCTTGATAGGAATCTCGAGGCTACGGAGCAAGTTGGCATAAATTAGTTTTTCCTATATTTTGTTGTCTTTGCTGAATTTGTGTCAAAATTTTGTTAAATTTTCTAGATTAGTCATTCTGTATCTGCTCGACTAGAGAAATCTAGAAGATTAAGGCTTTGTTTGGAACCTATGGAAAAGAAAAGAAAGGAAAAGAAAATAAAATGGAAGGAAAATGTACTATTCATAAAACTGAAAATTGTTATTTTCTTCTCTCTTTCTCTTCCAACCAAACAATAGAAGGGAAATTTTTTTAGTTTTCCTTTCTTTTCCTTTCCTTTCCTTAAGTTCCAAACAGAGCCTAAAATTTATGACCAACAATGAGAAAAAGTTCACTAAACATGAAAAAAGTACCATACATTTGCCTTTTAAGTGTCCTCGTATTTGAACTTTTTTCTAGGGAAATGATAATGCCAAAAATATTTTTGTTTGTGTCAAAACTCTAGTGCATAAAAGTCTTATACATTACACTTGGTACAAAGTTTTATGCACCACAGTTTTGGCACAAACAAAAACTTTTTTTTAACTATTGTTCTTATTTTTGTATTTTTCCGATTTCTTTTATCAAATTATTACTCTTAAAATTTGACGAAAAACTAAACACAATATCAATTAAAGTGAATAATGTAAATAATTCATAATGCATTTAGAAAAAAATTTAATACCAAATGCCTTTACGGATTGGGCTTGTGCTGAATGAGCTAGGCCTATAAAGAGTTGACCAAGAGGCTTTAGCCTACGACACTGTAGGCAAAATCGATGGGATGACACTGTAGGCAAAATCGATGGGCTAGGCCAGATGGGATTAGCTTCGACTCGGCAAGACATGGTCTTATTCATTCATGGACGTCCCTCCCCCCCCCCCCCCCCGTGGGTACTGCATATTAGTTCTTTTGCAATTTAGAAAGTATAGTAAAAACAAATAAAAAAGTATGAGATGAAAATGGAAGGAAAACAATAGTTATCAACATTAACAATTAAGTATCTAGTGCAACAAAAAAGTGAACAAGGGTACCGGCCATACCCATGGAAGTATCCATCCCATACCCATGTCATGAGCTAGGATTTTACCCTTGCTGTGGCGAAATGTATGTATAATAAAATTTAAGGAAAGATGCATTCCAATATGAATAGTTATCGACTCTAGGAAAAATTAAAATAACATAATGAAAAACTGTTATATATATATATATATATTTCATATAGTGCAAATACCATCTATTGCTCAAGACAAACTCAACAAGGGATTCAAAACATTCAATAATTTCTCTAACTTCAATTGAATATTGAAAAATTGAAGAAGACTAACCTTTTCCCGATGGATTTGAGAAATCCACACAAAACGCCAAACGATAAATATTTTTTAATTTTTCGGAAGTCTCGACGTGAGCGGTGAGCCATCCCTCAATACCAGTATATCACACGATGACACGACCACTACTGCCTGCATTGGAGTTGTGCGCAGTGCACACCTTTAGGTTAAGTTGTTTTAGGTTTTGTTTTTTTCCTTTTTTGTCTTATCTTGTAGAGTATACTTTGCAAAAAAGCAAAGTGTGGAGGCTTTTTTCCCCTTAATTAGACCTCATATTTTATATTATTTCACTTTAGCCCATTGAATTTAGTTTTGGAATACTTTTTTGGGTCTCCTTTCTTGGATTTTTTTTAGAGGATTAAGGACTAGTATATAGCAAAAAATAATGAAAAAAATCTAATGGTGGCGGGTCTATATAAGTGGGAGATAATTTTTGTTTTTTACATATAATAACTGTATTTTCTAAAATTCTTGTCGTGGCGGCCGTCACCACTAATCCCCTCTGGCTCCATCCTTGCATGCATGGCGTACTAGTGCCATACCCAGATACCAAAACATACCTGATAGGGATTTGACGTACTGGGTACGTATTCTTGCATACCAGAACCATACCAGTACACACAGTTCTCTTGCGCTAATAGTTTTGGAGTATCCGTGCTTCATAGCTTGGTGCTCAAGTACAATCTCTCCATAAAAGATATGCCATAAACCCTAGAAAGCTACTCTATTACAGAGCGGTATACCGAAAAAAGAAAGAAGCCCTTTATCGGATTTGAACCGATGACTTGAAAGCCTATTTCTTAGGGCGTTTAAAAAGCATGACTCTTTTTTTTTTTTTTTGAATTCAAGAAAAAAGTGACTTAAGGAATCTCAAATATAGCTTGTGAAAGCAACTTTCGTATACTTACACAATTAGTAGGACACGGAGGAACAACCTATTTGACTTCTTCCTTCCGTCGTTGACCCATGATCAATGGCAGGACCATGCTCTTGCCTTTAGGCCCGCCCACTACCAACCTCTTAATGTCGGGATATCTGGGGTTGCCACCTAGATCTCCGAGTCTAGTGTACTTTCTACCATCTTGAGTAAGGCCTGACTTTGGCATCGGAGTGCCTCCAGCTGGAGTACAGATGGTCGACGCTAACGGTTTGCTTATTTGCAGTTCTTCTCCTGGGAAGGGAGAAGACAGAATCAGGCTTTATCCCTTGGATGGTACGTTCAGGCGAACAAGAGAAGAAGTGAACGCAGATTTTTCAACCCCACACCTATGAATATAAATGTAGCTTTCATCACAGAACCAAACCGTTCATCAACGCAAGCATAAGCCAAATTTCCATCAAATTCTAGATGGTCGTAAATTTTGAAAGGTTTAAGAATGAGTGGAAGTTGTCTTTCCTAAAAAAAATGGTTAAAGGGGATGCTTTTAAGTTTTAACCATATCAGATCATGCTTCTAAACCAATTGTAACTGATAACTCCAATCTTTTGGATACTGGGTTGGTATATTCGCTCAGGGTCCGTTGTTTACTTTGTGTTTTCGATTTGGATTATTGCTATTATTTCTGAAGCGTCATTTCTTGAAGATCATGGTTTGTGCTTGGATGGTGTTTCTGTAATTCGCAGAGGGAGTTCGTGCAGGAGTAAAGGCAGCTTCCATTGCATGCGTTGCTACTGCTGTGCCTACTGTATGTGACCCTTATTAGTCATATCTTGTTTCATTTTCAAAGGTCACTGCAGGTCTTTGGTGTTTAGAAATATAGCTGCTCCATACCAAGATTGCTCTGCAATAAACCCATGAAGGGTGGGTGCATTGGGTTAGAGAGAACAGGTGGGATAGTTGTTAAGAGCGAGAGAGGCGCAATGACCTGTTGGGGCCCAGGCGAGAGGCGCAAGGCAAGGCACACACCTTTTTGAAGCTTGGCACACCTAGGCGAAAAAAATAGGAAAAATAGCATATACCAATACTACATAGCCTAATACACATAAAAAACATAAGAAGTGTATTGCTTCTGAAAACATTAAAAAAAGCTTTTTCGTTTAGATATGCAGTATAATTATATGTAAACAGTACACACAAACAGACACACACACATAGTTCTGAAAACATTTCAGAAAAAAAAAAAAATCGTTTTCATATACAATATAATATATGTTGACTATTTACATGAAGAGAGAAGATCAACGGATGATCGAGAGAGAAGAGTTGAGAGGAGAGAGAAGATTGACCGATGGCCGAGATGATACCTGTGCTATTTTCGTGACTAGTGATCGAGAGAGGAGAGATTTATGATCGACTGAAGTCAAGGATGAAGGAGTGAGAGTAACTCGGATAACCTAGTTTTCATCCTATGGCTGTGATCAAAATTGAAAGAGGCGCACCTTTTCTCGCCTAGGCGTCAGTCAAGGTGCTAACCCTGCGCCTTGAAGTGCTTCGTGCCTATGGTGATACTAATGTAGGGTTACTGGAGAGGAACTGGCGGTGCAGAGGAGCCATCTCCAATCTTTACTCTACTTCTGATCAGATTTGAGCAAACATTTTGGCTAAAAGCTTGACGTGATATTGTGTCATCCAATGCCCAAAGCATGTTTCATGAAATCATGTAAGAAGTTCCAACCTTATCCTGAAACATTTTAAACCTTATTTCCTTTGGATCCTTCCTATTTCCTCTTGAGGCCTTTATCTCCTCAAAGAATACTGCAAAGCCAACGTGTGTATTTCCATTAAACCAATCTGCAAGTCAACCCAAATATAACATCCTAATCAACTCAACAGAAAATTCTACCATCCTTTAGAGTTCCTTCATAAAGGGTTATCCGTGGTGGTTGAAGGAGTTCCCGTGTTTGTGGTTGAAGGAGTTGGGCTTAAAGATGATTCCAGAACAACTTAGATTTTCAATTTCTGCAAACTTCATTGAAAGAGTTGAGTGTGGTGGGATATAATGAAAACTTTGCCTCTCCCTTGATGAAGGTAGGGTGTACGGAGATGGCCTAAGATGTTTCTTTCACCTCATGTCAATTGGAGTTATCTTGAATGATATACCTAGGTGCAAACATCATTGGGGATTTCGATTAGTGTTGGCTTTTGTGCTGTCAATAAAAGTCATGTATTTTCTCATCCTCTTGTTTATTGGCCCACAAAACTGGTTTAACATGTGTCTATGTTGTCCATGACTTTGGATTCCTAATTTTGTCTTCCGACACAAGTGTGGACCCCTGGCTATTTGACTTGTGAGATATTGGATATGTGCTGTTTGGATAAATCAATCTTCATAAGATTGTCATTGCATATATGTGGCAATTAGGAGCTCCTACAAAAGCGTAGACCCCTGCCTTGTAGAGTTGTGCAGTATTGTATGCTTGATGTTGGATAATTCAAAATAACCATAGTCTTTTGAATTTGATGCTTTATGCATCACGGTGGGGTAATTTTAAATTCTTGGTGTGAGTGGAAAAGTGGAAAGGTGCCCGGAACTGATTGCTAGAGCCTTATGGAATGTATTTTTTTTGGCTGCTTTGGGCTTATTTACTTTCTACTAGTTGGCACATGTAGTGTCAACAGATTATATCTGCTTTTGTCTGACTTAAACATCGGCAGTTGGTTGCTGTACGTGTACTTCCTTGGGCGAAGGCAAACCTCAACTATACTGCTCAAGCACTCATCATATCTGCTGGTATGATCAGTAGCTTTCTCGATTTTGTTCGAACACTGTCTTTATACTGTTGAATATAATTTTTTTTATTGTCTTTCATGTCATGTGATTGAGAGTGTTGAAGTTGTTTCTTCATTTGTAGAGTTTATCAGTGACATGGTTTTATTAGAAGACAGGTGATTTGATCTTGTTTGGTATTTTAAGGTTTAGATTCCCGATCTTGTTTAACACGAGAGCGAGAGTGAGAGTGAGAGCTGGTTTTGATTCTTCCAAGTGAAGTTATTTTCTGTATGTCTAAAAACATACCAAGAGATAAGTTCATCTCTAGAGCCTTACATTGAGCCTTTGTTTTTTCTAGCTTCCATTTCTTTCCCTTTGCCGTAGGGGCAGTGCCAGAATTTGGACTTGGTAGGCCAAATTAGGAAGTAGAAGTTTTGTATGCGCTTATATAAAAAATTAACTTTGATTCTTTTGGTTTTTATGGAATGTTTGTAACAAATTGGAGAAGTAGCTCTCGAGAGATTGTTGATACCTAAGGCCACATAACTTGTGGTCCACCCCTAAGTCACATAATGCGTGAGCATGAAAGCGTCCTCTTGAACCATCTTAAGCTACTAAAATTCGTGAGAGCGAGGATTAGGAGCCGAACGGGAGCGTAAAGCAAGAATAGATCAAGAGCAGAGGGTCCTACTGGAGGCTTATGTGACCTAGCCCACCACTACTGCTCCCGCGCAAATTGTAGAGAACAGTGCACGAATTCTGTAGCTGGGGCGAATTGATCAATTAACTTCAACGTTTTTGCATAGACTTCGACGTCTTGCACGTGGCGAACCTTTTCACATACCTGGCACACAGAGACACTTATGTTTATGAAGCGATTATGAAAGGAAGCTACAAATATTGAACATGTGGCATGAATTCTGCCTTGGAATTTGTAGAACCGTGCAACACTATTACTTTTACTGAATAATTTCGTCACAACTTTTGCTTTTTAAGAACCAATAGTATCAGTTAATGTGCAATATAGGTTTTTATATTTTATTTGACAACATTGAAGATCTAAAAATGGTCAATTCATCTATGTAAACAGTATACAGTATTTTTAAAGGATGTGTAAAGGCACTCCTGCTCTCATGCGATTTTCATTATTGGTGCACACTCGCACTACCGCTCTCCCTCCCACACCCACACATGCTATATGTGTCTTAGGCTGATATCATGTATCAGTGGCATGTGGTATTGCAATGCACTAGTGTACCACCATGTGAGCAAGCTGAACCATACACAGATAAGTGTAGTGAGAGTAAAATGCATTTTCTCCAAGTACAGATGAAACTTTAAAATAATATGGTGTTTGGACTTTGGAGCGCTTTCGATTACCTCCGCCCCTGCTTGGATCTTAGAAGGTTGGTGACATTTTGTAGAACTTGTATTTCAGAAGGATACATCAAAGTACTTCTAGAAGTACAACACCAATTTCTTTATCCCGGTGCTCTGAAAATCAGAACAATTTCTTACCGTTCGTGGCCTGTATCTTAAGCTGAAGAACAAGGGCGAAGCACATTTTATGTTAGCAAATTAGAGAAAAATGCGTGCATGCGTTCTTCACTTTATAATCCAGTTACAAAGAAACATTTTATTTGAGAGGGAAGTATGTTTCTAGAGCAGGGAGACTACATACATTTCTGTCTGTTGTGCTCGTTAAGAGAAATCCAAGCATACTTCTATGAAGTGGCTCTATAACTTTATTCCTTCAATCTCATGGGGATCTTGAAGTATCAAATGTTGGAATTGAGGAACTTACAGAGATTCATCAGTTCATCTTATGCAGTTGTTGTCATGGCACACAAATCCATCTCTGTTGCCCTTGTGAAGTTGCAGCGTTATTGATGACTTATTTTGTTCTCTCTCTCTCTCTCTCTCTCTCTCTCTCTCTCAGTATCATAAGAGTCCCAACCAGAGGCGGACTTACTAAGGGGCACATGGGATCTCCCATACTATGTTTTTTCAACTAAGGTCTTCTCTTGTGGATCTTTAGGGGTGCAAAGTATAGTTTGCACAATTATGGATCTTTTTTGATGATCCAAGACGTGTATAACGTAGAGATTGTCAAATAATTTGTGCACACATAAAATCAGATTGATTTGACACTGATAACAACTTGATAAGAACATTTTATGTATGCAAAACATGGTCGGACTGTATTTTTTTATGAGTAAAAGTATTTTGATGGAGTGGTTTCAATTTAAAGTCTAATCAACATAGATTTTTTATTGGACAATTTATATGATGAGCCCTATCATATGAACTGTTCTGATTGACGAGGGGAGATATACTTGTGGACAAATTGTACTTGCAAGGAATCTGGGTCCTTTTATTAAGTTAGGAAGTAAGAAAAACAGAATGCTTAAGAAGAACAAACATTAAAACAAAATTCTGGAAAACGTATTTCGCCGCTTCACTACTCAAATGAAAAAATCTAGTAGAGAATACATATGTGTGGATATGTTTAAAAACTCTTGGAATGGTTTATAATTGTAGTTGACGGTGAAATTCTTTACGGTCATGAATGATTATGTGCCCCCGCTATAAATAATTCCCGGGTCTGCCACTGGTCCCAACTAAGGAGGTTCCAAAACTACGATGAACAAACGAGTTCTTTTGTTTTCATGTGGAATTCTTTATTATAGTGCGAATAAGCAAAGAGGAATTCTGTTGTGTTCATTCGGTTTCTAAATGCTCACTCATAATTTGCTTTGGAAATTTGACACTACGTCTGTTTGGTGATTAACAGCGTCCATTGCTGCATACTTCATTACTGCTGACAAAACAATCCTGGAATGTGCGAGGAGGAATACGCACTATAATGACAAATCAGCCTGAGGTTCTGGATCCAACATACAATGCTAAAAGATTTACTCGTCTCCTTTCATGGTAGATGTTGCTGCTGCTATCGGTGCTGTTTCTTATATAAATTTGTTCTATGTACCGATGTAGTTTTGTACGGAGACCGAGTGGTTCTCCTCTTGGCTCAGGTTTTCTGTTCAATCATTTTGCACAGTGCTGCAGCAATGTGTGGATCTGAGAAGCACATTTTTTCACTTTCTTTCTACGTTAATGTAAACAGTCGTCCATTGTCTCATTAAATGTATTTCCTTTCCCAGTGTTGTTTGGCCAAAGAGAAGCAGAATGTTTGTGGTTCCAGTATGGGAGAGCTTGAATGTCATGGATAATGTTGGGGAAAATGACTCTTTAAGATGCTTTGGATGAAGATGCTCTGGAGTTCTAATTAGCATCTCTCTATGAGGTTTGGTTGTAGGTTGCATGTTCAGCTCTTTTCCTTGTTGGCTGCTTGGCTTAGGGCTCTTTAGTGAATTTGTGGTTTTTGTTTCATGGCTTTTCTTTTAGCGTGGTGGTGGCGTTTGGCTGTTGTAGTCCGTGTTTTTAGGTTGGTTTTCGAGGCTCACCGACGGGTGCTAGCCCGATTTTGCTCTGACAGGCACGTGGGGCCCACTCCGGGTCCCTGCACGGATGATCTGAGCCCTTCAAAAATTTAAAAAAAAGAAACCGAGTGGGATCATGAGAAATCAACTCAATCCGATATGTGTAGGTGCTTAATCCTATCTTCCTATTTTTGCCAATTTTTCAAGACTAGGCTGTGAAAGGGTGTTTTTTTTACATGAATTTAGCTACAATGAAGAATTTTTGGGCTGGCGAAAGTCCATAATGCTAAGGGGAAAAAAGAAGAAGAATGGAAATAGGTCATATATCCTACTAGTTAACATCAACAAGAGTTCCCAAGAAATAGATGGTTAAAAACGTCCAATGAGATCGATTTTGGTGCCTTAGCACACAGGACAGGTGGAATATTCTTGTGGTACTCTGGACAGTATTATATCATCCAAAGAGAGAACCAAGAAATAGGCATTGTTTGCGTTTGGCTATTATTAGGAGGGTTATCAATAAGGCACGCAGTAAGTACCCATGCATATATGCATGCATGTTTCTGCTCGATCTGCCTTTTATTTTATTTCTCCAAATTCATTTACTGCATTTGTGTTAATTTATTAATTTCACAGAAAGCGTTGGTGAGGGGCTCAAGTCGGCTGCTATTGCCTGCGTCCTTAGTGCTATGACTACTGTATGTTAACTTCATTCACTCACTTTCCTTTTTATTCATGTGAAGTGTGCAAAAATGACAATCGATTCATTGTTAAAGTGTATTTAAACCGCATTGTGACATTTTACAAGTTTTGTGCCTTTTTTTGTGTGCGCGTACTTCATGTAGTGCTAGTTTTTTTTTTTTTTTCGGAGTGAAAATTGCAATCATATATGAAGTCCTTATCACTTTCCTTTCTTCTTTTGATCCTTAGTTTCCCATGCAAAGCCAAATATAGAAAATAACTTTTTCTTAGATTTCTCTCCTAGTTCAGTTTTCATTCCGGTCTCTTTTCCTTGCACAATGTCCAAACACGAAATTATCATCATTACAAAAGAATGTATGGTGTATGATATTGGTTAGTGATAGCTCCAGAACGTATCATTTGGGTGGTTATTAAAACACTTGAATTTTACTCGCTCTTCTAATAAAATTATAACTCAAAATGAATTAATGTATTCATCATATATAGCAGTATTTTGACCAAATTTTTTGTATGTATACACAGTTAAGATTGCCCTTGACATGATAATATATCATACTCTATATTAGAAAATCATTTAAGCTCCTTGTTTATGATTATTCATGTAAGTTAATACTATTATAATTTAAGTAAAACATAAATTTAAATAAATAAATAAAAAGGCTATGATATATATATCATTACATAAATAGAGCCAGAAGAATAAAATCAAGGATACACATAAATGGAGTGTGAGAAGCACTTCTTATACTAGCTTTGTTATCAAATAGAGATCTCTTTAAGTGTGCAAACAAAATACGGAGTAACTGTTTTTTTTTTCCCATTTGAGTGAGACTGAATTTTTTTTTTCCAAAGCCAAACAGGAGACAGATTAAACAGTGTTGAAAGAATTAATCCTTATGATTAGGGCACTAACAACAAACTTCAATATCTGTCCAAGTTGCGCTATATATATCAATTTATCTGCATGCATGGCCGGCCCAATCCCAAGAGGCCTGGATCTTGGGCATCCCAAAAATTCCAATTTTTATGGGCACTTTAATATTTTCACTATTTGGGTTTGAGTAGGACTCTTTTTAAACTCAATAGAATGGAAAAAATGCCCAATTAGAGGTAATGAATTAGTTCAGCCCACCATCCCATAAGCCCAAGTTCCCAACCCACTAAATTCCCAAAATCATTTTACCCAAACCACCGAATAACACCTCTCCAAAATCCTTTCTCCCAAAAAAAATTAACGATCTCGGCGAAATCAAAAGAAGAAGATCAATGCGCACCACAAAACTCGAATAACAGTGGTACACGCCAAGGTAAATCGATGGCGATTGTACATTTCAAATGAGACCGGGTACTGTTGTCTCCATTCCCAGGCAAGAACACATAGGCACAAATCCCATATCACGCATTGCATTACAACCTTCCTCCTTTCCACAATGAGAAAACAAGAACAAGAATAAATAATAAAATGTTTTAAACCATATCAAAAAGCAAAACAATCCCATCAAGAATTAGGCGAAAATGATAATTGCACGTCGTATGTCTACCGATTCAAATACAGATGTATTTAAGATCGTTTGATGCACATAAATCTCATACGCACACATTTTTATTGGAATTCATGCACACAAAAAACCTTTCCGAAACTACCATATCGCCAACTTCTTCATCATCATCATCAATGGATCAACGAAACAATGGCGAGGCAATTACTCGTCATTTGACTAAGGGCCGAACCAACGTCCAAAAGCGGCGAACTCTTTCCCGAAAGCCCGTCATCACAGTCACCAAAATCTGTAATGGCCGCACTCAACATGCTGTTCATCGTACCCACGTCACCCACTGCGTGCGCGTTCATCGCGCTCTCGAAGTTCTCCAACGCGTCGTCGTAACTGTCCTTACAGTCCCCGTAAACCGAGGCCAACGGAGACGGCACTAACGCCAATTTGGCTGCAAGGGACACGGCGATTTTTGTGTGCTCCGTGGCACCCTTTATTGCGATTCCGACCACGGTTTCCGGGTCGGTTGGGCCATCGAGGAACGGGGAGATTGTGGAGATGCAGAGGTCTGGGTAATCGGTGGACTTGCAGATGCTTTCGAGTGCGTGGTTGGGGGTTGCGGGACCTGACGCAGGTTGGGACGGCGGGTTTGAGGAAGGAGGGAATGAGATGTAGTTTTGGGATGGCACCGGAGAGGGAGTCGGCGCCTCCACCGTAGAAGGTCCGAGGGATGGAGATGGGGATAGAGTTGTGGAGGGAGTCGGCACCTCCACCGTAGAAGGTTCTGGGGATGGCGAGGGAGCGGCAATAGGGACCGATACAGCAGTGGCGGATGGGGATATGATGAGAGAGAAGATGGGGAGGAGGATAGAGAGGAGGAGGAGGTTTTGGGACTCCATTTTTGTGGGTGAAGAAGGGAATGGAGAGGAGGGGAGAATGAAATGGGGAGATGGGTATTTTGGAGGGGGCTGGAATTTTGGTAGTTGGAATGTGAAACAGGGGGTTTTGCATGAAAACAGGGTGACCGTTGAGAAACAAATTAGATTGCCTTGTTTCATTGCGGGATTCGTCCGTCCAATTTGCGATGACTCGTACGTCAATGTGAGATGGAAAAGGCCCCTAGAGAATTACTCGAAAAGGAATAAATAAATTTGCCTTGTTTTCTAACAAAGGACTCAGGCCATGGTCAGAAATGTGAGATGGAAAAGGCCCCTAGAGAATTACTCGAAAAGGAATAAATAAATTTGCCTTGTTTTCTAACAAGGGACTCAGGCCATGGTCAGAAATCGAGTCTTATGAAGGGTAAAATTAGGTCTTAACCCTGTCGAAGAAACAAAAAGTACAGACACGCGCACATTTGCACAGACAAATCCTGAATCTCCTGTGTCAAGTTGCAGCACTCTCCTAACAACAATTCTTTTGCGAAAACATGATGAAGACGCGTTCAGATAAAGCACCGGTTAAACAATTACTCCAAATACTAGACAGAGACGGCTGGACGAATGGAGGGAAACCGTTCATAGGCAGCTGAAACAATATTAACCATATGTAGCTCTAAATCGTTTCTTGGATAGTATTAACGAAGTTTGGAAAAACACAATTTATTCTTTCAACCCCAGATAGAGCACATAAAAACCCCACCATGGGAGACGAGTTCATCTTACATAACGCACGTAACCGACACTCATTCAATCTATACTTTACTTGAATGCAAACTCCCCAGCAAGTACAAATGGGAAAGAGAAATAGATACAAATTCACTTAAGAGTCTTACTAAAAAGAGAAGTCCATATCTTGCAGATACATTGCGGCATCACTCCTTATCCAAATGCTTCACGACTGTAACGGGACAAAGAGCATTGTTCACCACGTAGTTGCTAACACTGCCCATGATTGCCCTGAAAATTTCAAGATCAGACAAAACCAAATTTGGTCAATCGAATAGACGATATGGACCTAGTCAAAACTGACTAGTTGTTCATTTGAGATCTTAACCAAATAGGCCACTCTGTCAGTTATTTCCCATGAGTAAACAGGCCACAAAACAGAAGCAATAGAGGGTGATCTATGAACAAGGAAGCCAACCCATTCTGTAATTCTACCATTGTAACCAATTTCAACAGACAATTCGAAGACTTTCCTAAAGAACCAAAAGGCCCAAAAAAAGACGTCCAAACACTAAAATGAAAAAGCAATGTTGGAAGAATTTTTTCACCTCTTGATCTTCCCGAGCCCTCTGTTCCCCATGACAATAAAGTTGAGAGGGACATTATCAACCGCCTCACAAATCTTCTCCCGAGCATCTCCCCAGTAGATCTTCAAAAGCACCACAATCTGTTCAGGAATGCACACAATGCACTTGTTTTAGTTCGGTTTAATATGGACCATTTTCAAAGTCGGGAATTCAGAAGTGCGAGAGGGGGTAAGGAAGTTGCACCTCTTTCTGCCTAGCAGCGGTATTGACAATATCCAAACTCTCAGGGTCAGGGTGAACCCCATATTTCTTCATGATGTTGGGGTCAGATAACTCAGTCAAAGGGATAAGGGCTGCAAAAAATGTAGAAATACCTGAATCAGTAACACCCATTACATACAAACTGAAAATGTACCCAACTCCACAAGCCTCGAGTCCAAACAACAGGCATGCACATAGCTTTCTAGGATTCAAAACAGAATACTTATCCAATTAAATTGAATTTTAACGGTACAAAATTGTGTACTTGCCAAACTAGCTATTAAACATAAACGCAAAAGTGACAAATATCATCCTGTCAAACAACCTTAAATTGTCTGATAGAACCATTGACAAAACGGGTCATCACACAATTTGCACGAGTGAGTACAACCAAACTACTTCTATGGCCACAAGATTTCGAAAGAACGCCATCCAAGATAATAATGTGCCCAAGCCAAAACATATTTCCCTAATTCTACATAATACTAGTGAAGTACCATCGTCAATAAAAAAAATTACAGCTATCCATTGCCATGACCAAGATCCAGTTTTCAAAATCACCAAGCAAAGTAGCAACATAATTGAATGAAGAATCAATTGGGCTACGGATACAGAACCAAAGGCAGAAGCTTTTTGACCTTGACTGTATGTACGCTCTTATCTTTCTTGGACTTGGAGGAAGCTTCTAAAGCTGATAACTGGAAGGGCCTTTGCGAAGCACTCTATTCGCAATGGAAATTGTTAGATTTAACCAAGCTTGGGTGGCTTAGATGAGCGATGTGGGACAAGCCTAACACTCCTCCTCACGTGCAGCCTGGATGCACGTAGAGGTAACAGACCAGGAGCTGACTGATTGACTCGGGCGATAGAGATGACAGAGACTTTCCCACGCGAGATAAGGCCACCCAAGACTTAGCTTTGATACCATGTTAGATTTCTTGGAAGGTTCCAACCTAAAACCAATTGGCAATAACCAATTAGCAATAGGTGGAGTAACCTCTATAATTTATTAACCAAGCTTGGGTGGCTTAGATAAGCTCTAGAATTTATTAACCAAGCTTGGGTGGCTTAGATGAGCGATGTGGGACAAGTCTAACATAACTCAGGTTGTTTGACAGAAACTATTGCTCTTGGCCGCAAACTATTGTTCTTGGCCGCAATTTTAAAAAATGGACGGAAAAAAAAATCAATCTTTTTTTTTTTGAATGAGTAAATCAATCTTTTTTGTTTCCATTTCTCTTTTACTAATTATCGAACTAAAGAATATAATTTCCTTTCTTATCCTTTTCTTTTTGGTTCCTTACCCATTTTTAATACAAAACAGAGATCCACCAAAACATGTAAATATCCACACACAGAGAGAGAGAGAGATACGTGAGCCAGTGGTTCTCCAAAGCTGCATCTCGCCCTGCTCGTAGTTCCCTTCAGGCCGAATGGCGACGAGGACAAGGTAATCCCCTTGGCGGACAACGTTATCCACCGCCCACTTCAGTGCTTCCCTGCTACACGGCGAGAAATCAACAGCCACACCCACCTTTCTCTCTCCTTCCATCTCTCTCTCTCTCTCTCCACTCTCTCTAAAAGTATCAGCTGTAATATCCTCTCTCTCTCTCTCTGTGTGTCCAAATTGATCAGCGCTTATGGTGCCGTGCGAGGAAAAAGGCTATGAATGAACGTAATGAATTTGCAGAGAGTTTTCATTGAACGTGAACTTGTCATTTAGAACGTTGGATTGTTTGACTGTGGAATAGATCTGACGGTTTGCAGTAATGGATTAAAAATCTTATCTTCTGAGCTCACATGTTGAAGGACTTCTCTTTATGTCTGGTCGTCAATAATGCATATCCGACAATTGACGATAATGTCTTGTGGGTTCCACTTTCTGGGATTAGTAGGATATTTTGTTTTCCTTAATAACGGTTACGTCTAGATCAGTTTGCGCATATTTCGATTAATTTACTAATTGCCGAGTCTTGAAGTTGAGAATCGAGCAAACCTTCCAATGACTTCAAATTTGAAATGATCGGCATGCACAATTAATTTCAACATGCAACTTCACGAAGGATAATCATGGAGGGACCCGGGGATACTGCTCGGCAACTCCCTACCGAGAGGGTGCAGAGCTATCGACTCGGCCGTTCATCTCGGCACCAGCGACTCGGATCGAATTTGAGCCATTCATTTACTCGATTAAGATCCAAGCCGTCGATTGCCGAGATAACTGCAACGCTCTACAAAGAAATGCTTGACCGCACCTCCCATTCCATCATGCAGTACGTGTTTTCTCATTCTTAGAGATACCCAGCTTTTCTTGTTTTTTTCATTTTGCTCATCTATGGACCTATTACTTCCCATTGGCATTAGTGCCCTTGTTATTGAACCAATTTTTTACGTGAATTTTTTCTTTAGTTCCATGAATGTTAACAAGCAATATCCTTCTATAAAGTTGAATTTGGGTCTCTTTTTTAGGCCAAATTTCAGAGACAAGTTTATTCGTTTTTATTGAAACTAAGAATCCATAACATAAAACTCTAATAAGAACTCTATTTCGTAGCTATCGTAAACCCCCATAATTTCAGCCATCTCTTGTAAATAAATGCAGTAGGAATCGATAATAGTGTACGTATAACCTCTCCTCCACACAGGATCTCTACATACTCCTCCAGATCTTCAATTGTGGCTCTCGTTTTGAGCTTAAAAAAATGATCCTAACCGTTCATCTAGTAGATACCATAGGCTAGAACATTGATGAAACAAATTAGCTAATAATCAAACATCGATAAATGTATTGGGCAATCGTTTTTTTTTTTTATAATTAAAATGGACAGTGAAAAAAACTAAATTAACACCTTTATTTTAACAATCAAAACATGATTATTCACGTACTTATCGATTTTCAATCAAGTTGGTTTTATTGCAGGAATACGTACACTAGACTGCAAGCTTGACAAGATGAAGGGTTCGGGTGTATTTAGTCAGGGCATTTTGTATGACAATTCACATTTTATGCAACTGGCCTCATCAACAGCAATAACAAAAGTGCTAAACAGATTGCATCAACTTTTTGTTTATAACTCAGGTGTCCAGGCCAGCTTACGCACACCTCGACTTTATGTATCAGTAATTTAAGAGCAGCCGACCAAATGTGCAAGGAAACAATTATGTATCCAACAAACTGTACACAAATTTATCTTGCCTAAAAGTGGTGGGATGAGAAGGACAGTACTGAAAACAAACTTCCAGTGAGAGTGAAAGCAACAAACAGAATGGCAAGAATGAACCCTGCAACTGCCAATGGATTCCTTTTGCACCTCTCCTTCATTTTCCAACACCATTGCCTCCAACTAGTCCTTGTATACCTGTTCGCTTGTTCACGAGTTCCTTCGTAGTAGACGTCTTTTGCCTCCATCTCCACAAGAATCTTCTTGAACAAATCAAGAAACTCTTGCTTTCTCTCCAGCCCAATCGAGAGAATTCCCTTCCTGGAAAGCAATCTCAAGTCTTTCTCAGATTGGATGACTTTAGCCAGAAGATACACGTAAGGTGTGACATACTTTGCTTGATCATGAGGACAATGCTCCAATGCAATGAGGTTTCTGAACAAAATCTCGGTATAGTAATGAACGTTCAAAGGTGGGATCTTGAGTACTCCATTGACAAACTTTACGTCCAATAAGCTTTTCGCTGGGGCATTCGACTTGAATCTAATCCCCGATTTCTGCATTTTCGTTGCGCATTCCAGATTTATCTGCCCAACCCATGATTCCACTGCAGGGTACGTCGGGAGGTAACAGTTGTGGATTAAGTCGAGTAAATGGCTACAGTCTTGGCTACATCTTTCTTCAAGGCTTTGTAAATCTCCTGGAATCATCCTTTTAAAGAAACCCAATGCAAGCACAGGGAGAGACTTGGTACATTGATCGGGAATCGGAACAAGATCAAACAAACGTTGTAGAACACAGAAAGGGATTTGGTTTTCAAGCAATATCATGTCGCTCCTCAACTGGAAGAACGTATCCTTTGTGTGGAAGAAAGGATCGTCTCTACGTCTCAAACCCTTGACAGAGTACTTGAGGAGAAGCTCAATTATGAAGCAACCGTCGACTAACATCGTCTTTACTAGTTCATCACTGTTGAGATTGATTTCCTCCCCATAGAATTTTCGTACCTTTGGTTCCAACTCTTTCAGTGCCTTCACACACCTGTGCAAACGTGCTTCTACGTTTGGTTCTCGATTGAGGAGTGCATAGAGATATCGCCATTTTTTATCCTCCGTGCCTGTTAACTTGTGGAGAGGACCAACCGAGACAAGTTGAGGGAAGTAAGACTTCTCATTGTCTTTGGAAATGGTGTGTGGGACTCTGCAGATGCAATGGGGGACAGAAACAGTGTCCATTTGTTCTTTTATCTTCAGCATCAGATACGTCTCGTCTTCTTGTTTGATTTCAACTGACACATGATCTGTCGAGCGCGTTCCCATCTGTGTTCTACTTCCTGGTTCCATTCGTTTACCTCAAATTACTGCCGAATTTTCTGAGGACTGCTTTCTGCAAGCACAAATTTATAGTTAAATACACACTAATGTACCTGAACAATTTTTCAAAATGCTTGCTAGCAACTAAGTTACTGTTATAGCTAAAAAGTGACTAAGTGAGATGGTACAGATAAAGAGAAGAAAATTTACAACCTTGCTCAATCCCAGACAGCAATTTTTATGTTCCACCACCTTCTCTGCTACCCACTCGTATTCGAAAACCCTAAAATGGGCAACATAGTTTCTGATTCAACAAGAACTTTTCTTTCCGGTGTTATACATAATCGAAAGAGAAATACGGAAGAAAATGCAGGAAATGCAGGTTTATGTTTCTTACAAAACATGTGGAAATTTTCGAATGGAGTGATTGAGATCATTACGAAGGATCCGGCTGCTCTGGAGTCCAAACCTAGACTGCAGGAGGCAGTCCCATCTGGAATCTCGACTGCCTATCGATTTACCAAAAACTCTTGCTGGTAAGAGTCTACTCTTACCGTCAGAGTCCTTCAACAAATGTAAAACTACTATTAAAAATCCTTTTGGACGATTAAGATTGCACAGAATGCTCTCCTCAATTCGAACCAAGATTGCAAAGAAGTCAAATCCAATTACAACCGACTCTTTGAGCGAAACTGGATCGAGTGTTACATTTTCTTGATATCTTTTTTGTGGAGGTAGAGTTCTGCAAACAACTCAATTCGTAGTTCAAATACCAGTTTTCATGAAGAACAAGCAACATGCAAGTGCATGCTATGATATTGCCCCTCTAGTCCTAGTAATAATGTGTTGGGGCCCTGACCTAACATTTGTATTGTTCCTAACTTCCTATCCTTTCTGCATAAATAATGAATTCTTTTCAGATCCAAATAGAGCATTTAAAGACATTGTTCACAGTAAAGAAAACAAGTTGTCAAAGATATAGGCCTCGGATCCCGTGTCACTTCTTTTTAATTAATAATTAGGCTTCTCTACGGTTTGTGTTGGACTGTAGATAACAGTCTGTGTAATCTCATCCATCCAAAAGTGTTTTCAATAGTTAGAATTCGTTCAAAGTTTCTTCCGGGGAGAGTATTTTCTTCCTGGAAAGAGTTGTTTTAAAAGCTGGACCATTAATTGCTAAACGGTCGAGATGAGACTGCACAGACTTCTCTGCAATTCGACTGCAGAGAAGCCGGATCCTTTAATTAATTGCCTACAACAAGAATATTGAACTTACCTTGATCCGACAGAGACAAAATCCAGAGAAAAAGCATATGGCATAAATGTGCATGATTGGCTCAATCCATTTTGACCACTTCAGACTTGGGGGAAATGATCATGAGAAAACTAGCATATTGAACTGGTCCTTGCATCTAAATATATAGACAAAGAGGTCCAGTGGGCATCCAAGGTGACTTGAGGAGTTTGTTAGCAAAGAAGAAGCTAAGTTTTTTCTTTCCACAAAGAGCTGGAATCCTGTTTGGAAAGCATTTTAAATACCCCAAGAGAAAGCAAAGCTTGTTTGAAGTAAAGCTAAACTGATGCTTCTGAGAAAATCAAAGCACTAAGTACTATAGTAATGTCACATTAATGGGAATCAGAATATATAGTACTAGATTTAGACACACCACGCATCAAGCTGGAAGAATCAATAGGCTAGGTCAAAACATGTTACACGTTGATCGCAGAAAAACCAAAAATCTTCTTAGCATCTAGCAAGTGTGTCTAAGAAAGAAATACATGTCTCTGCTCGAGAAACCAATAAAAGTTGGTCGAGGTGTGTGGGATTAGTTCAGGTATGTCATATGTGTAAGCAGCTCGGACACCTGATTATAAAAGAAAAAGGAAGGGAAAAGATGTATCAAGGTATTCATTCCCATAACACATTCGTACATGAGGATTTAGCTTAAGCCGGGCATGTTTGATAGCCATTGTTTAGTTACGTATTTTTGTGTTTGGATCAAGACGCGAAGTATGTAGAGATTTACAGAGAAAAACAAACGAGTAAGCTAATAAGCAAGGTTTACGGAAGCGGATTGACAATTTTTCATTTTCCTGGCATTGAACACTGTTTAATCTTTTGTGATAGAGAGCAGGTCAATCCGCCTTTGGTCTTGAGATGATTCCACAATTGGGTTCTTGGCAGTGGATGAAAATTGAAAGGGAAGAGATAAATATGCTCAAGCCTCAAAAAAGAGCACTGTTCAGTGATCAAACACCAAATGATGTTATCCTGCAACAGTTCATTTGTGTTAAACTGGGAATCCTAGTATCTTCTGTTGGTAGCAAACAAAAATACTACAGGCAAAGACGGATGGACACGAATCTGAAGGTCTTCACAGAGCCCTTCTAACGAGTTCGATTTTGATGTTTTGACCCAATTGCCAACCAACCAGGGATCCAACTCAAACTAATTGGCAGGATTTAGTGAATTTGGATGCAAAATGAGTTCCGTGATGCACTTCATCATCTATTACAATTCGCGACCACGAGAGCACGTTAGTCACTCATCACTTCTAGCTAGGCCTCTAAAGATTGTGAGGGAGGGGAGAAGGAAAATTATTGATATTTCTAGCCAAATGTCATGAAAAATAGTGAGATTGGATGTGAAACACAAATGGACCAATGCATTTTTTCTAACCTTTTTTTAAATCTAATCTTCCTTTTCGCCCATTTTCACAATGCAAAAGCTTCAAAACAGCCTTCACTAGCTAAAATAAGTACTTATTTTTCAAGTAAGTTTTATTTTTTGAATTATAGGTAATGTATTGTGATAGAATAGTCTGTCTCGTAAAGCGAAAAATAAGTACTTAAAAAATAAGAGACATAGCAGAACGGGGCTAATGTGACCAGTAAAAACTCTTCTGTATTTTCCTCCATTCTCACAATGGGGAAAAAGAAAGAGAAAAGAGAGAAAATTTAAGAGAGGAGTGTGAGGTAAGGTTGTCTAATTAATCAAAACATAATTTGTAGCAAGTACGTGAAGACCTAAGACTTTGGGATTTGCTCCCTCGAGATCTCAAGTTCACTCTTGAATGTTGGGCATTGGAGCAAACTCATTTTGTCACCCTTAACAATTGATGCATCACATGGTGCACAACTTTGCATGCCGAAACTAGTGAGCACCTTATCAATATACGACTTTTATGATAAGCCAATATCGCTGCTTGCTAGTAAGATATATCGACACACAATACTAGAAAAAAAAAAGAATTTGCTCTCATTAATCTTATGATAAACTCTATCCTCTTTAGCCAATTAGCAGCAAAAACCCCTGATAATGATCAAATTCCTGCCATGCTCCAATCAAGTCAGCAAAGTACACAGCGATGGATCGATGATTTTGTTCTAATGTACGAAGTCTCTTCCTCAACTCAAAACATTGAATATGTTTGGGCTGCAGTAGTCCAAATTATTATACTGCACCCTGACTGGAATACCCCAATTACCCTTCCTATCTACAACTTCAGCTCAAGTTGTACCACGAGATGCCATCCCCTAGTCAGCAATCTTTTGTTTTTTAGTCTGTTTTTCCGACCATTATACTTCACCAGAAATCCAAAACGAATCCTTCCAAGAATACACCATTTTGGGTACGCCAGTTGCACACCGCATTACGTAAGACCCACCTCAAAGTTCTATACAAGTGATATTTGTTTAGAATACTTTTTCAGAATTCTTGTAGAAAATCAGCTTAGTCGGATATCAATAAGAACTTGAGCGATTAAAAATTGAATAAAGAACTGATCGAACCCTTACCGGAATCCGACCACCTGATTTTTTCCTCAAATTTCCTTGAAAATACATTTTAAATAAATCGAAGGTGTCCAATTATTTATGTGTAATAACAAACCCAACACCGCGGCACGGAAAATTTTTCAGTGCCGAGCGGGTACCACATGGTGTCCATTCGCGCATCCGAGTCGTCCATTGCGTATTTGAACGGCTCAGATTTGGAGAGAGAAAAATAAGAGAGAAAGCGTTGGGATGTGAGGAGAGAGAGAGTTTCAATCCGAACCGTCCAAAAGTGTATTAGATGGCTCGAATGCGGCGAGCGGGTACCACGTATGATATACCCGCTCGGCACTGAAAAATCACTCGCGTTCCACGCCCACTCTTAAAACAGTGGTTGTTTTCTATTGATAGAAACAGTGACGAAGGACGATGCCATCGATGCGTCCTCTGAAATTGTGCTGATACGATCAGAAATCCTTCCTCGAGAAATCCTAGGGTTTTCGTCACTGCATTTCCCTGCTACGTGAATCTCACAAAAATGGCCTTCTGGTGGCCGCTGCTCGTTCTCGGACTCGCTTTCGCCCTCTGTAAATTGTTGTTCATGCTCATTCCTCCCAATGTGCCTTCCATCGAAGTCGACGCTTCCGACAGTACCCCTCTCTCTCTACCCTCCCCTCTCTCTCTCTCTCTACATATATTTGATGGCCTTTTTTTCACTGTGTTTGTTTTTATGGTGACAGTGTTGGATGACGGAAACCAGACGAAGGAGAACAGCTTCATTTACGTGAGTGTCCGTTATTTTTTTTCCTCGACTTCAGTTTGTGTGACTGTTTTGATACTGTAATGGTAGGTTTCAGACTCTGTAATTTTACGTCGCGTAGTTGTTTTCCTCTGTTTGTTTTGGAAGATTAAAGATCGGATGGTAGAAATACATGCAATGTGAGTTATTGATCTTGTTTAGACGTTTGTGTTTATCGAATCTGTTTAGTTTGAAGAATGGATAATCAACTAACACGGGTGGTGAGACGGTGTTTGGTGTATTGGAACGGAATGGAATGCTCATTCCCTTGGATGACTTGTTTTCATATTTAGTTCGTTAACAAACGATGTAATGTAGCCAACTCCATTTTGTGAATATTATGGAATGTGATGCCCTTGATAGAGCTGAATGGAAAAAAAACAATTTTATGTAGCAAACCCCAATTGATGGGGACTTACGACTCTGTTTGGTTTCGTTTCTAACAAGTAATGTAATGTTCGTTGAAAATGGAATTGTAATTGGTGAATGATCATTTTGTTGGGAGGCCAAGGAATCAACCATTCCTTTCGTTTCCAAAATTATCTCATTGAGCAAAACACTCGTTAGTGTAATACATTATCCTTCACCAATTCAGGTGAATGACCATTTCCTTGGGAGGCCAAGGAATCTCCATTCAGTTCCTTTCCAAGTTGATTTCATTGAGCCAAACACTCTCTAGTGTATGACATTAAGAACTATTTAATGTGTTCCTTGTAGTTGACGTGATTTTCGTGTAGCTTTTATCTGTTTTCAGATTCAGGACAAGTGCTCTAAAATTTTCTTGATCTAGTTGGGACCTAATTAACTCACTTTCAAAATTTTGTGATGTTTAATGTTTCCTAATGAATAATTGGTAGAATCTCAAGATAACTTTATTGTTCATATTTTATTTGGGATTTCCATGCAGGTACCTTCGAAAAGACATACTGGCAGAGTTCAGTGCTATGAGCCAGCAACGATGAAGTACCTGGGATACTTCCCGGAATTGAAGCCGGATGAGGTGGGTCATTTCATGTCATTATTGTTTATGTAGCAGTGGATTTATGAAATGGTTGATTTGGGAGGCAATGTTTTTATTGATATACGAAAAGAGAGCCAAGTCCACATGCATGTTCTGCTAATTAGGCTGTTACTCTGGATTTGTGATATAGTTTATTGTTCGTCTTTTTGTTATTGGTTTGTTGTGGTTGAAGGTGATATGTGTATTTATTTCCGTGTCAACTTTCTCATTCTATCTTACAGAATTGGTGATGGGCTTAACATTTCAAGTTATTGGTGCAATTCTAGCCTTTCAATGTGGTGTGCTAGATTGCTGCTATCTTGTTGTGCTGCTGGTATAAAAAGTTTTCTAGTTTTAGCATGAACTCTTCTGTTGTGGTACCTCGGAGCACTTCATGTTGAAATACAGTTCTGTGGAATTAATGACCTTCCTCCAGTCATATACCTGCATTTTCACTACATGGATGACAAGATTCAGATATGAATTCACATTTACTGGCCTACTGTCCAAGGCCTGGGCTTTTTTTGCTTCTATGAGTACAGCTCCGGGCATCTACCATTAAACCTGCAATGATCGGCCATATTATTGCTATCCGTAATGTAAAAGAACATTTACCTATTTATATAACAGATGGTATGGTATTGCCTGAAACTGTGTTTCAATAATCATTTTCTCAGGTCAAAGAGCGTGTAGCCCAGGCAAAGAAGGCACAAATAGTATGGGCAGAGAGTAGTTTCAAGCAAAGACGTCAGTTTCTGCGGATACTTCTAAAATATATTATAGAGCACCAAGAGCTTATATGCGAGTAAGTACTATGATCTCTTTGTAGCCACGGACTTATTTTTCCCTTGATGAGTAGCTAATGAAAAGTGAGGATACATCCCAAAACCCGACACCCCAAAGATGCTTGAAAAGTAAATGAAGTCTGGTCATGATACATTAATAAGGTTGGACTATATTGATAAGATTTTTGAGCAACATCTTGGTTCATCATCAATGCTTTTTTGTTTCCTTTTCGTTTGTGATTTTTGTTTAGCTTGCTGTTAGTTATTGGGATCAAGGTTTCATATGTTACTTAGAGGTTCTTATGTAGAGGTTAGTTTGTCTTCATTCATGTCTCACTATTGTCAGAATCTCTTCACGTGATACTGGAAAGACTATGGTAGATGCTTCCTTGGGAGAAATAATGACAACCTGTGAGAAGATCACTTGGCTACTTTCAGAAGGGGAGCGGTGGCTAAGGCCTGAATACCGGTAACTCTAACCAACTTTTCTTGTTTTTTCTTCATTTGTTAAATCACACCAGACTAAATAAGTATACATATTCTTCTTCCCTTCAAATTGTCTGCGTACTACGTACTACGGTAATGAATTGTAATAGCTTTGTTGCAATCCCAATGATCTGTTCTTGGTATCTCGGCCATAAAATCAGTTCTTGAATTTATTTGTGACTCTCGATGCTTCTGTCCAACTACTGATTAGCATATGAAGGTGTCAGTGTGCCTTGTCCAAGACATCCATGTTAGCATGCTTTTCAGGTTTAAAATCACCAGAAGGAGCAAAACTTTTTAAAATTGTTGCCACCTCTTTCTTGAGTTTGTATTGCATTCTTATTGTGCAATTACACTCACGTTGCATTTATTTTCAAGTGCCTTGGTAATAGTTATATGCGTTCAGTTGCAGTTGCACTCATATAAAGCTGTCCTTTCAGGAAAAAAAAATCTAAGTTTTGTTGAATAATTGCTCACATTTTGTGTCTATAAAATATGCATGTCGGGAATATTAAAGTAAATGTCTGTTGTGATCGTCATGGGTTCCAGGTCCTGTGGGAGATCGATGCTTCATAAGACATCTAAAGTGGAATTTTACCCACTTGGTGTGATTGGTGCCATTGTCTCATGGAACTATCCATTCCATAATATACTGAATCCAATGCTGGCTGCAGTCTTTTCAGGAAATAGCATTGTGATAAAGGTATGTTATGGTCTGAACAATGGGAATAACATTGAGTTAAGGTGCATAGCTTCTTTGAATTAAGTTTCAGCTTCCAATCCTTGTATGTTCTGCTTTGTCTACCGAGAATAATGGATATCACCTGTCAATGTATTATGTCACACAACCAATGAGTTTCATTCAGCAGAAGTTTCTTTGAACAATGAAGAATCCTTTTTATGGTGATCCATAAATTAATTTGAGAAATGACTGAAAAGTGAACCATCTATGTGTGAGTTAGGTTTCTGAACATGCAAGTTGGTCTGGATGTTTCTACCTGCGCATAATCCAAGCAGCTCTTGCTGCTGTTGGTGCTCCTGAAAATCTGGTTGACGTAATAACAGGGTATGGACTTGTGAGTTGGTTCTTCTCCTCTTTCATTATGTAGTTTCATTTCAACCATTTTTTTGTTTTTGACTTGTCTGCCTTATGAACTGTATTGCAGGTTTGCTGAAACAGGTCAAGCACTAGTGTCTTCAGTTGACAAGGTCATATTTGTTGGATCACCTGGTGTGGGGAGAATGGTAATGTCTTCCTTTGCCCTGCAGGATTTCAAATTTTCATGCTAAAGTTTCACTTCAGTTTTATCAGTATGTTCATTCTACTGAGGCCTTAGGTACGACTGACCTGCAGCAAAAACTAGGAGGTGCTGTCCGGTGATTTATTTCGCTAAGGGACACCGTCTTCAATATTTAAAACCATCAACTCCAGCAAAATGGTCGTATTTTTTTTATTGAGACTCCTCTTATATTAAAGAGATTGTCATTTTTATATTGAAAGACAGGTGATAAATTATTCTATGCACCTTCTGAATCACAAAGGATGTTAGTTTGACGTTTCTGTTGTTTTTGTATCTGCTGTATTCACGTGAATCCACCGAATTGAATTTGTTTCTGCGTTGATTCATAAATTGATACGTTTTCATTGCTGCAGATAATGAGAAATGCTGCTGATACACTGACACCAGTTACGCTTGAGCTTGGTGGAAAAGATGCATTTATTGTTTGTGAAGATGTAGATGTACCTCATGTATGTATCATCACTTCTTATGTGGGGGACTAAGTGGATCTAAAATTATGAAGTAGATATGTATTTTTTGATTTCATTACTTAATCCTTTTAAAAAAACTGAGTTGCAATTTTGAATGCCACGATGTTTGATAAAACGTCAAATAACATCTATATGTAGGTTGCACAAATTGCTGTAAGGGCTGCTCTTCAGTCAAGCGGACAGAATTGTGCTGGGGCAGAGAGGTTTTATGTCCATCGGGACATTTATTCTTCATTTGTTGCTGAAGTAGTCAAAATTGTGAAATCGGTTACTGCTGTAAGTACGTTTGACGCACACTAATGTGAGATGTCTTTGCTTTCTTGATGGGGTCACATGAATTATGGTATGCAATTGACATTTGTATGAGTTCGGGTCTGGGATAAGAGACAACTAAACAAGCTTTGTAGGATATAGAAGTTGAGAGACTTGAGGTTGGCTACATGTTACTCTGATTAGGACTATGTTGCCTGCCTTGCCAACTTATTTACTCTCTTTTTTACTATACCTGTCTCAGTGGTTGCGAGGGCGTTGGAGAGTTTTTTAAGCATCATTTTATCGTTTGAAAGTAGGTATGCTTTTCCTTGGGAAGTGGGGGCCTGGGATTTTGAATGCTCAAGTTGTTTAATATCGTCTGGTTAATATTGTCAGTTTAAAAAAACGTTGTCTAATGATATCTGTTGAGGCAAATGGCTGTCAAAGAGAGTTCGTGGAGAGAGCAATCATGGACCTGATTTGAGGCTTTGCTATAGCTTTCCCACATCTCATTTTCATCAATATGCTTAACCCTGCATCATTGCCGTAACATGTAACTTGGATGTTATTTACTGTCGTCAGTCGCAATTCTTTGGTAAATACCTAATTATCTATCCATATAAAGAATGAGGTACTTTTTAGAGAAAAAACAAAAATTCAAGTACTGTCCCACTTTGGACGTTATGGATTCTTGTACTTCAGATCTAAGGCTGGTGCAGCAATGGATTTAAAAAGCTGTTGTTGGTGATGACATATCTGATCCCTTGAACAGCCTTATAACTTAGACTACATTGCTAACCCGTACTATTTCAGCTGGTTTTGGTGATGCTTGTCATTGGTATTTTGAGTATATTTAACTTTTGCTATGCACTCTGTAGTTTAAATGTCGTAGATGCTGGAGGGTCAGAACAATATGATCACCTGTAACTTGTTAGTGCCTAATTTCTGCCTATTCTTATGCAGGGCCCTCCACTGGTTGGTAAGTATGATATGGGAGCCATATGTATGCAAGAACATTCAGAAAAGCTTCAAATCCTTGTAAATGATGCCTTAGACAAAGGTGCTGAAATTGTTGGCCGGGGAAGTGTTGGCAATATTGCAGGTGCTGTTGATCAGTACTTTCCTCCCACTGTAATAGTTAATGTGACTCACAAGATGAAGTTGCTGCAGGAAGAGGTAGTTGAATTAGCCAGCAAACACCTTTTGTTGTAAAGACTTTATTGTCTTGTTTAGTGGGGAAGCATTTCATTTTCTTCTAACTTTTTTCATCTTTTCGTCTAAAATTATGTTTTGCGTGCTTGTTTTCTCCAAGATGTACTTACCTTAGTACTTCCAGAAAAGAAAATGCAGAACTTGTGTTTCTGGGGAATATAACATGATGGTTTGACTATGTCCACATGAGCAATGAGCTGAATCTGCAAGATTTATTATTCACTTGCAGGCTTTTGGACCAATCATGCCAATAATGCAATTCAGCTCGGACGAAGAAGCTGTAAAGCTCGCAAATGATTCAAAATATGGGCTTGGCTGTGCTGTGTTTTCTGGCAGTCAGCGTCGTGCCAAGAAGATAGCTTCCCAGATAGTCTGTGGAGTTGCTGCAATCAATGACTTTGCATCAAATTACATGTGTCAGGTAAACTTCTCTTTCAGAGGAGCCGAGCGAATTTTACTTTTTTTTTTCTTGCAGGGGATTGTTAATTTGTTATTGTAACTGGTTGAGAAGCCACTGTTTAGGGCAATGCTCGAAGCTTAGGTTACCTAGGTTGGAAATGCATGCCTAAATGAGGGCAAACCTCTTCACTGCAAATAGTACTGTAATGCTGGGTCTTAACCCAATTGACCCCTCCCAGCACCCATTGGACAAAACTAAAGCTGGATAGTGGTTTGAGTTTGCTTAAATACATTGACGGAATTAAGAGAATTTGTCAAGTTTTCTAAGCTAAGTTAGTTTTGGTGCGTGGTAATATTAAAGATTATACCATCTAGTTCGGCTATGAAAATGGGAGTAGAATCTGTAGATCATCTACTTGAGAGAAAATTAAAACCGATTTATCTAATGGGCTTGAAATGAGCAACTTGTTCGGTAATAGACTATATGCTCATGGTTCAAAAAGCTATGGGTGCTTCATCCTTCAGTTTGAAAGGAAGTCATTGCATGTGCTGGCATAATGATGCATACTTTTTTCCCAGTCGCTGCCATTTGGTGGTGTGAAAGAGAGTGGGTTTGGGAGATTTGCTGGCATAGAAGGATTGCGAGCATGCTGTCTCGTGAAATCAGTCGTTGAGGATAGATGGTGGCCGTACATCAAAACTAAGATACCAAAGCCAATTCAGGTGAGCTTTGACATTTTCACTTCAATTTTGTAAGATTCCCCCAGAAGCTAATTTTATCTCTTTCAATGCCAGTACCCCGTTGCGGAGAATGGGTTTAAATTCCAAGAATCACTAGTAGAAGCTTTATATGGCCTAAATGTCTGGGACCGTCTGCGGGCGTTGGTCAATGTTTTAAAAATGCTTTCAGAACCGAATACTCGCCCCAGCCCGAGGAGGACTGATTGAGAATGGCATGCCGTATGACATCATGTTTTTATTCTTATTTCTTTTCTTAGCTTGGTTTTGTTGTACTATTGCCACTCTCTTTCTCACTGTGGTAACTCCTCCAAGCCGACTTGTACATCCCAAGATGCTAATGCAGACAATTCGCAGCTGGTTTCTTTGACTGTTTCTCCAAGGAAATTATGTTTTGTCAAAGCACAATACTCATGCCTGAAATTTTAGGGTTTCGTCAATTTCGTATATTGTGCAAATGTGGTGTTTGGTTTTATCAGGTATGTCAACTTTCTTTTTCGCAAGGATCCACTAGGTCATAACTCCCAAGTACATTAATTTGACCATTTAAGTTTTGCCATTTATGCAATACCCTATCCCACATCAAGGGGAGCTGATACATTTTTCCTGGATATGTTGAACTTAGGATTACACGTTTGAGCCATATATAGTTTGTTACAGACAATATCAGAGCAACACTGGTTCTGTACCGCGGATGTATGGTAGAGGAATAGAGGTCCTTTGGCAGTGTGCCCTCTTAGGTTTTACTCTGTGTATGGGTGGTTGTCTCACACTGCTAGTCAGGAGAAGAAACTGGGCAACATAGCGTAACTTAAGGCAGCTCAAAGCAAGAAAATATGCCAATCCTGAAACTAGCATGTACAAAATCCCTTCGATATTCATCAAAACCAAATTTTGAGCTTTTACATCAGAAAGTGATCGGCTTGTCCCATGCCAGGCATTATTCGCACTTGAGTGCACGGGTGATTTCCCACATAACTTCATCACCATGTTCTTCAGTTAAGCTGCCACACCCTTGCCTCCTGCAGTTTACTAGGGCAACTGTGAACCTTTCATTCTCGAGTGCAGAAGGGTACATAATTTGTTCTTCCTGATATCAATGGATCCCAAGAAACTTGTTAGAAAGTAAAAAAAAAAAAAACACTCAAAACTCAAGTGTAAGAATTCATTATGAACCAAAAGAGAGGCGCTTATTTATTGATGGTGATGCAGCTACAAAGATATTCTTTCGCACTCCAGTGTTTACACAACAGAAAAGGCTACTGAAGTAGCAGAGAGAAGAATAAAGGAAGTAACCTCTCAACTTTTGGTAAAAAAAAAATAAAAAAATAGCAGATAGAAGAATAATGACGAACGCCAACATGGATATGAGCGAGAATGGACTAATAAAAAGGGAAGTGTGCATCAATATGCATCACCTGCAATTTAAATTTGAGGACTGCATGTAAGAGTAGTGTTCTCTTTTTTGCTTGGCATGAGTAGTGATTTTTACTCATTATATCTGTAATTTTTTTTGCCAAATTTATTCCCTACAAAACTGTGAAATTGGCCTTATGTTTGTTCAATTTTTCCTAGATGGATGCACATGAATGAAGGGGGGAAAACAAGAGTGCAAACAGTCAAAAGGGGTTGTGAAAATCAATTATCTCTATCAATAGTTGTCAAGATTTTACATACCAATTACAAACAAAATTACATATTATGATTTATGACTTACTCAATCACCAATTTCATTAAAACCAAGCAAATAATGCTTTTATAAGGTTGATAATGAACAAAATTCAACAAGGTCTAAATTGTTGCAAATATTGATGTGTTAACTACAAAGCTCAGTAACTCATCTAGACATAGATTCGCATTCCGGAAAAAACAGATAAAATGATGTTGAAGGCAGTAGTACCTCATGCAGTTCACAGAATTCATCAGGAGATATATGCAGCAATTCTGAAGCAGTGTGACCAGTGCACCATGCAAAAACTTTTGCACCCTCATCAGCAAGAGTTATCTTCAAGTGGAAAGTGCGCACTACTTCAGCTTCACAGCAACTTGAACGACAGAAGTTGCACTCAAAACTCCCACCAGGTGACTTGGTGACAAATTGACCACAAAGGGTATGTGAGAATCTTGTATTTACATGACAATGTTCGATTTGGTCCAGCCAAACTCGACATATCTAGAATTAGGAAAAGTAAAAGAAAGAAATAGTGTCAGGAAACAAGGGAGAACATAGCGAGTATACTATGTGACAACTGGTAAATGAAAGAAGGTAAATGTGAGATGAGAAGTTTACATGAATTATCAATAAAACTACCTATCAAATATTCCTGGAAATGAATTCACATAAAATATCAGTACAACTACATATCAATTAAACTGTTAGTGGTTTACAAGTGTCTCCTATTGAGTTTTTTTCCCACCTTTCATCTGCCCGCTTGCAGTAGGAAACAAGCACAAGCATAGAATACATGTCAAATTTTTAACGATCATTTATGCACAAGAGAGATAAAGATTAATGAAGTTGATACATAAACTTTGAGCCTCATACGCTGCAGACGTTTCATAGATCTTGATTTTGCCAGTTTTGATATATTGGTTGGGTGGAACAGAGATTTTGGTAGACCGTAAAATCATGGATGTATATTTCAGTTTGTGAGACAGACCAACAAAATCTACACTTCTAGACTAGGGTGGACCAGAGGTAGAAACACCTGAAACACAGAACAGGGTTTGCAACTTATTGTATGGTGTTATGAACTTTATGAAAGAACAAATGGACTACATATGACAGTAACCTAATACAGTAAAGTAGGAAGCAAAGAAACAGCACTCAAAAAATTCACACTGACGAACCAAAACTGAAATGTCAGTAACAAACATACATGTGTGCTGCTACTCTGGATAGATAAATCAGAAAGGTATGATAATTTGTGGAGACAGGACGAGTTTAGTAATGCTGGCAAACAACTAAGGTTAAAAAATGAAGCTCCACCATCATTCTCCACCCACAAGAGTTCAAGGCTGTCAAGAAAAAAAATTCAGTTAATGAGATGTCCAAATTTATCCTGCAAAAATAGGAGGGCAAAAATAGGAAGAAGAAAAAAGGGCCCTTGAAAATTAGAAAAGGAACTATTTCAGAGGATGATATACGAATTCAGAAAAGACTTGGGAGAAAACAAAATTATATATCTGCAGGAATATGTTTATATTACAAGGACCCACTAAAATATGGAATTTGCTCACCGTTTTCTGCTTGTCATGGAACAACTCAAGCCAGATACATACACACTGTGACCAAGGCCTACTCTCCCCATTGACCTGGGAAGGTTAATTTCAGGTGAGAGCTTTAAAAACGAACATGTACTTTCTCAAAAGAATAATCATATTATGGCATGCAGGGAAATAATACATTAATGACTACCAAAAATTAACAAAGTGCAGCTTAGCCCAAATTGCTCCAGTTGTATCTTCAATTCTCAAGGAAAAAACAACTTCTGCAGCGTCAGCTTCTCGATTGATGTCTGTAACAACACCATACAAGCTGATGCTAGTCATCTTGTCCCGAAGATCAACCACAAATGTCTGCAAGACTTCAACATGTAAGGCAAGTCAATATAAATAAGAAAAACTAAACAGTGGGGATAGCATATGACAACAATAAAGACTAAATGTGACTTGATGAGGGAATTTCAGAAATATTGTAATGATCATGGGCAGAACTGCAGATAATACCTTTGACACAATGATAATATCATTAGCATGTTTACTTTGTATGCATTTCTTGTAATGTTTACTTTGTATGCATTTCTTGTACCAAAGAGTACATACACCGATTCCTGACATTTCAAATGCAGCAATTGAACACCATGGATGTCTTAAAATGATAAAATGGAAATGTGCAAATATGAGCTTAAGGTGTTTACATGGGGGCAAGAATCATACAAAAGTTTTCAGGTATAATGCGTCTCTTATACACACAAGTTGATGGACCAGAAAAGTTGTTTAAAGGAATTAAAGAAATCAGAAAAACTAAAGAGATTTTCACCATATTTGAGTTTTAAAGATCACAACTTACTTGAAATGGATAATTACTGAAGTCAATGGATCCTTGAGAATCACAAGGCAAGATAACTTGAGAAACTTTGAGCCCCTGACTAGGATCTAATGTACTCAAGAGCTTTGATCCTTGGTGCCGATTTTGAGTCAATGCTACAGATACCTGAGAAACAAAGAAGTCAGCTCCTCTGAAATCAAATGATTCTTGTATATGAAACACCATGACATACTTGTTCTTCATGTTGCATGAAAGGCACCAAATATAACTGTGTAGCACTGCCATATTCAAGACAAATTTCTCCGCATGTGTCCATAGTGGTGTCAACAGAACTTGTGACAAATGGTCTATCAAGAGCAAGCATACTCCCCACACTGTATAGGGGGAAAAACGAAGCAAGAAGCAAGAAAATGAGATCAGGATGAGCATTTATGGCAGTGAAAGCATAGGAAATCACTGCACTATAATGGCCTACCGAAAAAGATGGGCAAGAAGGACCTGCTCGCCCCACAATAGAAATTTTACCCTGAAGCCATCATTATCGACAAGAATGATTTCTTTTCTTTGGACACCTCCATATTTTCCCTGAATTTCAAGTGACCCAATAGACGTGATCCTGCACATAATTTGGTAACGAGGTGTTAAAATGAAATCTTTCAACTACCCACTTTAGAAATGCTTCAATGAGAAACTTATGGGATTACAAATACCCCCAAAAAAGTCTCAGGAAACTGTCATACCTATGATAAGGAACTTACATATCCCATGCATACTCAGGTGATCTATTCTATTACATAGACTAATTTGGTCATGGCATAATGTTTACATTGATGTTAATATGAAAAGTTTTGTTACACAGTTTACTAATATGGCTGCAACTATCAATCAAAGATGGGTAAAAAATTGGACTATACATTGGAAAAGTAACTTAGAAGTTAATTCTCTATGAAGTTCGTGGAGATGATGTACATCTTACCTTGCATAGAGTGAATAAGAGATCCCTTGATTGACTGCATCAAGGGAAATGGAAGAAAAAGAATCAGAACAAAACTGGGCTGCTAGAAGCATGGCATCATCATCTTGATCCTGCATAAATGTGTAACCTTTGCATCAACATTGAATAACATGTAGACTCCCTAGTCCCTTCTTATGAGATCGCGAAAAAGTGAAGAAGCCACCTACTAAAGAGTGAAGAAAAATTAATCGATGAAAGCTCAGAAAATACCTCATCTAAGAGTGTGACGAGATGTTCAGTTGGCAGAAGTCGAGGATTACCGGATCCTCCAGAGCCAGGTCGAAGGTAGCATCCAGTAAGGAAAATCTCCCTTCCTTTCTTCAGAATCCCATTGCTAAGATCTGCCAAATTGTAAAATCTTCCATCGAGACAAAATGTAACACACCTCATATTAGCATCACATACGAAAATGATTCAGCAGAGGTACATAGCTGTAGCGGGTGAATACAGAAGCAACAAGGTGGCACCTAATAATGCATTCCAAAACCAGTACAGCCAAGGGTCCTGAGATTACTAATATAGGATTTCTCTGCTGGGGTCCACATATAATTGGTGGAGTCCCAGACAATCTGTTTAGCTACATGTATTTAGATTAGGATTGAGGGGTCATCCACAAGGAATCTAATACTCCCTCGGTCCCAAATTGTTAGTCAGTTATTCCGATGTTCCAAAATTTTGGTCCTTGTCTAAAAAAGGAAATAGAAATTTGATGATTTTCAAAAATATCCCTCACAAGCAAGTATAAGTGTTAAAAGAAATGATGTCATTAAATTAGAATGTAAGTGCAATCATTACATGTCTTGTTATAATGTTGGAACTCCCAAAAGGGACCAACAATAAGGAACGGAGGGAGTATGTGTGAGGTTTATTATTTAATGGGAATAAGGTTCAACATTTCCTTATGATTAATCTTTGTGTTTTGTACTTTTGTATAAATAGGGTTTTGAAGGAGTCTTGAGTGAGGTGAAGAAGATGTGAGGGAAAAAAAATATAGATGTAGGTATGGAGGCCGAACCATGTAAGCTGTGTTTCTCTTTCTTGTGTGTGTGCGTGTTTATTTTATGGGAACATGAGTTGGTTTTATGAGATTTGCATGGTTAATAATTCCCAAATCCCAACACTCTCAATTATGCAACTAGCAATACAACTTGAAGTTCACCGGTGACATCATATGAGAGTTTCTATTATTTTGTACTCACTTATTTTTATGAGCTGCGTTTTGATAACTTATAATCTCCTATAATTCTTGTGCTAAAATGACATACTTGAATAATAGTCTAACACTTTCCTACATCATTAAGACCTGCATCATGTATGCAATGCATTCATTCTCATAAAAGAAACAACAATAACCAATGTCCCTTCAAAATAGTAATGTGCCCAGTAGAGCATACAACAATTTACCTACGGTGGAGATACAGATCAATAGTGTTAGAGCTCCAAAAATCCCCCAAAGTAAGCATGTAGATATTTGTACCTGAAGGAGATATAAAATGACAATCACCACATCTGACAATACAAACTGTTAAGTTACTAGTAATCTCAAAAGCTAGGGTGCCCTCGCGCTTATTGTACCCAGACGATGTGGGATACCGCTTCACACCCTTCCTCACGCGCAATGTGCTCACTCGGCAACACCTACCGCGTGCAGACTAGAGACACGCACCCTACTCATTTCTGGTACCAAGCTTTGATACCATGTTAAGTTACCAGTAATCCCAAAAACTTTAAGCTATTAGGAAATGGGCCCAACAATGTGTATCAAGCTATTAAAAAATTACATCAAAATATTGTGCAGCAATGCATGCATTATCATGCAGTAACAAATCAAAATGAACGCTTCAAGTGGTAGATACATTGGTTCTCTATAATACAACAGCAAATAGGCCTCACACGCATTTCAAAATTCCTGAAATTTCTATCACCTTTGCAACGTTTTTATTCCGTTCACAGTTAAGGGGGACATGCTATGGAAATAAGAGATTTGACACACTTTAATTAATCTATAACCTAAGTTACCTAACCAACACGACATGACATGCGCTGTTTATTATAGCACAAGCACCATCACCAATCAAGTTAATTTGAAGATCTTCCTTAGATCTACAAAAACACAACTCAATTCAAGCAGTCAAAATTCACAACAATACTCAGACCTGCATACTATTATTCACCATAGAACAAAAAAATGAATGCAAGTACCTGGAAGAAGAAAAGCATCGACAATAACAGCTTCGAGAACACTATTCAACGATAAGAAATTCTTCTCGTAAATAGAATCAATCGTGACAGTGTTCGGAAGCTTTGCTCTCTTATGTTTCTTCTTCAGCTCATTAATGCATTCTGGCCGTTTCCTCGAAGCACCAATCTTCTGCTGCTCATTCCACGCCTACACGAAAACACCACATCAAACATCCATAAAAGTAGTTGTTCAACCTTTGTTTGAAATCATAGCGAGCTTCAAAATGTGCTGAAGTTTAATTTGTTTATGAGACAATATGATCTCAAACAAGCTTTAATCGAGCCGAACACAAGCCTATCTCGAATAGCTTGAATTATATTATATATGACAAGCCATATGAGCTGAGTAATAATAGCTTGTTCAAACTTGGCTTGAAAGCTTAACTAGCTCCCAAAAAATGTTTGATTAAAAATTCAAACATTTCGGCTTATCATGTATAAGACATTCAAGCTACTCGAGATCGACTTATCATGTAGTGTCTTATTTGAGCTTGGCTTAAAAGCTTAACGAGCTTCAAAAAAAAATTCAAGCTTGATTTGTTTACATATCTTGAACGAGCTTTAAACGTAGAACACGAGCTCGAGTAGATTGGTCCGTCAATCAGCCCTACATAAGCGTTCATAAAAAGCGCAACACAAATTGAGGAAAAATCTACAACTGGACGAACCTGAGAGAGATCGGAGAGTAGAATTGCGGCGGTGACTCCGCTCGAATAAGCAGTGCACATTTTGAGAATCCGAGACGCGGTCCAGGACCAACCCGGCCCGATCGACTCGTCTTGGTCGGGCGATAACACCGACTTCGCGTAGTCGATGAATAGAAGAAACGGATCTTCTTGTTCGTCCTCCACTCGGTGGTCTATGTCCATAGCCGAATCTTCGTGATCATCGGTAATGGAGCTAGCCATTGTGTTCGGAGCAACGTTTGAAACCCTAATTTTCGAGATTTTTGTAGCGTTTGAGGTGAGTTGTCGAAACCCTAGCTGGGGATGTGGAAAGGTTTGTGGCGGGGTTTTGTGGTGGCGGTGAATTTTTGTAGAGGTTGATTGAGCGGGAAAAAAGGTGTTTCTGGCAAATTGCATGTGCACCCCTTTAGGTTTGGGGAAATTTTGGAATTGTCCTTCTCAATTTCGTGGGGATTTTTCTTTGTGGTGGATCCCGCAGAATGTGTGGAGCGAAGGAGTGAAGGTGCCCCGAGACCATTGAATGATTATGTTTGGTTTTGGAATTTTGTTTGAGGAAAAAATAAGAGGAACAGGGAATGAAATTAAGCGGGGGAAGTTATACAGTGTTTTTTTTGGCAAATGCAGGGTGTTGCAGGCCAGTTTGCTCATACTTTGGATTAATTCTTACAATTCCTCTCACAATTGTTTCACACACTTGCGCATGGGGTGAGGTGGCCCCAAGAGTTGCTGACGATGGAAATTGAACCTGAGACTTTAGGTGGGAGCAAACTCTTATAAGTGGTAAGACCACCAGACCAACCCCTTCGAGATGTTATACTCGGTGTTTATAGTTAGACAATCTTTGGGCAACCATTTTTAGAGTCCTTTTGGTACTTTTGATGAGTTCAAAATACAAAACCTTCGGTCTAATTATTACTATTTTTTTTGGGGGCATTTTTGAGGAGTTCAAGATGCACATTCTTTGAGTCCAAAACGTTGTATTTCCCTTGAAGACGGTTTTTTCAAATTAATAAAAAAGAGTCCATTAAGTTAGTCCAAAGGCAATACGTCTTCTTTCAAATTTTTTTTTTAAACCTTTCGAGATGAAATAAGTAGTAATTGTCGTAGGCATTGCCATGTTAGACTCGAACTTCACCCCGCTAATTCATTTGATGAGTGTAAGGAAGAGTGAATGTCTGATTCATTTGATGAGTTTTTATTTGGTATTTAGAAATGCGATCCTGAGAAAATTGAAATATGTTACATATTGGTCGACCAATTAATTGTAATACATAGCTTTTAAAACTAATACATACAGTACATAATTTACCTTGTGTTCAATTGAATTTGTTTAATTACGACGGTAGGGATTTAAATGCACTAAAAGTTAGGTTGAGCATCACAAATATACCGTGTTTCATTACACTACGATAGCAGGTGTTATAAAATGAAAGAATAATCCGGATGGAAGTGACTAAGGCGGGACTAAATTAAGAGGGGGAAATACAAGGTATCATAATCTTATTCTACACTTGGTTGAATCCGGTTAATAAACGAGCGTTGCCAGTATAGTCTTGATAACCCCTCGCTATTAGACTGGTGAGAGTCACGAGACTATTAATCTCAACAACTATTTAAACCCTCATTAATTACAAGAGACCAATACAGGACATTTGAGCTTAGTCTCATCCAAGAAAACCAATTAATATCCCCACTTGAAGCCTGAAGGGTCAGTGCAATTGCCATCAGAATCATGTATGGTGCTTTTGAGACATTTCTTCCGTGAGTCCCACGTACAGATGTGAGATTTTGTGTGGCTATTTGAGGCCTGGTACAGTCCATGATTTCTTTCATGGACAGTTTCATGGATCCAGTGTCATGGTTCATTTTCGTGGCCTGATACAGACTATAACACTGGATCCATGAAACTGTCCATGGACAGTTGTGTCATGGATCCTATCATTTTTGTGGCTATTTTCTTGTTGTGGGGCCCACAAAAGGTCCTCTCTTTCATCCCATCAGATTGTAGACAGAGAAACTTGAAAGAGGTTAGTACTGCACATCTACTCATTCCCATGTTGAAAACTCCATGGCAGCCCCTTGAGAATTTTCCAGTCCTCAGTACTTGACACTTTAAACCATGTCGGCTCACAAGTTTCACACGTCCTCGACTCCTTGTACTAGCATCAGCTGTTCCTGGTAAATTTCACATGCAATAATTTTGTAAAACAGTTTGTCTGTGCACGTCAAATCAGAAATTCAGGGCCCGTTTGGTTCACATTGCTTGGTTAATTTCCATTGCTTATCAACTTTGTTTCGTGCAAATAAGCAATAACCGGAAAACAGAATTCTTTGGATACCAATTGCTTATGCTAGTTGTGTTGGAACTTGTGGCTCATATGTTGTGTATGAGAGGTACTAAGAAGTTCTCGTATAGTTGGTTGGGCCGAAGGCCCAAAGGTTTGGGGGGGTGCGGGGGGGATTATTAGGGTTGAAATAGAAGTCGTGACTATATATACTCTCTATTGTAAAACCCTATGTACTGTGATCATCAATAAAAACAGCTCCGCTCCCGTGGACGTACCCGGTTTGGGGAACCACGTATATTTCTGTGTCAATCCTTTACTGTTTATACTCGAATATTGTGTGCGTGTGTGTTTAGATCCTTACCGGTTGTTAGGTTTTCTTGTACTATTTGGTAACTAAGTAACCCAACAGCTGCCAAACAAGCATATTAGCTTATTGCTTGCTTTTGAGTTTTGAGAAATAAGCGAATGAGCATTGGAACCAAACGAGCCCAGGGATCGTTACGCGTCGCAGCAGGGTTTAAGGACATAACATAGTGATAGACAGGAAACAGCAAAGATGGGATTAAAAACTGCCAAATCACCATAACCAAAGTGTACCAGAATGACGGACACATACTTGCTTATATGGCCAACCCTTTTCCACATGTTCTCTTCAGATTTGGATTTTCTTCTCATTTTCTTGTATGTTTGATTTGTGCATGCCCTGGTGGACATAATCACAGAAAACCTGAAAATCGCATTATTTGAATGAGTTGATCTGGTGGCCTGCTGCAGAAATCTGGGCCATCATTTCTTTATGAAGCTTCAAGAAATCATGGGCATTTTGTGATCTATCACAACTGGAAATGTGCTGGCAGAAGAATTTCAAGTGAATAATTGCTCCAAACCTAAGAAGCACATAATTTTATCTAGTAATTATCAAAACAGAAGTTTTACTATGTGCATGACCTTATGTATGGAATATGGCATAGTCTAACTGAGCATAGGCTGAATAAATATTCACATATTCATAGAGCATACTCGAAAGTCGATTTTAGGGCCATTTTCTAGCTCCTAATTTGCAGAGCTTTAATTTATGGTGTATTTGATCATTTGAAACTAAGACTTGCGCATATAGAAGGCAATGGATAAGACTGAGCCATATGAAAAACGAAGGCATGGACTAGTTGCTCTCGTTTATGGACTAAAATCGGTTGTCTTGCCTTAATTACCCAGAAAGTGCACGAATTTAGGGATTTGAGGATGGAGAAACAGCTACTTCGTAAGAGAAAGCTTCTTTAACAAATTAAAGAAAAGTACTTGTACAATTAGCATTGGAACCCTTTCAAGTAATGTTTCCATGATAAACCACAAAGGTTGTGAGTCATGTGACCTCTTGCACTGTTTTAGAGAGATAGAAGGTATGTTCCTATATCACGCAAATAATCGTAGCTCAGCATTGTACGGAACCATCTGAAGAAAGTTGTCATCATTCAATTGGTAAAAGAACCAACTCGAAAAAGGGAAAAACTTTACAGTAACTAAAGTATTCTTAACTGATTCATCAAGTTTGGGGTGGTTAACATAATTTTACCGTTATGAGAATTTCGTGTATATAAGGGCATATGCTAGGAGGGTGGCAGCAATGAGTTCATTTTATGAAGACTCCCTCTTTCAAAGTCATCCATCACCCAACTTGTATTCAAAATTATACCAAAAACAAATATGGATGAAAACACTGGAAACAAGATTCTGATAAGGGAATTCGACGAAAACAAAGGTGTTGAAGTGGTAATGAAGCTTGAGAAGAGTTGTGAGACAGGAGCTCAGAAAGGGATGTCAATAATCAGTAACATAAGTGGTGATCCTTTAAGCAGGATTAGGTTCTACCATGTTCATGTAATGCTGGTGAGTGAATCCAATTATGAAACCTTGTCTCTCTTTTTCTGGGTAATTAATCATAAAGTGGTATGTTTGGTTTCATTTTGGTTGCTTCCATCGTATCTTTTACTGACTAAAAATCCAATGACCTACCTGTCTCTCTATTTCTCTACATGAAAGGAAACTCTTTGCCCCCTAAATGTAGTTATATGCATGTTTATATATGTTTGTGTGTGGATTTGGTACTAAAAGACTATAAAATGCTTGAACATGGAGAACAGGTTGCAGAGCTGCAAAAAAAGGGAGAGATAATCGGAATGGTTCGAGGATGCATCAAGTATGTGGGGACTAAATTTTGGGGAGGACATGTCAAGTTAGGTTGCATACTAGGCCTTAGGGTCTCTCCTAGGCACCGGTACCGTTTCTCTCTCTCTCTCTGAACTGAACTGAACTGAACTGAATTGATGCACCATCACCCCAATCTTATCATATTGAAACACTGATTTAAAGGAAAGGGTTTGAACTTTGAATGCAGAAGCTACAGTGGCAATTGTTCAAACGCAAATATGATCTTTAACAACTCTGTAATCCTATATTGTTGAAAAGATGTCAACCAAAATCACTCAAAATATGATGAGTTAATAGCATATGTCATATATGACTGCGTAATGTTGCAATAGCAAGGTACTAAATGCAGAGAAATAGACTCTTAGAGATGAGAAAAAAAAAATCAGGAGAATTTTTCTTTTATCTGTAGGCTTGAAATCATAGCAAGACGTATAAAGTATAGGAACCAAAATTTTACTAACCTAGGATTGAAGAGTCGCTGTAGTGTCTCTATCTACATATAGTTCATCACACTTAAGGGTAATTTTTTTCAGAAATGAACCGGTCTACTTATTTCTCATCACATGTCAATTAACCACCTATTTTGGTTTACAACTTCTAGAAACTATTTCAGAGAACTAAAAGAAAAAAAAGGATTTTTCATCCACCAGAAAGTTGTCTATTTTTACTCAGGCGAATGGGAATCGGATTGAAACTTGTCCAATCAATGGAAGAATGGCTGAAGAGAAATGGTGCACAATACACTTCCCTAGCCACAGAGGAGAAAAACGTTGCCTCCAGAAATCTCTTCACTCTGAGATGTAACTACATCAAATCCAGCTCATTAGTGATCTATCTCCAACCAGTTAGTCTACTGCCCAATAATCTAGCTCAAGGCATAACAATCGAGAGATTGTCCATAAATCAGGCCATCCCCTTTTACAACAATCATCTACAAGCCAAAGACATTTATCCTGTGGATATTGACAAAATTTTGAAGGAAAACCTTAGCCTGGGAACGTGGGTGTGTTACGTCAAAGAAGAGGGTTGGATTGATTTACATAACAAAGAGAAGACCGAGGACACCGTCGGTAAAACGGCAAGCTCTTGGGCTATTTTTAGCATTTGGAATAAATGTGAGGCTTGTAACCTTCAAGTAAGGTCTAATGAGCTAAAATTTACTCTAAGCAAAGCAAGAGTGAAGATAATCCCTTGCCTTAAAATGCAAAGATGTGAATCAACTGAGAGACCCTTTGGCTTTTTCTTACTTTATGGGATTCATGGAGAGGGAGAGAGGCTTGGGGACCTAATGGAATCTATATGGGGTTTTGCTTCAAGATTAGCTGAGAATGCCAAGGAATGCAAGGCAATAATGGTGGAGTTAGGGGTCTCTGATCCTCTGAGAGAATTTGTCCCCAAAAGCTCTACCATGTCATGTGTTAATGATCTTTGGTTTCTTAAGAGAGTCAATAGCCACGGTTATGAGGATGAAGATGATTTGGTTGCTAAGGGACCCATGGGGAATGTGTTTGTCGATCCAAGAGATTTTTAGGGTGACCTCAAATTCCTGTTCTGATGTGCCACAAACCCTCAAAAGGATAAATGCAAAACTTGGAAGTGCTGTCATTTCCAAGTCTATGCATGGTGATTAGCTTGTTCTTAAGGAGGATCCAGAACTTCTAAAGATGATGTCCCTGACTATCCCGATTCGGGATAGGATCGTTTCTTCGTGGTGCGTAACGCTGTCTCGTGTTATATAAATTCCTGGTCCTCATATAGGCTATGTTATGTAATGCTCATTTGGCTTTATTATGTATTCCTATCAGCTTTCTTATGTAATTCTCGTATCAAATTTCAAAATGTGCAAAGAGACACCTCCCTTGATAATTTTTAAGTATCAAGAAGACATTATCTACAAATCAAAAGAAGACCCTCATACATCACAAATGCACTCAAAGAGGAAAGGTTTCCCTTTGCACTAATACTGACAAACTCAACAAGCTGTAACCGCGGGGACACAATAAAACTCATATACACTGAAAATTGGAAATGTGGGAGATTAAACAAAGGAACATATTCCAAATTTTGAAAATTCTATCCTTAATCACTTTTTCTGTCACACTACTAATCGCTAAATCAAAGTTAAAATAACAGTCCAATATACACGCCAGATGCCCTCATTGGTTTGTAACATCGAATTCAACAAAATCTCATTCTTTTGATAACTCAGGTGTCCGGGTCAGCATGTGCACCTCAACCCATGCCGGGGCCAATCCTACCGCCTACTTGCTGGAGCCCAATTATATCGACAAAATCTCATTGGTGTGCCTAGATTTTGTCGTTAACTAATCAAAAAATGCAAATTGATCAATTGCAGTGAGTGGCAAAGTCACCATTTCAGAAGGTCCAGAATCCAAACTGAGAGCAACCATTTCCATTCCAAGAACCTAAATTCCCTTGCAAAAACCAGTGCTTGCAACAGCTCGTACAGTAATACCCACAAAGTAGTTGACAATTGCCTCAATTTGAACATGCAATGGAGAAAGAATTAAATTTCTCGTTGTCGCAGATTAATAGGTGTACAAAAGATCATCAACAGATTAAGGTAAAATCCAAGTGAGACCATGAAATCTCTCATATAAACAAAATAGCTTTCAAACTAGCAATGGAGTAGTGATTGAGCAGTTTTGTTTTTGCCAAGAACAATGAAAGCTATACAAAATTGAAATTAACGGACCAGTTACAACTTACACTGGTGTAGTGAGCAGCCGAGTAGTTGCTTCTCTCCTGAACAACCACATTCTCTCTCTCCCTCCCTCTCTCCTCGTCGGGGACGTCCCTTCGTCGGAGAGAATTTATTCTTTGCTGGAGTATAATGGGTTTGATAATGTGTGTCCAAGTCTATTTTCATAAAAACAAATTCACTTTGATCATCTCCGATTATGCATCGTTCAGAATTTGATCCAAATGATCTTTGATATTTTCTATCTTCTTCACAAGCTGTAAAACTTGAACGACTTCGATCATGGAGATCAATCGAGACAATATCACAAGGGAGTTTATAAACGCAACTGCGAATTTACTGCATGTAGCCTTTTGCTAACTTAAACCACAAATCTTATAAAAATTTGCTACCATACAACCTCAAAATGGCTATGAACTTCCAAAATTGTCCTTCCCTCCTCCAACAAATTAATTCGGGCAAATTTTTTTGAAAACCCTCTAGAGTTTGAATTTCGAGTTTTAGAATATGATATTACCTTCAATATTCAAACTCTAGAGTTTGAAATGTTGGCTTAATTTCAAGTTCCATAATCTGACAATGTCGTGCCAGATTTAAAATTAACTGACAAGTTTCGAACTCTAGAGTTTGAAATTTTAGTAGAATTCCGAGTTTTAGAATATGATATTGTTTTCAATTTTCAAACTCTAGAGTTTGAAATTGTGGCGTAATTTCAAGTTTCAGAATATGACAATGTCGGGACAGAACCAAGCTAAAAATGCAGGAGTGATGAGTTACCTCTTGCTGCTGCGATCTCGGCTCTGAAACTACATTATCCATGGCTCCCTCTTCCTTGTCAACTTCCATTTCCATTGCACAACCTTCCAATCCCCAATCAAAATGCACATTGCTCTCGTATGTTGGGTTAAAGACTTCTTCTTTACCAATGGAAGGAGAAGAAGCAATGGAGGTTTCCATTGAGAGTTAGGAGGTGTGAGGTGAGAGTTCGGAGGCGGGTGTCAACTGGGTTTATGGTGGGAGGTGGGAGCTCAACAATGGTGGTGGCTCCAATGGAACCAGTAGAACCAGAAGAAGATGGAGGGAACGTGGAAGGAGATGGAAAAAAATGGAGGGAACGTGGGTGGGTTATGGGGTATTGGGGTGTGTATTTTGGATGTGGTTTCATGTTTGTGGTTGTATGTAATAAAAATAGGGGTATTTTTGTCCATTTTTATAAGGGTATTTTTGTCCGAATATTATTTACTTAAAAACAAGTTACATGCAGTAAATTCGCAGTTGCATTTATAAGCTCCCTATCACAATTTGATGAATTCACGTTGCGGATCCAATACTGCAAGCTTCCAACGTCGTTTCAACCAACATCGCATAATAATAAAATAGCGTGCGGCGTCGTTTCTTCTGAACAAAGGTTTGATAGGGTGTGAACAAATCTATTTGGGCCGAGCTATTTGCAACCATAAATTTTCTATACGTAACCTGTTTTAAAATAAATCACTTTCGGACAAAAATGCCCTTTAAAAAAATGGATAAAAATGCCCTTAAGATTACTAAACATAACCCACTCATCTTCCTCCCTTCCTCCACCGGTTCCACCATAGCCACCATCTTCCTCCCCTCCCCACCATACCAGCCACCTCTCCCTCCCCCTCCCACCTCCCTGCTGTACTAGCCACCTCCACTTGTTCCACCACAGCCTCCCCTCCCCACCATACCAGCCACCTCTCCCTCCCCCTCCCACCTCCCTGCCGTACCGGCCACCTCCTCCCTACCGTACCAGCCACCTCCTCCCACCATACCAGTCACCTCTTTCCACCTCCTCCTCCGGAGGTTACGGTTAGTTTACAATCCAATTCTCTCACATAAATAATCACAGAAATTCCCCGACATAGTCGGATTCACATTTCTAAAAAATTTAGACAATTATAGATTTTAAAACTTGAAAATGTTTACAAATTTCAGATTCTAATATCCGAATACTTTATAACGCATCTTGAAGATGCGTAATGTATTTTTTTTTTTTTAAAACGGAGATTCTGATGTTAAAAACGCAAAAAATGCAAATTTCGAATGCGTCATGTTAGTATAACGCATTCACGAAATGCGCGATGGGAATGGTTCATCGGCGAAGAAATGCGAGTTCATGAAACTGGATCGGAAAACGATGAACCCATTCGTTTGAGGGTTCATCAAAATTTTGTAAACAACACACTAATGGGTTCGGGCAGGCGGGTTCAGAACAGAACCTTACACTCGAGAAGCAAAATTGCTGCTAAAGGTTATGTTGGAAATGGGGGATGGGGAGGATTTGGGATGATTCTGGTTATGGACGACAGTGGACTACCAGACACTACGGAAATCTTACTCAGGTCCGTAGTACGACCACGGTGGTTATGGAATTCTTACTCAGGTCTCTCTCTCTCCAACCACGGTGGTTATGGAGGATTTGGTGGCGGTGGTGGCGGCAGCGGCGGTTATGGAGGATTTGGGGTTGAGGGGCAATTTGGGAAGTTTATGGATATTTGTTCGGTTACGTATAGCAAATTGTTATAAGATTTGTGGGTTAGATTTAGAACAAGCTACGTTTAGGAAATTTGTGGTTGCAAATAGCTCGGCCCATCTATTTTCACATTAAACAAATTCATAATTATCGTCTCCGATCATGTATTAATCAGTACTCGATTCAATTGATGTTTAACAAGGATTATCTTCTAAACAAGTTCTTCAACCTGGACAACTTTGATCATGGAAGTAAACCGGAATGCGCTCACAATTTTCTAAACAAGCTCTTCAACATGTTTTCAAAGGACTTCTCAGATTGACGATGCGAAGTACCAACGAGTAAGAACGACGTCGTTTTTGGTATTCCTCCGGTGTTCAAGATGCGAGCTTTAAATGGAACCAAGACAACGCCGTTTAGACCAAGCTCGCGTCTGTTATATGCGTGTTTCTTGCCGAACACCAGTCGCCGTCCCCATTTCGCAAGATTCTCTACTACTCTCTCTCTCTCTCTCTGGGTGTGTACACATATTATTTTAGCTGAATCTTCATCCACAAACGGACATCAATCCTCTCCAAACTGATTCTGGCCTCACATTTTCAGATATACAAAAGCTTAATTTTTGTCTGGATTGAGTAAGATTCAAATGAGGCTATCGATTTCATCACTTCATATATTACCTAATTTAATTTAGGTCTATCTTCTTTTTCGGTACTTGGATTTTTGTTTCCTTTTTGCCACCAAAACTATAATTTTTCCTTTCTCTGGATGTTCCTCTATGGTATATCTCTCCGTGTTTGGATAAGTGTCCATATAGGTGAATTTGGAAGTCTTGTTGCCCTGTGTTTAGCTGCTGGATCTTTGGTTGTGTCGGTTCTCTCACAACAAAGCTCGATAGTAATATGAGCATAGTTGTTAAAAACCTACGATCTTACAATTTGTATCGTCTCCTTCAAAAACTATAAGTATCTGACCCGTAGACTTTTTGAGTAGAAATCCTACAAGAATTCAATGAGGGATCCTACAATTGGGTGTGTGTGTTAGGAAAAAGCTCCCTAGTTCTCTAATTGAGTTACGATCTCAAGATGTTGTTATGCAATCTTTGTAGTTAAACTATGTGCATACACATGGTTCTGCTACATGGACATGTTAACCAGTTCGCATTCATAGATAGTGCTAATAATATACCCATAGCACGAAGAGGATATCTTTGAATGTTTTTATTTTTCTTCTTCAAAATAGCAAATACAGGATGTTGCGTGATGGGCTAAAGGGTCACCGATTTGTTGGCCTCAGGGGAGAGTGCTGTGTAGAGAGAGGAAATGTAAGGGAGATTTGAAGTGAAGATCAAGACCGGGCTTTGTTGTTGATTGACGGAATTTAAATAGATAATCTGTATCAGGGAATTTCAAGATATTCTTTCAGCTGTCTCTTTTTATTGTCTTTTGGGGTTATGAATTTTTTCTTCTTGTTGATATGTATGCTTTGCAGAACTTTAGTAGTATCCAAACCGGAGCATGCATCCCCCTACAATGACGACTATCTTTTTGGAAAGAATCCTCAAGAGATACAAAGAATCCAAGGCATTAGCCAATGTACAAGAGATAAGCTAAAGTAGAGAAAAACTAAAACCTATACGAGAGATACTAGAGAAAAATATGCCCATTCTGGCAGAGCTGAGACGATAAAGATGTAGGTGCCTTATATTTCTGCTTTGAGAAAGCTTTTATCCTGACTTCAAATACATATGAATATATGATCGGCCGAATAACAGCCAAAGGAGGCTTATGAATGCCTCTAAACTTTCTAATAATCCTCTCTTGCCAAACAAAATAAACTGCAGCAGCAAAAGCAACCCTCCTTAGAAGATTAGGCCATTAGGGAGTAGTCTTCTGAGGCCAAGGGGCAGGGGCCTTGGGAATGCAGCAGAGATCAGGAATGGCAGCCCACAGTTGACTAAAGAAGGGACAGTCAAAGAGAAGGGACACTCTTATTATCAGATGTAAATTTCAGCTGCCTCCCTTGTTCTTCAATCATCAGATGCAAATTTCGCTGGATCTCTAACTGCTCATCATAACACCGCCGACTGACAAATATAAAATTCAGTATATGAATCCGAGAAAAATGGCATTAACATGAAATGCATGCATCTCTAATACTAGTAGTTGGTAAATTCTTTGCCAAACCCATTTTCGATCTAACTTTGGATTTGCCATTGGACTTACTTGCCAATCTTTAGCCACAAATGACTCAAGGTTTGGCAAGCCCGTTTTTCCCACATCACCTACAACGGTTGTCAAAATAAAGTTGTGACCTAACAGCTAAAATTGCACTTGTGCGGAAAAAAAAACCCATTAAGGCCTCGTTCTCTTGAACCTAACTTAAACTTAACTTAAATCTGGAAATTTTATCCTTATTTGAATTTTTTTCGTATTTATTAGTTTTGCTCCAAATTTTTGTGGGTTATTGATTTGTCTCGACGAGAGGACTTGGAAAAGTAAATTTTTTTTTTACTTTTACCCAAGTATTTTGAGAAATAACCACTTTTAAGCCAAAAAATCTCTCATCAAGACGAAACAATATCTCACAAAAATTTAGCGCAAAACTAACAAATGTGAAAAAAATTCAAATAAAGACAAAACTCCCAGATTTAAGTTAAGTTCAAGAGAATAAATCAGCATTGCCAAATTAAGAAAAAATAGTGAAATTGTTTTTTTGATGATCAACAAATGACTTTTTGTTTTGAAAATTTGGTAAATATAGCAAGAGATGATCTTTTGCCGAGTCAAAATTAAGCCCCTCCAGAAGAAGGCAAAAATAAACCCAAAAAATGTCTGTTTTGACTTATTTTTATCTTGTGTGAACTTTTTTTTGGGAGGCTTAATTATTCATCCTAAAAGCGTAATGGAGTTAAGATTTCATCCTCCCATTCTTAGAGCTTTATGATTTCGTCCTCCTATTACTTTTTATGCCGTTTTTGCCCTTTTATTGTTGTTTATCTATTATGAATTCATTTATACTATTGACCATGAAACTATTTATTAAGCCGCTGCGCGGACCAATTCATATAAGGATACTTACATGGTTAAATTACCATGACATTAGATGGTTATATTACCATGACATGCCGCTGCGCGGACCAATTCATATAAGGATACTTACATGGTTAAATTACCATGACATTAGATGGTTATATTACCATAAGTAATCTACATTCCAAAATTCTTGTCTTTATAGGCCGAGAATTTTAGGACGAAATCTTAAGTATTTAGGATGAATTCATAAGTATTTAGGATGTAATCATAAGTAATCTACATCCCAAAATTCTTGTCTTTATAGGCTGAGAATTGTAGGATGAAATCTTAAGTATTTAGGATGAATTCATAAGTATTTAGGATGTAATCATAAGTAATCTACATCCCAAAATTCTTGTCTTTATAGGCCGAGAATTGTAGGATGAAATCTTAAGTATTTAGGATGAATTCATAAATAATTTCATCCCAAAATTCTTGTCTATATAGGCAAAGAATTTTAGGATGAATTCATAAGTATTTAGGATGTAATCATAAGTAATCTACATCCCAAAATTCTTGTCTTTATAGGCGGAGAATTTTAGGATGAGATCTTAAGTATTTAGGATGAATTCATAAATAATTTCATCCCAAAATTCTTGTCTATGTAGGCAAAGAATTTTAGGATGTAATCATAAGTATTTAGGATGTAATCGTAAGTAATCTACATCCCAAAATTCTTGACTTTATAGGCCGAGATTTTTAGGATGAAATCTTAAGTATTTAGGATGAATTCATAAGTAATTAACCATGTAATGTCATGGTAATATAACCATTTAATGTCATGGTAATTTAACCATGTAACTATCCTTATATGAATTGGTCCGCGCAGCGGCCTAACAGATTCGCCGGACTAGTTTCACGGTAAACGGTCCAAATAATTAACCACAAATAGTTTCATGATAATTTAGCCATGTTCTATTGGCCAACTCGAAGAATGAATAAAAAATACGAAGATGTGGTCAACTTATCATGTTATATTCCTAAAAATAGTGAAAAGGGTAAAAATGGTAATTCACACAATAAAAGGATGAAATCATAAGCATGAAAAAAGGGGGGGATGAATTCTTACATAACATGGAAAAAGAGGATGGATATTTAAATATTCCCTTTTTTTTTAGTTTCTCATCACAATTTTTTGTTTTTTGATTTCTCTCATCAACGCGAATTAGAAAAATATTAAATTGGCCCGATATTAACAAGAGTTCAAAAAAATAAAAATAAGGTAATTTAAATAATTAAGTCAAACATAAACAAAGATCACCTTGAAAAGAGGCTTGAAGTCGTGATTTGACGGCATCGTTGTCCCACTCTAATGCGTCCCACCACTCGTGTTGGCCCATGATTTTCTTCAATTTAGGAGAGCTATTAGTGTCGATGGGGAGTTTTCTCAACTTCGGACAACCCACTATCTGTACTGCCAACAATGATTGCCAATACATAGGAACACCTTTAAAACAACTCCCGAATTCCGGTAAGAAACGGAGCGACAAAAACCTCAATTTGGGTAGAGCCTCGTATTCAATCTTTTCATCATCTGGAACCATCCCCTCAAGTCCCTGACAGTCCCAGATGTACAATCCTTCCAAGTTGGATAGTTGTTGAACCATGAATCTACTTGAGAATACCTGCTCAATTCGTGGACAACGTACAAGGTACAGTGTTGTTAGATTGGTAAAGCTGTTTAGATTTGGCGGTGTTGGTGGTAGCAATTGTCCCTCCTCCGTCTCCAAACAAAGAACGGACTTCAAATTCCTCATATCGATCAGATGTAAACGTTCTAAATTTGGAAAAGCACCCGTTTGAAGCCCATTTCTATTGGCAACGTTTTCAAGGGCGGCACATTCTTCAATCACGCAGTATCTTAACTCATAAGTGTTGTGCGCACCCACATCTGATAGAGAATTAAGTTTGTCTTGACCCTTTAATAGAAAGCAATTCGAACGGTTGAGTGCATCTTCTATGGCGGAGGGAAGGCCGCTTCCTATTTCTTCTCCTCCACTTACTTGATAACTCAAACGCCTTTTATACTCCTCTATCTGCCGTTCCATTTCCGAATCTCGGCCAACAGCTAAACCAAAAACTGTCAATGTCCTCTGTTTCCATGGTCTGCTATGTTGCAGGAAGTACTGGAGATTATCTACTCTCTGGAAGTCAAACTCAAGGGAAGAAAGTGAACTCAAGTCACTTAGTTCTTTCGCAACAATATCCGTACTCTCATTACTCAGCCCACCTGTAAGTTTAAATACTTCAATCTGAGAGAGCTTGCTTATCATCCCAACTGGGAGAGCCTCCAAATTCTTTTTTTTTTGGGTGAGTGTGGATACCATGGCTCGAACACTTGACATGACAAATGACACCACAAGAGTGCCACCACTAGCGAAGTCAAAGCTTTGGTGAGACTCCAAATTCTTGCAGCCTAAAAGGACTAGTTCTCGAAGATTGTACAATTTCAAGATGGAAGTTGGCAAAGATTTGATACCGGTGTGTGATAGATCCAAAACTCGAAGGTTAGGCATGTTGTCAAAGAATGTTTTTGGAATTACCTCTAAATTCTTATTTCCTTGAAGCAACAATGTCAAGAGCTCAGGACAGTCTGGCGATTCTGGCAAATTGCGCAAGTCATGATCCATAAACGATATTCTTGTTGCCTTTTTCCATTCTGCCTCCTCTGGCATCTTCTCTGAAGAAATTCCAGCTCTCACTAGATGTGTGGATTCTTCACCACCTTCTGGGGAAGTCATTGCCAACACCAAGTCTCGAACAACATCGTGCATCTTCACATGGTTATCAAAATGTTCATCACATTTTTCCAACAACGAAGCATCTATAAGAGCTTGCAATATTGCTTCTCCCTTATCACGTGCCTCTTCCAAAGTAAGTTTCCTAGAAAGAATACCCTCTGCTTTCCAATATTCTATCAATTCAGGTTTCTTAATGTTTGAGTCTTCTGGATATAGTCCACAGAACAAAAGACATTTCTTTTTTTCAGTGGTTTTTAATTGGTCATAGCTGACCTTTAGTACCTTGAACACATTTTCATTCAAGTCTTCAATGAAAGCTGTAGCAGGTGACCTCAATTCTCGTAAGAAATTGCTCCAAACATTCACATTTGCCTCCTTCCGTAACGCACCACTTACGACCTTTAGGGCAAGGGGCAAGCCATCGCACTCTTTGACAATGCTTTCAGCGAGCTCTTTGATGGCAGGAAGCCTTGCAACATCTCCCACATTTGTGTAAAACATCTCCAAAGCTTCCTCTTCTGACAAAACTTTCACCTTGATCTCTGTATATGTTCCCATCTTTCGACAAACTTCCAAATTTCTGGTTGTTAAAATCAATTTGCAACCATTATCCTTATTGGGATTTGGAAGCCCTACAACAGCTAAATCCAACGTCTCCCAAACATCATCTAAAAGTAACAAGTACTTCTTGCGGTCGAGTTCGTGAAACAATCGACTTGCTATTGTTTCATCAGAATCACCCCCATCTAATTTTATTTTTAAACGCCGTACCACTTCTTCTTGTACCATTCTAATGCTTGGAGATTTTGAGACAGTCACCCATATCACGTGATCAAACATTGCTTCAATTTCTGGCGTGTTATTCAAGAGTTGCAAAACTGTTGTCTTCCCCACACCGCCCATTCCCCAAATACCAATCTTTGGAGTGCTCTCATCTCGAATTTTATCCAGTACCATGCCCAGTGTATTATATGCTGATGTTGACAATGTTGAATCGGGGCCTGGCTTCTTCTCAACTATAACTGGTGGTGAATCAACAAGAAATCCTCTTTTGAACTTGGACTTTTCTAGGAGTACGTCAATGTCATTGATCATATTTACCACTCGCTTACCAAGCTCCATACGTGCAAATATGTCAGGACATAATCCCCCAACACATTTCTTCTCAACATTGAACTCCTGCTTTATTGTCTCAATCTTGTTTTCCATCTCCACCACCTCTGTTCTCCAAGCATCACATTCTTCTGTTGGAGTTTTTTGCATATTCATTATGTTGATTAGGTTAACAATATCATTTCTTTTGATTCCTAACTCTGATGCTTTCTTACAAAGCGCTTGCCAATTCTTCGACAATTTTCTGGCATAATTGATTCGTTTAGCAATAGGAGCCCATAAGCACTTCCCAATCTCGCAAACTGGTTGGGTGCAAGCTGCAGCAACTGCCAAATGCAAGCAAACTGATGAGTTTAAAAAAACAAAGTTCGATTGAAGTTTTTATGTTTTTAATGACAAGCAATGTGGTGTAAGTGTGCAGTTTGAGCTTGTTTTGTAAGTGTACAAAAGAAGCATCTAAAATTGAGGCCAGATTTTCTTTGATTTCTTATTCCTTCCCTATTATGACGTGGCTATTCAATTTAGCGTATCTATAATGCAAGATAATGAGCACGTGGATCTGTTTGGAACAATCATTTATCTTTAAGGTAAACAACTTGCTATTTTTTTAAGCTGAAAATATGCTTGGTAAAAAATCAAGTGTTGAATTCAAACAAATCGTTGGATACAAAAAGGTTAAAACTAAATTTTTTTATTTGTAAACTTTTTTCTTCCAATTTCAAATTACAGCAATGACGTGTTGTTGTAGTTGTTGTTTTTCTTGGTGGTGTGAGTGGTGGTAGTTTGGGGCAGCTCCACTAGTATTTTAGGGGTTCAAGCGAACCCTGAGTTAAATAAAAAACTTCTTTTTTTTTTTTTACATGTAATTTAATTTTTCTTTAGTATTGTCGGCAAAAGACCAATCGTTTGAAATTAAACTATATGAAAGTTCACTTAAATTTGTGAGTAACAATAATATAGCCCACCAAAAAAAAAAAAAAAAAAACGAAACTGATAGGTGCGCAATATCATGGATATAAGCGCCTAAGTAGGGCATTTTAGCGCGTTAGAGGCGCGGTTTATTTCATTTTCCACTTGATATCGTGCTTTGTCTTGGTTTTGTGTTTCTATTATTTTCTCAGGTAATAAGGCGGATTTAGCGCCAATGTTGGAATGAGTGGTTTCGAAGCCGGTTCATACGTTGTCGGGATGCCAAAGCTGAGTCGTGAACGTCGGGTGTGAAGCCCGTGAACAACTTAATTCGAATGGAAGGTCATATGGAGTCAAGAGTTTACTAATTGATCCACGGGCACCACTGAGGCAAATGATTTGCAATTCCATTGACTGGACCCAATATTTTATTAGTTGATGACAAAATGGTGGGCCATGGAAAAAAGGTTGAAGTGGGTTGGAACAAAAGGAAAAATAAAAAAAAGGGTTTTTCTCGGCCGTGAGAAGTATTTTTGAAAAGGCACGCACGACTTTCTACAGAGAGATGGGTATCGATACACTCTTGGGATGTATCGATACCGAGGCCACAGCGGAATCTTTTGTTTTCGTCGTTTTGTTTGTTTTTATTCTTTTTTCCGAATTTTAGGGGTTTTGTATAAATACCTTGCAAAACTCCGTTTTTAGGGTTCGAACTTTTACGTAGCAGCTTTCTTTTTACGTTCTTTTCTTTCCACAGCTATTTCCTTTGAAGTTTTCTAGTTTTGTTCAAGAACACATCTTCCGGTAATTCGTTTCAATTTTTGTTCTTAATTAAAGTTGTTCATTGGTATTCAATTAGTTGGTATCTTTCGTTTATTTTTCTTTCTCCCGTAATATAAGCATGATGCAATCTAGGGTTTCTTTTATTTCTTTCGTATCAATGAGTGAGTAGTCGTATAGGTAGGGTCGCGGGGTGATTAGCACGCCGTGATCAGTTCGGGCGCTGCTCCTGTTTTCAAACAATGAAAAAAAGTAATTTTAGGTTAATAAAGAACATTCGTAAGACGAACCCGGGACATCGTCGGAGCCCATGTGAACGGGGAATGGGGGTCCAAAACTCATTCTCCGCTGCGCATGGGTATACGGCGACCATAAAGGTTCGCATCTTTCGGGGTATCTTTTCCAAACTAAAGTTAAATGTTTTTAAGAGCGCTGAATGGAGCAGGCTAATCCGGACTAGTTACGAGTGCTATGAACCCTACGACCGTACCTCCTTTTAATTATCTGAATAGTACAATCAATTTCTTTATTTTAGTTGATCTCTCAATCAAACCGACAAGGGGTGCTACCTAAGAGCCGTTTAAACTATAATAACCCGAGTTTTTAGTCAACTCACGTTTCAGTCTCTGTGGATTCGACTCCGGACTTACCGGATATTGTGCTACGTCGGTCTCCGCCCTACGCTTGGGGCAACCCATTAATTTAGGACTAGGAAATCGTCAAGCAGAAACCAAATAAGTTTTGCAACCTAAAACCTTCTTAAAGCTTGGGTAACCCCAAAAAGATATTTTTAATTGAAGAAGTTGATTAAAACACGATTGCATAAACGGATGAAAGATTATTTCGTTAGATTCATCGAAAAGAACATGTTTGATATTGTTGATAGTAAAATTATAATTCAAAGCTGTCTAGATATGAAGAGTACTTGTGGTGGCATAATATCTGGTGCTAAGATTTTATATGAGGGAGTATTCAGTATTGTTTTGTGAAATAGTACGTGAACTCTACAGGTAAAGTGTGCTTATGGTGTGGAAAGTTTATTTGTAAGATTGTTGGTTTATAAAAAATAGACACTGTATATTGCTAAATTAAAGTTTATATTCTATTTAGAATTTTGTGTAGTCATTAAACTCTATATATTTTTGTCACCACTAAACTAAAATCTTGAAGCTCCATCTGATGTTGATAAGGTGGCAGTGGTGGCGATGGCATATATGTGGGTGCGAGTTTGGAGGTGGTTGTGATGATGATAATGGTGGTATAGGTGGAGAGGTGATGGGAATCACGACATGAAAGGTGGATCGTCAAGATGGTTATAGTGCGGTGTGTTTGTTGTTGGAGTAGTGATGGTAGTGGTTGCGTGAAGGTAATGGCGGTATTATTTCCAGTATTGGGGGAGAAGTTGTGGTAGTGGAGGCGCATTGGTGGTGTAGTAGAACTGGCAGTGGGGTGGAGAGATGGTGGTAGAATTGCGGAGGTGTGGTGGTGGTGGCAGTGGTGTGAGGGTGAGATTGTACTGACATTTCCACGACCACTGTTATGCAAAGTTATCAATCCTCTAACGGCAAGCATACCGTTTTCTCTACTAGGAACTGGTGTATATCTCAGTACTGTTTCAAATTGACTGTAACATATTTTATACAATTTTAAAATATGTACAAAAAACCAAAAAAACTGAAAGTAGAGGTATAAAATAAATTCCAACACTTTGATATATCTTAAAATTAATCCTAATAACAAATTAAGATGATTAACATATTATAGACTCCAAGTTTTGTTGAATTATCTTAAAATTCAAGCATTTTTTATGCAACAAACAATATATAATTTTTAAATTTGAAAATTGAAAATTGCAAGTAAACACTTATTTTTAAAGAACTTTTAGAGGAACAGGGCCTGAATGAGATTGGTTTTTAATTCTTTCTATTGCTTTGTATTTGTAATTGCAACATCGAATATATACAAGTTATACAACGGTTTTCTTCGTTATGACCTCGGGTGACTGAGATAGGTTATGCTCATGAGACGAATTGTGCCGTTGGATAGACGTACTTTGCGACGGGTCGTGCCGTGAGATATATCCTATGCCGGTTGACGGGTTGCTGATATGTTCTTGACGAATATCTTTGGGTTTGCAGGCCCTAGCAATATTCCTTACCAATACCAATTCGAATGATATATCGGGTTAATTTATGCGATACTCCATATGTGGTTATGCGATAAAGGGCCTGTTACCAATTCGAATGTAGGGCTACTAAACGAACCAAACAGCTCGAGCTTGGCTTGAATTTTGGCTTGGTCAAACTCGTTTGAAAAAAATATAAGCCAAGCTCAATCACATTTTTTTGTTTGTTTATGAATTCAAGCCAAGTTTGAGCATATGAGTGTTTGGCTCGATAGGCTCGTGAACAAAGAGGTCATTTCATAAATTATATTACAAATATAGGGGTAGATTTAATAAATGTTCCAAAATATGAGATCTACGCCGGCCTTTTATATAGATATTTTCACCAATTTTAAAGTACCATTGTATCCAAATAGGAAATATCCTAATGTGAGATATGAAAATTTAAGGATTTGAGAGTTTTTTATTTAATGAATGTAGCCAGTAACTGAATTTTATGTTTATGAGCTTTTTTGGCCTAGATTAATGATGGTAGTTCTTCTTTATGGCTTTAAATTAACTCCTTTTATTTTGGAACTTAACGAGTCTAGCTTGAAAAGGTCAAAATTTACGAGTTAAGCTCATGCTTGAAAGCTCGAGATTGGCTTGCATATTCTACAAGTCAAGCCAATCTTATCACGAACACAAAATCTCAAGTTCGAGCCAAGCTTGAACAATTAATCTTAAAAAGTTTCAAGCTTAAGCCAAGTTGAACACATGTAATAAGGAGTCAAGTTAAACTTGAGCAATACTGTGCTTGGCTTGTTTGGCTCGATGAGCACCCTATTCGAATGTAGATGTTCTTTTCTCACCTTTTCCAAATCAATCATATTCTAGCTTGTTAGTTAGGATTTATTTTAATTTTTAAACCAACTCGACTTAATCTTTTCTTCCGTAATTCCCTAAGTGCAAAAATATAGTAAATAAAAAAGATAGACAGATAATACATGAACTATATACAATTACCTTCAGCCATGAAGAGATAATTGGAAAACTATCTGAAAGAATAAGATGAACCTTCAACTATATCCTCCCAATAATTGAGAGAACCTTGACCTGTACATTCAGATTAGTTCATTTGGAAATCAGAATATGATCACAAATAATCATGATTGTTGTATGATATAGTACAATGAAAACTTGCCAATGAGTGCAATTAATGGTGAGTTTGGGGTGGCAGGTATGATGCTGGAGGGCACGAGAGGGTTAATTGGAGGGCTTTTCTAATGCTGATGATCAACTAGTGTGTGTAATAAAAATCAATTACGTTTTAAGGTTTATTGAAGACGAGGCATTTTGTACTAAATTAAACTTTTTTAGCGGGTATTGCGAGAAAACAATGATTAATATATGTATTTTAGTTCCAAATATAATCTCCCTTTAAATCATTGCACTATGTGACGTTTGTCTTACATGTGCAACCTTTAAAATTGTCATTAGCAAGTCAAAATATTACTACTACAAACGAAGGAAAATTTTGAATTTCAAATAGCAAAAGTGAAAAAGCAATTTTTTCGTACAAAATGGGATGGTGAAAATGATTTCACAAATAAAGTCAGCCATTTTACAAAAAATGTCCATGGAATTGTAGCACAAATTTATGGCAAGGACTTCGAACTAATATTCCAATAGGACCCGGATTTTCTAACTAAAGTCCAAACCCAGACTATATGGTGCTGTCGTATTTTGGTCTTCTATATTGACAATCAATAGTCCAAATCATTTTAAAACTCTTTCCGGCCGGTAAGTGAACTTTTCTGACCGAAAAGAGTATTTTAGCAAATTTGAACCATTAAAAATGGATGTTATGTGAAGACTGGTAATGGAGTCTAGGATTTGTAGATCTAGTAATATATTGTTCTAGTTAACTGGTTCATGCATGTTCTTGTTATTGAGTGTTGGGCTGCTGAAAAAGTGAAGAAATTAGACTCGACATCAGCTAGATCTGGTTTGTAGATAGTTGCTGTTTGAAACGAATACTACACCGGAGCAGCCGTAACGGCGATCGGCGCCAGTGGAGCCACCGTAATCAACAATCGGCCACCAAAAACTAGCCGTTGTATAAAATTTGGTATAGAAATTAGGTCTCCTTCATTTGGGTAAGAAAAAAAATGCTTTTGAGATGATACTGAAAAGAGACAAATTTATTCACGGTTCCGCCATGAACAAGTTCTTCACAGCGGCAATCGATCGTGCATGATCTGGTTTCACCATGAACAAGTTATCCGGAAAAGAGTTAACCTGGAAAAGTTTCACTACCATCCGGACCGTCCAATTTACTTTTAGATGGTCGCGATTGGCTCCGTAAACAGCTATTCACGGCTCTACCGTTAAAAAGATTTTCTATACTGAAAAACTGGTATACTATCACTAATCATTAATCATACTGACCTTGTTTGTGATCGGAAGCCTCAAGAAATACAGTTTGTACGTAGACTAGTTTTGAGTGTTTTTTTCAAAAGACAAGACACCTGATGCAACAAAAGTGAATTAATCCTTTTAAGTAATAAGAGATGTAATAATTAATCAACTGTTTGAATTGTTGGTTTTACTGAAGGAAAAAAACCCACAAAATTCCACATCTAGAGAAACTCGTACTAAACTTTAGAAATTAAAGAAGAAAGAGAGAGAATTTAGGAGCATATATGTATTTATTTGCAATATCTCACCAGAATTCATGGTATTTTTCACCCAAATTCGAGTGTCACTACCGCTGCAGAGATAAGAGCATGATTTTGCAATCTCTCCCCAGAATCCGGAGTACTACTGCACAGGGAGAGAGATGGGGGGGGGGGTTTGTGGATTTTTAGTATTTCTCATCAAGTGAAAAAGATGGTCACCCATTTGTTGATTTTTATGCAACCAACCGCTAAAAGCAGATATTGACTTATAGGTCATGCTATAGCACACACCCACGTACCATATCCATCCGCATAATCAAACTATTGAGAGGCGTAACCCAATCATTAAGAGGCATAACAAAACCATTGAGAGGCATAACCAAACACTTCTTTCAATTGTTATGCCTATTTTGTAAAATGTTACGTCTCTCAATGGTTTGATTACGTCTCTCAATGATTTGGTTATACGGGTGCATATAGTACGTGGGTGTGTACCGTAGCATTTCCCCTTGACATTTTCACGGAAGCTAGCTCCGTGATTCCCTTATTCTCAGAGCCGATCAATTTCGACTGTCCGTTATGGTTTTGGACGGTCCGGATTTAAATAAAACTTTTTTGAAAAGAGTTAAACTCTTCTCCGAAAAAGTTTTATTTAAACTCGGACCGTCCAAAGCCGAAACAGATAAATACATTCTCCACTTCGTGATTCACCTCCGAAAACAACTTTGTTTTCGTATTAAAGTTTTTAATTTGGCTTGTTTGCGGTCCAATTTTGGACTGCAGAGGTGCGGTCCAAGTGATCGCAGCCGTCGGATAAAGTTTTTAATTAAGGGTCCAGATTTTTTTTTAATTTATGACCGGTAATAAGTTCAACAAATTTGAACCATTGATTTTCAAGATGAACGGTTTAGATGGAACCGCACGCCCTTCTCTGCAGTTGACTCTAGAGAATCCGAGTTCAAAGTTTTTCTAGTGGCCCGCTTTTTTACCAACCCTGCTACACACTGATTTATGCACACAAATCGTGCACAGATCACGGTGGGGGACCCACTACGGGTATGACACAAACGATTCGAGCCGTTCATTAAATGTAAAATATTTTTTTAAAGGCCTCCGAAAAAATCAGCTCAATCCGATACCTATAAGTGCTCAATCCAAGCATCTAACTTTTCATTAAGATTTTCGGATAATGAAATGTTAGATGATTGGATTGAGCAGATATAGGTATCACATTGAAAAATGTTTTACATTTAATGAATGGGTAGGATCAATTGTGTGAGACCTGTAATGGGCATCACACTGTGATCTGTAAACGATTTGTGTGCAAAAATCTGTGGGTAGACTTACTGATCTAGTTAAATGGCTTCCACTCAACACAAAATGAAAAGTCTACACGTACGGACCAAAACCATACCGACAGGCTTGAGGGGCCCGCTCCGGATCCCGCATGGACGATCCAAACAGTTCAATAATTTTTAAAATAAAAAACCGAGTGGGCTCGTGGAAAAACAGCTCAATCTGATATGTAAATGTGCTCAATCCAATTTTTCAATTTTCATTTAGATTTTAGAATCTTGTAATCCGAATTTTAAGGTGCCTTCTGAAAACACACTCTGACCCCGTTTTGCTAAGGTAAATAATTTCCATTTGGGTATTGCAATTTGCAACTCTTCGATCATTTTCCAGCCCCACCTTCCTTTCCTTGTATTGTAACTCTTCACCATTTTCCACAACTGGGACCTCCAATAATTGTATCAGTCCAAACTACTTACTATTGCTTGTCCATTTGGGTATTGCTACTTCATCATTTTCCACAATTTGGGACCTCCAATAATTGTACCAGTCCAAATTACTTACTGCTATATTGTTAGTAGAAGTGATGATTTTTGGATTATTGACAAAATCATCAGAGTTTGTATATTGAGTTTTTTTTTTAAATTTTTTGGTGAAAAGGTATTTTGGGTAATTTATTTTAGTTTAGTTTCTCCACCTGAAGACTTAGGAGTTGATTTGTGCATTTCGTCACTCCAACTCTCGCAGGTGCACCCTGCTTGGCAGCAGTGCCGAGTAGGATTGACCGCTCAGCATCACTTGGCAGCATCCCCGCGAAAGGATCTAATTAATCTAGGCAGCTACATAGACATTTTGCTTTTAAGCGCAAGTCCATCTGGAGTGTGGAAAATGGGTGAAGAGTTAGGACAGTGAGGCAAGGCCAGAAGAGACACTCTTTATTACCAGATGCTAATTTCAGAGTTCATAACAAATTTTTTGAATCATAACAAATTTTTTGAACCTAAACAGTTGGTCTAGAGAAACAAATTCATACCATATGCCATAGATTTTAGGTATATATGACCATTTTTTAGATACTAGTTAAATTTTACTACGGGATATGATACGTAGTCCGACACAATTCATTCATGAAAATCAGATACACGATATGTATCATGGTTTGAAAACTAGATATATAGGAGTAGTTGGTAAACATATTTATTATTCCATTCGTGTCATGTTTCAAACTAAAAAATAAAGTATTTATGTGCATAATTTTTTAAATTTATTGCACTAATTTCAAGGATTCAATTTGATCATTATATTAATGCAGACAAAATAATTTAAAATGCTTTGTTTGTTAATTTAAACAAAAACACAATTTTTGGTTGATATTTTAAGATTAATCTCTCGTGGTCAATGCTCCTGGTAACCGTCACATAACCTTCTCTACCACCACACATTCATGCGGAAAACCAAAACTAAGTGTATAGACTCCAGAACATTGTTCGATGATGGAGGAGCTTCGGGCAACGTGTGACATTTCAAAGGAGCACTGAATAATCTCTCCTCCGATTGGGTACAAAGAATAGAACTCGTAGGTAAAGATCTTAATTGAAGCCCAAGAGGTTAGTCCGGTTGGTTGATGGATCTGCTCTTAGCCTCCTACACAATTAACCATGGTTTGATTCTTGAGCTCAGGCCACAATGAAATTATATATTTTTTGAATTTCTTAGTCTCGATGTGGAAAAAAAAAAATCCAAGCTATTTGAAGGCAATAGTATTATTATTATTAACGAAAAGACTGTCCACAAAGACATTGTGCATAGATTCTGTGCTAGCTGACTTGCCTTAGGTTATACAGTAGCTCGACGCGTTCTCTTGTATATGAGATTCAAACTTCCTTATCCACCGATGTGGGATCTTAGAGCGTCACACAATTGGAGTCAGATGACACAACACTTGTCGCACTTAAATCAAATATGTACTACTATTATTTTGTTGAACTCATGAAAGACTTTAATTTGGTAAAGAAATTTCAAAAATTATGCACGAAAGCATTTTAATTTTTTTATTAAAAAATTGCACCCCGTTTCGCAGGGGCTAGCAATTTGGAGGGAGGGAGTATTATTTTTCATTGTAATATAGAAAACTCTCTAAATTATCTGAACCAAACCATATGCTCCAAAAAGCAATAACTTCTCTCTACAAGGAGCTTTCTGATCAATTTTGTCTATCAAGACTTGATTCTGCTAACTACGGGGCAATGGATAATACATATTTAGGATAAAAAAAATTACATTGTCAATGCTTTTTGATAGATATTAGTCGAGATATCAATTTACTTTATGCACATTAACAACTGCTTAGTGGACTATATTAGCATTTTTCCATCAAGAATTAGTCATGATAGGATCTAGAGAAATTGCTTCTGTTTCTCACCCTTTCCAGGAATTTTGGAGAGTCCAAAAGTCACTTGGGGAGGAGTAATATTCACCATAGGAAAAGATTTCTGGTGCTTCGTAACTTACTATCTAATTTATTACTACATTAATGCATGGAAATCCACTACCTGTGTGTATTGAATTACGTATAATTAACAAAGGCTGACCCACTTGCTATATAGGACTGTAGTTCACAGCTTCTGAAATTGAATTTTCCAATCTGGGTTGAGTTGTTATACTTCTAATTCTCTCTACCACAAAGATTTGAGAGCTAGCAAGTTAACTATCATGATCAAAATTGGTCCAGCAGGGGGAATAAGCACTGGGAAGGCTTGGGATGAAGGGGGCCGGGATGGAATCGCACAGATTTTCGTTTCACAGGGAGACTTTATCAATTCTCTCCAGTTCCAATTTGTTGAGAATGGAACCTTGGTTCTATCAGAGAAACATGGTGGCCGCGGTGGCACCGATGAGGCCAAGTTCAGTGTGGTGAGTTTATTACATTCTTTGCAGAAGGCTAGTTTTTCCCCCTTTCTTTCTTGTTTTTTTACTTGTACTTTAGCAACCTTACAGTTTGACCAGTATTCTTATTTCAAAGGTGACCCTGTTGGGAATTAATCGAATTATGTGATTAATCTCACCAACACACAAACTCTCACAGAACCACATAAACAAAGGAAAAATAAAAAGTAAATAAAAGCAAGACACAAGATGTACAGGGTACTGAATCAAACCATGCAAAGAATTAAGTACTAGTTGAAATTTTAGAATTTTATCTTGTTGAATACTAATGAATTTGTTTTTTTTAAGTTCATATATTTTTACCAATGAGCTCTTAGCTCAGTTGGTACGACTCCCTCGGTGGAGGCATGGTTTGAGTCCCACGAGGGGTGGTTTGGAGTTGAGGTCTATGGATAGCCTCTGAACTTTTTGTGTATTAACATACTAACACCCCGCTAGGTTTGTTAATGGATCGGATTCGAAAAATCAGATCCGATTCGCAAACTTTTAGCAAAAAAATTGAATTTTTTTTTTCAAAAAAAAAATTATTTTCCAAAAAAATAAAAAATACAAGTTTAAATAAAAAATTTAAAATAAAAATACAACTTCTTAAACATTTTTTTGTCAAAGTACTCTTCATATTTTCTCTATCTTTTCGTTTATACATTTATGTTGCTTGTGACAAGCATTGTTTGATTGTAATTTCTTGTATAATATCAATTGAAAATTACGCAGCTAAGGCTTAATTATCCATCAGAGCTTCTAACTGGCATAACTGGATACCATAGCTCCGGGCGAATTGTGTCACTAACATTCATTACCAACAAGGGGATATATGGACAATCTGGAAGACTTGCTGGAAGGCTTAATCATCGTGATTCTTCCTTTGAATACAAACTTGGAGAAGACAACACATTTGGGGGATTTCATGGGACTGCTGACATATATCTAAACTCAATCGGGGTTTACATGAAGCCCATGACGACTCTGATCAATGTCAAAAATCCTAACTTGCATGTCAAAACTGAAAAGATTAGCCATTTAAGGGATGTTTAGTTTTACAAGTAATAGACAAATCGGCAAGCACAGTATTTCCAACCCCGTGTATGCAATCTCTCATTCAGAATTGCTAGTATGACTGCTACCAAAACTTTGACTTGAGTTCATCTGGGGAAAAAATTGTTGTTTTCTATTTCATTGGGGTGCATTCATTTCTGCTTCCAAAAACATGAAAAATGAGAAAGGAAAACGCAATTGAAATGTTAAGGAAGCAGAAGCAAGCATTAATGCAGATTATGATACTCCATGTTTGTATTAACAGCACCGAAGCAACTTCCAGAGGACTGTATTTAGTTAATTTATGGAATCTCAAGTACAGATTTACCATAATACTGAAGAAGCTTTTTCTTTTTGGCTATCGGTAGAAAATATTATTCTAGAAAAGAAAGGGATAGCATCAATTGGTGTGAACAAATTTTTTAAAGCAGTGTCACAAAAGTAATATCAAACATTGCCTCAACAAATAATAACTTTTTATAACTACTTGTAAAATAACGTAACGACAAGCGGATCCAAAAAAAAGGTGTTAGGGAAAAAGTGGTAAAAAATAGGCCAAGCCAACTACGTACCCCACTCCCACATCCCACATAATCACACACACTGTGTGCCCAACTTCTACTGAATAAGAAAACTAGGAATGATGTTTTCACAAGTGCTGAAGAACTCATCATAAATCCTTCAAACAAATATCTCTTGAGATTTGAAGATTCATACTCTTAACTGAGACAACTTATACTTGTCATGTTATGCAAGTACCATAAATAGCGCCAACCGAGGTTTTTTAAGTAAGGTGATATACCTTTTAGGAATGCTAGGTTAATTGATACCCTCAAGACATCGGTACATTCTTCAGTCCGAATCAGATATGTGGAAAACACATTATATATAGAACAGTTTCTCACACAACCATACCCCAAATTGATTGGGGAAGCATCAAGCATGTGTGCCTCATGCCCTCATTTGAAGCTTTTTCTTTACAGAAATTGATACCGTTCCCAGTAAAAAATTCATGACATAATTCTTGAGCTGGCTGTGCAATCTGGTGGGATGGTGGCAGGGAGCGAACTATTTCCTCAATATCACATACAAAACTAACGTTAGGACACACGGACCGTTTGAGTTCCGAAGATGCTATAATGATGATCGTGTTTGATTTTCAATTGGGACTAGGTAATGAATTTGGCAGATCTCATGGCATTTCAGGCACGTACCTTAGCCCCATTGGGATCTATTTAAAGCTTTGTACAAGCATATGATGTGTTGAAAACGCAAAAAATGAAAACATGGCTAAGCGCCTCTTCAGATGTGATTTATTTATTTATTGTAGCAATGAGATGATGTAGCTAGTTTTAGCAGAGTCTCTATTTGGATCTTCTCACTCTATTAGCTGTAACTACTTGATTTGGACATTTTTTCTCAATTTATCGAGTAGCATGGCTTAGCTACATGTGTGATGTAGAGCGGAGGGCATGCACGTGCTAGATCGGAGGTTGGGGAGCAAGACTAGCGCCGTTTTATTTAGTTTTAACCTCGCGTCTTCAACACCGAACGTTGGTGATCAAGACCGATATCGTTTTATGTAATTTCAACCTCGCATCTTGGAGAGCGGAGGTTTCGGACGATGACCGACACCGGCCGTTTTATGTAATTTCAACCTTGCATCTTGGAGCCCGGAGGTTGGGGAGCAAGACCGGCGCCATTTTATGGAGTTTTAAGTAACTTTTAACCTCGCGTCTTCAAGACTGGAGGTTGGGAACCAAGGCCGATGCTGCTTTATAAAGTTTCAAGACTACGGCGCCGTTTTGTTGACACAAAAAACCGAGATCTTGTGTTTCGACCTTTAAACCCCACCTTTCCACAACATTCCGCCACCGTACATTTTGGTCGCCGGCTGCCATCCTTCCACACCAAATCCTCTCTCTCATCACATCCAACATGTGCTCCACGGGTAATATAGTGACCACATTTTGTGACTACATCTAAAATATCACGTGAGTCGGCATTTTTGATGAGAAACATGATAGCTGTACGGGGCATCGCCGAATAAAAAAAATTACCATGTGACTACAAAGTCTACAATGATCTTCTCACATTTATGAAATCATTCATTGTCAAAGCAGTAAGAGAGCTTGGAACTCACAAAAATATATTCTCTACGAACCGGAGGCGTGCTATGTACTGTCCGAGCCGACATTTTTGGATGGTTGAGATGAGATTGCACAGCACCGTGCTGTGCGCAGCACGCTCCCTAGGTTCATTCTCTACAAAGGAAGGTCCTTGACCATTAAATGACATACGTTGAACATCATCGATCTGAGTCATTTTCAAGAATTTGAACGAGTAGTAGTACTCCATGAGTCACTTGGGTTGGTTTAATTAACTCCTTAATGAACAACAATCTGATGCTTCGTAAACTGGCCTGGTAATTTAAGGCATGGAAATCCATCTCTTTACATTCCATGCGTAATTTGCCTATAAAACCCCATGCAAGGCCGACCAACCAATCTTAGAGTACTGCATACACAAAGATAATTTGAAAGCAACTTATCATGATCAAAATTGGTCCACCACACTTCACTGATGATGGGAAGGCTTGAGATGACGGGGCTAGGGATTAAATTGTCCAGATTTTCATTGAACACGGAGAACAGGGAATTATTTCTCTCCAATTCCTATATGCCGAAAATGGAAATTTGGTTTCGTCAGATAAACATGGTGCATGGTGATCGTATTAGTGCTCCCAAGTTTGATGTGGTAAGTGATAATTTGAAAGCAACTTATAAGTACTACTATTTGGAATTCGATCTCCTAAAGGAGTACGTTGTTTATGTTATTGTGTCTCTTGTGTTCTTCCTTTTTTTCCCCTCGAGAACAATTAGCTGGCCTAATTTGCCCTGTTTCTGGTTTAAAATTACTGTTTATACAAAGCAGGTTACGCTTAATTGTCCATCGGAGTATATTACCGGTATAAGTGGTTGCTATGGCCGGAGCTACGTCTCGTATTGGCAGGATCTAATATTCTCAATAACATTTATCACCAACAACAGAACATATGGGCCCTTTGGAAGCCGTGGAAAGGACTCCGTTTTCCAATATCAACTGGGACCAGAACGTTCATTGGTGGATTTCATGGACGTGCAGGCCATCAACTTAATGCTATTGGGCTCTATGTGAAGCCATCGACAACTCTAAGCAATATTCTGGTGAAAGTGAAAAATGAAGCAGTCTAGAACCCGGATCAACTTTATGGTTTCATTACAGCAGCAGGAGGATCGGTTGTATTAGCAGTTTCTACATTTATGCACTATTTGGTAGACACATTTGAAGTTAAATCATAATGTAATATTGTCACAATGGATTGAATAGTGGGATCCCAGTGAACTGAAGCTCTTCAGGCAGCTAATATTTTGCATTCTAGACGTTTCGTGCTACATTGTGTAGGCCCGCAAATCTTATACTATATGGTGTCCTGTTTGATTCGAATAAATTGTTTTTTATCATTGCTGAAGTTGTTTTGTTTTCGGTTTTCTTCTGTGCAGAGAAGGCCGAGCAGGAATTCTGGGCTGATTTATCCTGGGGACGGCGGGGCAATAACGAACTGCTTGCACAATCTGGGCAGAGCCGCGAAAAGTCTTAAAGAAAGCGACCTAGTCCGCGACTCAACCCAGACGCTGTTCTACAATTTGGTATTCCGTATTTCAATAGCATAATCTCAAGGTAATCCGTTCTTGTTTTTTCTTACATGAGCAATGTTAAAAATCCCAACTTGCTTGTCAAAACTGAAAAGATTTAGCCATTTGCCTTCGCAGCATGCTTTGGGGTTGTTTAGTTTTACCGGTAGACAAATCAGCAAGCACAGTATTTCCAACCCCGTGTATGCAATCTCTCATTCAGAATTGCTAGTATGACTGCTACCGAAACTTTGACTTGAGTACATATATGGGGAAAAAAATGTTTTCTATTTCATTGGGGTGCATTCCTTTCAGCTTCCAAAAACATGAAAAATGAGAAAGGAAATTGCAATTGAAATGTTAAGGAAGCAGAAGCAAGCAGTGCAGCTACATCATTCATTATGGAAGCCTTCCATCTACGGTAGAGCAAAATTATGGTAATCATAAAGTGGTATGTCTGCTTCCATTGTATCTTTTACTGACTAAAAATCCAATGACCTACCTGTCTCTCTATTTCTCTACATGAAAGAAAACTCTTTACCCACGAAATGTAGTTAAATGCATGTTTATATATGTGTATGAGTGTGGATTTGGTACTAAAAGACTATAACATGATTGAACATGGAGAACAGGCTGCAGAGCTGCAAAAAAAGGGAGAGATAGTCGGAATGGTTCGAGGATGCATCAAGTATGTGGGGACTAAATTTTGGGGAGGACATGTCAAGTTAGGTTGCATACTAGGCCTTAGGGTCTCTCCTAGGCACCCGTACCGTTTCTCTCTCTGAAATGAACTGAACTGAACTGATGCACCATCACCACAATCTTATCATATTGAAACACCAATTTAAAGGAAAGGGTTTGAACTTTGAATACAGAAGCTACAGTGGCAATTGTTCAAATGCAAATATGATCTTTAACAACTCTGTAGTCCTATATTGTTGAAAAGATGTCAAACAAAATCACTCAAAATATGATGAGTTAATAGCGTATGTCATATATCATGGACAAGAAGTGTCCAGTGGAACTTATGGTGTATTGGAAAATGTACATATCTATAATGTAAACCACTTTCCCATTGCTCTTTAATGATATCTCGTCGTCGTTCTCGGTCCTTCAAGATTCCAACATCAAGTTACCCAATAGAGATATATTTGATCCAACTATGATAGATTTCATATCAAATATATCAAGTAATGATGTATTGATATATTTGATCCAATGTTGATACATTCGTGACAAGATATATGGATATTTGATTAAATATTGTAAATGGCAGACCTTTATGAGCGAAGCGTATGCCTTTATTAATCCAGTTGGTTCCACCAACAGGCCCTGGCGGTGATCTTCAGAAGTATGTGGAAGGATTAGCTGCTTGTGAAGATGTCCAAGCATACGTACGACAACCATTTGGCAAAAGGCTGAAAGAAGATGAAAATTGGAAAATGCTAGCAGGTAAGTTCTCTTTGTCAAGGTTAGCATCCAGTGTCCCTTGAGAGGAAAAAGAACATGTATGTCAAGAGGTGTACACAGAACTATCATTAGGATGGGAAACAAAGCGGAAATAGTGGGGCGCACACTTTCAAAGTCCCATCACCCACATTTAAAACAAGTGTGGTGTGTTTTGCTTTTGAAAACTGTGACGACCCGCCCTAGGAGGATTTACATAACCAGTCCAAATGAAGATTATATTACAAACACAAAATCAAAGATTGACTACGTAGATTATGGAACCAAACGCCCTTGGCAAATTACATGAGGGAGTAGTTCTGTACAAAAGAAAAGTACCAGCCACAGTAGGTCACCACCACAAATGAAAATCACCACAAAAGAGTCAAAACGGTGATTCTACTCCACCACTTCTCGGCTGCAGGTATATGGAAATGAGATCATGAGACATGTCTCATTCCTCATTTCCCCTTTTAGTTTGCAGCCTAATACTCCTACGAGGCACAAATGTGGCTTTCGCCTGTGCCATTCTCTGCTTTCTCACTCTCGACTGTTCCTGTCCTCCAACTCTCGACGGCAGTTCCTCTTTCAGATGTTGCTGTTCCACCTCTCTCAACTGTTCCCTTTCCTCGTGCACATCCAGTTCGTTGGGTAAGGCCGCATCTTCAAAATCAAGCACCCCAATTAAGTGTTCCCATTGAGCACTATAGTTTTCTGAAACTTTAAATAGAGAGGGCAGTTGTGGCGTCAAATCACAAGACGGAACTCCATCAACAGGAGTACAAATCCTCTGCATAATTAAAAGTATAAAGGAAAAAAAAACTTGTTAGGAGGAGAAAATGTGACACATATGCCTCTCGTACGAGGTGGCACACAAGTGTTGGGGTCCACATACACATGAGGGGAGTTGTATGTGTCACAGTTGTTTCCCTTTAGGAGATACACTACAAGATAAAATTTGAATAGTTCATAAGATTTAATACTTGTGGGATCTCGCGGGCCATTTTCGTATCTATGCACTAATTGAGATGATCAAACTCCCGCGTATTTTCGGATCTGATAAGAGAAGTGGTCCCATTTTCGGATTTTAAATTATTTTTCTGAACAGTTGGTCTAAAGAAACAAATTCATTAATACTATATGCCATAGATTTGTTATTAGGTATCACCATTATTTTGTGTGTTTGGGTCTGTCGGGCGGGTCCTTTTGGGCCTGTTTGTTTTTCTTGGGCTTTATTGTTTATCTAGGTAACGGATGTGCTTGATTGCTGTATTCTTAGGCTCTCGTTTTAGACCTTTGGGGCTGGGCTTCGGCTCATGTGATGTACTGTCCAATTTTTTGTTGGACTTCCCTTTTTCCTTTCCCCGTTTTTAATAAATTTTTGCCTATCAAAAAAAAATAAAATCTTACCATTCTTACGTTACAGGATAGGATACGTAGTTCGACACAATTCATTCATGAAAATCAAATACACGATATGTATCATGGATTGAAAACTAGATAGGAGTAATTGGTAAACATATTCCATTCGTGTAATGTTTCAAACTAAAAAATAAAGTATTTATGTGCATAATTTTTTAATTTATTGCGCTAATTTCAAGGATTCAATTTGATCATTAAATTAATGCAGAAAAAAAAATTTAAAATGCTTTGTTTGTTAATTTAAACAAAAACACCATTTTTGGTTGATATTTAAGATTAATCTCTCGTGGTCAATGCTGCTGGTCACCGTCACATAACCTTCTCTACCACCACACATTCATGCAGAAAACCAAAACTAAGTGTATAGATTCCAGACCAATGTTCGATGATAGAGGAGCTTTGGGGTACAAAGAATAGAACTCGTAGGTAAAGATCTTTAATTGAAGCCCAAGATTAGTCCAGTTGGTTGATGGATCTGCTCCTAGCCTCCTACACAATTAACAATGGTTTGATTCTTGAGCTCAGGCCATGATAAAATTAATTTTTTTATACATGTATTGACATGAAAAATAGGGTGTTTAGATCAAGTACTTTACACACATCGGATGCCGTTGATTCCCGCGAGGGCCCCCTCGTTTTTTTTTTATAGAATTTTTGGGCGGCTCGGATCGACCGTCCGGTGGCCGGAGACTGCCCGGCGCGGCCGTCGGTACAATTTCCCTATGCCGGGCGTCGGTACCTATAGCACTACTCTACAAAGTGGTAAAAAATAGCCCAAGCTAGCTAGCCAACTACCCACTCCCACATCCCACATAATCACACACACTGTGTGCCCAACTTCTACTGAATAAGAAAACTAGAAATTATGTTTTCACAAGTGCTGAAGAAGTCATCATAAATCCTTCAAACAAATATCTCTTGAGATTTGAAGATTCATACTCTTAACTGAGACAAACTTATATTTGTCATGTTATGCAAGTACTAGACATAGCGCCAGCCGAGATTTTTTAAGTAAGGTGATATACCTTTTAGGAATGCTAGGTTAATTGATACCCTCAAGACATCGGTACATTCTTCAGTCCGAACCAGATATGTGGAAAACACATGATAGAACAGTTTCTCCACAACCGTACCCCAAATTGATAGGTGAAGCATCAAGCATGTGTGCCTCATGCCCTCATTTGAAGATTTTTCTTTACAGAAATTGATACCGTTCCCAGTAAAAAATTCAAAACATAATTCTTGATCCAACCATAATGCAAATTGAGCTGGCTGTGCAATCTGGTGGGATGGTGGCAGGGAGCGAACTATTTCCTCAATATCACATACAAAACTAACGTTAGGACACACGGACCGTCTGAGTTCTGAAGATGCTATAATGATGATCGTGTTTGATTTTCAATTGGGATTAGGTAATGAATTTGGCGGATCTCATGCCATTTCAGGTATGTACCTTAGCTTTACTGGGATCTATTTAAAGCTGCGTACAAACGTATGATGTGTTGAAAATGCAAACATGACTAAGCGCCTCTTCGGATGTGAATTTTTTGTTTTTGTTTGTAGCAATGAGATGATGTAGTAAGTTTTAGCAGAGTCTATTTGGATCTTCTCACTTTATTAGCTGTAACTACTTGATTTGGACATTTTTTCACAATTTATCGAGTAGCATGGCTTAGCTACATGTGTGATGTAGAGCGGAGGGCAAGTGCTGGATCGGAGGTTGGGTAGCAAGACCGGCACCGTTTTATTAGTTTTAACCTCGCGTCTTCAACACCGAACGTTGGTGATCAAGACCGATATCGTTTTATGTAATTTCAACCTCGCATCTTGGAGAGCGGAGGTTTCGGACGAAGACCAACACCGTTTTATGTAATTTCAACCTTGCATCTTTGATCCCGGAGGTTGGGGAGCAAGACCGGCGCCGTTTTGTGGAGTTTTAAGTAACTTTTAACCTCGCGTCTTCAAGACTGGAGGTTGGGAACCAAGACCGATGCTGCTTTATAAAGTTTCATGACTACGGCGCTGTTTTGTTAGACACAAAAAACCGAGATCTTGTGTTTCGACGTTGCGACCTTTAAACCCCACCTTTCCACAACATTCCGCTGCCGTACATTTTGGTTGCCGACCGCCATCCTTCCACGCCAAATCCTCTCCCTCTCATCACATCCAACACATGCTCCACGGGTAATATAGTGACCACATTTTGTGACTACATCTAAAATATCACGTGAGTCGACATTTTTGATGAGAAACATGATAGCTGTACGGGGCATCGCCGAATAAAAAAAATTACCATGTGACTACAAAGTCTACAATGATCTTCTCACATTTATGAAATCATTCATTGTCAAAGCAGTAAGAGAGCTTGGAACTCACAAAAATATATTCTCTACGAACCGGAGGCGTGCTGTGCACCGTTCGAACCGACACTTTTAGATGGTTGAGATGAGATTACACAGCACCGTGCTGCGCACCAAGTTCACAGCTAGCACGCTCCCCAGGTTCATTCTCTACAAAGGAAGGTCCTTGACCATTAAATGACATACGTTGAACATCATCTGAGTCATTTTCAAGAATTTGAACGAGTAGTAGTACTCCATGAGTCACGTGGGTTGGTTTAATTACTCCTTAATGAACAACAATCTGATGCTTCGTAAACTGGCCTGGTAATTTAAGGCATGGAAATCCATCTCTTTACATTCCATGCGTAATTTGCCTATAAAAACCCATGCAAGGCCGACCAACTGATCTTTAGAGTACTGCATACACACAGAAAGATAATTTGAAAGCTACTTATCATGATCAAAATTGGTCCACCACACTTCACTACTGATGGGAAGGCTTGGGATGATGGGGGTAGGGATAAAATTGTCCAGATTTTCATTGAACACGGAGAACAGGGAATAATTTCTCTCCAATTCCTATATGCCGAAAATGGAAATTTGGTTTCGTCAGATAAACATGGTGCATGGTGATCGTATTAGTGCTCCCAAGTTTGATGTGGTAAGTGATAATTTGAAAGCAACTTATAAGTACTACTATTTGGAATTCGATCTCTTAAAGGAGTACGTTGTTTATGTTATTGTGTCTCTTGTGTTCTTCCTTTTTTTCCCCTCGAGAATTAATGTTCCAATTAGCTGGCCTAATTTGCCCTGTTTCTGGTTTAAAATTACTGTTTATACAAAGCAGGTTACGCTTAATTGTCCATCGGAGTATATTACCGGTATAAGTGGTTGCTATGGCCGGAGCTACGTCTCGTATTGGCAGGATCTAATTTTCTCAATAACATTTTTTCACCAACAACAGAACATATGGGCCCTTTGGAAGCCGTGGAAAGGACTCCGTTTTCCAATATCAACTGGGACCAGACTGTTCATTGGTGGATTTCATGGACGTGCAGGCCATCAACTTAATGCTATTGGGCTCTATGTGAAGCCATCGACAACTCTAAGCAATGTTCTGGTGAAAGTGAAAAATGAAGCAGTCTAGAACCCGGATCAACTTTATGGTTTCATTACAGCAGCAGGAGGATCGGTTGTATTAGCAGTTTCTACATTTATGCACTATTTGGTAGACACATTTGAAGTTAAATCATAATGTAATATTGTCACAATGGATTGAATAGTGGGATCCCAGTGAATTGAAGCTCTTCAGGCAGCTAATATTTTGCATTCTAGACGTTTCGTGCTACATTGTGTAGGCCCGCAAATCTTATACTATATGGTGTCCTGTTTGATTCGAATAAATTGTTTTTTATCATTGCTGAAGTTGTTTTGTTTTCGGTTTTCTTCTGTGCAGAGAAGACCGAGCAGAGGAGGAATTCTGGGCTGATTTATCCTGGGGACGGCGGGGCAATAACGAACTGCTTGCACAATCTGGGCAGAGCCGCGAAAAGTCTTAAAGAAAGCGACCTAGTCCGCGACTCAACCCAGACGCTGTTCTACAATTTGGTATTCCGTATTTCAATAGCATAATCTCAAGGTAATCCGTTCTTGTTTTACAGCAGTTTTTCTTACATGAGCAATGTTAAAAATCCCAACTTGCTTGTCAAAACTGAAAAGATTTAGCCATTTGCCTTCGCAGCATGCTTTGGGGTTGTTTAGTTTTACCGGTAGACAAATCAGCAAGCACAGTATTTCCAACCCCGTGTATGCAATCTCTCATTCAGAATTGCTAGTATGACTGCTACCGAAACTTTGACTTGAGTACATATGGGGAAAAAAATGTTTTCTATTTCATTGGGGTGCATTCCTTTCTGCTTCCAAAAACATGAAAAATGAGAAAGGAAATTGCAATTGAAATGTTAAGGAAGCAGAAGCAAGCAGTGCAGCTACATCATTCATCATGGAAGCCTTTCTGAATCTATCCTTCCATCTACGGTAGAGCAAAATTATGGTAATCATAAAGTGGTATGTCTGCTTCCATTGTATCTTTTACTGACTAAAAATCCAATGACCTACCTGTCTCTCTATTTCTCTACATGAAAGAAAACTCTTTACCCACGAAATGTAGTTATATGCATGTTTATATATGTGTATGAGTGTGGATTTGGTACTAAAAGACTATAACATGCTTGAACATGGAGAACAGGCTGCAGAGCTGCAAAAAAAGGGAGAGATAGTCGGAATGGTTCGAGGATGCATCAAGTATGTGGGGACTAAATTTTGGGGAGGACATGTCAAGTTAGGTTGCATACTAGGCCTTAGGGTCTCTCCTAGGCACCGGTACCGTTTCTCTCTCTCTCTCTGAAATGAACTGAACTGAACTGATGCACCATCACCACAATCTTATCATATTGAAACATCAATTTAAAGGAAAGGGTTTGAACTTTGAATACAGAAGCTACAGTGGCAATTGTTCAAACGCAAATATGATCTTTAACAACTCTGTAATCCTATATTGTTGAAAAGATGTCAAACAAAATCACTCAAAATATGATGAGTTAATAGCGTATGTCATTTATCATGGACAAGAAGTGTCCAGTGGAACTTATGGTGTATTGGAAAATGTACATATCTATAATGTAAACCACTTTCCCATTGCTCTTTAATGATATCTCGTCGTCGTTCTCGGTCCTTCAAGATTCCAACATCAAGTTCCCCAATAGAGATATATTTGATCCAACTATGATAGATTTCATATCAAATATATCAAGTAATGATGTATTGATATATTTGATCCAATGTTGATACATTCGTGACAAGATATGGATATTTGATTAAATATTGTAAATGGCAGACCTTTATGAGCGAAGCGTATGCCTTTATTAATCCAGTTGGTTCCACCAACAGGCCCTGACGGTGATCTTCAGAAGTATGTGGAAGGATTAGCTGCTTGTGAAGATGTCCAAGCATACGTACGACAACCATTTGGCAAAAGGCCGAAAGAAGATGAAAATTGGAAATTGCTAGCAGGTAAGTTCTCTTTGTCAAGGTTAGCATCCAGTGTCCCTTGAGAGGAAAAAGAACATGTATGTCAAGAGGTGTACACAGAACTATCATTAGGATGGGAAGCAAAGCGGAAATAGTGGGGCGCACACTTTCAAAGCCCCATCACCCACATTCAAAACAGGTGTGGTGTGTTTTGCTTTTGAAAACTGTGACGACCCGCCCTAGGAGGATTTACATAACCAGTCCAAATGAAGATTATATTACAAACACAAAATCAAAGATTGACTACGTAGATTATGGAACCAAACGCCCTTGGCAAATTACATGAGGGAGTAGTTCTGTACAAAAGAAAAGTACCAGCCACAGTAGGTCACCACCACAAATGAAAATCACCACAAAAGAGTCAAAATGGTGATTCTACTCCACCACTTCTCGGCTGCAAGTATATGGAAATGAGATCATGAGACATGTCTCATTCCTCATTTCCCCTTTTAGTTTGCAGCCTAATACTCCTACGAGGCACAAATGTGGCTTTCGCCTGTGCCATTCTCTGCTTTCTCACTCTCGACTGTTCCTGTCCTCCAACTCTCGACGGCAGTTCCTCGTTCAGATGTTGCTGTTCCACCTCTCTCAACTGTTCCATTTCCTCATGCACATCCAGTTCGTTGGGTAAGGCCGCATCTTCAAAATCAAGCACCCCAATTAAGTGTTCCCATTGAGCACTATAGTTTTCTGAAACTTTAAATAGAGATGGCAGTTGTGGCGTCAAATCACAAGACGGAACTCCAACAACATGAGTACAAATCCTCTACATAATTAAAAGTATAAAGGGAAAAAAAAACTTGTTAGGAGGAGAAAATGTGACACATATGCCTCTCGCACGAGGTGGCACACAAGTGGTGGGGTCCACATACACATGAGGGGCGTTGTATGTGTCACAGTTGTTTCCCTTTAGGAGATACACTACAAGATAAAATATGAATAGTTCATAAGATTTCATACTTGTGGGATCTCGCGGGCCATTTTCGTATCTATGCACTAATTGAGATGATCAAACTCCCGCGTATTTTCGGATCTGATAAGAGAAGTGGTCCCATTTTCGGATTTTAAATTATTTTTCTGATAAAGATTCCAGGATATAAAACAGCAGGTGATATAAAACATCCACACAAAACATACACAAAAAGCTTCAAGGTTCAAAAATCAATTGATAAACACGAAAAATATATACTCCATTTTAGAATAAAGGTAGAAGGGAAATGAACCAACCTTAACCGCCCAAATCGCAGTAAAAAATAAGAGATCGAGAGAGAGAGAGACGGAGAGAAAATGCAGAAGCATATACCAATGGGATTTTCAGAAACAGACTTTTCGGATTCAGCTCTTGAGTTTGGAGAACTGTAGTACTAGCTTTCTTAATAGAGAGAGCTGCACTGCTTTGAAATTAGGGTTGCCCTTAAAACCTATTGTGCGGAGAGTCAAGGAAGCCAGTAGGCGTGAGACACATACCCTTCAAAGTTCGAACGGTGTACTCCTGTTTTTGAAAATTCAAAAAGAATTTCATTTTTAATAAGTTTTTCATTAGATTGCTAAGACGGATATATTAGAAAGGATGATACAATTGCTTCTTTGCTTGTTAATTATATGTATATGACTACTCTTTATCTGTTGTGAACCTTTATTTGGAGGTTGACTCCTAATATTCTAATAATAATATTTAGACGTAATCCCCTCCGATTTCACCGTCACAGCACCTCCTCGAGTGGGTTTTCGTTTAGCAATCGAGCATTTCTTGGGCTGGGTGATCTCTCTTTTAAATAAGCACTGGTGTTGAAGGGGTTTTAGAAGATGGTTCACAGGTATAGGTCCAGGCGTGAGATTCGTTTTGAGCATCAGAGAGAGGGAGAGAGAGAGACGAGATTGTGGTAAGAAGGAGATGAGAGGGGAAAAGTTAGCTCCGTTTTTGACCTAGAAATCATGAGATTCTGTGGGTTGTAGAATCGAAGAGAAGGAGAGCGCAGAGAGATTCCGAGAAAAGGAGAGGCCAGAGAGGTAAGTGAATATCAAGAGCTCTAACCTAGGGAAATTCACGAGCTCTAACCTAGTGAATTTTATTAATTTAATTGCATAAATTGATATAAATCTTTGGTCTGGAATAAAAAAAAAAAAATTAATAAAAAGGTATTTTATGTGACTGTTGATACTTAAAGTTATAACAAAATCACCTCTCTTTCTTTTGAACCGACAATTTTCATCTCCAAGCAGCGGTGTTGATGACAAAGGAGGTAAAGCTGTAAAACAGAACCTTTATGTAATATAAATTGGCGAGGGCCAAACATCAAACCAACTGATCTCAATTAGGCACATTCAAATAATGGGTTTTTGAATTTATTGACCAGTTTGGACTTGATTGGTCTGCTCTTTCTTAGTCAACAAACCCATCCTCTTCTCGGTCAATTTCATCCAATCTTGTTTTCATATTTGAGAACTAAGACATGTCTCAAGTAATAAAAACAAAGGCAAAAAACCATATGGGACATGTCTCATTTTCTAACTCACAAATTAATGGACAACTATTATACACTATATGAGGCATCAGGCAATGTCACTTCTTCTGGATCGCTCAATTTCAAAACTGAAAGCAACTGAGACATGTCACAAGTCATGAAAACAAAAGCAAGTGAGGCATGTCCCAAATCATCAATGGGAAGTATTTAAAACAGGATTTTCCATCTGCGTGGGATTGTGTAAACGATTCAACGCAAGTCGATTAACTAAACTACGCTTCATTAATATACACTAAAGTGGCACCCATGGGTAGGGTGCCAGGTACAAAAGAAAGGATTCAGAAATGAACCACTCGGCTGCAGGTATGATTATGAGACATGTCTCATTTCTCCCTTTTTTCGACCTCAGATTATAAGAATCCCGTACACCTACTCTCGCCGGTTCCATTCCCCGCTTTCTCACTCTTCTCTGCTTTCTCACTCTAGACTGTTCCCCTTCATCCACGGTCGCATGATCTTGAATAAGCAGTTCCACCTCTCTAAACTATTCCCTTTCCCCATGCACATCCAATCCGTCAGGTGCCGTATCTTCAAAATCAAGCTCCTCTCTAAACTGTTCCCTTTCCTCATGCATATTCAGTCCGTCAAGTGCCGTATCTTCAAAATCAAGCTCCCCAATTATGTGTTCCAATCGAGCATCCCAGATTTCTATGGGTAGTACCTTGTTCCAGTCAATATCATGCTGTGGACCCTTGCGATGTAACATTTTTTTTGAAACTTTAAATAGAGAGGGCAGTTGTGGCGTCAAATCACAAGACGGAACTCCATCAAATTGTCGGGGGCAACAGTCTGGCCGATAATTGGCAAAAATTCTCCCATGGAAAATATTGGTTAGGGACTTCTTGAGTTTAAGATGTTTCTCCATAAAGGACAAATCAGGTGGGAACTGCACACTGGTAATTGGAGAATAGTACAAATACAGAAAAAGCCACATTAATAATAACTTGAGTAAAAAATAACAAAAGCTAGGGGATAGTCGTGGATAGTCAGACATGATAGTAGTGCATAGTCGTGTTAGGGGAAGAGGAAGACCCAAATTGACTTTGGATGCCATAATAAGAAAGGATTTGGTCTTACTAAATCTAAATGAAGAGAGGTAGCCCTAGACAGAGCTTTAAGGAAAAACAAGATTCATGTAGCTGACCCCAATTGATTGGGACACAAGGCTCGGTTTGGTTTGGTTTATCAACGTCAGAGATGCATACCTCAATGGTTGGAGAATTTGCTATGGTTTCCCACTGATCCAATGGAGCCTTTCGGTAAGCATTCTTTGATTGTTTGGAGATTTCCTTGCTCCATTTTACCATCAAGGGGACTGATATGTTCTCCATCGAAATTTCGTTCGGCCTAAAAGCCGGGAACCGCAAATAGACCCAAAACTGAAAAATGGAATATCCTTGTAAAAACCCCACTAAGAAATCATAATTAGATTTTCTATAAGTTTGTTTAACTAAACCACTTTCAAGTCTAGAGATTGCCTCCAAGCTTGCTCCAGACTTTGAATTTGAATAGTATCAGTAATTGTTTTTTCAAGACAGATGAACCATTTTATTTTTCATCTCGTTTCATTGTGTTCTTACGTAACTATAAAAACTTTTAAATAATATTTACCTGAAGCAGTGCTGCATTCCCTCCAAGATTTACAACATCACATTTAGAAGGATCCTTCTTCAAATTTTCAATCAATAAAGCAAGCATAGATGACCCCCATGAAAGTCTTCTGATGCCCTCAAAATCTTCCAGGAGAGTGAGATAAATTCCAGGCACATTCGATCCTGAATTGTTGGGAAGTACAAAAGTACCTACAAGAAATATAACTGTAAATGCTTAGATTTACCTGTCCAATCACAAGGTCAAAAGTTTTAAATTGTATACGGGACAAAAATAATTACCAAGGTACAATATATATGCCTTAGCAGAAAACTTAACATAACATCGTCCTCGGTTGCTCCATCTTCCAATTCTTCAAATGTATCACGCAACCACTTAAATTTGATTGCTGACGAGTCACAACCTTTAGGAGTTAACTTCCGGCCAAGGACATTTTCACACAAAGTATAGATGTCCTTGTTCTCCTTCCAAATGATTGCTTGTCCATCAACAGACAAACCTGTTAAGCATGCGACATCCTCTAGGCTGATAATGTATTTCTTGCCACCTAGCGAGAAAGTACATGTGTCCGGCTTGAAACGGGAATAAAACAGCTTTAAGAGATCTTGATCGCAGTTAAAGCTCGTCAGTGGTCGAACCCATCCAAATCCGGCCTTCTCTATGTGAGGCAGCCTTGGATCATCATCTTCAAGCTTTCACTTCAGTCCTGTTTTTATGTGCACGTGGTGAGTACAAATTTTCTGCATAATGAAAAGTAAAAAGTAAAAAAAACAAAAAAAAAAAGGAAAACAAAAACTTGTTAGGAGGAGAAAAAACCCACATACAAATGTGACACATATGCCTTTAGGAGATACACTACAAGATAAAATTTGAATAGTTCATAAGATTTCATACCTTTGGAATATCTTGGGTCCTCCTATCTGTCCTATCCGCCATTTCAACTGAACTTTTTCAAGAAGTTTCTCTTCCCTATTTGCCAAAGACAAAAAAAAAAAAAAAACAATTTCAACAAAAAAATATGCAATTATACAGTGCTCCATATTCCTTGTTCTCTTAACCGTATGAGACACGTCTCATTTTATAACTCACAAATTAATCGATAACTCTGTGTGTGAGTGTGTCTATATATCATATATGTATGCAGGGCAAGCCGACCGGATTGGTTTCTCAATACCGATATTCCCGTTCCAGGTTTCCCGATTCCGAAATTCCCGGTCCAGGTTCCTCGATTCCAATGTCACGTTTCCAATAGCGATATGTTTGATCCAATTATGAGAGATTTCATATCAAATATATCAAGTAATGAGCCATGTCCCAGATGGTTTAGCTTGCCTTTGTTTATAACTCGGGATTCTCAGTTATCAAATAAATATTTACCAATATTGAACCCTCTACTAAATCAAACAATAGTTTAGGGTCAAGCCAACAATTGAATCATGACTGCAAATCGTTCTACTCTCTCTCTCTCTCTCTCTGTATGTCGTCCCCATTTCGCAAGATTTCTCTACTCTCTCTCTCTCTCTCTCTGTATGTCGTCCCTATTTCCCCAAGATTTCACTCCTCTCTCTCTCTCTCTCTGGGTGTGTATACATATTGTATTTAACTGAATCTTCATCCACAAATGGACGTTAATCCTCTCCAAACTGATTCTGACCTCACATTTTCGGATATGCAGAAGCTCAATTTTTGTCTGAAGAGGATATCTTTGAATGTTTTTATTTTTCTTCTTCAAAATAGCAAATACAGGATGTTGCGTGGTGGGCTAAAGGGTCACCGATTAGTTGGCCTCAAGGGAGAGTGCTGTGTAGAGAGAGGAAATGTAAGGGAGATTTGAAGTGAAGATCAAGACCGGGCTTTGTTGTTGATTGGCAGAATATAAATTGATAATCTGTAACTTTTACACGTAAAAGGGCTAATGTCTCTTGCTCGAATATGGCTTGATGGAAATGAGACTTTTCAAACACAATTGATAGGGATGGCAATATGGCACCTATCAACATGGCTAAGGGATGTTTTTTTGAAAACTCAGAACACAATGGGATGGGATTCTGGACATTATCAAGACTCAAATACCTTTTTGGGTGAAAACGAAATAGCTATTTTATTTTTTTTGAAAACTCAGAACCACAATGGGATGAGATTATGGGGATTACCAAGATTCGAATAGCTTTTTCGGTGAAAACAAAGTGGGGAACGAATGACTTCAGCATCAATGACTTCATAAAGGAATCTCTCTAATGGAGTTGGAGGTGTATGCTGTGTATCCAAGATCCTATTATCTCTGTAAACTTCGTGTTTATGAGTTAATGAAATTTTATTTTGCTGATCAAAAAAAAAAAAAAAAAAAGTTGCAGGGCTTCAAGAGACTTTATGGGTGTGTGTTGTGTAGCAGTGTGTGTGTGTGTGTGTGTGTGTTCCGCATCAGTGAGTGTGACTGAATTGAACTATTGTGTATTGTATTGATTGAGCTTCAATTGAAAATTCAAAAGCAGACAATTGTCGTGGACTGGTATTAAGCTTAATTTAACTGATAATTCGAAACAACTGTGAGGTTGGTCAATTCATTAACTCACACACACTTCATAGAAAAAGGCATCAAGGGGAGAAACTAAAACACTGTCCATGTTTCTGCAGAGCTGCTTTGTGCTAATGAGTGTTTGTGGTGAAAAGCTATTTTCCCCTTGTCATTAGTCTCCCTCCACTCGTAAATAGGTACTGTATTAAAATTGTTGTTCCTTTACAATTTTAATCATCTAAAAATGTTTCTATTCCTCTTACACATCCATGCTTATTATCGTGATTGAACTTTCTGACTGATGATGAATTATATTTCATGGTTTTGATAACCCAAGTAATTTTATTATCCTCAGCAGTTGATATACAGACCTGACCACGGGGAGATACTTGGAGTTCATATTTTTGGGTTGCACGCTGCAGATCTCATCCATGAAGCATCCAATGCCATAGCGTCGGGGACACGTATTCAGGTAGTTTTGCTTTGATAAATACCAAAATTCTGCTACATCATTCCCCACACCTTAATATGTGAGGTTTCAGAATGGATCACTTTCTTGCAACTTTGAAGGTTTTCCGTAGCTTTCAACCTGGGACTTCATTTTTTGTTCGTTAACATCTAGCTCTGAATTTTCCTGCGTATTGAAGGAGAGTGACTGTGACTGACACTACACATTATATGCAAATGTATGAATGTGGTTTGTACCCTGCAGGACAGCAGTTCACGCTCATCCAACCTTGTCCGAAGTTCTTGACGAACTCTTCAAATCAGCCAAGGTAAGCCTCTGTTATCGACTAGAAAATGCAGAGCGAGCATGGCAACACTGAAGTCTTCTGATCACGTTTCCTAGATATGATAGTTAAAACCATTTACACTAAATTTTTAGCATCACATTGACAGAAATCAATCTCTCTCATCCGCTTAACTATTGGAGCAGGTAAATGCTAGAGTCCCTAGTTCCGACTAGGGAACCAATTGCAGTACAAAAGCTGGTGTAAAAGTTTTGGAGAGAACTTGTATCAGGGAATTTCAAGATATTCTTTCAGCTGTCTCTTTTTATAGGCTTTTGGGGTTATGAATTTTTTCTTCTTCTTGATATGTATGCTTTGCAGAACTTTAGTAGTATCCAAACCCGACCATGCATCCCCCTACAATGACGACTATCTTTTTGGAAAGAATCCTCAAGAGATACAAAGAATCCAAGGCATAAGCCAATATACAAGAGATCAGCGAAAGCAGAGAAAAACTAAAACCTATACAAGAGATACTAGATAGAAACATGCAAATTCTGGCATGAGCCAATATACAACTGTTGTATATTTGCCTTGAGAAGCTTTTATCCTGACTTCAAATACATATGATCTGCCGAATAACAGCCGAAGGAGGCTTATGAATGCCTCTAAACATTCTAATAATCCTCTCTTGCCAAACAAAATAAACTGCAGCAGCAAAGGCAACGCTCCTTGGAAGATTACGGAAACCTTTCCCCTTGAAATTAGAGCAGCAGTCTTCTGAGGCCAAGGCAGCAGAGATCAGCAATGGCAGCCCACTGTTGACTAAAGAAGGGACAGTCGAAGAGAAGGGACACTCTTATTATGAGATGTAAATTTCAGCTGCCTCCCTTGTTCTTCAATCATCAGATGCAATCCATCTCTTCCATTCCACCAACACCCGATAAAATATCCATGAAAACACGAATAGCATATATACATATCCGCAATACTAACATGAGACAAAAGAAAAACTAGTTGAAGGCAGTCTGTGAGAATCTCCACACGTCTCCAACCTCTATTCCAAGCCCACTCTAAAGCTCTTGAAAACCCACGCAACAGCCCCTTCGTAAGACTCCTTGCGCCAAGCACCATCTTTAGCCATAAATGGCGAGACAAGTGGTTGGAGCGGCGCACGCCCTGGCCAAATCTTTACTTGGTTGATTAGTAATTCTATAGTTAATATTCCTGGTTCAAAAAAATAAAAAAAAAATTCATCAGATGCAAATTTCGCTGGATCTCTAACTGCTCTTCAATTAGCCTTTGACTGACAAATATAAATTCAGTATATGAATCCAAGAAAAATGGCGTTAACATGAAATGCATGCATCTCTAATACTACTAGTTAGTTGGTAAATTCTTTGCCGAACCCATTTTTTATCTAACTTTGGATTTGCCATTGGACTTACTTCAGTTACTTGCCCATCTTTAGCCACAAATGGCTCAAGATTAATTTGGCGAGGCCCGTTTTTTCCCCATCACCTACAACAGTTGTCATAATAAAGTTGTGACCTGAGAGCTAAAATAGCCCTTGTGCGGGAAAAAAACCATTAAATCAGCATTACCAAATTAAAAAATAAATAGTAAAATTGCTTTTTTGATGTTCAACAAATGACTTTTTGTTTTGAAAAATTGGTAAATATAGCTGGAGATGATCTTAAAGGAGGTGCATAATTAAAAAATGGCAGTCACTGTTCAATTTTTTAGAGGAGTAGAACCTAAAACTAAATTAGCAATAACTGGAATAGCCTCTAGATTATACTAATCAAACTTGGGTGGCTTAGGTTAGCTTGAGTCCAGCAATGCACGAACCCCAAGTTTCTCTCTTTTGCCGAGTCAAAATTAAGCTCTTCCAGAAGAATGGCAAAAATAAACCCAAAAAATTGTCTGTTTTGACTTATTTTTATCTTGTGTGAACTTTTTTTTTAGTTTCTCATCACAATTTTTTGTTTTTTGATTTCTCTCGTCAACATGAATTAGAAAAACAATAAATTGGCCTGATATTAACAAGAGTTCAAAAATAATAAAAATAAGGTAGTTTAAATAATTAAGACAATGATAAACAAAGATCACCTTGAAAAGAGGCTGAAGTCGTAATTTGATGGCATCATTGTCCCACTCTAATGCATCCCACCACTCCTGTTGGCCCGTGATTTTCTCTAAATCAGGAGAGCTATTAGTGTTGATGGGGAGTTTTCTCAACTTCGGACAACCCACTATCTCTAAATCCAACAATGATTGCCAATACATGGGAACACCTTTAAAAAAACTCACGAATTCCGGTAATTCAAAGAGCACCAAAAGCTTCAATTTGGGTAGAGCCTCGTATTCAATCTTTTCATCATCTGGAACCATCCCCTTGAGTCCCTGACATTCGCAGACGTACAATACTTTCAAGTTGGATAGTTGTTGAACCATGAATCCACTTGAGAATACCTGCTCAATTCGTGGACAACCTACAAGTTCCAGTGTTTTTAGATTGGTAAAGCTGTTTAAATTTGGTGGTGTCGGTGGTAGCAATTGTCCCTCCTCCGTCTCCAAACAAAGAATGGACTTCAAATTCCTCAGATCGAACAGAAGTAAACGTTCTAAATTTGGAAAAGCACCCGTTTGAAGCCCATTCCTGTTGGCGACGTTTTCAAGGGCGACGCATTCTTGAATGTTGCAGTATCTTAACTCGTAAGTGTTCTGCGCGCCCACTTCTGATAGAGAATTAAGTTTGGCTCGACCCTTTAATAGAAAGTAATCCGAACGATTGAGTGCATCTTCTATGGCGGAAGGAAGGCCGCTACCCATTTCTTCTCCTCCACTTACTTGATAACTCAAACACCTTTTATACTGCTCTTTCTGCCGCCCCTCCATTTGAAAATTTCGGCCAACAGCTAAACCAAAAACTGTCAATGTCCTCTGTTTCCATGGTCTGCTATGTTGCAGGAAGTACTGGAGATTATCTACTCTCTGGAAGTCAAACTCAAGGAAAGAAAGTGAACTCAAGTCACTTAGTTCTTTCGCAACAATATCCGTACTCTCATTACTCAGCCCACCTGCAAGTTTAAATACTTCAATCTGAGAGAGCCTGCTTATCATCCCAACAGGGAGAGCCTCCAAATTCTTGCAACCTAAAAGGACTAGTTCTCGAAGATTGTACAATTTCAAGATGGAAGTTGGCAAAGATTTGATACCGGTGTGTGATAGATCCAAAACTCGAAGGTTAGGCATGTTGTCAAAGAATGTTTCTGGAATTACATCTAAATTCTTATTTCCTTGAAGCAACAGTGTCAAGAGCTCGGGACAGTCTGACGATTCTGGCAAATTGCGCAAGTCATGTTCCATAAACGATATTCTTGTTGCCTTTTTCCATTCCGCCTCCTCTGGCATCTTCTCTGAAGAAATTCCAGCTCTCACTAGATGTGTGGATTCTTCACCACCTTCTGGGGAAGTCATTGCCAACACCAAGTCTCGAACAACATCGTGCATCTTCACATGGTTATCATTACGTTCATCACATTTTTCCAACAACGAAGCATCTATAAGAGCTTGCAATATTGCTTCTCCCTTATCACGTGCCTCTTCCAAAGTAAGTTTCCTATAAAGAATACCCTCTGCTTTCCAATATTCTATCAATTCAAGTTTCTTAATGTTCGAGTCTTCTGGATACAATCCACAGAACAAAAGACATTTTTTATTTTGAGTGTTTTTTAAATGGTCATAGCTGACCTTTAGTACCTTGAACACCTTTTCATTCAAGTCTTCAATGAAAGATGTAGCAGGTGACCTCAATTCTCGTAAGAAATTGCTCCAAACATTCACATTTGCCTCCTTTCGTAACGCACCACTTACGACCTTTAGGGCAAGGGGCAAGCTGTTGCACTCTTTGACAATGCTTTTAGCGAGCTCTTTGATGGCGGGAAGCCTTGCAACATCTCCCACATTTGTGTAAAACATCTCCAAAGCTTCCTCTTCTGACAAAACCTTCACCTTGATCTCAGTATATGTTCCCATCTTTCGACAAACTTCCAAATTTCTGGTTGTTAAAACCAATTTGCAACCATTATCCTTATTGGGATTTGGAAGCCCTACAACAGCTAAATCCACCATCTCCCAAACATCATCTAAAATTAACAAGTACTTCTTGCTGTCGAGTTCGTGAAACAATCGACTTGCTATTGTTTCATCAGAATCACCCCCATCTAATTTTATTTTTAAACGCCGTACCACTTCTTCTTGTACCATTCTAATGCTTGGAGATTTTGAGACAGTCACCCATATCACGTGATCAAACATTGCTTCAATTTCTGGCGTGTTATTCAAGAGTTGCAAAACTGTTGTCTTCCCCACACCGCCCATTCCCCAAATACCAATCTTTGGAGTGCTCTCATCTCGAATTTTATCCAGTACCATGCCCAGTGTATTATATGCTGATGTTGACAATGTTGAATCGGGGCCTGGCTTCTTCTCAACTATAACTGGTGGTGAATCAACAAGAAATCCTCTTTTGAACTTGGACTTTTCTAGGAGTACGTCAATGTCATTGATCATATTTACCACTCGCTTACCAAGCTCCATACGTGCAAATATGTCAGGACATAATCCCCCAACACATTTCTTCTCAACATTGAACTCCTGCTTTATTGTCTCAATCTTGTTTTCCATCTCCACCACCTCTGTTCTCCAAGCATCACATTCTTCTGTTGGAGTTTTTTGCATATTCATTATGTTGATTAGGTTAACAATATCATTTCTTTTGATTCCTAACTCTGATGCTTTCTTACAAAGCGCTTGCCAATTCTTCGACAATTTTCTGGCATAATTGATTCGTTTAGCAATAGGAGCCCATAAGCACTTCCCAATCTCGCAAACTGGTTGGGTGCAAGCTGCAGCAACTGCCAAATGCAAGCAAACTGATGAGTTTAAAAAAACAAAGTTCGATTGAAGTTTTTATGTTTTTAATGACAAGCAATGTGGTGTAAGTGTGCAGTTTGAGCTTGTTTTGTAAGTGTACAAAAGAAGCATCTAAAATTGAGGCCAGATTTTCTTTGATTTCTTATTCCTTCCCTATTATGACGTGGCTATTCAATTTAGCGTATCTATAATGCAAGATAATGAGCACGTGGATCTGTTTGGAACAATCATTTATCTTTAAGGTAAACAACTTGCTATTTTTTTAAGCTGAAAATATGCTTGGTAAAAAATCAAGTGTTGAATTCAAACAAATCGTTGGATACAAAAAGGTTAAAACTAAATTTTTTTATTTGTAAACTTTTTTCTTCCAATTTCAAATTACAGCAATGACGTGTTGTTGTAGTTGTTGTTTTTCTTGGTGGTGTGAGTGGTGGTAGTTTGGGGCAGCTCCACTAGTATTTTAGGGGTTCAAGCGAACCCTGAGTTAAATAAAAAACTTCTTTTTTTTTTTTTACATGTAATTTAATTTTTCTTTAGTATTGTCGGCAAAAGACCAATCGTTTGAAATTAAACTATATGAAAGTTCACTTAAATTTGTGAGTAACAATAATATAGCCCACCAAAAAAAAAAAAAAAAAAACGAAACTGATAGGTGCGCAATATCATGGATATAAGCGCCTAAGTAGGGCATTTTAGCGCGTTAGAGGCGCGGTTTATTTCATTTTCCACTTGATATCGTGCTTTGTCTTGGTTTTGTGTTTCTATTATTTTCTCAGGTAATAAGGCGGATTTAGCGCCAAGTTTGGATTGCGAGGCTTTGAAGCCGGTTCATACGTTGTCGGGATGCCAAAGCTGAGTCGTGAACGTCGGGTGTGAAGCCCGTGAACAACTTAATTCGAATGGAAGGTCATATGGAGTCAAGAGTTTACTAATTGATCCACGGGCACCACTGAGGCAAATGATTTGCAATTCCATTGACTGGACCCAATATTTTATTAGTTGATGACAAAATGGTGGGCCATGGAAAAAAGGTTGAAGTGGGTTGGAACAAAAGGAAAAATAAAAAAAAGGGTTTTTCTCGGCCGTGAGAAGTATTTTTGAAAAGGCACGCACGACTTTCTACAGAGAGATGGGTATCGATACACTCTTGGGATGTATCGATACCGAGGCCACAGCGGAATCTTTTGTTTTCGTCGTTTTGTTTGTTTTTATTCTTTTTTCCGAATTTTAGGGGTTTTGTATAAATACCTTGCAAAACTCCGTTTTTAGGGTTCGAACTTTTACGTAGCAGCTTTCTTTTTACGTTCTTTTCTTTCCACAGCTATTTCCTTTGAAGTTTTCTAGTTTTGTTCAAGAACACATCTTCCGGTAATTCGTTTCAATTTTTGTTCTTAATTAAAGTTGTTCATTGGTATTCAATTAGTTGGTATCTTTCGTTTATTTTTCTTTCTCCCGTAATAGAAGCATGATGCAATCTAGGGTTTCTTTTATTTCTTTCGTATCAATGAGTGAGTAGTCGTATAGGTAGGGTCGCGGGGTGATTAGCACGCCGTGATCAGTTCGGGCGCTGCTCCTGTTTTCAAACAATGAAAAAAAGTAATTTTAGGTTAATAAAGAACATTCGTAAGACGAACCCGGGACATCGTCGGAGCCCATGTGAACGGGGGAATGGGGGTCCAAAACTCATTCTCCGCTGCGCATGGGTATACGGCGACCATAAAGGTTCGCATCTTTCGGGGTATCTTTTCCAAACTAAAGTTAAATGTTTTTAAGAGCGCTGAATGGAGCAGGCTAATCCGAACTAGTTACGAGTGCTATGAACCCTACGACCGTACCTCCTTTTAATTATCTGAATAGTACAATCAATTTCTTTATTTTAGTTGATCTCTCAATCAAACCGACAAGGGGTGCTACCTAAGAGCCGTTTAAACTATAATAACCCGAGTTTTTAGTCAACTCACGTTTCAGTCTCTGTGGATTCGACTCCGGACTTACCGGATATTGTGCTACGTCGGTCTCCGCCCTACGCTTGGGGCAACCCATTAATTTAGGACTAGGAAATCGTCAAGCAGAAACCAAATAAGTTTTGCAACCTAAAACCTTCTTAAAGCTTGGGTAACCCCAAAAAGATATTTTTAATTGAAGAAGTTGATTAAAACACGATTGCATAAACGGATGAAAGATTATTTCGTTAGATTCATCGAAAAGAACATGTTTGATATTGTTGATAGTAAAATTATAATTCAAAGCTGTCTAGATATGAAGAGTACTTGTGGTGGCATAATATCTGGTGCTAAGATTTTATATGAGGGAGTATTCAGTATTGTTTTGTGAAATAGTACGTGAACTCTACAGGTAAAGTGTGCTTATGGTGTGGAAAGTTTATTTGTAAGATTGTTGGTTTATAAAAAATAGACACTGTATATTGCTAAATTAAAGTTTATATTCTATTTAGAATTTTGTGTAGTCATTAAACTCTATATATTTTTGTCACCACTAAACTAAAATCTTGAAGCTCCATCTGATGTTGATAAGGTGGCAGTGGTGGCGATGGCATATATGTGGGTGCGAGTTTGGAGGTGGTTGTGATGATGATAATGGTGGTATAGGTGGAGAGGTGATGGGAATCACGACATGAAAGGTGGATCGTCAAGATGGTTATAGTGCGGTGTGTTTGTTGTTGGAGTAGTGATGGTAGTGGTTGCGTGAAGGTAATGGCGGTATTATTTCCAGTATTGGGGGAGAAGTTGTGGTAGTGGAGGCGCATTGGTGGTGTAGTAGAACTGGCAGTGGGGTGGAGAGATGGTGGTAGAATTGCGGAGGTGTGGTGGTGGTGGCAGTGGTGTGAGGGTGAGATTGTACTGACATTTCCACGACCACTGTTATGCAAAGTTATCAATCCTCTAACGGCAAGCATACCGTTTTCTCTACTAGGAACTGGTGTATATCTCAGTACTGTTTCAAATTGACTGTAACATATTTTATACAATTTTAAAATATGTACAAAAAACCAAAAAAACTGAAAGTAGAGGTATAAAATAAATTCCAACACTTTGATATATCTTAAAATTAATCCTAATAACAAATTAAGATGATTAACATATTATAGACTCCAAGTTTTGTTGAATTATCTTAAAATTCAAGCATTTTTTATGCAACAAACAATATATAATTTTTAAATTTGAAAATTGAAAATTGCAAGTAAACACTTATTTTTAAAGAACTTTTAGAGGAACAGGGCCTGAATGAGATTGGTTTTTAATTCTTTCTATTGCTTTGTATTTGTAATTGCAACATCGAATATATACAAGTTATACAACGGTTTTCTTCGTTATGACCTCGGGTGACTGAGATAGGTTATGCTCATGAGACGAATTGTGCCGTTGGATAGACGTACTTTGCGACGGGTCGTGCCGTGAGATATATCCTATGCCGGTTGACGGGTTGCTGATATGTTCTTGACGAATATCTTTGGGTTTGCAGGCCCTAGCAATATTCCTTACCAATACCAATTCGAATGATATATCGGGTTAATTTATGCGATACTCCATATGTGGTTATGCGATAAAGGGCCTGTTATCAATTCGAATGTAGGGCTACTAAACGAACCAAACAGCTCGAGCTTGGCTTGAATTTTGGCTTGGTCAAACTCGTTTGAAAAAAATATAAGCCAAGCTCAATCACATTTTTTTGTTTGTTTATGAATTCAAGCCAAGTTTGAGCATATGAGTGTTTGGCTCGATAGGCTCGTGAACAAAGAGGTCATTTCATAAATTATATTACAAATATAGGGGTAGATTTAATAAATGTTCCAAAATATGAGATCTACGCCGGCCTTTTATATAGATATTTTCACCAATTTTAAAGTACCATTGTATCCAAATAGGAAATATCCTAATGTGAGATATGAAAATTTAAGGATTTGAGAGTTTTTTATTTAATGAATGTAGCCAGTAACTGAATTTTATGTTTATGAGCTTTTTTGGCCTAGATTAATGATGGTAGTTCTTCTTTATGGCTTTAAATTAACTCCTTTTATTTTGGAACTTAACGAGTCTAGCTTGAAAAGGTCAAAATTTACGAGTTAAGCTCATGCTTGAAAGCTCGAGATTGGCTTGCATATTCTACAAGTCAAGCCAATCTTATCACGAACACAAAATCTCAAGTTCGAGCCAAGCTTGAACAATTAATCTTAAAAAGTTTCAAGCTTAAGCCAAGTTGAACACATGTAATAAGGAGTCAAGTTAAACTTGAGCAATACTGTGCTTGGCTTGTTTGGCTCGATGAGCACCCTATTCGAATGTAGATGTTCTTTTCTCACCTTTTCCAAATCAATCATATTCTAGCTTGTTAGTTAGGATTTATTTTAATTTTTAAACCAACTCGACTTAATCTTTTCTTCCGTAATTCCCTAAGTGCAAAAATATAGTAAATAAAAAAGATAGACAGATAATACATGAACTATATACAATTACCTTCAGCCATGAAGAGATAATTGGAAAACTATCTGAAAGAATAAGATGAACCTTCAACTATATCCTCCCAATAATTGAGAGAACCTTGACCTGTACATTCAGATTAGTTCATTTGGAAATCAGAATATGATCACAAATAATCATGATTGTTGTATGATATAGTACAATGAAAACTTGCCAATGAGTGCAATTAATGGTGAGTTTGGGGTGGCAGGTATGATGCTGGAGGGCACGAGAGGGTTAATTGGAGGGCTTTTCTAATGCTGATGATCAACTAGTGTGTGTAATAAAAATCAATTACGTTTTAAGGTTTATTGAAGACGAGGCATTTTGTACTAAATTAAACTTTTTTAGCGGGTATTGCGAGAAAACAATGATTAATATATGTATTTTAGTTCCAAATATAATCTCCCTTTAAATCATTGCACTATGTGACGTTTGTCTTACATGTGCAACCTTTAAAATTGTCATTAGCAAGTCAAAATATTACTACTACAAACGAAGGAAAATTTTGAATTTCAAATAGCAAAAGTGAAAAAGCAATTTTTTCGTACAAAATGGGATGGTGAAAATGATTTCACAAATAAAGTCAGCCATTTTACAAAAAATGTCCATGGAATTGTAGCACAAATTTATGGCAAGGACTTCGAACTAATATTCCAATAGGACCCGGATTTTCTAACTAAAGTCCAAACCCAGACTATATGGTGCTGTCGTATTTTGGTCTTCTATATTGACAATCAATAGTCCAAATCATTTTAAAACTCTTTCCGGCCGGTAAGTGAACTTTTCTGACCGAAAAGAGTATTTTAGCAAATTTGAACCATTAAAAATGGATGTTATGTGAAGACTGGTAATGGAGTCTAGGATTTGTAGATCTAGTAATATATTGTTCTAGTTAACTGGTTCATGCATGTTCTTGTTATTGAGTGTTGGGCTGCTGAAAAAGTGAAGAAATTAGACTCGACATCAGCTAGATCTGGTTTGTAGATAGTTGCTGTTTGAAACGAATACTACACCGGAGCAGCCGTAACGGCGATCGGCGCCAGTGGAGCCACCGTAATCAACAATCGGCCACCAAAAACTAGCCGTTGTATAAAATTTGGTATAGAAATTAGGTCTCCTTCATTTGGGTAAGAAAAAAAATGCTTTTGAGATGATACTGAAAAGAGACAAATTTATTCACGGTTCCGCCATGAACAAGTTCTTCACAGCGGCAATCGATCGTGCATGATCTGGTTTCACCATGAACAAGTTATCCGGAAAAGAGTTAACCTGGAAAAGTTTCACTACCATCCGGACCGTCCAATTTACTTTTAGATGGTCGCGATTGGCTCCGTAAACAGCTATTCACGGCTCTATCGTTAAAAAGATTTTCTATACTGAAAAACTGGTATACTATCACTAATCATTAATCATACTGACCTTGTTTGTGATCGGAAGCCTCAAGAAATACAGTTTGTACGTAGACTAGTTTTGAGTGTTTTTTTCAAAAGACAAGACACCTGATGCAACAAAAGTGAATTAATCCTTTTAAGTAATAAGAGATGTAATAATTAATCAACTGTTTGAATTGTTGGTTTTACTGAAGGAAAAAAACCCACAAAATTCCACATCTAGAGAAACTCGTACTAAACTTTAGAAATTAAAGAAGAAAGAGAGAGAATTTAGGAGCATATATGTATTTATTTGCAATATCTCACCAGAATTCATGGTATTTTTCACCCAAATTCGAGTGTCACTACCGCTGCAGAGATAAGAGCATGATTTTGCAATCTCTCCCCAGAATCCGGAGTGCTTTTCACCGATATTCGGTCTCACTACTACTGCACAGGGAGAGAGATGGGGGGGGGGGTGGGGTTTGTGGATTTTTAGTATTTCTCATCAAGTGAAAAAGATGGTCACCCATTTGTTGATTTTTATGCAACCAACCGCTAAAAGCAGATATTGACTTATAGGTCATGCTATAGCACACACCCACGTACCATATCCATCCGCATAATCAAACTATTGAGAGGCGTAACCCAATCATTAAGAGGCATAACAAAACCATTGAGAGGCATAACCAAACACTTCTTTCAATTGTTATGCCTATTTTGTAAAATGTTACGTCTCTCAATGGTTTGATTACGTCTCTCAATGATTTGGTTATACGGGTGCATATAGTACGTGGGTGTGTACCGTAGCATTTTCCCTTGACATTTTCACGGAAGCTAGCTCCGTGATTCCCTTATTCTCAGAGCCGATCAATTTCGACTGTCCGTTATGGTTTTGGACGGTCCGGATTTAAATAAAACTTTTTTGAAAAGAGTTAAACTCTTCTCCGAAAAAGTTTTATTTAAACTCGGACCGTCCAAAGCCGAAACAGATAAATACATTCTCCACTTCGTGATTCACCTCCGAAAACAACTTTGTTTTCGTATTAAAGTTTTTAATTTGGCTTGTTTGCGGTCCAATTTTGGACTGCAGAGGTGCGGTCCAAGTGATCGCAGCCGTCGGATAAAGTTTTTAATTAAGGGTCCAGATTTGTTTTTAATTTATGACCGGTAATAAGTTCAACAAATTTGAACCATTGATTTTCAAGATGAACGGTTTAGATGGAACCGCACGCCCTTCTCTGCAGTTGACTCTAGAGAATCCGAGTTCAAAGTTTTTCTAGTGGCCCGCTTTTTTACCAACCCTGCTACACACTGATTTATGCACACAAATCGTGCACAGATCACGGTGGGGGACCCACTACGGGTATGACACAAACGATTCGAGCCGTTCATTAAATGTAAAATATTTTTTTAAAGGCCTCCGAAAAAATCAGCTCAATCCGATACCTATAAGTGCTCAATCCAAGCATCTAACTTTTCATTAAGATTTTCGGATAATGAAATGTTAGATGATTGGATTGAGCAGATATAGGTATCACATTGAGCTGATTTTTGCGGAAGCTTTGAAAAATATTTTACATTTAATGAATGGCTAGGATCATTTGTGTGAGACTTGTAATGGGCATCACACTGTGATCTGTAAACGATTTGTGTGCAAAAATCTGTGGGTAGACTTACTGATCTAGTTAAATGGCTTCCACTCAACACAAAATGAAAAGTCTACACGTACGGACCAAAACCATACCGACAGGCTTGAGGGGCCCGCTCCGGATCCCGCATGGACGATCCAAACAGTTCAATAATTTTTAAAATAAAAAACCGAGTGGGCTCGTGGAAAAACAGCTCAATCTGATATGTAAATGTGCTCAATCCAATTTTTCAATTTTCATTTAGATTTTAGAATCTTGTAATCCGAATTTTAAGGTGCCTTCTGAAAACACACTCTGACCCCGTTTTGCTAAGGTAAATAATTTCCATTTGGGTATTGCAATTTGCAACTCTTCGATCATTTTCCAGCCCCACCTTCCTTTCCTTGTATTGTAACTCTTCACCATTTTCCACAACTGGGACCTCCAATAATTGTATCAGTCCAAACTACTTACTATTGCTTGTCCATTTGGGTATTGCTACTTCATCATTTTCCACAATTTGGGACCTCCAATAATTGTACCAGTCCAAATTACTTACTGCTATATTGTTAGTAGAAGTGATGATTTTTGGATTATTGACAAAATCATCAGAGTTTGTATATTGAGTTTTTTTTTTAAATTTTTTGGTGAAAAGGTATTTTGGGTAATTTATTTTAGTTTAGTTTCTCCACCTGAAGACTTAGGAGTTGATTTGTGCATTTCGTCACTCCAACTCTCGCAGGTGCACCCTGCTTGGCAGCAGTGCCGAGTAGCCAATTCGCCATTCATCTCGGCAATCAATGGCTCGAATCTTAATCCAAGCAACGGACGGATTGACCGCTCAGCATCACTTGGCAGCATCCCCGCGAAAGGATCTAATTAATCTAGGCAGCTACATAGACATTTTGCTTTTAAGCGCAAGTCCATCTGGAGTGTGGAAAATGGGTGAAGAGTTAGGACAGTGAGGCAAGGCCAGAAGAGACACTCTTTATTACCAGATGCTAATTTCAGAGTTCATAACAAATTTTTTGAATCATAACAAATTTTTTGAACCTAAACAGTTGGTCTAGAGAAACAAATTCATACCATATGCCATAGATTTTAGGTATATATGACCATTTTTTAGATACTAGTTAAATTTTACTACGGGATATGATACGTAGTCCGACACAATTCATTCATGAAAATCAGATACACGATATGTATCATGGTTTGAAAACTAGATATATAGGAGTAGTTGGTAAACATATTTATTATTCCATTCGTGTCATGTTTCAAACTAAAAAATAAAGTATTTATGTGCATAATTTTTTAAATTTATTGCACTAATTTCAAGGATTCAATTTGATCATTATATTAATGCAGACAAAATAATTTAAAATGCTTTGTTTGTTAATTTAAACAAAAACACAATTTTTGGTTGATATTTTAAGATTAATCTCTCGTGGTCAATGCTCCTGGTAACCGTCACATAACCTTCTCTACCACCACACATTCATGCGGAAAACCAAAACTAAGTGTATAGACTCCAGAACATTGTTCGATGATGGAGGAGCTTCGGGCAACGTGTGACATTTCAAAGGAGCACTGAATAATCTCTCCTCCGATTGGGTACAAAGAATAGAACTCGTAGGTAAAGATCTTAATTGAAGCCCAAGAGGTTAGTCCGGTTGGTTGATGGATCTGCTCTTAGCCTCCTACACAATTAACCATGGTTTGATTCTTGAGCTCAGGCCACAATGAAATTATATATTTTTTGAATTTCTTAGTCTCGATGTGGAAAAAAAAAATCCAAGCTATTTGAAGGCAATAGTATTATTATTATTAACGAAAAGACTGTCCACAAAGACATTGTACATAGATTCTGTGCTAGCTGACTTGCCTTAGGTTATACAGTAGCTCGACGCGTTCTCTTGTATATGAGATTCAAACTTCCTTATCCACCGATGTGGGATCTTAGAGCGTCACACAATTGGAGTCAGATGACACAACACTTGTCGCACTTAAATCAAATATGTACTACTATTATTTTGTTGAACTCATGAAAGACTTTAATTTGGTAAAGAAATTTCAAAAATTATGCACGAAAGCATTTTAATTTTTTTATTAAAAAATTGCACCCCGTTTCGCAGGGGCTAGCAATTTGGAGGGAGGGAGTATTATTTTTCATTGTAATATAGAAAACTCTCTAAATTATCTGAACCAAACCATATGCTCCAAAAAGCAATAACTTCTCTCTACAAGGAGCTTTCTGATCAATTTTGTCTATCAAGACTTGATTCTGCTAACTACGGGGCAATGGATAATACATATTTAGGATAAAAAAAATTACATTGTCAATGCTTTTTGATAGATATTAGTCGAGATATCAATTTACTTTATGCACATTAACAACTGCTTAGTGGACTATATTAGCATTTTTCCATCAAGAATTAGTCATGATAGGATCTAGAGAAATTGCTTCTGTTTCTCACCCTTTCCAGGAATTTTGGAGAGTCCAAAAGTCACTTGGGGAGGAGTAATATTCACCATAGGAAAAGATTTCTGGTGCTTCGTAACTTACTATCTAATTTATTACTACATTAATGCATGGAAATCCACTACCTGTGTGTATTGAATTACGTATAATTAACAAAGGCTGACCCACTTGCTATATAGGACTGTAGTTCACAGCTTCTGAAATTGAATTTTCCAATCTGGGTTGAGTTGTTATACTTCTAATTCTCTCTACCACAAAGATTTGAGAGCTAGCAAGTTAACTATCATGATCAAAATTGGTCCAGCAGGGGGAATAAGCACTGGGAAGGCTTGGGATGAAGGGGGCCGGGATGGAATCGCACAGATTTTCGTTTCACAGGGAGACTTTATCAATTCTCTCCAGTTCCAATTTGTTGAGAATGGAACCTTGGTTCTATCAGAGAAACATGGTGGCCGCGGTGGCACCGATGAGGCCAAGTTCAGTGTGGTGAGTTTATTACATTCTTTGCAGAAGGCTAGTTTTTCCCCCTTTCTTTCTTGTTTTTTTACTTGTACTTTAGCAACCTTACAGTTTGACCAGTATTCTTATTTCAAAGGTGACCCTGTTGGGAATTAATCGAATTATGTGATTAATCTCACCAACACACAAACTCTCACAGAACCACATAAACAAAGGAAAAATAAAAAGTAAATAAAAGCAAGACACAAGATGTACAGGGTACTGAATCAAACCATGCAAAGAATTAAGTACTAGTTGAAATTTTAGAATTTTATCTTGTTGAATACTAATGAATTTGTTTTTTTTAAGTTCATATATTTTTACCAATGAGCTCTTAGCTCAGTTGGTACGACTCCCTCGGTGGAGGCATGGTTTGAGTCCCACGAGGGGTGGTTTGGAGTTGAGGTCTATGGATAGCCTCTGAACTTTTTGTGTATTAACATACTAACACCCCGCTAGGTTTGTTAATGGATCGGATTCGAAAAATCAGATCCGATTCGCAAACTTTTAGCAAAAAAATTGAATTTTTTTTTTCAAAAAAAAAATTATTTTCCAAAAAAATAAAAAATACAAGTTTAAATAAAAAATTTAAAATAAAAATACAACTTCTTAAACATTTTTTTGTCAAAGTACTCTTCATATTTTCTCTATCTTTTCGTTTATACATTTATGTTGCTTGTGACAAGCATTGTTTGATTGTAATTTCTTGTATAATATCAATTGAAAATTACGCAGCTAAGGCTTAATTATCCATCAGAGCTTCTAACTGGCATAACTGGATACCATAGCTCCGGGCGAATTGTGTCACTAACATTCATTACCAACAAGGGGATATATGGACAATCTGGAAGACTTGCTGGAAGGCTTAATCATCGTGATTCTTCCTTTGAATACAAACTTGGAGAAGACAACACATTTGGGGGATTTCATGGGACTGCTGACATATATCTAAACTCAATCGGGGTTTACATGAAGCCCATGACGACTCTGATCAATGTCAAAAATCCTAACTTGCATGTCAAAACTGAAAAGATTAGCCATTTAAGGGATGTTTAGTTTTACAAGTAATAGACAAATCGGCAAGCACAGTATTTCCAACCCCGTGTATGCAATCTCTCATTCAGAATTGCTAGTATGACTGCTACCAAAACTTTGACTTGAGTTCATCTGGGGAAAAAATTGTTGTTTTCTATTTCATTGGGGTGCATTCATTTCTGCTTCCAAAAACATGAAAAATGAGAAAGGAAAACGCAATTGAAATGTTAAGGAAGCAGAAGCAAGCATTAATGCAGATTATGATACTCCATGTTTGTATTAACAGCACCGAAGCAACTTCCAGAGGACTGTATTTAGTTAATTTATGGAATCTCAAGTACAGATTTACCATAATACTGAAGAAGCTTTTTCTTTTTGGCTATCGGTAGAAAATATTATTCTAGAAAAGAAAGGGATAGCATCAATTGGTGTGAACAAATTTTTTAAAGCAGTGTCACAAAAGTAATATCAAACATTGCCTCAACAAATAATAACTTTTTATAACTACTTGTAAAATAACGTAACGACAAGCGGATCCAAAAAAAAGGTGTTAGGGAAAAAGTGGTAAAAAATAGGCCAAGCCAACTACGTACCCCACTCCCACATCCCACATAATCACACACACTGTGTGCCCAACTTCTACTGAATAAGAAAACTAGGAATGATGTTTTCACAAGTGCTGAAGAACTCATCATAAATCCTTCAAACAAATATCTCTTGAGATTTGAAGATTCATACTCTTAACTGAGACAACTTATACTTGTCATGTTATGCAAGTACCATAAATAGCGCCAACCGAGGTTTTTTAAGTAAGGTGATATACCTTTTAGGAATGCTAGGTTAATTGATACCCTCAAGACATCGGTACATTCTTCAGTCCGAATCAGATATGTGGAAAACACATTATATATAGAACAGTTTCTCACACAACCATACCCCAAATTGATTGGGGAAGCATCAAGCATGTGTGCCTCATGCCCTCATTTGAAGCTTTTTCTTTACAGAAATTGATACCGTTCCCAGTAAAAAATTCATGACATAATTCTTGAGCTGGCTGTGCAATCTGGTGGGATGGTGGCAGGGAGCGAACTATTTCCTCAATATCACATACAAAACTAACGTTAGGACACACGGACCGTTTGAGTTCCGAAGATGCTATAATGATGATCGTGTTTGATTTTCAATTGGGACTAGGTAATGAATTTGGCAGATCTCATGGCATTTCAGGCACGTACCTTAGCCCCATTGGGATCTATTTAAAGCTTTGTACAAGCATATGATGTGTTGAAAACGCAAAAAATGAAAACATGGCTAAGCGCCTCTTCAGATGTGATTTATTTATTTATTGTAGCAATGAGATGATGTAGCTAGTTTTAGCAGAGTCTCTATTTGGATCTTCTCACTCTATTAGCTGTAACTACTTGATTTGGACATTTTTTCTCAATTTATCGAGTAGCATGGCTTAGCTACATGTGTGATGTAGAGCGGAGGGCATGCACGTGCTAGATCGGAGGTTGGGGAGCAAGACTAGCGCCGTTTTATTTAGTTTTAACCTCGCGTCTTCAACACCGAACGTTGGTGATCAAGACCGATATCGTTTTATGTAATTTCAACCTCGCATCTTGGAGAGCGGAGGTTTCGGACGATGACCGACACCGGCCGTTTTATGTAATTTCAACCTTGCATCTTGGAGCCCGGAGGTTGGGGAGCAAGACCGGCGCCATTTTATGGAGTTTTAAGTAACTTTTAACCTCGCGTCTTCAAGACTGGAGGTTGGGAACCAAGGCCGATGCTGCTTTATAAAGTTTCAAGACTACGGCGCCGTTTTGTTGACACAAAAAACCGAGATCTTGTGTTTCGACCTTTAAACCCCACCTTTCCACAACATTCCGCCACCGTACATTTTGGTCGCCGGCTGCCATCCTTCCACACCAAATCCTCTCTCTCATCACATCCAACATGTGCTCCACGGGTAATATAGTGACCACATTTTGTGACTACATCTAAAATATCACGTGAGTCGGCATTTTTGATGAGAAACATGATAGCTGTACGGGGCATCGCCGAATAAAAAAAATTACCATGTGACTACAAAGTCTACAATGATCTTCTCACATTTATGAAATCATTCATTGTCAAAGCAGTAAGAGAGCTTGGAACTCACAAAAATATATTCTCTACGAACCGGAGGCGTGCTATGTACTGTCCGAGCCGACATTTTTGGATGGTTGAGATGAGATTGCACAGCACCGTGCTGTGCGCAGCACGCTCCCTAGGTTCATTCTCTACAAAGGAAGGTCCTTGACCATTAAATGACATACGTTGAACATCATCGATCTGAGTCATTTTCAAGAATTTGAACGAGTAGTAGTACTCCATGAGTCACTTGGGTTGGTTTAATTAACTCCTTAATGAACAACAATCTGATGCTTCGTAAACTGGCCTGGTAATTTAAGGCATGGAAATCCATCTCTTTACATTCCATGCGTAATTTGCCTATAAAACCCCATGCAAGGCCGACCAACCAATCTTAGAGTACTGCATACACAAAGATAATTTGAAAGCAACTTATCATGATCAAAATTGGTCCACCACACTTCACTGATGATGGGAAGGCTTGAGATGACGGGGCTAGGGATTAAATTGTCCAGATTTTCATTGAACACGGAGAACAGGGAATTATTTCTCTCCAATTCCTATATGCCGAAAATGGAAATTTGGTTTCGTCAGATAAACATGGTGCATGGTGATCGTATTAGTGCTCCCAAGTTTGATGTGGTAAGTGATAATTTGAAAGCAACTTATAAGTACTACTATTTGGAATTCGATCTCCTAAAGGAGTACGTTGTTTATGTTATTGTGTCTCTTGTGTTCTTCCTTTTTTTCCCCTCGAGAATTAATGTTCCAATTAGCTGGCCTAATTTGCCCTGTTTCTGGTTTAAAATTACTGTTTATACAAAGCAGGTTACGCTTAATTGTCCATCGGAGTATATTACCGGTATAAGTGGTTGCTATGGCCGGAGCTACGTCTCGTATTGGCAGGATCTAATTTTCTCAATAACATTTATCACCAACAACAGAACATATGGGCCCTTTGGAAGCCGTGGAAAGGACTCCGTTTTCCAATATCAACTGGGACCAGACCGTTCATTGGTGGATTTCATGGACGTGCAGGCCATCAACTTAATGCTATTGGGCTCTATGTGAAGCCATCAACAACTCTAAGCAATGTTCTGGTGAAAGTGAAAAATGAAGCAGTCTAGAACCCGGATCAACTTTATGGTTTCATTACAGCAGCAGGAGGATCGGTTGTATTAGCAGTTTCTACATTTATGCACTATTTGGTAGACACATTTGAAGTTAAATCATAATGTAATATTGTCACAATGGATTGAATAGTGGGATCCCAGTGAATTGAAGCTCTTCAGGCAGCTAATATTTTGCATTCTAGACGTTTCGTGCTACATTGTGTAGGCCCGCGAATCTTGTACTATATGGTGTCCTGTTTGATTCGAATAAATTGTTTTTAATCATTGCTGAAGTTGTTTTGTTTTTGGTTTTCTTCTGTGCAGAGAAGGCCGAGCAGAGGAGGAATTCTGGGCTGATTTATCCTGGGGACGGCGGGGCAATAACGAACTGCTTGCACAATCTGGGCAGAGCCGCGAAAAGTCTTAAAGAAAGCGACCTAGTCCGCGACTCAACCCAGACGCTGTTCTACAATTTGGTATTCCGTATTTCAATAGCATAATCTCGAGGTAATCCGTTCTTGTTTTACAGCAGTTTTTCTTACATGAGCAATGTTAAAAATCCCATCTTGCTTGTCAAAACTGAAAAGATTTAGCCATTTGCCTTCGCAGCATGCTTCGGGGTTGTTTAGTTTTACCGGTAGACAAATCAGCAAGCACAGTATTTCCAACCCCGTGTATGCAATCTCTCATTCAGAATTGCTAGTATGACTGCTACCGAAACTTTGACTTGAGTACATATATGGGGAAAAAAATGTTTTCTATTTCATTGGGGTGCATTCCTTTCTGCTTCCAAAAACATGAAAAATGAGAAAGGAAATTGCAATTGAAATGTTAAGGAAGCAGAAGCAAGCAGTGCAGCTACATCATTCATCATGGAAGCCTTTCTGAATCTATCCACTCTTCCATCTACGGTAGAGCAAAATTATGGTAATCATAAAGTGGTATGTCTGCTTCCATTGTATCTTTTACTGACTAAAAATCCAATGACCTACCTGTCTCTTTATTTCTCTACATGAAAGAAAACTCTTTACCCACGAAATGTAGTTATATGCATGTTTATATATGTGTATGAGTGTGGATTTGGTACTAAAAGACTATAACATGCTTGAACATGGAGAACAGGCTGCAGAGCTGCAAAAAAAGGGAGAGATAGTCGGAATGGTTCGAGGATGCATCAAGTATGTGGGGACTAAATTTTGGGGATGACATGTCAAGTTAGGTTGCATACTAGGGCTTAGGGTCTCTCCTAGGCACCGGTACCGTTTCTCTCTCTCTCTCTCTCTGAAATGAACTGAACTGAACTGATGCACCATCACCACAATCTTATCATATTGAAACACCAATTTAAAGGAAAGGGTTTGAACTTTGAATACAGAAGCTATAGTGGCAATTGTTCAAACGCAAATATGATCTTTAACAACTCTGTAATCCTATATTGTTGAAAAGATGTCAAACAAAATCACTCAAAATATGATGAGTTAATAGCGTATGTCATATATCATGGACAAGAAGTGTCCAGTGGAACTTATGGTGTATTGGAAAATGTACATATTTATAATGTAAACCACTTTCCCATTGCTCTTTAATGATATCTCGTCGTTGTTCTCGGTCCTTCTTCAAGATTCCAACATCAAGTTCCCCAATAGAGATATATTTGATCCAACTATGATAGATTTCATATCAAATATATCAAGTAATGATGTATTGATATATTTGATCCAATGTTGATACATTCGTGACAAGATATATGGATATTTGATTAAATATTGTAAATGGCAGACCTTTATGAGCGAAGCGTATGCCTTTATTAATCCAGTTGGTTCCACCAACAGGCCCTGGCGGTGATCTTCAGAAGTATGTGGAAGGATTAGCTGCTTGTGAAGATGTCCAAGCATACGTACGACAACCATTTGGCAAAAGGCCGAAAGAAGATGAAAATTGGAAATTGCTAGCAGGTAAGTTCTCTTTGTCAAGGTTAGCATCCAGTGTCCCTTGAGAGGAAAAAGAACATGTATGTCAAGAGGGTGTACACAGAACTATCATTAGGATGGGAAACAAAGCAAAAATAGTGGGGCGCACACTTTCAAAGCCCCATCACCCACATTTAAAACAGGTGTGGAGTGTTTTGCTTTTGAAAATTGTGACGACCCGCCCTAGGAGGATTTACATAACCAGTCCAAATGAAGATTATATTACAAACACAAAATCAAAGATTGACTACGTAGATTATGGAACCAAACGCCCTTGGCAAATTACATGAGGGAGTAGTTCTGTACAAAAGAAAAGTACCAGCCACAGTAGGTCACCACCACAAATGAAAATCACCACGAAAGAGTCAAAACGATGATTCTACTCCACCACTTCTCGGCTGCAGGTATATGGAAATGAGATCATGAGACATGTCTCATTCCTCATTTCCCCTTTTAGTTTGCAGCCTAATACTCCTACGAGGCACAAATGTGGCTTTCGCCTGTGCCATTCTCTGATTTCTCACTCTCGGCTGTTCCTGTCCTCCAACTCTCGACGGCAGTTCCTCTTTCAGATGTTGCTGTTCCACCTCTCTCAACTGTTCCCTTTCCTCATGCACATCCAGTTCGTTGGGTAAGGCCGCATCTTCAAAATCAAGCACCCCAATTAAGTGTTCCCATTGAGCACTATAGTTTTCTGAAACTTTAAATAGAGAGGGCAGTTGTGGCGTCAAATCACAAGACGGAACTCCATCAACATGAGTACAAATCCTCTGCATAATTAAAAGTATAAAGGAAAAAAAAAACTTGTTAGGAGGAGAAAATGTGACACATATGCCTCTCGCACGAGGTGGCACACAAGTGGTGGGGTCCACATACACATGAGGGGCGTTGTATGTGTCACAGTTGTTTCCCTTTAGGAGATACACTACAAGATAAAATTTGAATAGTTCATAAGATTTCATACTTGTGGGATCTCGCGGGCCATTTTCGTATCTATGCACTAATTGAGATGATCAAACTCCCGCGTATTTTCGGATCTGATAAGAGAAGTGGTCCCATTTTCGGATTTTAAATTATTTTTCTGATAAAGACTCCAGGATATAAAACAGCAGGTGATATAAAACATCCACACAAAACATACACAAAAAGCTTCAAGGTTCAAAAATCAATTGATAAACACGAAAAATATATACTCCATTTTAGAATAAAGGGAGAAGGGAAATGAACCAACCTTAATCGCCCAAATCGCAGTAAAAAATAAGAGATCGAGAGAGAGAGAGACGGAGAGAAAATGCATAAGCATATACCAATGGGATTTTCAGAAACAGACTTTTCGGATTCAGTTCTTGAGTTTGGAGAACTGTAGTACTAGCTTTCTTAATAGAGAGAGCTGTACTGCTTTGAAATTAGGGTCGCCCTTAAAACCTATTGTGCGGAGAGTCAAGGAAGCCAATAGGCGTGAGACATATACCCTTCAAAGTTCGAACGGTGTACTCCTGTTTTTGAAAATTCAAAAAGAATTTCATTTTTAATAAGTTTTTCATTAGATTGCTAAGACGGATATATTAGAAAGGATGATACAATTGCTTCTTTGCTTGTTAATTGTATGTATATGACTACTCTTTATCTGTTGTGAACCTTTATTTGGAGGTTGACTCCTAATATTCTAATAATAAAATTTAGACGTAATACCCTCCGATTTCACCGTCACAGCACCTCCTCGAGTGGGTTTTCGTTTAGCAATCGAGCATTTCTTGGGCTGGGTGATCTCTCTTTTAAATAAGCACTGGTGTTGAAGGGATTTTAGAAGATGGTTCACAGGTATAGGTCTAGGCGTGAGATTCGTTTTGAGCATCAAAGAGAGGGAGAGAGAGAGACGAGATTGTGGTAAGAAGGAGATGAGAGGGGAAAAGTTAGCTCCGTTTCTGACCTAGAAATCGTGAGATTCTGTGGGTTGTAGAATCGAAGAGAAGGAGAGCGCAGAGAGATTCTGAGAAAAGGAGAGGCCAGAGAGGTAAGTGAATATCAAGAGCTCTAACCTAGGGAAATTCACGAGCTCTAACCTAGTCAATTTTATTAATTTAATTGCATAAATTGATATAAATCTTTGGTCTGGAATCAAAAAAATATATTAATAAAAAAGTATTTTATGTGACTGTTGATACTTAAAGTTATAACAAAATCACCTCTCTTTCTTTTGAACCGACAATTTTCATCTCCAAGCAGCGGTGTTGATGACAAAGGAGGCAAAGCTGTAAAACAGAACCTTTATGTAATATAAATTGGCGAGGGCCAAACATCAAACCAACTGATCTCAATTAGGCACATTCAAATAATGGGTTTTTGAATTTATTGACCAGTTTGGACTTGATTGGTCTGCTCTATCTTAGTCAACAAAGCCATCCTCTTCTCGGTCAATTTCATCCAATCTTGTTTTCATATTTGAGAACTAAGACATGTCTCAAGTAATAAAAACAAAGGCAAAAAACCATATGGGACATGTCTCATTTTCTAACTCACAAATTAATGGACAACTGTTATACACCATATGAGGCATCAGGCAATGTCACTTCTTCTGGATCGCTCAATTTCAAAACTGAAAGCAACTGAGACATGTCACAAGTCATGAAAACAAAAGCAAGTGAGGCATGTCCCAAATCATCAATGGTAAGTATTTGAAACATGATTTTCCATCTGCGTGGGATTGTGTAAACGAGTCAACGCAAGCCGATTAACTAAACTACGCTTCATTAATATACACTAAAGTGGCACCCATGGGTAGGGTGCCAGGTACAAAAGAAAGGATTCAGAAATGAACCACTCGGCTGCAGGTATGATTATGAGACATGTCTCATTTCTCATTTCTCCTTTTTTTCGACCTCAGATTATAAGGATCCCGTACACCTACTCTCGCCGGTTCCAATCCCCGCTTTCTCACTCTTCTCTGCTTTCTCACTCTCGACTGTTCCTCTTCCTCCACGGTCGCATGATCTTGAATAAGTAGTTCCACCTCTCTAAACTATTCCCTTTCCCCATGCACATCCAATCCGTCAGGTGCCGTATCTTCAAAATCAAGCTCCTCTCTAAACTGTTCCCTTTCCTCATGCATATTCAGTCCGTCAAGTGCCGTATCTTCAAAATCAAGCTCCCCAATTATGTGTTCCCATCGAGCATCCCAGATTTCTATGGGTAGTACCTTGTTCCAGTCAATATCATGCTGTGGACCCTTGCGATGTAACATTTTTTTTGAAACTTTAAATAGAGAGGGCAGTTGTGGCGTCAAATCACAAGACGGAACTCCATCAAATTGTTGGGGGCAACAGTCTGGCCGATAATTGGCAAAAATGCTCCCATGGAAAATATTGGTTAGGGACTTCTTGAGTTCAAGATGTTTCTCCAGAAAGGACAAATCAGGTGGGAACTGCACACCGGTAATTGGAGAATAGTACAAATACAGAAAAAAGCCACATTAATAATAACTTGAGTAAAAAATAACAAAAGCTAGGGGATAGTCGTGGATAGTCAGACATGATAGTAGTGCATAGTCGTGTTAGGAGAAGAGGAAGACCCAAATTGACTTTGGATGCCATAATAAGAAAGGATTTGGTCTTACTAAATCTAAATGAAGAGAGGTAGCCCTAGACAGAGCTTTAAGGAAAAACAAGATTCATGTAGCTGACCCCAATTGATTGGGACACAAGGCTCGGTTTGGTTTGGTTTATCAACGTCAGAGATGCATACCTCAATGGTTGGAGAATTTGCTATGGTTTCCCACTGATCCAATGGAGCCTTTCGGTAAGCATTCTTTGATTGTTTGGAGATTTCCTTGCTCCATTTTACCATCAAGGGGACTGATATGTTCTCCATCGAAATTTTGTTCGGCCTAAAAGCCGGGAACCACAAATAGACCCAAAACTGAAAAAGGGAATATCCTTGTAAAAACCCCACTAATAAATCATAATCAGATTTTCTATAAGTTTGTTTAACTAAACCACTTTCAAGTCTAGAGATTGCCTCCAAGCTTGCTCAAGACTTTGAATTTGAATAGTATCAGTAATTGTTTTTTCAAGACAGATGAACCATTTTATTTTTCATCTCGTTTCATTGTGTTCTTACGTAACTATAAAAACTTTTAAATAATATTTACCTGAAGCAGTGCTGCATTCCCTCCAAGATTTACAACATCACTTTTAGAAGGATACTTCTTCAAATTTTCAATCAATAAAGCAAGCATAGATGACCCCCATGAAAGTCTTCTGATGACCTCAAAATCTTCCAGGAGAGTGAGATAAATTCCAGGCACATTCGATCCTGAATTGTTGGGAAGTACAAAAGTACCTACAAGAAATATAACTGTAAATGCTTAGATTTACCAGTCCAATCACAAGGTGAAAAGTTTTAAATTGTATACGGGACAAAAATAATTACCAAGGTACAGTATATATGCCTTAGCAGAAAACTTAACATCGTCCTCGGTTGCTCCATCCTCCAATTCTTCAAATGTATCACGCAACCACTTAAATTTGATTGCTGACAAGTCACAACCTTCAGGAGTTAACTTCCGGCCAAGGACATTTTCACACAAAGTATAGATGTCCTTGTTCTCCTTCCAAATGATTGCTTGTCCATCAACAGACAAACCTGTCAAGCATGCGACATCCTCTAGGCTGATAATGTATTTCTTGCCACCTAGCGAGAAAGTACATGTGTCCGGCCTGAAACGGGAATAAAATAGTTTTAAGATATCTTGATCGCAGTTAAAGCTCGTCAGTGGTCGAACCCATCCAAATCCGGCCTTCTCTATGTGAGGCAGCCTTGGATCATCATCTTCAAGCTTTCACTTCAGTCCTGTTTTTATGTGCACGTGGTGAGTACAAATTCTCTGCATAATGAAAAGTAAAAAGTAAAAAAAAAAAAAAAAAAAAAAGGAAAACAAAAACTTGTTAGGAGGAGAAAAACCCACATACAAATGTGACACATATGCCTTTAGGCGATACACTACAAGATAAAATTTGAATAGTTCATAAGATTTCATACCTTTGGAATATCTTGGGTCCTCCTATCTGTCCTATCCGCTATTTCAACTGAACTTTTTCAAGAAGTTTCTCTTCCCTATTTGCCAAAGACAAAAATAAAATAAAAAACAATTTCAACAAAAAAAATGCAATTATACAGTGCTCCATATTCCTTGTTCTCTTAACCGTATGGGACACGTCTCATTTTATAACTCACAAATTAATCGATAACTCTCTGTGTGAGTGTGTCTATATATCATATATGTATGCAGGGCAAGCCGACCGGATTGGTTTCTCAATACCGATATTCTCGTTCCAGGTTTCCCGATTCCGAAATTCCCGGTCCAGGTTCCTCGATTCCAATGTCACGTTTCCAATAGCGATATGTTTGATCCAATTATGAGAGATTTCATATCAAATATATCAAGTAATGAGACATGTCCCAGATGGTTTAGCTTGCCTTTGTTTATAACTCGGGATTCTCAGTTATCAAATAAATATTTACCAATATTGAACCCTCTACTTAATCAAACAATAGTTTAGGGTCAAGCCAACAATTGAATCATGACTGCAAATCGTTCTACCTTGAAAATACGCGGGAGGCAAACTTCTATGCATCTGATTCTGATAACCGTTGACCTGACTTCCCATGTATCATAAACTCCAGGTTGCCGGCCAACAAACAATGTATATGCTTTACCCTGCACATTACAATATGAAAGAAAACTATTATTTGAGTCTAGCTTCAGCACTGCACAAAACCCATTTGTATATGCACGTACCATTTTTCAATGATGGAGGCATAAAAAACAGCTACAAAATCCCTTCTCATCTTGAATAACAGTGTTTACAGCCAACCTTGTTTTTTCCCGTTCGAATTCAGCGACCACTCGGAGAACAAAAATACTAGAGGGGTGGAATGTCAACCACCCTATACCTCGACCAAGTTTGAGGATTTTGCACCATCTTACTCCTTTCATCATCGGTAGAGCTCTCAAGGTTCCCTCCTTCGGCTCCGTATAGGAACCACAGCTAGTCACACAGGACCATCGTCGAGACTTTATTGGTCTTACAACCGCAACACATAGTTGCACCCATGCTTAGGGCTCCTGAATGCCACACTCACCCCGACTTTTAGACCCAAACTACCAAGGCTGGTGTGGTAGCACGTTCACCCTGCAAAAGACTTACATACCAACTACCTCCTCGGAGAAAATGATTAGGCACCAACTTGCCAAGTGTTCACCAAGTTCAAAAATTGACGATAAAAGCAAATCCACCCATCTTCACGCGGTTGCACGGGTACTAAAAGGGAAAAAAAATCTCATTAAGAGGAGAAATATATTTGATTTCATAATGATATGAAATATATCAAATAATGATAAACATTAGTAAAAAACCAGTGGTGTTGCATTGGTTGAAGTCTGCATTACTCCTCAACTGGGGGCTGATCCAAACCAAAAATAATTAACAAAGTATTCATGAGACAAGTCTCAGTTCTTAAGGAACTATCAAATTCAAAACTGAGAACCTATTCAATAAGGTTTTCCACTGTGAACCAAATAATTTGCCAGCAAATGGCTAATAAGGTTTTCAAGGCTATTCTATACGATTCAGGGACAAAATTTTAAACTACTTGATCAAACCACTCAAATATATCAACATCAGATCAATTGGGTGTTTTGCAAGGTTTAGCGGTATCAAGATTCTCCGTCGAGGTTTTGCGGTACCGAAATTCCACCTCAGGTTTCGGGGTACCGAGAAAGACATCGAACAAAGCTAGCTAAATATAGAACAGCAACAAAGCAAATGAAAAACACCATGCAATACAAAGTCTAGCAACCAATCAAACTAATACAAACCACTCAAATATATCAACATTAGAACAAATATCATTATTCCATTAAATGTGGCCTAATGGGACCGATAATCCTATCGATAAGGTTTCTCAATACCGATATTCCCGTTCCAGGTTTCCCAATTCTGATATTCCCGTTCCAGGTTCCTCGATTCCAACGTCATGTTTCCAATAGAGATATGTTTGATCCAATTATGAGAGATTTCATATCAAATATATCAAGTAATGATGTATTGATGTATTTGATCCAATGTTGATACCTTTGTGACAAGATAGATATATTTGATGCAATAATGATAGCTCTTCTATGAGGTTTCTATATCCAATAATGATATGAATATCAAGTAATGATGTATTGATGTATTTGATCCAATGTTGATACCTTTGTGACAAGATAGATATATTTGATACAATAATGATAGCTCCTCTGTGAGGTTTCTATATCCAATAATGATATGATAGTTGATAATATCTGAAATCAAATAAAAATATATTGATATATTTGATGCAATATTGATAAATATTTATTTGACAACTAAGAATCCCAAGTTAAAAAAACAAAGGCTAGCTAAACCATATGGGACAAATTAATCGACAACTATTCTGCACCAATATGAGGCATGTCTCAGTCCTTCTGGATATACAATAAGGTTTTCTTTTGTTAGATCATTTCCTTTTGCGGCAATTCTAAACCTATACAATAAGGTTTTCCACTGAGAACCAAATAATTTGCCAGCAAATGGCTAATTATTGATAGAATGAGAGGTCAGAATAGAAGGTACATCTATTAGTCATGCAGATACAATTTCATAAGGGTAGCGAATTGGAACCAACATTTTTACCTTTATTTTGCAGCCTAGTACTGCGTTGTGGAATAATCCCTTCAGGCATCTGTTTCCTTGCCCGTTTATGCAATCTCGCCACCTATTGTGGTTCCCTTTCCTCCTCATTGCGTTCTCCCTCTATTATCTCGGATTCTCTTTCCTCTTCATTCTCAGGTTGGTTCGGGCTTTCCTCCATTCTCGGGCTTTCCACCTCATTCTCGGGCTTTCCTCGTCATTCTCAGGTCCATCATCACCATATCTAAGCATCCCAATTATGGTTCATGTCGATTTGCCCAAAGTTCTATAGTTACTTCCTCGTTCCAGTCCGTATGATATTGTGGACCCTTGCGCTGTCTAATTTTTCTTTTTAGAACTTTAAATGCAGAGGGCAGTTGTGGCGTCGAAGTATAAGCCGAAACTCCATCAAATTGTTGGAAGCAACAATCTGGCCGATAATGGGCATAAATGCTCCCGTGGAAAACAGCAGTTACGGACAACGTGAGAGGAAGCTAATTCTTCAGGAAGGACAAATCTGATTGGAACTCCACATTGGAAATTCGAGAAAACTACAAATACAGAAAATGCCACATTAATAATAAGCTTGCTGGTAACCTTATTATAAGTTTACCAGCAAGCTAATTATTAATTTGGCATTTTGCACGTCGAAATAACACTAGGTCTATAATAAGGTTACCAGTAAGCTTATTATTAATGTGGCATTTTCTGTATTTTTAGTTTTCTCGAATTTCCAATGTGGAGTTCCAATCAGATTTGTCCTTCCTGAAGAATCAGCTTCCTCTCACGTTGTCCGTAACTGCTGTTTTCCACGGGAGCATTTATGCCCATTATCGGCCAGATTGTTGCTTCCAACAATTTGATGGAGTTCCAGCTTGTACTTCGACGCCACAACTGCCCTCTGCATTTATGCCCATTAACTGCTTGTACTTCGAGAATGAGGTGGAAAGCCCAAGAATGGAGGAAAGCCCGAACCAACCTGAGAATGAGGAGGAAAGAGAATCCGAGATAATAGAGGGAGAACGCAATGAGAAGGAAAGGGAACCACAACAGGTGGCGAGATTGCATAAACAGGCAAGGAAACAGATGCCTGAAGGGATTATTCCACGACGCAGTACTAGGCTGCAAAATAAAGGTAAAAATGTTGGTTCCAATTTGCTACCCTTATGAAATTGTATCTGCATGACTAATATATGTACCTTCTATCTGACCTCTCATTCTATCAATAATTAGCCATTTGCTGGCAAATTATTTGGTTCTCAGTGGAAAACCTTATTGTATAGGTTTAGAACTGCCGCAAAAGGAAATGATCTAACAAAAGAAAACCTTATTGTATATCCAGAAGGACTGAGACATGCCTCATATTGGTGTAGAATAGTTGTCGATTAATTTGTCCCATATGGTTTAGCTAGCCTTTGTTTTTTTAACTTGGGATTCTCAGTTGTCAAATAAATATTTATCAATATTGCATCAAATATATCAATATATTTTTATTTGATTTCAGATATTATCAACTATCATATCATTATTGGATATAGAAACCTCACAGAGGAGCTATCATTATTGTATCAAATATATCTATCTTGTCACAAAGGTATCAACATTGGATCAAATACATCAATACATCATTACTTGATATTCATATCATTATTGGATATAGAAACCTCATAGAAGAGCTATCATTATTGCATCAAATATATCTATCTTGTCACAAAGGTATCAACATTGGATCAAATACATCAATACATCATTACTTGATATATTTGATATGAAATCTCTCATAATTGGATCAAACATATCGCTATTGGAAACATGACGTTGGAATCGAGGAACCTGGAACGGGAATATCAGAATTGGGAAACCTGGAACGGGAATATCGGTATTGAGAAACTTTATCGATAGGATTATCGGTCCCATTAGGCCACATTTAATGGAATAATGATATTTATTCTAATGTCGATATATTTGAGTGGTTTGTATTAGTTTGATTGGTTGCTAGACTTTGTATTGCATGGTGTTTTTCATTTGCTTTGTTTCTGTTCTATGTTTAGCTAGCTTTGTTCGATGTCTTTCTCGGTACCCCGAAACCTGAGGTGGAATTTCGGTACCGCAAAACCTCGAAGGAGAATCTTGATACCGCTAAACCTTGCATAACACCCAATTGATCTGATGTTGATATATTTGAGTGGTTTGATCAAGTGGTTTAAAATTTTGTCCCTGAATCGTATAGAATAGCCTTGAAAACCTTATTAGCCATTTGCTGGCAAATTATTTGGTTCTCAGTGGAAAACCTTATTGAATAGGTTCTCAGTTTTGAATTTGATAGTTCCTTAAGAACTGAGACATGTCTCATGAATACTTTGTTAATTATTTTTGGTTTGGATCAGCCCCCAGTTGAGGAGTAATGCAGACTTCAACCAATGCAACACCACTGGTTTTTTACTAATGTTTATCATTATTTGATATATTTCATATCATTATGAAATCAAATATATTTCTCCTCTTAATGAGATTTTTTTTCCCTTTTAGTACCCGTGCAACCGCGTGAAGATGGGTGGATTTGCTTTTATCGTCAATTTTTGAACTTGGTGAACACTTGGCAAGTTGGTGCCTAATCATTTTCTCCGAGTAGGTAGTTGGTATGTAAGTCTTTTGCAGGGTGAACGTGCTACCACACCAGCCTTGGTAGTTTGGGTCTAAAAGTCGGGGTGAGTGTGGCATTCAGGAGCCCTAAGCATGGGTGCAACTATGTGTTGCGGTTGTAAGACCAATAAAGTCTCGACGATGGTCCTGTGTGACTAGCTGTGGTTCCTATACGGAGCCGAAGGAGGGAACCTTGAGAGCTCTACCGATGATGAAAGGAGTAAGATGGTGCAAAATCCTCAAACTTGGTCGAGGTATAGGGTGGTTGACATTCCACCCCTCTAGTATTTTTGTTCTCCGAGTGGTCGCTGAATTCGAACGGGAAAAAACAAGGTTGGCTGTAAACACTGTTATTCAAGATGAGAAGGGATTTTGTAGCCGTTTTTTTATGTCTCCATCATTGAAAAATGGTACGTGCATATACAAATGGGTTTTGTGCAGTGCTGAAGCTAGACTCAAATAATAGTTTTCTTGCATATTGTAATGTGCAGGGTAAAGCATATACATTGTTTGTTGGCCGGCAACCTGGAGTTTATGATACATGGGAAGAAGCCAGTAATCAGGTCAACGGTTATCAGAATCAGATGCATAGAAGTTTGCCTCCCGCGTATTTTCAAGGTAGAACGATTTGCAGTCATGATTCAATAGTTGGCTTGACCCTAAACTATTGTTTGATTAAGTAGAGGGTTCAATATTGATAAATATTTATTTGATAACTGAGAATCCCGAGTTATAAAAACAAAGGCAAGCTAAACCATCTGGGACATGTCTCATTACTTGATATATTTGATATGAAATCTCTCATAATTGGATCAAACATATCGCTATTGGAAATGTGACATTGGAATCGAGGAACCTGGACCGGGAATCTCGGAATCGGGAAACCTGGAACGGGAATATCGGTATTGAGAAACCAATCCGACCGGCTTGCCCTGCATACATATATGATATATAGATGCACACACACAGAGAGTTGTTGATTAATTTGTGAGTTAGAAAATGAGACGTGTCCCATACGGTTAAGAGAACAAGGAATATGGAGCACTGTATAATTGCATATTTTTTTGTTGAAATTGTTTTTTATTTATTTATTTTATTTTTGTCTTTGGCGAATAGGGAAGAGAAACTTCTTGAAAAAGTTCAGTTGAAATGGCGGATAGGACAGATAGGAGGACCCGAGATATTCCAAAGATATGAAATCTTATGAACTATTCAAATTTTATCTTGTAGTGTATCTCCTAAAGGCATATGTGTCACATTTGTATGTGGGTTTTTCTCCTCCTAACAAGTTTTTTTTTTCCTTTTTTTTTTGTTTTTTTTACTTTTTACTTTTCATTATGTAGAGAATTTGTACTCACCACGTGCACATAAAAACAGCACTAAAGTGGAAGCTTGAAGATGATGATCCAAGGCTGCCTCACATAGAGAAGGCCGGATTTGGATGGGTTCGACAACTGACGAGCTTTAACTGCGATCAAGATCTCTTAAAGCTGTTTTATTCCCGTTTCAAGCCGGACACATGTACTTTCTCGCTAGGTGGCAAGAAATACATTATCAGCCTAGAGGATGTCGCATGCTTAACATGTTTGTCTGTTGATGGACAAGCGATCATTTGGAAGGAGAACAAGGACATCTATACTTTGTGTGAAAATGTCCTTGGCCGGAAGTTAACTCCTGAAGGTTGTGACTTGTCAGCAATCAAATTTAAGTGGTTGCGTGATACATTTGAAGAATTGGAGGATGGAGCAACCGAGGACGATGTTAAGTTTTCTGCTAAGGCATATATACTGTACCTTGGTAATTATTTTTGTCCCGTATACAATTTAAAACTTTTCACCTTGTGATTGGACTGGTAAATCTAAGCATTTACAGTTATATTTCTTGTAGGTACTTTTGTACTTCCCAACAATTCAGGATCGAATGTGCCTGGAATTTATCTCACTCTCCTGGAAGATTTTGAGGGCATCAGAAGACTTTCATGGGGGTCATCTATGCTTGCTTTATTGATTGAAAATTTGAAGAAGGATCCTTCTAAAAGTGATGTTGTAAATCTTGGAGGGAATGCAGCACTGCTTCAGGTAAATATTATTTAAAAGTTTTTATAGTTACGTAAGAACACAATGAAACGAGATGAAAAATAAAATGGTTCATCTGTCTTGAAAAAACAATTACTGATACTATTCAAATTCAAAGTCCGAAGCAAGCTTGGGTCTATAGAAAATCTTATAGAAAATCTGATTATGATTTCTTAGTGGGGTTTTTACAAGGATATTCCCTTTTTCAGTTTTGGGTCTATTTGTGGTTCCCGGCTTTTAGGCCGAACAAAATTTCGATGGAGAACATATCAGTCCCCTTGATGGTAAAATGGAGCAAGGAAATCTCCAAACAATCAAAGAATGCTTACCGAAAGGCTCCATTGGATCAGTGGGAAACCATAGCAAATTCTCCAACCATTGAGGTATGCATCTCTGACGTTGATAAACCAAACCAAACCGAGCCTTGTGTCCCAATCAATTGGGGTCAGCTACATGAATCTTGTTTTTCCTTAAAGCTCTGTCTAGGGCTACCTCTCTTCATTTAGATTTAGTAAGACCAAATCCTTTCTTATTACGGCATCCAAAGTCAATTTGGGTCTTCCTCTTCCCCTAACACGACTATACACTACTATCATATCTGACTATCCACGACTATCCCCTAGCTTTTGTTATTTTTTACTCAAGTTATTATTAATGTGGCATTTTTCTGTATTTGTACTATTCTCCAATTACCGGTGTGCAGTTCCCACCTGATTTGTCCTTTCTGGAGAAACATCTTAAACTCAAGAAGTCCCTAACCAATATTTTCCATGGGAGCATTTTTGCCAATTATCGGCCAGACTGTTGCCCCCAACAATTTGATGGAGTTCCGTCTTGTGATTTGACGCCACAACTGCCCTCTCTATTTAAAGTTTCAAAAAAAATGTTACATCGCAAGGGTCCACAGCATGATATTGACTGGAACGAGGTACTACCCATAGAAATCTGGGATGCTCGATGGGAACACATAATTGGGGAGCTTGATTTTGAAGATACGGCACTTGACGGACTGAATGTGCATGAGGAAAGGGAACAGTTTAGAGAGGAGCTTGATTTTGAAGATACGGCACCTGACGGATTGGATGTGCATGGGGAAAGGGAACAGTTTAGAGAGGTGGAACTTCTTATTCAAGATCATGCGACCATGGAGGACGGGGAACAGTCGAGAGTGAGAAAGCAGAGAAAAGTGAGAAAGCGGGGAATGGAACCGGCGAGAGTAGGTGTACGGGATCCTTATAATCTGAGGTCGAAAAAAGGGAGAAATGAGAAATGAGACATGTCTCATAATCATACTTGCAGCCGAGTGGTTCATTTCTGAATCCTTTCTTTTGTACCTGGCACCCTACCCATGGGTGCCACTTTAGTGTATATTAATGAAGCATAGTTTAGTTAATCGACTTGCGTTGAATCGTTTACACAATCCCACGCAGATGGAAAAAAATCCTGTTTCAAATACTTCCCATTGATGATTTGGGACATGCCTCACTTGCCTTTGTTTTCATGACTTGTGACATTCCTCAGTTGCTTTCAGTTTTGAAATTGAGCGATCCAGAAGAAGTGACATTGCCTGATGCCAGATATGGTGTATAACAGTTGTCCATTAATTTGTGAGTTAGAAAATGAGACATGTCCCATATGGTTTTTTGCCTTTGTTTTTATTACTTAGACATGTCTCAGTTCTCAAATATGAAAACAAGATTGGATGAAATTGACTGAGAAGAGGATGGCTTTGTTGACTAAGAAAGAGCAGACCAATCAAGTCCAAACTGGTCAATAAATTCAAAAACCCATTATTTGAATGTGCCTAATTAAGATCAGTTGGTTTGATGTTTGGCCCTCGCCAATTTATATTTACATAAAGGTTCTGTTTTACAGCTTTGCCTCCTTTGTCATCAACACCGCCGCTTGGAGATGAAAATTGTCGGTTCAAAAGAAAGAGAGGTGATTTTGTTATAACTTTAAGTATCAACAGTCACATAAAATACCTTTTTATTAATATATTTTTTTGATTCCAGACCAAAGATTTATATTAATTTATGCAATTAAATTAATAAAATTCACTAGGTTAGAGCTCGTGAATTTCCCTAGGTTAGAGTTCTTGATATTCACTTACCTCTCTGGCCTCTCCTTTTCTCGGAATCTCTCTGCACTCTCATTCTCTTCAATTCTACAACCCACAGAATCTCACGATTTCTAGGTCAGAAACGGAGCTAACTTTTCCCCTCTCATCTCCTTCTTACCACAATCTCGTCCCTCTCTCTCCCTCTCTCTGATGCTCAAAACAAATCTCACGCCTGTGACCTATACCTGTGAACCATCTTCTCAAATCCCTTCTGTAGACACCCCAATTTGGCCTAACGATTATTTCAAGTCCCACCTTGGGACAATCCCGATGATGAAATGGATACAATGATTGCTGATTGCTTCTTTGAGGACCTTAGGACTTTCGGTAAGAACTTTGACCATTTAGAGGACCCAATTCAAAGCCATATAGCCTTTCAGACAGAAATACAGAAGCCTAGGAGAATCCATCTGACGGCCGTAACATCGATCTAACGGCCATAACATCAATCCCTCACCCGAGCAACCTGTTGCTAGCAAAATCTCCCTGAGAGATCAATTCCTCGGCCGCAAGATCTATCCTTCGGCCGAGATATCCATTCCACGGCCGCGACATCTATTGCTCGGCCGCCAGATCGACCTTTTTCCAGACTCTGGAACGTTCTGTCAGACGTTTAGTTTGATCCAACTACACTACCTTTCCGATGCGTTCGGGCTACGTTCGGAGATTACGACGTAGAGTTAGAGATGCATTGCAATTGCAATTGCCATCTCGTGATTTGATTGGCCGGAGTGAGTCATCCCTATGCTTATATAAAGGAGCCTTTGGGCTCCGAAATTAACACACAGAAATTGAGATACCCACACACTCAATCAAACCTCGAAACTCTGCAGAAATACTCCTTCAATCCCATACTCCAAAAGCCCTAACCTCCCGAAGGCAGCCGTCAATCCGGCGATCAAACCCCGAAGTTCAAACCCTAACTCTAGGGTTTTCAATCAAGCAATCAATCAATCACGCCCAATCCAAAGTAATCAAGCAACTGAGGGATCAAGGTGGTGAGGCCCAACGGCCTCTGGTTTGCCTTATTTACTGTCCTTTTTACTAATCGTAGCATTTTGATTAACTGTCAATCTTTCTGTCTGGTGTGAGGAAGAACACCGACCGGGGCTTCGATCCCTTGGCCGGTACATCAAACCAGGAGGATCTCTCGGCCGTGACATCTATTCACCGGCCGCGAGATCCATCTCCCTGGGACATTATGTTTGTTTATTTGCTTTCTGATGCATGCTTCAATTATCGCACTGGCTCACTTTGCTTACTGTTTAAAGGAATAATTAAACAGACTATGTGTTAGAATTAGATAAAGCATTTATACATCTTATGTTGAACGATTATGGGCCAGTCTCACGACTGGGCAGAGAGGGGTGCCTAACACCTTCCCCTTACTGTACTTTTTGGCTCCCGAATCCAGAATCTCTATCTATTTTCCCAGTTTTAATAAACTGGGTGGCGACTCTATTTGATGATAACCGTTATCGTGTGGCGATGTTCCTAGCCATGGGAATGTCCATGATTTTGGTTTATGAAGCGAGCAACCAATCGAACAAACACAAACGTGATCAATCTGTATGGCGATGCCCCGCTTGGGAGGTGTCTACAGTTTTTGGCGACTCTGCTGGGGATATGAGAGCCATAACCAAAAAGTTCAACATAAGACTAATACATGCCTTGTCTAATTCATTTATCATATGCATCGAGCGGGCAACCCGTTGAGTTCACCTGATATCCCGGCATGACACGGGCTATGTTGGGGGTTCCAGCAAACTCCACAGTCACTCGTACCTAGTGGTATATCAAAAAGGAAATCACCCAATCACCGCCTATGATGGGCTGGTGAGAGGATTGGTGCCCTTTGACAACGGAGCACCCTGAGACTACCAAAACCTTGCATGCTTTAGAAAGCCATAGAACTTATCAAACTAAGACAGGAACCTACAGGCTAGGAACCTATTTGCATTCTACTTGCGAAAGTTCTTCCTCACACCTTGTATCATTTGTTGTTGTATTAACTTTTTCTGTGCAGAAGGGTTGGGATTTTCAAACCCAAATCCTAACCCTACACAGGCCGAATACTGACTTCCAGGTATTCTATTTTTCAAGCAGGCACAATAGGTAGGTTAAAGAAGCAACCTCAGCCAGTTTTATACTCTTACGATACCCGAAGTCACGCCAAACAGAGGTCTTTACAGTCATCTCATCAGTCGCCTTCGTCTGCCGAGACACCCTCACCGCAACGGTCCCAATCAGTTTCAGGGACTTCGCGGTTTTCTCCTCAACAAAACCGATTATCTACCAGATTCCAAGCCTCACCAAACAATTTCCCTACCTACATCCCAAACATGGCAGATAATGATGCTACCATCACCGAGCTCCGAGCCCAAATTGCCTATTTACAAGCTGAGAAAGCAGCAAGAGATATTGAAGACAAGAAAAACGAGGAGGAAGCAGAAAATCCTCATGAAATTATAGAAAACCCTGAATTGGCCAAACAGGTCAAAGAGATTAAGCACGCTTTGGCTCGCTCACAAGGAGACCAAATTCTAGATTTCGAAGGACTCTGCCTCTTTCCAGAATCTCAGCTGCCTGGGCGGTTCAAAATGCCAAACATCGAGAAATTCAACGGGACTGGTAACCCTACCAGCCATGTCCGCCATGTTATCAACACTCTAAAGCCTATGGGCTTGACCGACGAGCTCGTCGCTCAATTGTTTCAAAGAACTCTCACTGGAAGCGCCCTCGATTGGTTTCTCACTTTGGAATTTGTGCACTATCAAACTTGGCCTGAAATTGCTAACGCTTTTGTCAAGCAGTATGCGTACAATGTCCAAATTGAGCTTACTACCCGAGATTTGGAGATGACTAAACAAGAATCCAATGAGGATTTTGCTACCTTTGTGGCAAGATGGAGAGAGAAGGCTGCCAAGATGAAAAGCCGCCCTTCCGAGGAAGATCAAGTGAGGATAGTTGTCAAGAACTTACAGCCTAAATACCTCACTCACATTTACACCCAGGCTATCACCGACTTCAAACATTTACACGCCACTGGATTACAAATCGAGGATGGGATCAAGTTGGGCCTCATTGGAAAAGAAGAAAACCCTCCACCCAGAAAAACCTTTCCAAACCGTGCAGCTCCTGCCTCCGTCAACATCCTTGACTCAGTCTTGCCACAAGACCCTTTCCAAACTAGCTCATCTAGAAACACGAATCGCCCTCGCCATAATTTCAGCCCACTCTATATGACTCCGTCCCAAGCCTTAGCCATCCTAAGCCGTCAAGGGCACCTTAGGCTCTTGAATAATCCATCTCCTCAGCCACCTTATGGCCCAAGCTATAATGCCAATAAGCAATGTGCTTACCATCAACACCCTGGACATGAGACAGACCACTGCATGCGTCTTCGTCATGACATCCAGGATCTTATCGATAGCCAAGTCATAAAACCTCCTAAGCCTAATGTACAAACCAATCCACTTCCCGCTCACAACAGCGAACCACCGCCTCAAAATATCAATCTCATAAGCCTATCCAATAGCCCCACATATAATCCTGCCCTACACATTATTCCAGATACCCGAGCCAAACCATCCCTAATCCTCTCCAAGAACGAGGAATGCTTTGCAATAGAGGGAGAACCCCACATCTATGCCATTGATGATGGGGATTGGTGGTTGGACATGCGTCAAGCCCTGCCGAATGATTGGAAGGTTGGAAGAATTGAGCCTGCTGACCCTTGGGGTACCCAAGAAGAAGAAGTGGGTCACCTCACCCGAAGCGGAAGGGTGTATAAACCGCCTAAACTGAGTGGGGAAAGTTCAACTTCAACACGAGTAATGGAAGAAGAGGAAGGAGAAGAAAGCCAAAGGACCGAACCTGAGGAAGACAGAGTGCTAAGACAACTAAAGAAAATCCAAGCTGATATCTCTATTTGGGGATTGCTTATGTCCTCCTACGAACATCGCAACTCCTTCTTCAAAACCTTGGGGAAAGCCAAAGTTCCCATCGACATCACCCCCGAAGAACTCGTGGGTTTCATAATGGCGTCAAAAGCTCTAAAACCAACGATAGCTTTCACTGACAAGGATCTACCCCCTGAAGGGCCTGCACACAACAAACCTCTCTACATTTCGCTTAAATGTCTCACCAAATGGATCCCGTTGGTCTTGGTAGATAATGGGTCTGCTTTAAACGTATGTCCTCAAAGAACCCTCGACAGGCTAGGGGTAAACGCCACCGACGTACGCCCTTCAAGCCAAGGAGTAAGGGGATATGACAATTCAAAGAGAAGAGTGGTTGGGTGTGTCACACTGCCAGTAGAAGTAGAGAAGATCAAAAGGGATGTGGAGTTCCATGTGATGGATATACCGGCCACCTTCAATCTTTTATTAGGAAGGCCTTGGCTACATGACGCTGGGGCAGTACCTTCCACTTTGCATCAGAAAGTCAAATTCGCGGTAGATGGAAGGGTTATAACCATTCTGGGGGATTCATCAATCCGGGCTCATTCTGATACGCCTGTCCAAGAGGTAGAAACTGAGGAAACCTTCCTTACTGGATTCAGTCTTGAGGAAGCCACTGCTGTGCAAGCCTTAATGGCTGAGAGAAACTTCTATGTAAGCGCCCCCGCCATATGGATGATGAAGAAGCAAAAATACCTCCCTGGGTTGGGTTTAGGCAAAAGATCACAAGGCATCTCGCAAATGATCGATCCTCCGCATAATCAATACACCTTTGGTCTTGGCTACATCCCGACAGAAGCCGAGGTGAAAAGGAAGAAAAGCATGGAAAAGGCTAAGGCAAGAGGAAGCAGGGTCAAAGAAGAGAAACTCGTGATCCCAAAAACGCTCAATGGCTGGTTTGTGAGGGAAGGGGAAGACTTCCCATTCTGCGGCTTCGCAGAAACATGGGAAGACGAAGTTACCAAGCAACGGTACCCTGGAATGCAAATCTTCTTTGATCAGGAATGGACCGACAGTGATTTGGAAGAAGAGCCAACTAATTCATCCCCTACTCCCGAAGACTGGATTGAAGTGCTAGCTGAATTTGACCTAAAGATTCTGTTTGGCAAAGAGGGTGAAGAAGAGTATAAAACTGCAAAAGGAAAAGGAACCACTCCTGAAATATCGCAGTAAATCGCATGACAAAAACATTGCTTTCATTTCCTAAAGACAAGTTGGGACATATTTTGGGCCCCTGTTTGGGCATTATTTATGATTGAATAAATCCCCATTTTATCACTTCTATGCTTGACAAAAGATTCCATCTTTAAAATGTGATTGTTATACACTACAATCTCTCTGCCAAAGATAAAAGGATTTCAAGAATCTAATTCTTTATGTTACCGACCAAAAGGAAAAGAGGGGACGAACCCTGGTTACTTAGAACTAGACTTTTTATCAAAACTCAAGAAAAAGACGCTATCTCCGTGAGAACACTTAGGGTTAGCTTGCCCATTGTGAAAGTACAAACATAACATGAGATTCATAAAAATATCTCCATCAAATGCCTCTCCAAACACCTCTTGAGAGAAAAACGCTCGTTGGGTAAAATATACACCCAAGCAGAAGTAAGAGCAAAGCCTGCTAGGACAAAGAAAAAGCGAAAAACGCAGCCTAGGCAAAAGTTAAGGCATTTGAAGGAAAGCTCGCTAGGGACTCAACCTCTATCAGGTAACCTAGGCAAAATCTAGAGCATGAGAGAAAGGAAAATTAAGAGTGAAAATCCAACCCCCAAAGGTGGTAATTTTGGAACTACGTAAAAAGCCTGATTCCCTGATTGGGATACGTAGGCAATCTCGCGTCGAGATGCGGCCCAAATATTTGGAGAGAAGGAAGATGATACCAAAAGGGTTTGTATTCAATGATAGGCATAGCTAACCCTGCGTATTGAGCTCACAAAAGATGAGTTAGTCATTTTCCAGGGAATTGACAAAAACAAAGGTATACAAGAATCATCGTTCGTCCTCTCCGACTCAGAAGTCGTCGACATAAGAGGCCAAGCATTCTAACAAAAACATGGCAAAGAGATTGCAGGAATAACAAAAGCAAATAAGAGAACTTGAATCAAATGCAAGTGTAAGAAGGGAAAAACGCCGTTTGGCTAAAAGCAAAAACCTAATTTCTTTAGGAAATAGAAGTAGCGGCCGAAGAATGGAACCCTCGGCCGAGTGATCCATTCCTCAGCCCGAGTCTAAATCCAGACATTTACAAAACTTTGAAAAATATTGCATAAATATCTCATACATGCTGAGGATGCTTCAAATACAAACAGAAAATACAAATGTCAAATTATCTGTTTTTAGAACTAACAACAGGTACAAGAGAGGAAAGGCTAGCTACTGCCCACGACCCCTCTTGGGCGCGGGACGAAAACGCTCAGGAACTGGGACACTGATCCTCTGTCCCTCGCCAGTCGCGGCACCTCCATCACCAGCTTCAGAACTCCCACCCTCGCTGACTCCAGCACTCTGGGTGACCGACACTGTCGGTATTCGCTCCGCTTCAAGCTGCAGAGACACAGGATATAGGCATTTAGTTTCACATGGAACATGGGATGGAAAAGGAAAAGATCAAAGGATGTATACCGCAGCTATTCGACTGCGCTGCCGCCGAGCCAAAGCCTCTGCGCTCTGAAAAGCACGCAACCATTCCTGAAACACCCCAGCGGGCACCTACAGAAGAAGCAACTGCATATAGTAAGCAAGGAATGCTGAAAGAAACCAAAACAGAATCTACAAATATTACCTGCTGGACCCCGGCAGGAAGCACGTAGAACTGCGTAGTACACGGTGTCAGCGGCAAACGCTCCTCTTCTCCACTCACATTGTGGAAAGAAATGAAACTGGGGGCCCGTGGCCAAACAGGAGGAGCAGCAGCAGTGGTAGGAAGGGTCAAGGAGGCCGAACGAAAGGCTGAGTAGTCTCCTGCTACGAGAAAACTCAAGGCTGGCTGTCTCTCAAGAGCAATTAGCAAGCTTTCCCCGGTCAAAAGATGGGTCGATCTCATGCCAACAGGAGGAGGGAGAGGAACAAGCTGCAACGCCTCAGAACGTGGAAAGTATTGGCTCGCTACCCTCTCCCCAAGATACCACGCTCTCGAAAATGGCCCCTCCAGAAGGAAGTGTTGGCTGTCCAACGCTCGAGCTGAAGTCAACTCCAAAGGAGCATCGTCAAGTAGCATGCCCCATGGGTCGAAATGCACCTATAACAAGGGAAATAGCATCAAAATGACAGAATGAGGCAATTGCACGAAAATCAGAAGACGAAGAAAATGTCATACCTGATCCACCGTTAGGCGATCCAAAACTCGCCTCCAAGCCAGCAAGTCCATGGCGGGCGACCGTGACTTCCGAACTCCTTTCAACCAACGGGCTGCCCGCGGAACAAACCTAGGCTCTCTGTGCCCAGTCGGAGGAGGAAACTGCAACAAGTGCTCAAAAGCCCAAAGCTACAAGCAAAGACAGAGAACATGAATAATGAAGATGGAAACAACAAGAGAATAATGCAGAAATCAAAAGGTATACCTCGAGAATACGATGGTGTCCACCAAGCGACAAACTAACCCCCCGGGAACAAGCACTGAGGTGTCCATACAACGTGGCTAGGGCAGGAGTTCCCCAATCAAACTCTGCTATGGTCTCTAAATGCACCAAAGCAGCCAAAAACTGGACATGTACCGAATTCTCCTTGTTGCAAAACAAAGTTTGCCCAAGGAGATAAAGCAGGAAAGCTCGTACCAGCTGGGAAAGGGGAATCTCCGTCAGGATATCAACTTGATCAAACTCGTCCCGAAGCCAGGTATATGTGATATGGCCACTCTCTGACACAATGGGAATCTTCCCCAAAAGATATCCAAGGGCACCCTTCCGCTCATGGATCCGCGGGTCAATCGGAAGAGGATCGCCGCCTACTCTCAGGCCTGTGAGCAAAGCAAAGTCACCCGGAGTGATCGTCATCTCCCCAGCCTCCGGAAGGTGGAAAGTGTTGGTGGTATCCCACCACCGTTCGACCAAGGATGTGGTCAATCCCAACTCCGCCTTCGGGAGATGGAAACCAAGTATCGAGGGCTCAAAGCCAGCCAAAGCAACCGCATCCTTGGCTTCCTGAGGGAGCCTCTCATACCACTCAAACACCTGGGGGCAGCTTCCCCACACACGCAGCCTCTCGTTTACCTGACAAGATACGAAGAAGGAATCAGACACACAAGATATCGCCTATACAGGGGGCAATTTCTAGAACTCAAACTCCCTATCAAAATATCAAATTATCACTCTGCGGAATCTCACATACAAAATCATTTGACAGGATAAAATTCTACCTTCCTGTTGGTGAAGCCAAAGTGCTGCTCTGGCTTCCTGTGTAAGACCTCAGGTGGAATGTCACTAAGGGGAGGACGGTATCGCAAAGAACCACCACGTCCGACCAAATGAACCTGAGGAGCGTAAGTGGCAATGTCAAAAGGGGGAAGAATATCACCACCCACATCAGTAGAAACCTCGGGTTCAGCCCCGGGAGGAATGGGCTGCGAGGAACTCCCCCCAGCAGTGGCCCTGCGCCGACTCGAACGCAAGACGCGGGAACTGGAAACCCCACCAAGAATCTCGGCCTCGACGGCCGGAGCCTTGCCTGTATCTCTAGATGCGGTAGGGATATCGGATGGTGGAGGAGGAGGCGGGCTCGAAGCCATGGCAGCCAAAGCCGTGGTGGTCGGAAGATCGGCGGCGAGAAGGCGGAGAACGACGAGGAGAGAGAGGAGGCGGTGGCGACGATCGCTTGAACGGGAGAGGAGGATGAGGGATAGTAGGGGAAGAATGACCCGTGAGATCGATTTAACTGAACTTAAATCGATTTCCTGGCTTTTGGCGTTCTCACGGCCGAAACATCCATTCCTCGGCCGAGACATCAATCCTTCGGCCGAGAGATCGATCTCCTGGCCCTCCTAATCCATTCCCTCAGCAACGACAGATCATGCTCAGTGCACCAATTCAGACCACTACAGACTTCTAAGTCCTCAACCAACCAAGTAGCCTTGGGGGCATCCCCAAGCCAACACCATGTGATCAAGACTAGCCTTGGGGGCATGCCCAAGCATCGAAAATCTCTCTCCACAAACTGCTGGCCAGCAAAACAAGACACTCAGCAGCCCTGAGTTCAAAACTTCAACGGCTCCAAGTCCATTATTGGCAGGCTCTACGCCCATATCAACTCACTCAGCGGCTCTATGCCTTCAACCCAACGGCTCCGCTATCTCAACTGGCTCAAAGCCATAGCAACCTTCTCAGCGGCTCAAGGCCCATTATTTCAACAGGCTCGAAGCCTATGTCTGTCATCTCAGCAGCCCATCATCTCTACGTAACCCAGTGGTTCTAAGCCCCCATCTACCAATTCAGCAGCTCTATGCTCACTATCACGGCAACAGGCTCTACGCCTGTAATTACTCAACTCAGCGGCTCCAAGCCCATTATCTCAATTGGCTCAAAGCCGTAAACAAGCAATCTCAGCGGCTCTATGCCTATACCATCTCAGCGGCTCCAAGCCCACCGTTTCAACTGGCTCAAAGCCGTAATAACCAACCCAGTGGCTCCAAGCCCGCCGTTTCAACTGGCTCCAAGCCGTAACAATCAAGTCTACTTCAGCGGCTCAAAGCCCATCACTTCAACAGGCTCAAAGCCTGTATCTACCATCTGAATTGGCTCGAAGCCGTAACAATCAACCAAGCGGCTCGAAGCCCATTTACCTCAACAGGCTTGAAGCCTACTATCACCCAGCGGCTCGAAGCCCTTTATCTCAGCAGCTCTGCGCTCGCTATCACGGCAATAGGCTCTACGCCTGTAATCACTCAACTCAGCGGCTCCAAGCCCACTGGCTCGAAGCCGTAAACAACCAATCTCAGCGGCTCGAAGCCCGTTATCAAAAGGCTCTACGCCTGTTATCACAACTCAACGGCTCCAAGCCCATTATCTCAACTGGCTCGAAGCCGTAAACAAGCAACAGGCTCTAAGCCGTCCCAACAATCAAGACATTTATTCTCAGGCTCTACGCCTGAATGCTCAAAAATCTAACATTTTTGAATGCTCAAGCTCTACGCTTGGATGCCCAACCACTGTGTACTGGATGCTCAAGTCATATACTTGAATGCTCAAGCTCTACGCTTGGATGCCCAACCACTGCGTACTGGACGCTCAAAGCCTGTACTTTGAATGCTCGGATTCTGCCGTCCGAATGCTCGAGCTCTACGCTCTAAATGCTCAAGTCCGGAACTTGATAGAAGCTCTAAGCTTAAAACAAACACACACGTACGGGCCCGTGCACATTTGCATCAACATTTCACATCGAGTCTGCATCACCATATCTGTTCACATCTAACGAACAAGCATTGCACATATACACTCTGCATATCTCTCATGAAACAGGTCAACCCAGCAATCAACCGGCACTATGCCTCGGTTTTATTGATCGGCCCAACGCCTCGATCTTTTGGCTCCACGCCAACACTTATGATGGAAAAGCTCCGTGCGCAGACCATCAGAATACAACCAGCTCTACGCTTCGGTTCATATCATGTCAAGCTCTAAGCTCCGACAACTCAGGCCCTCGGCTCAAAACTGCATGCAGGCTCCACGCCTCAATCACAGCAGGCTCCATGCCTCAATCTAATCACCTCAGGCTCTCGCCTTGTGATCAATACCAGCTCCGCGCTTCGGTCCTATCAAGCTCTAAGCTCACCTCAGGCCCTTGCCTCATAAACCACAGCAGGCTCCATGCCTCAATCTAATCACCTCAGGCTCTCGCCTTGTGATCAATACCAGCTCCGCGCTTCGGTCCTATCAAGCTCAAAGCTCCGACACCTCAGGCTCTCGCCTTATGATCAACACCAGCTCCGCGCTTCGGTCCTATTCAATCCTCTCCAGGCTCTCGCCTCATGACTACAACCGGCTCCGTGCCTCGGTTCCCTCATCATTAAAGCTCCGTGCTACAGCTACTGGCCCTGCGCCTCCCCTACATCTCAAAAGCAAACCGGCGTCCAACTCATCTCCAGCAGATGGTTTGGATTCCACCCCAATTACATCAATCCCTTCCAGCTCATTCGCAAGGATAAGCTACTCTACCGAGCTCCTTTCAGTCAAAGTAAGGATGATCAAGAAAAGCAAACGCACCTGCAGTGTACTGATCTACCCCAAAATAACTAAGGAAGCTCTCCGCAAAAGCTCTCCCGGTAGCCCTGCGCTCCTTCAGCTACTCTTCGCCAAAACCCTGGCTCAGTCTAGGTACGTCACATTACGGCTTTTTAAGCCCTAAGGTACGTCTTCTGTCTCTAACCCTCCAAACTTTTATTGCCCGAACTACGATTGGTCTGAATTTCCCTTGTGGAATACGTAGGCAGCCTCCGGGCCCGACCATAACAAAACTTTTATTGCCCGAACTACGGTTGGTCTGAATTTCCCTTGTGGAATACGTAGGCAGCCTCCCGGCCCGACCATAACAAAACCTTTTTCGAAAACCCCTTGGAATAGTGGTTGGACCAAATTGAGTTGCTTTTTACAGCTTTGACTCTTACTCAAACATGTCTCGCGATCCGTCTGAGTTCAGTCAAAGAGGGGCATCTGTAGACACCCCAATTTGGCCTAACGATTATTTCAAGTCCCACCTTGGGACAATCCCGATGATGAAATGGATATAATGATTGCTGATTGCTTCTTTGAGGACCTTAGGACTTTCGGTAAGAACTTTGACCATTTAGAGGACCCAATTCAAAGCCATATAGCCTTTCAGACAGAAATACAGAAGCCTAGGAGAATCCATCTGACGGCCGTAACATCGATCTAACGGCCATAACATCAATCCCTCACCCGAGCAACCTGTTGCTAGCAAAATCTCCCTGAGAGATCAATTCCTCGGCCGCAAGATCTATCCTTCGGCCGAGATATCCATTCCACGGCCGCGACATCTATTGCTCGGCCGCCAGATCGACCTTTTTCCAGACTCTGGAACGTTCTGTCAGACGTTTAGTTTGATCCAACTACACTACCTTTCCGATGCGTTCGGGCTACGTTCGGAGATTACGACGTAGAGTTAGAGATGCATTGCAATTGCAATTGCCATCTCGTGATTTGATTGGCAGGAGTGAGTCATCCCTATGCCTATATAAAGGAGCCTTTGGGCTCCGAAATTAACACACAGAAATTGAGATACCCACACACTCAATCAAACCTCGAAACTCTGCAGAAATACTCCCTCAATCCCATACTCCAAAAGCCCTAACCTCCCGAAGGCAGCCGTCAATCCGGCGATCAAACCCCGAAGTTCAAACCCTAACTCTAGGGTTTTCAATCAAGCAATCAATCAATCACGCCCAATCCAAAGCAATCAAGCAACTGAGGGATCAAGGTGGTGAGGCCCAACGGCCTCTGGTTTGCCTTATTCTTGTCCTTTTTACTAATCGTAGCATTTTGATTAATTGTTAATTTTTTGTGCGGTGTGAGGAAGAACACCGACCGGGGCTTCGATCCCTCGGCCGGTACATCAAACCAGGAGGATCTCTCGGCCGTGACATCTATTCACCGGCCGCGAGATCCATCTCCCTGGGACATTATGTTTGTTTATTTGCTTTCTGATGCATGCTTCAATTATCGCACTGGCTCACTTTGCTTACTGTTTAAAGGAATAATTAAACAGACTATGTGTTAGAATTAGATAAAGCATTTATACGTCTTATGTTGAACGATTATGGGCCAGTCTCACGACTGGGCAGAGAGGGGTGCCTAACACCTTCCCCTTACTGTACTTTTTGGCTCCCGAATCCAGAATCTCTATCTATTTTCCCAGTTTTAATAAACTGGGTGGCGACTCTATTTGATGATAACCGTTATCGTGTGGCGATGTTCCTAGCCATGGGAATGTCCATGATTTTGGTTTATGAAGCGAGCAACCAATCGAACAAACACAAACGTGATCAATCTGTATGGCGATGCCCCGCTTGGGAGGTGTCTACACCTTCAATACCAGTGCTTATTTAAAAAAGAGATCACTCAACCCAAGAAATGCTCGATTGCTAAACGAAAATCCACTCGAGGAGGTGCTGTGACGGTGAAATCGGAGGGGATTACGTCTAAATATTATTATTAGAATATTAGGAGTCAACCTCCAGATAAAGGTTCACAACAGATAAAGAGTAGTCATATACATATAATTAACAAGCAAAGAAGCAATTGTATCATCCTTTCTAATATATCCGTCTTAGCAATCTAATGAAAAACTTATTAAAAATGAAATTCTTTTTGAATTTTCAAAAACAGGAGTACACCGTTTGAACTTTGAAGGGTATGTGTCTCACGCCTATTGGCTTCCTTGACTCTCCGCACAATAGGTTTTAAGGGCGACCCTAATTTCAAAGCAGTGCAGCTCTCTCTATTAAGAAAGCTAGTACTACAGTTCTCCAAACTCAAGAGCTGAATCTGGAAAGTCTGTTTCTGAAAATCCCATTGGTATATGCTTCTGCATTTTCTCTCCGTCTCTCTCTCTCTCGATCTCTTATTTTTTACTGCGATTTGGGCGATTAAGGTTGGTTCATTTCCCTTCTCCCTTTATTCTAAAATGGAGTATATATTTTTCGTGTTTATCAACTGATTTTTGAACCTTGAAGCTTTTTGTGTATGTTTTGTGTGGATGTTTTATATCACCTGCTGTTTTATATCCTGGAGTCTTTATCAGGAAAAAAATTTAAAATCCGAAAATGGGACCACTTCTCTTATCAGATCCGAAAATACGCGGGAGTTTGATCATCTCAATTAGTGCATAGATACGAAAATGGCCCGCGAGATCCCACAGGTATGAAATCTTATGAACTATTCAAATTTTATCTTGTAGTGTATCTCCTAAAGGGAAACAACTGTGACACATACAATGCCCCTCATGTGTATGTGGACCCCACCACTTGTGTGCCACCTCGTGCGAGAGGCATATGTGTCACATTTTCTCCTCCTAACAAGTTTTTTTTTTCCTTTTTACTTTTAATTATGTAGAGGATTTGTACTCATGTTGATGGAGTTACGTCTTGTGATTTGACGCCACAACTGCCCTCTCTATTTAAAGTTTCAGAAAACTATAGTGCTCAATGGGAACACTTAATTGGGGTGCTTGATTTTGAAGATGCGGCCTTACCCAACGAACTGGATGTGCATGAGGAAAGGGAACAGTTGAGAGAGGTGGAACAACAACATCTAACAGAGGAACTACCGTCGAGAGTTGGAGGACAAGAACAGTCGAGAGTGAGAAAGCGGAGAATGGCACAGGCGAAAGCCACATTTGTGCCTCGTAGGAGTATTAGGTTGCAAACTAAAAGGGGAAATGAGGAATGAGACATGTCTCATGATCTCATTTCCATATACCTGCAGCCGAGAAGTGGTGGAGTAGAATCACCGTTTTGACTCTTTTGTGGTGATTTTCATTTGTGGTGGTGACCTACTGTGGCTGGTACTTTTCTTTTGTACAGAACTACTCCTTCATGTAATTTGCCAAGGGCGTTTGGTTCCATAATCTACGTAGTCAATCTTTGATTTTGTGTTTGTAATATAATCTTCATTTGGACTGGTTATGTAAATCCTCCTAGGGCGGGTCGTCACAGTTTTCAAAAGCAAAACACACCACACCTGTTTTGAATGTGGGTGATGGGGCTTTGAAAGTGTGCGCCCCACTATTTCCGCTTTGTTTCCCATCCTAATGATAGTTCTGTGTACACCTCTTGACATACATGCTCTTTTTCCTCTCAAGGGACACTGGATGCTAACCTTGACAAAGAGAACTTACTTGCTAGCAATTTCCAATTTTCATCTTCTTTCGGCCTTTTGCCAAATGGTTGTCGTACGTATGCTTGGACATCTTCACAAGCAGCTAATCCTTCCACATACTTCTGAAGATCACCGCCAGGGCCTGTTGGTGGAACCAACTGGATTAATAAAGGCATACGTTTCGCTCATAAAGGTCTGCCATTTACAATATTTAATCAAATATCCATATATCTTGTCACGAATGTATCAACATTGGATCAAATATATCAATATATCAATACATCATTACTTGATATATTTGATATGAAATCTATCATAGTTGGATCAAATATATCTCTATTGGGGAACTTGATGTTGGAATCTTGAAGGACCGAGAACGACGACGAGATATCATTAAAGAGCAATGGGAAAGTGGTTTACATTATAGATATGTACATTTTCCAATACACCATAAGTTCCACTGGACACTTCTTGTCCATGACAAAAATGAAGGGACATGGAAGCACTACAACTCCCTCAGACCGAGGGAAGGAACAGATGGACATGCATTGCAAAGTAGCAACATCAATTGTAAGTATTAGTCTAAAAAATAGTGATAATGCTATACCTTATAATTCAGTCTATAGCAATTTTCCAAAATTCTTGACCTAATACTGTAGTACATTTTTTATGACAGAAAAAATCCATATGTGACTACCTCAAAAGCATCATTAATCCAGAGTTGTTTCCGTCCCAAAAACCAAGCGAAAAAGTTGAATCAGTGAAGGATGCTCTACAACAAGGAGTTGAAACGTAAGAATCACTCTTTGTTATTTAATGTATTTAGAAAAAGAAACCTCTCTCATATGATTTACATTGGGTTTTTATGTCCATTAGGTTGCTAGAATCCTCAATTTTTATAAGTTTTTTGTTCCAGTACAGTTGAGACATGTCTCAATTCTTGACAGATAACACTAACCTACAGATAACACTAACTTTGTATGGAAACACTTTGTTTTACAGGATTGACTGTGGTGGTGTTGTATGCTACAGCATGAAACAATATTTCCAGCATGGAAGCATAAATAGCATTGTACCCTCAAATGCTTTAGATAACTTAAGAGTGGAGATGGTAACTCAGTTCCTGAATGGACCATGGTCAGTTATATCTGAAACACTTGATGCCCAATGTGAACATGTGGAAGAGCAATCTCAAAGTGCCCGGTATTCACATGCCTATATAATCTATCCTAATGGTGCAAGATCCTCAAACTTGGTCAAGGTATAGGGTGGTTGACAGAATCCATCCTCAATGTTTATCTGAAACACCTTATGTCCATTAGGTTGTTAGAATCCTCAATGTTTATGAGTTCTTTGTTGCAGTATGGTTGAGACATGTCTCAAACACACACAGAGACAAAAAAATATGCTGAAGCTAAGGGGACCGACAGGTTCCCACAGGTTCCCTACCGATAGGGTACCAATGGGCACGCCATAAGTGAACCCCTCAAAACCCACTTTCGGTTTCTCGCCAAAAGTGGCGCGATCTCGTGAGAGAGAAAAGCCAGGAACGACTCTTACCCTTCCTCAGCAGCTCGATCAACTTCTTCTTATCGAGAAAAAATTCAAATAAAGAGGAAACTGACTTTTACTCCAACTTATTATCCGGAACATAGCCTCACTCAAATTTATCAACACGTTTTTATAATCACAAGATAGAGAAGATATTGCAAAAGTTGTTGCAGAAGATAGAGAAGATCTTCTGCAACAAGCGTTCATAAAAAGCACAACACAAATTGAGGAAAAATCTACAACTGGACGAACCTGAGAGAGATCGGAGAGTAGAATCGCGGCGGTGACTCCGCTCGAATAAGCAGTGCACATTTTGAGAATCCGAGACGCGGTCCAGGACCAACCCGGCCCGATCGACTCGTCTTGGTCGGGCGATAACACCGACTTCGCGTAGTCGATGAATAGAAGAAACGGATCTTCTTGTTCGTCCTCCACTTGGTGGTCTATGTCCATAGCCGAATCTTCGTGATCATCGGTAATGGAGCTAGCCATTGTGTTCGGAGCAACGTTTGAAACCCTAATTTTTGAGATTTTTGCAGCGTTTGAGGTGAGTTGTCGAAACCCTAGCTGGGGACGTGGAAAGGTTTGTGGCGGGGTTTTGTGGTGGCGGTGAATTTTTGTAGAGGTTGATTGAGCGGGAAAAAGGTGTTTCTGTCAAATTGCATGTGCACCCCTTTAGGTTTGGGGAAATTTTGGAATTGTCCTTCTCAATTTCGTGGGGATTTTTCTTTGTGGTGGATCCCGCAGAATGTGTGGAGTGAAGGTGCCCCAAGACCATTGAATGATTATGTTTGGTTTTGGAATTTTGTTTGAGGAAAAAATAAGAGGAACGGGGAATGAAATTAGGGGCGGGGGGGAAGTTATACAATGTTTTTTTTGGCTAATGCAGGGTGTTGCAGGCCAGTTTGCGCATACTTTAGACTAATTTTTATAATTCCTCCCACAACTGTTTCACACACTTGCATGTGGGGTGAGGTGGGCCCAAGAGTTGCTGACGATGGAAATTGAACCTGAGACTTTAGATGGAAGCAAACTCTTATAAGTGGTAAGACCACCAGACCAACCCTTTCCGGATGTTATACTTGGTGGATGTTATACTTGGTGTTTATGGTTAGACAATCTTTGGGCAACCATTTTTTGAGTCCTTTTGGTACTTTTGATGAGTTCAAAATACAAAACCTTCGGTCTAATTATTACTATTTTTTTTTTTTGGCATTTTTGAGGAGTTCAAGATACACATTCTTTGAGTCCAAAACGTTGTATTTCCCTTGAAGACAGTTTTTTCAAATTAATAAAAAAGAGTCCATTAAGTTAGTCCAAAGGCAATACGTCTTCTTTCATTTTTATTTTTTTTTTTTACCTTTCGAGATGAAATAAGTAATAATTATCGTAGGCATTGCCATATTAGACTCGAACTTCACCCAGCTAATTCATTTGATGAGTGTAAGAGTGAATGTCTGATTCATTTGATGAGTTTTTATTTGGTATTTAGAAATGCGATCCTGATAAAATTGAAATATGTTACATATTGGTCGACCAATTAATTGTAATACATAGCTTTTTTGTTTGTCAATTCAAAAAAAAAAAATGTAATACATAGCTTTTAAAACTAATACATACAGTACATAATTTACCTTGTGTTCAATTGAATTTGTTTTATTACGACGTTAGGGATTTAAATGCACTAAAAGTTAGGTTGAGCATCACAAACATACCGTGTTTCATTACACTACGATAAAAGATGTTATAAAATGAAAGAATAATCCGGATGGAAGTGACTAAGGCGGGACTAAATTAAGAGGGGAAATACAAGGTATCATAATCTTATTCTACACTTGGTTGAATCCAGTTAACAAACGAGCGTTGCCAGTATAGTCTTGATAACCCCTCGCTATTAGACTGGTGAGAGTCACGAGACTATTAATCTCAACAACTATTTAAACCCTCATTAGTTACAAGAGACCAATACAGGACATTTGAGCTTAGTCTCATCCAAGAAAACCAATTAATATCCCCACTTGAAGCCTCAAGGGTCAGTGCAATTGCCATCAGAATCATGTATGGTGCTTTTGAGACATTTCTTCCGTGAGTCCCACGTACAGATGTGAGATTTTGTGTGGCTATTTGAGGCCTGGTACAGTCCATAATTTCTTTCATGGACAGTTTCATGGATCCAGTGTCATGGTTCATTTTTGTGGCCTGATACAGACTATGACACTGGATCCATGAAACTGTCCATGGACAGTTGTGTCATGGATCCTATCATTTTTGTGGCTATTTTCTTGTTGTGGGGCCCACAAAAGGTCCTCTCTTTCATCCCATCAGATTGTAGGCAGAGAAACTTGAAAGAGGTTAGTACTGCACATCTACTCATTCCCATGTTGAAAACTCCATGGCAGCCCTTGAGAATTTTCCAGTCCTCAGTACTTGACACTTTAAACCATGTCGGCTCACAAGTTTCACACGTCCTCGACTCCTTGTACTAGCATCAGCTGTTCCTGGTAAATTTCACATGCAATAATTTTGTAAAACAGTTTGTCTGTGCACGCCAAATCAGAAATTCAGGGCCCGTTTGGTTCACATTGCTTGGTTAATTTCCATTGCTTATCAACTTTTTTCGTGCAAATAAGCAATAACCGGAACGAGGAGTAAACAGAATTCTTTGGATACCAATTGCTTATGCTGGTTGTTGGTTTTCTCGTACTATTTGGTAACTAAGTAACCCAACAGCTGCCAAACAAGCATATTTTCTTATTGCTTGCTTTTGAGTTTTGAGAAATAAGCGAATGAGCATTGGAACCAAACGAGCCCTGGGATCGTTATGCGTTGCAGCAGGGTTTAAGGACATAACATAGTGATAGACAAGAAACAGCAAAGATGGGATTGAAAACTGCCAAATCACCATAACCAAAGTGTACCAGAATGACGGACACATACTGCTTATATGGCAAACCCTTTCCACATGGTCTCTTCAGATTTGGATTTTCTTCTCATTTTCTTGTATGTGTAATTTGTGCATGCCCTGGTGCACATAATCACAGAAAACCTGAAAATCGCATTATTTGAATGAGTTGATCTGGTGGCCTGCTGCGGAAATCTGGGCCATCATTTATTTAAGCTTCAAGAAATCATGGGCATTTTGTGATCTATCACAACTGGAAATGTGCTGGCAGAAGAATTTCGAGTGAATAATTGCTCCAAACCTAAGCAGCACATAATTTTATCTAGTAATTATCAAAACAGAAGTTTTAATATGTGCATGACCTTATGTACGGAATATGGCATAGTCTAACTGAGCATAGGCTGAATAAATATTCACATATTCATAGAGCATACTCGAAAGTCGATTTTAGAGCCATTTTCTAGCTCCTAATTTGCAGAGCTTTAATTTATGGTGTATTTGATCATTTGAAACTAAGACTTGCGAATATAGAAGGCAATGGATAAGACTGAGCCATATGAAAAACGAAGGCATGGACTGGTTGCTCTCGTTTATGGACTAAAATCGGTTGTCTTGCCTTAATTACCCAGAAAGTGCACGAATTTAGGGATTTGAGGATGGAGAAACAGCTACTTCGTAAGAGAAAGCTTCTTTACCAAATTAAAGAAAAGTACTTGTACAATTAGCATTGGAACCCTTTCAAGTAATGTTTCCATGATAAACCACAAAGGTTGTGAGTCATGTGACCTCTTGCATTGTTTTAGAGAGATAAAAGGTATGTTCCTATATCGCGCAAATAATCGTAGCTCAGCATTGTACGGAACCATCTGAAGAAAGTTGTCATCATTCAATTGGTAAAAGAACCAACTCGAAAAAGGGAAAAACTTTACAGTAACTAAAGTATTCTTAACTGATTCATCAAGTTTGGGGTGGTTAACATAATTTTACCGTTATGAGAATTTCGTGTATATAAGGGCATATGCTAGGAGGGTGGCAGCAATGAGCTCATTTTATGAAGACTCCCTCTTTCAAAGTCATCCATCACCCAACTTGTATTCAAAATTATACCAAAAACAAATATGGATGAAAACACTGGAAACAAGATTCTGATAAGGGAATTCGACGAAAACAAAGGTGTTGAAGTGGTAATGAAGCTTGAGAAGAGTTGTGAGACAGGAGCTCAGAAAGGGGTGTCAATAATCAGTAACATAAGTGGTGATCCTTTAACCAGGATTAGGTTCTACCATGTTCATGTAATGCTGGTGAGTGAATCCAATTATGAAACCTTGTCTCTCGTTTTCTGGGTAATTAATCATAAAGTGGTATGTTTGGTTTCATTTTGGCTGCTTCCATCGTATCTTTTACTGACTAAAAATCCAATGACCTACCTGTCTCTCTATTTCTCTACATGAAAGGAAATTCTTAGCCCCCTAAATGTAGTTATATGCATGTTTATATATGTGTGTGTGTGTGGATTTGGTACTAAAAGACTATAACATGCTTGAACATGGAGAACAGGTTGCAGAGCTGCAAAAAAAGGGAGAGATAGTCGGAATGGTTCGAGGATGCATCAAGTATGTGGGGACTAAATTTTGGGGAGGACATGTCAAGTTAGGTTGCATACTAGGCCTTAGGGTCTCTCCTAGGCACCGGTACTGTTTCTCTCTCTCTCTCTCTCTCTGAACTGAACTGAACTGATGCACCATCACCACAATCTTATCATATTGAAACACTGATTTAAAGGAAAGGGTTTGAACTTTGAATACAGAAGCTACAGTGGCAATTGTTCAAACGCAAATATGATCTTTAACAACTCTGTAATCCTATATTGTTGAAAAGATGTCAAACAAAATCACTCAAAATATGATGAGTTAATAGCATATGTCATATATGACTGCGTAATGTTGCAATAGCACAGTACTAAATGCAGAGAAATAGACTCTTAGGGATGAGAAAAAAAAATTCAAGAGAAATTTTCTTTTATTTGTAGGCTTGAAATCATAGCAAGACGTGTAAAGTATAGGAACCAAAATTTTACTAACCAAGGATTGAAGAGTCGCTGTAGTGTCTCTTTTTTTTTTTTGATAAGCAAAAAGTTTTATTAAGAAAACTTGACAAAGGGTACATCAAGTTGGGGGGAGGGGAGGAGAATCCAACCTTGGGAGGGGAGGAGAATCCAACCAAGGTTGGAAAACAATGGACCGAAGTCCAAACACCTTAGGGGCAAAAATCCGAACACCTAAAATAAGCCCCGCCCAATAATCAAAACCAAAACCAAACACCCCTAAACACCATTGCCTCAAAAACAGAGTAGTCGCCATCACATAACACCCCACATATAATAACACCCCTAAAGACCATTGTCATTCACACGAGCACACATATATAGTTGGCTCATCGGAAAAACATAACACCCCACTTACCACCTCCTAGACCCCACGCCCATGAGAAAGCTAAAGAGGACCTCTGCCGAAACCGGTCTCATTCCTTTGGTGCTTATTCCTTCGGAGAGGAGAGAAGGAATTGTTTTTCAGTATACTTTCTAGGTCTTTAGCTTCCTGTTCAATCATCTTTTTCATTCTCAAAACACCAGCGTCATCAAACTTAATTCCTAACTTAGTGCCTGCTATGATAGTTTCTTGAAGTTCCTCTTCAATTCTGTACTGCTCAGCTATAAACCCAGATACTTCATGAGACGGGACATAAGTTCCTCTCGACTCAATTGAAACCAAATCTTCACCGAAAGGCTCCGTATCCTTAATCACCTCGATTGGATTGAGATCAACAACTAATTGTATGCCCTCAACTTCCTTGTCATTCAAAAAACCTACTTCCGAAAGATTATAAAAGCCTACATCAAGTTCTGCTCGCTCTATAACTGTGCCAATATCCAAGGGTCCATCTTCTAAGCAAGGAAAATTCTCCCTTGCAATAATGGTTCCATCAGCCAAGGATTGGGATGTATCCTTAGTATTAATTTCGGCCTCAATAGGTTCAGAGAAGACCACTAACTGATTATCCCCTTCAATATTAGTCTCCTTGGGCTTAGTATCAGCCCCACCACTTACTAAATCATAGAGGGTTTCACTCCCTTGTCCTACGATCAGCTCCGCAACTGAAGAGGTTCCATTAGTATCACTTTCAGACACCGGAGTATCCATTTCATCATCCTCATCCTTGTCCTCATCCTCCTCCTCTTCCTCTTCTGAATGTGAGGTAGAATGCAGACTTAGTTTGGGGATTTGTTTCTCCGCTTCATGCGGTTGGTCGCACGAATCTTCCATCACCTTAACTTTGTAACACTTTTCTCCAACCTCAACGATAATCCATTCATCAATTTCCTTGAAAATATTAGTGGCGATTAAAATCTTAGCCTCCGCAAAAGATGACATCTTCAACGTCGATTCATCCGTAGATATGAAAGAACCCCATAATTCTCCAATGGATTTGAAAGAATTGTTGCTCCATCCGTTGAGAGGCATTCCATAGCAGCATAACCATACAAATCTTTCAGCGCATGCCGCTTGCCCATCCCATGGTTTAGATTCAGAGAACCACCTTTGAAGACATTTTTCTTCAATCAATTTCTCCATTTCCTCTCTGGATGAACAAGTTAAAATCACTGACCTTCCACCAAGCGCCTTAATATCGATATTGTCTAGTCCCATACCTACCATCTGGACCTTCAAATCATTAATTGAAATTAACTTATGTAGTTTTGCCACCGCGCTGCGGTAAAGCCACCCATTTCCAGCAGAATTTAACGATATCCTTCGACACATTTGATCACTACTTTTCAACCCCTTCTCTGCCTCCTTTTCAACACTACCGCCTTTGTTAATTTCACCTGATACCATCTGGGCAAAAGATATTCCTTGATTAATTGAAGCTCTTGTGACCATTTTTTCCTATGTCAAAGTGAGTACCATGATTCCCACGAATCCCTTGCAAACTTGTTTCCACATCAGGACGATGAAATATGGGAACCTTCAAAGCTGATTTGGTCATGTACTGTCCAAAAGAAGCTTCTTTGACATAAAGCTTCTTATCACTAACCCACAACCCATTGGATTTTGAAATTGCAACCCTTGCTGAAACGTGACAATCATATCTAACAAACCCAAATTTGGAACCAGTTCTTTTGCTCCGTTTATAGGGAATGAAAGCATCTTTGACAACACCATAATTATTGAAAGTTTTCCTGAGCCAACCTTGATCAACCCCCTCAGGCAAATTGTCAATGAAAAGAGTGAACAAAGGTTGATTTTTACTACCTAACTCCCCATTCTTATTCCTCTGCTTGTTAATCACAGGGACCCATCCTCCCTCGTCATGGCTCCGACCAGCCATGGCCGCACGGTATGAAGCATACAAACATAGAATAGGGAGAATACCACTGTATCTCAAAACAGCAGATAAACAAACAATCGAACCCACAAAACAACAAGGCACTAGTAGAGCAAAACAAACAACCAAAACTGAACCAGCAAGTAGAGAACCCAACCAAAAGACAAAAACGAGCTGACCTTATCTACGGATGAGCGGCCTAGAGCAGATCGGGGTAGTCAACCCGAGAACTACACAGAGCCCGGAATACGGCAGAGGAAGCGGCACTGGATGAAGGACAACGGCGAAAACGAACGGGGATGGGAAAGATTGGGCGAACGGATATGGATAAGAAGCACCGGCGAGATTCGCCGGACAGGGCCGGCGATTGATGGCTAGGTTTTGGGTCGGTGGCTAGGGTTTGGGTGTTTCGCCTTCATTTCGCCTATTTGGGTGTTTCGCCTTCCTTTGTTCCGCTGTAGTGTCTCTATCTACATATAGTTCATCAAACTTAAGGGTAATTTTTTCAGAAATGAACCAGTCTACTTATTTCTCATCACATGTCAATTAACCACCTATTTTGGTTTACAACTTCTAGAAACCATTTCAGAGAACTAAAAGAAAAAAAAGGATTTTTCATCCACCAGAAGGTTGTCTGTTTTTACTCAGGCGAATGGGAATCGGATCGAAACTTGTCCAATCAATGGAAGAATGGCTGAAGAGAAATGGTGCACAATACACTTCCCTAGCCACAGAGGAGAAAAACGTTGCCTCCAGAAATCTCTTCACTCTTAGATGTAACTACATCAAATCCAGCTCATTAGTGATCTATCTCCAACCAGTTAGTCTACTGCCCAAAAATCTAGCTCAAGGTATAACAATAGAGAGATTGTCCATAAATCAGGCCATCCCCTTTTACAATAATCATCTACAAGCCAAAGACATTTATCCTGCGGATATTGACAAAATTTTGAAGGAAAACCTTAGCCTTGGAACGTGGGTATGTTACGTCAAAGAAGAGGGTTGGATTGATTTGCATAACAAAGAGAAGACCGAGGACACTGGAGGTAAAACGGCAAGCTCTTGGGCTATTTTTAGCATTTGGAATAAATGTGAGGCTTGTAACCTTCAAGTAAGGTCTAATGAGCTAAAATTTACTCTAAGCAAAGCAAGAGTGAAGATAATCCCTTGCCTTAAAATGCAAAGATGTGAATCAACTGAGAGACCCTTTGGCTTTTTCTTACTTTACGGGATTCATGGAGAGGGAGAGAGGCTGGGGGACCTAATGGAATCTATATGGGGTTTTGCTTCAAGATTAGCTGAGAATGCCAAGGAATGCAAGGCAATAATGGTGGAGTTAGGGGTCTCTGATCCTCTGAGAGAATTTGTCCCCAAAAGCTCTACCATGTCATGTGTCAATGATCTTTGGTATCTTAAGAGAGTCAATAACCACGGTTATCAGGACGAAGATGATTTGGTTGCTAAGGGACCCATGGGGAATGTGTTTGTTGATCCAAGAGATTTTTAGGGTGACCTCAAATTCCTGTTCTGATGTGCCACAAACCCTCAAAAGGATAAATGCAAAACTTGGAAGTGCTGTCATTTCCAAGTCTATGCATGGTGAATAGCTTGTTCTTAAGGAGGATCCAGAACTTCTAAAGATGATGTCCCCGACTATCCCGATTTGGGATAGGATCGTTTCTTCGTGGTGCGTAACGCTGTCTCGTGTTATATAAATTCCTGGTCCTCATATAGGCTATGTTATGTAATGTCCCTGGTCCTGTTATTATGTATTCCTATCAGCTTTCTTATGTAATTCTCGTATCAAATTTCAAAATGTGCAAAGAGACACCTCCCTTGATAATTTTTAAGTATCAAGAAGACATTATCTACAAATCAAAAGAAGACCCTCATACATCACAAATGCACTCAAAGAGGAAAGGTTTTCCTTTGCACTAATACTGACAAACTCAACAAGCTGTAACTGCAGGGACACAATAAAACTCATATACACTGAAAATTGTAAATGTGGGAGATCAAACAAAGGAACATATTCCAAATTTTGAAAATTCAATCCTTAATCACTTTTTCGGTCACACTACTAATCGCTAAATCAAAGTTAAAATAACAGTCCAATATACACGCCAGATGCCCTCATTGGTTTGTAACATTGAATTCAACAAAATCTCATTCTATTGATAACTCAGGTGTCCGGGCCAGCATGTGCACCTCAACTCATGCCGGGGCCAATCCTACTGCCTACTTGCGGGAGCCCAATTAAATCGATAAAATCTTGTTGGTGTGCCTAGATTTTGTCGTTAACTAATCAAAAAATGCAAATTAATCAATTGCAGTGAGTGGCAAAGTCCATTTCAGAAGGTCCAGAATCCAAACTAAAAGCAACCATTTCCATTCCAAGAACCTAAATTCCCTTGCAAAAACCAGTGCTTTGCAACAGCTCGTACAGTAATACACACAAAGTAGTTGACAACTGCCTCAATTTGAACATGCAATGGAGCAAGAATTAAATTTCTCGTTGTCGTAGATTAATAGGTGTACAAAAGATCATCAACAGATAAAATCCAAGCGAGACCATGAAATCTCTCATATAAACAAAATAGCTTTCAAACTAGCAATAGAGTAGTGATTGAGCAGTTTTTGTTTTTGCCAAGAACAATGAAAGCTATACAAAATTGAAATTAACGGACCTGTTACAACTTACAATGGAGTAGTGAGCAGCCGAGTAGTTGCTTCTCTCTCTCTCTCTCCTCGTCTGGGACGTCCCTTCGTCGGAGAGAATTTATTCTTTGCTGGAGTATAATGGGTTTGATAATGTGTGGCCAAGTCTATGTTCATAAAAACAAATTCACTTTGATCATCTCCGATTATGCATCGTTCAGAATTTGATCCAAATGATCTTTGATATTTTCTATCTTCTTCACAAGCTGTAAAACTTGAACGACTTCGATCATGGAGATCAATCGAAACAAGATCTCAATTTGACGAATTCACGTTGCGGATCCAATACTGCAAGCTTCCAACGTCGTTTCAACCAACTTCGCATAATAATAAAATAGCGTGCGGCGTCGTTTCTTCTGAACAAAGGTTTGATAGGGTGTGACCAAATCTATTTTCACAGAAACAAATTCACACTTATCGTCTCCGATCATGTATTAATCACTTTTCTAAACAAGCTCTTCAACATGTTTTCAAAGGACTGAGACCAGGTTGACGATGCGAAGTACCAACGAGCGAGGGCGAACGTCGTTTTCCTCTAGTGTTCAAGATGCGAGCTTTAAATGGAACCAAGACAGGAACAAGCTCGCGTCTGTTATATGCGTTTTTCTTGCCCAACACCAGTCGTCATCCCCATTTCGCAAGATTTCTCTATACTCTCTCTCTCTCTCTGTATGTCGTCCCTATTTCCCCAAGATTTCACTACTCTCTCTCTTTCTCTCTGGGTGTGTATACATATTGTATTTAATTGAATCTTCATCCACAAACGGACATCAATCCCCTCCAAATTGATTCTGGCCTCACATTTTCGGATATGCAAAAGCTCAATTTTTGTCTGGATTGAGTACGATTCAAATGAGGCTATCGATTTCATCACTTCATGTTACCTAATTTAATTCAGGTCTATCTTCTTTTTTGGTACTTGGATTTTTGTTTCTTTTTTGCAATTCTTGTTATTGCCACCAAAACTATAATTTTTCCTTTCTCTAGATGAACCTCTATGGTATATCTCTCAGTGTTTGGATAAGTGTCCATATAGGTGAATTTGGAAGTCTTTTTTGTTTTTGTTTTTGAAATGAATTTGGAAGTCTTGTTGCCTTGTATTTAGCTGCTATCTTTGGCTGTGGTCAGTTCTCTCACAACAAAGCTCGATAGTGATATGAGCATAGTTGTTAAAAACCTATGATCTTATAATTTGTATCTCTCCTTCAAAAACTATAAGTATCTGACCCGTAGACTTTTTGAGTAGAAATCCTACAAGAATTCAATGAGGTATCCTACAATTGTGTGTGTGTGTTAGGAAAAAGCTCCCTATTTCTCTAAACTATGATCTCAAGATATTGTTGTTATGCAATCTTTGTAGTTAAACTATGTGCATACACATGGTTCTGCTACATGGACATGTTAACCAGTTCGCATTCACAGATAGTTCTAATACTATACCCATAGCGCGAAGAGGATATCTTTGAATGTTTTTATTTTTCTTCTTCAAAATAGCAAATACAGGATGTTGCGTGATGGGCTAAAGGGTCACCAATTTGTTGGCCTCAAGGGAGAGTGCTGTGTAGAGAGAGGAAATGTAAGGGAGATTTGAAGTGAAGATCAAGACCTGGCTTTGTTGTTGATTGATGGAATTTAAATTGATAATCTGTAACTTTTACACTAAAAAGAGCTAATGTCTCTTGCTTGAATATGGCTTGATGGAAATGAGACTTTTCAAACACAATTGATAGGGATGGCAATATGGCATCTATCAACATGGCTAATGGATGTTTTTTTGAAAACTTAGAACACAATGGGATGAGATTTTGGAGATTATCAAGATTCAAATACCTTTTTGGGTGAAAACGAAATAGCTATTTTTTTTTTTTTTGAAAACTCAGAACCACAATGGGACGAGATTATGGGGATTACCAAGATTCGAATAGCTTTTTGGGTGAAAATGAATGACTTTAGCATCAATTACTTCATAAATTAAGGAATCTCTCTAATGGAGTTGGAGGTGTATGCTGTTGAAGTTGCAGGGCTTCAGGAGACTTTATGGGTGTGTGTTGTGTAGCAGAGTGTGTGTGTGTGTGTGTGTGTGTGTGTGTGTTATGCATCAGTGAGTGTGACTGAATTGAACTACTGTTGTATATTGTGTTGATTGAGCTTCAATTGAAAATTCAAAAGCAGACAATTGTCATGGACTAGTATTAAGCTTTAACTGATAATTCAAACAAGTGAGGTTGGTGAATTCATTAACTCACACACACTTCATAGAAAAAGGCATCAAGGGGAAAAAATAAAACACTGTCCATGTTTCTGCAGAGCTGCTTTGTGCTTGTTGTCTCTAATCATCACGTTATGTTCCCTTGTTATTGAGTTTTTGTGGTGAAAAGCTTTTTGTTCCCTTGTCATTAGTCTCCCTCCACTCGTAAATAGGTATTAAAATGTCTATGTTGTTGCTTTACAATTTTAATCCTCTGAAAATGTCTCTATTTCCTCTTGCACGTGCAGCACATCTATATATGCTTCTTATGAATCGTGATTGAACTTTCTGACTGACGATGAATTATATTTCATGGTTTTGGTAACCCAAGCAATTTTATTATCCTCGGCAGTTGATATACAGACCTTACCACAGGGAGATACTTGGAGTTCATATTTTTGGGTTGCACGCTGCAAATTTCATCCATGAAGCATCCAATGCCATAGCCGTTGGGGACACATATTCAGGTAGTTTTGCTTTGATAAATAGTTAAATACCAAAATTCTGCTACATCATTCCCCACACCTTAATATGTGACGTTTCAGAATGGATCACTTTCTTGCAACTTTTAAGGTTTTCCTTAGCTTTCAACCTAGGACTTCATTTTTTGTTTGTTAACATCTAGCTCTGAATTTTCCTGCATATTGAAGAAGAGTGACTGTGACTGAGACTACGCATTATATGCAAATGTATGAATGTGGTTTGTACCCTGCAGGACAGCAGTTCATGCTCATCCAACCTTCTCCGAAGTTCTTGACGAACTCTTCAAATCAGCCAAGGTAAGCTTCTGATATCGACTAGAAAATGCAGAGCGAGCATGGCAACACTGAAGTCTTCCGATCATGTTTCCTAGATATGATAGTTAAAACCATTTACACTGAATTTTTAGCATCACATTGACAGAAATCAATCTCTCTCATCCGCTTAACTATTGGAGCAGGTAAATGCTAGAGTCCCTAGTTCCGACTAGTGAACCAATTGAAGTATAAAAGCTGGTGTAAAAGTTTTGGAGACAACTTGTATCAGGGAATTTAAAGATATTCTTTCAGCTGTCTCTTTTTATAGTCTTTTGGGGTTATGAATATTTTTTTTACCTGATATGTATGCGTTGCAGAACTTTAGTAGTATCCAAACCGGAGCATGTATCCCCCTACAATGACGACTATCTTTTTGGATATAGTCCTCAAGCACAACGTTTCAGCTAAGGTTGCCCTTAGACCTGAAAAATGCAGACCATTAGCAGACCCAGACCATTGAAAACACAATCCAACGGCTATGAGCTGACGTCCACACTTTCTAAAAATAAGGGCGACCTTATTAGAAGGCCCCTATAGTCATCAAGAGATACAAAGAATCCAAGGCATGAGCCTATATACAATAGATATGTGAAAGCAGAGAAAAACTAAAACGTATACAAGAGATACTAGAGAGAAATATGCCAATTCTGGCAGAGCTGAGACGATAAAGAGGTAGTAGGCTTTATATTTCTGCTTTGAGAAGCTTTTATCCTGACTTCAAATACATATGATCTGCTGAATAACAGCCGAAGGAGGCTTATGAAATGCCTTTAAACTTTCTACTATTCCTCTCTTGCCAAACAAAATAAACTACAGCAGCAAAGGTGTCACGACCCCCATTTTCACCATACAATACAAGGAGTTTCTCAAACAAAACCTCACAATAATCCGTACGATACCCAAAATATCATTAACTCCCCATAAGAATACCCCATGTCCAAAGAGTTCAAAATATTACATTCCTAGGCACAACGGCCCCATTTCAGAATAAACGTCAAAGGTCAAGAGTTTAGAGTTTACAAATATTCCGAAGTCAACTGAATCATCACCTAAGTTACAAACACATCTTCAAAAGAAATATACAAAGATGCCTAAGTAACTCTACAATGTTAGCTTTCAAAATATGTCCAACATCCAAGCACTCCAATCATGCTCGCTACTGTCCAGAGTTAGTACCTGAAATGAAGTAAGGTTTGAGCTACACTAGCCCAGTAGAAATGCTACACAAACAATATATGCAAGAGAAATGCGAGAACGATGATACGATATGTACAAAGAGTAACCCAAGCATTGGACAATCGATAGGGATCTACAATCCGACAGACAAGCCATGAGAATTAGACTACACCTCAACCTTTAACCACTTTCTTATCTCGCGTGTCCAAAACGTCTAGCGTTACGTGTCACGAGCCGAAGCTCCTGCCGGGCTATTCATGGGACCCCGATATCCCCTGCCAAGCACCCACCTCGTAGGTTAGGCCTTGAATAATCAATACGAGCATTAGCTCCTGCCAGGCTATTTATGGGACCCTGATATCCCCTGCCAGGCACCCACCCGTCGATGGGCCCCAAATGTCCGCACGTTGTGTCAACAAGGTTTCACGTGTCTCAAAAATTCCCTTAACGTGTCATTCTAATTAAATCAAGTCCATAAACGAAAACAACGCTAAATTGTACCAAACAAGAAGCGGGGGGGTGCAAAGATACTTCACGAACTCAACGGATAGGATTAACGATGTTATGGAATGATTTGGTGATGTTTAGAATGAGTTAGAAGTGATCGGGGGTCAAAATAACGAAGTTTGGAGCAAAACAGCAAAAGCTGATTTTAGGGCACTTTGTATCGATACTGATCTGAGCAGTATCGATACAAATGGGCTTAAAAACATTCCAGAGATTCCTGTATCGATACTGATCTGAGCAGTATCGATACAGATGGGTGTTCGAGCAGATTTTCTGCAGATTTCGACGATTTCAACCACAACACAACTACAACAACCACAACAACAAAAGACACGATTCAAGGCTAGGAAACACTCCTATTACATATATTGAGAGGTAGAATCCCTACCTCGAGGCCGAAGAACGAACCCAAGAAGATACGTGCCCTAGCTCTCCGAAAACTTTGATTCGAACGGGATACGACCTCTCCGAGCTCAAACCAACGGGGTACGGACCACAATACGCGTAGAGGTCGAAGGATTGAAGATTATCTTGGTGGGTTTTGAGTGAAATTGGTGGAATTTGGTGAGAGAGCAAGAGAGAGTGAGAGAGGCGTTGGAGAGAGAGAGAGAGCCGGTGGGTGTGTGGAGGAGAAAGATAATTCTCTACACACTCACCCTCCTATTTATACCCAAAAAATCACAAATCACACCTTACCTCCTTCTACAATCAATTCCTTCGTTTTAACCCCAAATCACATAAATACGATTATTCCATTTCCTTTCCGAAAATTATGCATTTAATAAATATCAACCTTGGATAAAAAAGATACGGGTCTCTACATTCTACCCTCCTTACAGAAATTTCGTCCTCGAAATTACCATGCCAAAACTAACCACTAATGTATCATGTATGCATGCAACAACCATAACTTCCATCATTATGCAACAAGTCAATCACCGTAATACTCGAAACTTAAACACTTACATTGGCTCATTCCGGAAATAGGTGCGGGTATTTCTCTCTAACTTCGTCCTCTCTTTCCCACGTTGATTCTTCGCTATCTTGACTTCTCCACAAGACTCGCACTAGCGGTATCGTCTTACCCCTCAAAACTTGATCACGCGAGTCTAGGATACGAATCGGTTCTTCCCCATAAGACGCATCGGCCTCTAACTCAAGTTCGGACCATTCAAGCACATGTGACGGATCCGGTTCGTACTTTCTCAACATAGACACGTGAAACACGTCATGGACACCCGATAGCTTCGGTGGCAAAGCCAAGTGATACGCAACCTCTCCGATTTTCTCGATAATGTCAAACGGCCCGATATAGCGCGGTGATAGCTTCCCTTTCTTCCCAAAACGTGATAACCCCCTACGAGGCGATACCTTAAGGAATACGTGATCCCCTTCTTCAAAAGACAACGGGCGACGACGACGATCGGCATAACTCTTTTGCCTACTTTGCGCGGTCAATAATCTTTGGCGAATCACCTTGACTTGTCCGGTCGTTCTATCATGAGCTTCTTTAAGGCGTTGTCGAATAGCTCTCATACTCTCGGAGGTCTCCGTGATCATATCCGGCCCCACTAGCGTAGCCTCTCCCAATTCGGTCCAACATACCGGCGATCGACACGGTCTTCCATATAAAGCCTCATACGGTGCCATTTCGATACTCGATTGATAGCTATTGTTGTACGCGAATTCTACCAACGGCAAATGATCCTCCCAACTACCCCGAAAATCCATCACACAAGCTCGAAGCATATCTTCTAAAATCTGAATCGTTCTCTCGGATTGTCCATCGGTTTGAGGATGATAGGCGGTGCTAAATAAAAGATTGGTGCCCAAAGCGGCTTGCAAACTCTGCCAAAAACGCGCAGTGAATCTCGGATCACGATCGGACACAATGGATACGGGAATCCCGTGAAGTCGAACAATCTCCCGAATGTACAAACGACTCAAGGTTTCCACAGAATCGGTAACACGGATAGGCAAAAAGTGAGCGGTTTTGGTCAAACGATCCACGATCACCCAAATAGCGTCATGTCCCTTCGGCGACCTCGGTAAACCCGTAACGAAATCCATGGTCACATTCTCCCATTTCCACTCAGCCACAGGCAATGGTTGTAACTCCCCCGCGGGTCGTTGATGTTCGGCTTTCACTTGTTGACACGTGAGACACTTGGACACAAAAATCACCACGTCCCTCTTCATTCCGGACCACCAAAATTGTCTACGTAGATCATGGTACATTTTCGTCCCTCCCGGATGAGCGGCTAAAGGCGAATGATGGAATTCTCGCAAGATTTCCTCCCGACACGAAATGGGTACGAACAATTTTCCTTGATAGCGCAAGCTTCTATCGGCGTGTATCATCCACCCCTCTTGAGTATTTCCACTAAGGAATCTAGCACGAAGTTCCTCCGCTTCTTCATCGCGTTGTTGAGCTTCAATTACTCGTGTCGATAGTGTTGAGTGTACGGTTAAGTTGCATAACGTTACCCCTTCCCGAACCTCCTCAAAATACGAAGCATAAGAGCCCAAATCGTTCATCATTTTCCACTCATAAATGGCTAGACTCGCAAGGTGTGTTGGTTTTCTACTTAGTGCATCCGCTACAACGTTCGCCTTCCCCGGGTGGTATTGTAACTCGAAGTCGTAATCCTCCAAATGCTCTATCCAACGGCGTTGACGAAGGTTAAGTTCCTTTTGAGAAAATAAGTACTTCAAACTTTTGTGATCGGAAAAGACTTCAAATCTCTCACCGTACAAATAATGGCGCCAACTCTTCAAAGCAAAAACGACGGCCGCAAGCTCCAAGTCGTGTGTCGGGTAATTTCGTTCGTGAGTTTTCAATTGCCGCGATCCATACGCTACCACTCGCCCCTTTTGCATCAAAACGCATCCTAACCCTTCCTTAGACGCATCACAATACACGGAGTAGCCAACTCCACGTTCGGGCACGATCAAAACCGGTGCGGTAGTCAACCTCTTCTTTAGTTCTTCAAAAGCCGTCTCACATGAGTCACTCCATACGAAACGAGTCCCTTTACGTGTCAATCTAGTCATCGGTGCCGCTAAACGAGAGAAGTCCAAGACAAAACGGCGGTAGTACCCAGCCAAACCCAAGAAACTACGGATTTCAAACACGTTTTTCGGTCGCTGCCAATTCATAACTGACTCTATCTTCCCCGGATCAACGGATACACCTCCCTTCGAAACTACGTGACCCAAAAATTTGACCTCGGACAACCAAAACTCGCACTTACTAAGTTTGGCGTACAATTGGTGCTCTCTCAAGAGCTCAAGAACAAGGGTGAGATGAGATTGGTGTTCCTCCTCCGTAGGTGAATAAATAAGAATGTCATCCACAAAGACGATGACAAACCGATCAAGATAAATACGGAAAATACGATTCATCAAGTCCATGAATGTAGCCGGAGCGTTCGTCAATCCAAAGGGCATAACAATAAATTCGTAATGGCCGTAACGAGTACGAAATGCGGTTTTAGGGATATCCTCCTTACGAACCCTCAACTGATGGTAACCGGATCTCAGATCAATTTTGGAGAAACAAGTGGCACCCCTAAGTTGATCGAACAAATCATCAATTCTAGGCATAGGATACTTGTTCTTGACGGTGACTCGATTTAGTTTACGGTAATCAATACACAAACGGAGTGAACCATCCTTCTTCTGTGCGAAGAGAGCCGGTGCTCCCCACGGTGACGTACTCGGACGGATGAAGCCTAAGTTCTCCAATTCTTGCAATTGAATTTTCAACTCTCTCAGTTCAGCGGGCGCGAAACGATACGGAGATACGGAGATAGGAGCGGTACCGGGAAGTAACTCAATGGTGAACTCAACCTCTCTCTCAGGAGGCAAACCGGGTAACTCCTCCGGGAATACATCCGGAAAGTCGCGGACCACTAAGGGTAACTCCCCACGCTCGGAGGCGTCCTCATCTAACGTCAAGCTAGCCAATAATGCATAAATCGACTCGCGTTCTCGAGGTCCACATAGATATGGTTCTAACGGTTCTCGACGCTCCCCAAAGAATTCGAAACAAGGACCCTCGGGTGGACAAATGCGAACCCGACGCTTGAAACAATCAATGGTAGCATGAAATGTGGATAGCCAATCCATTCCTAAGATGAGATCAAACCCTGACATTCCCAGAACAATGAAATCGAACACAAAACGACGGTCACGGATGATCAACTCACAATCTCGACAGATACGATCAAGTGGTGTCCTACCCCCTAGAGGTGTCTCAACGAATAAAGGAGGACTAAGACTCTCTGTTTCCAATTCCAAGGCACACACAAAAGATGCAGCAATGAATGAATGCGATGCTCCAGAATCAAAGAGTACTTTAGCAAATGAGTTGAATAAAAGGAATGTACCCCTCACAACAGGAGTCTCTGGAGCCTGAGGAATAGTAGATGGACTAGCTGAAGTGATGTTGTAGACTCGCCCCTGGGTACCCTGACCCTGCACAAAACCTCCCCTCTGGAATATGCGCGGAAGAGCTCGCCCCCTTATCAACCCCTAAACTCTGAGCCGACGTAGTCTGGCGAAAGTGAGGCTGCTGCTGCCTCTGAGTACCCCAAATTGTTGGCCCGCATTGCGCCCCGTTCCCGACTGCTGTACGGAACCCGACTCACTACGCACTGCTGAACCCTGAAGACAATTCCTCGCGAGATGGTCCGTCTTCCCACAAGTGTAGCAAGCCTTCTCAAGATGTGGACATTGTGCACGCACGTGTCCCGGTTGATTGCACTTATAGCATACAGGTGGAGGCTTAGACAACGCACCCCGAGTCCCTGAAGATGGTGGCCTGAAGCCCGATGAACTACCCTGCGGTGTCTGAGATGGTTCCCTCGGTCTTTTCCGTCCTTGACTCCCATAACCTCCCGACGACGAACTCACACTCACACTTGATTGCCTCGGTTCCCAAACTCCCCTATTTCTCTGCGCCTCTTTCGGTATCTCGATGCTCCTCGCGCATTCCACCACCTCAGAAAACTTCATCCTACGTTGGACAGTCACCAGTCTCTTGAAGGTGTTGTTCAGCCCTTTCTCAAATCGTCGGCACCTCCTCTCCTCCGTCGCCACCAACTCCGGAGCGAAACGAGACAAAGATCGGAATTTCAACACATATTCCGAGATAGTCATATTACCCTGTTCTAGTTTCTCAAACTGATCTCTCATAGTGTCACGTGAGGTTTCCGGGAAATACTGCTCTTCAAAGAGCGCTTCAAACTCAGCCCACGTCAAGTTCTCAACATCCGGCTCGTCTACTTGTGCCGCGGTCCTCGCCGCTCTCCTAGCATCTTTCCTACTTTCCAACACTGCTTCCCACCATTCACCTGCTTCCCCGACTAACTGAACGGCCACAATTCCCACCCTAATGTTGTCCTCGGTAATATTAAGCGCTCGGAATAGTTTACGGATTTGGGTTAGCCAATGGTCGGCTACCAATGGGTCACTATCTGTCCCGTCAAACACTGGAGGGTTCCTACGGCTGAACTCTCGCATTGCCACCATGGCTCGGTCCTCAGCATTCTCTCTCGGAGCTTGGTTCAAAAGATTTGCAGTCGTAAGTGCTGCGACAAGATCCCTAGCGAATTGATTCTGATTTAGAGGCACACCTGCACCTCGACCGGCCCTAGCCCCCGGATTCCCACCTGGGTTCTCCCCATGTTGACTCACCTCATCCTCAAGAGGTACCCCACGGCCACGACCACGGCCTCGAGCACCCCGGTTTCCAACCCCGCCACGTCTAACACGAGTCCTCGGAGGCATCTTACTACAAGGATATAAGAAGGAAAGACCATTAACCACAACAGTATAACTAAGGGATCAAAGCCCTAACTCCCCAACACGGGTAAATAACTCTACACCACTCAACGATCACAAAAACGCAATGCCACATAGTCACATGGATGTTAGTCACACAAGCATGCAGAAATTACGTTAGAGGGCGCGACATTTTGTACCCATGAGGCGAAACGCCTCCCCACGGTCTCTAGGTGTTCTAAACCTATGCTCTGATACCAAGTTGTCACGACCCCCATTTTCACCATACAATACAAGGAGTTTCTCAAACAAAACCTCACAATAATCCGTACGATACCCAAAATATCATTAACTCCCCATAAGAATACCCCATGTCCAAAGAGTTCAAAATATTACATTCCTAGGCACAACGGCCCCATTTCAGAATAAACGTCAAAGGTCAAGAGTTTAGAGTTTACAAATATTCCGAAGTCAACTGAATCATCACCTAAGTTACAAACACATCTTCAAAAGAAATATACAAAGATGCCTAAGTAACTCTACAATGTTAGCTTTCAAAATATGTCCAACATCCAAGCACTCCAATCATGCTCGCTACTGTCCAGAGTTAGTACCTGAAATGAAGTAAGGTTTGAGCTACACTAGCCCAGTAGAAATGCTACACAAACAATATATGCAAGAGAAATGCGAGAACGATGATACGATATGTACAAAGAGTAACCCAAGCATTGGACAATCGATAGGGATCTACAATCCGACAGACAAGCCATGAGAATTAGACTACACCTCAACCTTTAACCACTTTCTTATCTCGCGTGTCCAAAACGTCTAGCGTTACGTGTCACGAGCCGAAGCTCCTGCCGGGCTATTCATGGGACCCCGATATCCCCTGCCAAGCACCCACCTCGTAGGTTAGGCCTTGAATAATCAATACGAGCATTAGCTCCTGCCAGGCTATTTATGGGACCCTGATATCCCCTGCCAGGCACCCACCCGTCGATGGGCCCCAAATGTCCGCACGTTGTGTCAACAAGGTTTCACGTGTCTCAAAATTCCCTTAACGTGTCATTCTAATTAAATCAAGTCCATAAACGAAAACAACGCTAAATTGTACCAAACAAGAAGCGGGGGGTGCAAAGATACTTCACGAACTCACCGGATAGGATTAACGATGTTATGGAATGATTTGGTGATGTTTAGAATGAGTTAGAAGTGATCGGGGGTCAAAATAACGAAGTTTGGGACAAAACAGCAAAAGCTGATTTTAGGGCACTTTGTATCGATACTGATCTGAGCAGTATCGATACAAATGGGCTTAAAAACATTCCAGAGATTCCTGTATCGATACTGATCTGAGCAGTATCGATACAGATGGGTGTTCGAGCAGATTTTCTGCAGATTTCGACGATTTCAACCACAACACAACTACAACAACCACAACAACAAAAGACACGATTCAAGGCTAGGAAACACTCCTATTACATATATTGAGAGGTAGAATCCCTACCTCGAGGCCGAAGAACGAACCCAAGAAGATACGAGCCCTAGCTCTCCGAAAACTTTGATTCGAACGGGATACGACCTCTCCGAGCTCAAACCAACGGGGTACGGACCACAATACGCGTAGAGGTCGAAGGATTGAAGATTATCTTGGTGGGTTTTGAGTGAAATTGGTGGAATTTGGTGAGAGAGCAAGAGAGAGTGAGAGAGGCGTTGGAGAGAGAGAGAGCCGGTGGGTGTGTGGAGGAGAAAGATAATTCTCTACACACTCACCCTCCTATTTATACCCAAAAAATCACAAATCACACCTTACCTCCTTCTACAATCAATTCCTTCGTTTTAACCCCAAATCACATAAATACGATTATTCCATTTCCTTTCCGAAAATTATGCATTTAATAAATATCAACCTTGGATAAAAAAGATACGGGTCTCTACAAAAGGCAACCCTCCTTAGAAGATTAGGCCATTAGGGAAACCTTTCCCCTTGAGATTAGAGCAGCACAACAGTCTTCTGAGGCCAAGGGGCAGGGACCTTGGGAATGCAAGCAGAGATCAGCAATGGCAGCCCACAGTTGACTAAAGAAGGGACAGTAGTCAAAGAGAAAGGGACACTCTTATTAACAGATGCCAATTTCAGCTGCCTCCCTTGTTCTTCAATCATCAGTTGCAATATGTCCCTTCCATTCCACCAACACCCGATAAAATATCCATCAAAACAGGAATAGCATACATATCTGCAATACTAACATGAGAAAAAGAAAAACTAGTTGAAGGCAGTATAGTCCGTGAGAATCTCCACACTCTAAAGCTCTCAACACAGCTATAGCTTCCACCATAAAGGCTGAACAAGCATAAACCTTGAGCTTTCCTTCTCTATCAACCACATCATCTGCCCCGAACAAAACCCACGCAACAGCCCCTTCCCAAGACTCCTTCGCTGGATCTCTAACTGCTCTTCAATTCGCCTTTGACTGACAAATATAAAATTCAGTATATGAATCCGAGAAAAATGGCATTAACAAGAAATGCATGCATCTCTAATACTAGTAGTTGGTAAATTCTTTGCCAAAGCCATTTTCGATCTAACTTTGGATTTGCCATTGGACTTACTTGCCCATCTTTAGCCACAAATGACTCAAGATTTGGCGAGGCCCATTTTTCCCCATCACCTACAACGGTTGTCATAATAAAGTTGTGACCTAACAGCTAAAATAGCCCTTGTGCGGGAAAAAAACCATTAAATCAGCATTGCCAAATTAAAAAATAAATAGTAAAATTGCTTTTTTGATGTCCAACAAACGACTTTTTGTTTTGAAAATTTGGTAAATATAGCTGGAGATGATCTTCAATGAGGTGCATAATTAAAAAATGGCAGTGTCATTGTTAAATTTTTTAGAGGAGTCGAACCTAAAACTAAATTAGCAATAACTGGAATAGCCTCTAGATTATACTAATCAAACTTGGGTGGCTTAGGTTAGCTTGAGTCCAGCGAATGCACGGACCCCTAGTTTCTTCCTCTTTTGCAGAGTCAAAATTAAGCTCTTCCAGAAGAATGGCAAAAATAAACCCAAAAAAATTCTGTTTTGACTTATATTTATCTTGTGTGAACTTTTTTTTTTAGTTTCTCATCACAATTTTTTGTTTTTTGATTTCTCTCGTCAACACGAATTAGAAAAATAATAACTTGGCCTGATATTAACAAGAGTTCAAAAAAAATAAAAATAAGGTAATTTAAATAATTAAGTCAAAGATAAACAAAGATCACCTTGAAAAGAGGCTGAAGTCGTGATTTGGCGGCATTGTTGTCCCACTCCAATGCGTCCCACCACTCGTGTCGGCCCATGATTTTCTCCAAATTAGGAGAGCTATTAGCGTTGATGGGGAGTTTTCTCAACTTCGGACAACTTGCTATCTCTACTTTCAGCAATGATTGCCAATACATGGGAACACCTTTAAAAAAACTCCCGAATTCCGGTAAGATACGGAGCGCCAAATACCTCAATTTGGGTAGAGCCTCGTATTCAATCTTTTCATCATCTGGAACCATCCCCTTAAGTCCCAGACAGCCCATGAGTTGCAATACTTCCAAGTTGGATAGTTGTTGAACCATGAATCCACTTGAGAATACATGCTCAATTCGTGGACAACAATGAAGGTGCAGTGTTTTTAGATTGGTAAAGCTGTTTAGATTTGGTGGTGTCGGTGGTAGCAATTGTCCCTCCTCCGTCTCCAAACAAAGAATGGACTTCAAATTCATCAGAACCGTCATAAATAAATATTCTAAATTTGGAAAAGCACCCGTTTGAAGCCCATTTCTATTGGCGATGTTTTCAAGGGCGACGCATTCTTCAATCGTGCAGTGTCTTAACTCATAAGTGTTGTGCGCGCCCACTTCTGATAGAGAATTAAGTTTGTCTTGACCCTTTAATATAAAGCAATTCGAACGATTGAGTGCATCTTCTATGGCAGAGGGAAGGCGGCTACCCATTTCTTCTCCTCCACTTACTTTATAACTCAAACACCTTTTATACTCCTCTCTCCGCAGCTCCATTCCTGAATTTCGGCCTACAGCTAAACCAAAAACTGTCAATGTCTTTTGTTTCCATGGTGTGCTATGTTCCAGGAAGTACTGGAGATTTTCTACTCTCTGGAACTCAAAGTCAAGGGAAGAAAGTGAACTCAAGTCACTTAGTTCTTTCGCAACAATATCTGTACTCTCATTACTCAGCCCACCTGTAAGTTTAAATACTTCAATCTGAGAGAGCCTGCATATCATCCCAACAGGGAGAGCCTCCAAATTCTTGCAGCCTAAAAGGACTAGTTCTCGAAGATTGTCCAATTTTAAGAGGGAAGTTGGCAAAGATTTGATGCTGGTGCGTGATAGATCCAAAACTCGGAGGTTAGGCATGTTGTCAAAGAATGTTTCTGGAATTACCTCTAAATTCTTATTTCCTTGAAGCAACAGTGTCAAGAGCTCGGGACAGTCTGGCGATTCTGGCAAATTGCACAAGTCATGATCCATAAACGATATTCTTGTTGCCTTTTTCCATTCCGCCTCCTCTGGCATCTTCTCTGAAGAAATTCCAGCTCTCACTAGATGTGTGGATTCTTCACCACCTTCTGGGGAAGTCATTGCCAACACCAAGTCTCGAACAACATCGTGCATCTTCACATGGTTATCAAAATGTTCATCACATTTTTCCAACAATGAAGCATCTATAAGAGCTTGCAATATTGCTTCTCCTTTATCATGTGCCTCTTCCAAAGTAAGTTTCCTAGAAAGAATACCCTCTGCTTTCCAATATTCTATCAATTCAGGTTTCTTAATGTTCGAGTCTTCTGGATACAATCCACAGAACAAAAGACATTTCTTATTTTGAGTGTTTTTTAAATGGTCATAGCTAACCTTTAGTACCTTGAACACATTTTCATTCAAGTCTTCAATGAAAGATGTAGCAGGTGACCTCAATTCTCGTAAGAAATTGCTCCAAACATTCACATTTGCCTCCTTCCGTAACGCACCACTTACGACCTTTAGGGCAAGGGGCAAGCCGTCGCACTCTTTGACAATGTTTTCAGCGAGCTCTTTGATGGCGGGAAGCCTTGCAACATCTCCCACATTTGTGTAAAACATCTCCAAAGCTTCCTCTTCTGACAAAACCTTCACCTTGATCTCAGTATATGTTCCCATCTTTCGACAAACTTCCAAATTTCTGGTTGTTAAAACCAATTTGCAACCATTATCCTTATTGGGATTTGGAAGCCCTACAACAGCTAAATCCACCATCTCCCAAACATCATCTAAAAGTAACAAGTACTTCTTGCGGTCGAGTTCGTGAAACAATCGACTTGCTACTGTTTCATCAGACTCACCCCCATCTAATTTTATTTTTAAACGCCGTACCACTTCTTCTTGTACCATTCTAATGCTTGGAGATTTTGAGACGGTCACCCATATCACGTGATCAAACATTGCTGTAATTTCTGGCGTGTTATTCAAGAGTTGCAAAACAGTTGTCTTCCCCACACCGCCCATTCCCCAAATACCAATCTTTGGAGTGCTCTCATCTCGAATTTTATCTAGTACCATGCCCATTGTATTATATGCAGACATTGACAATGTTGAATCGGGGCCTGGCTTCTTCTCAACTATAGCTGGTGGTGAATCAACAAGAAATCCTCTTTCGAACTTGGACTTTTCTAGGAGCACGTCAATGTCATTGATCATATTTACCACTCGCTTTCCATGCTCTATACGTGCAAATATGTCAGGACATAATTCCCCAACACATTTTTTCTCAACAGTGAACTCCTGCTTTATTGTCTCAATCTTGTTTTCCATCTCCACCACCTCTGTTCTCCAAGCATCACATTCTTCTGTTGGAGTTTTCTGCATATTCATTCTATAGATTTGGACAACAATATCATTTCTTTTGATCCTTAACTCTGATACTTTCTTACAAAGCGCTTGCCAATTCTTTGACAATTTTCTGGCATAATTGATTCGTCTAGCAATAGGAGCCCATAAGCACTTCCCAATCTTGCAAACTGGTTGGGCGCAAGCTGCAGCAACTGCCAAATGCAAACAAACTGATGAGTTTAAAAAAACAAAGTTCGATTGAGGTTTTTATGTTTTTAAGGACAAGCAATGTGGTGTAAGTGTACAGTTTGAGCTTGTTTTGTACACTAAAATTGAGTTAGAAGGCAAACCAAAGTGTCTTGAGAAATTACAAAACTTTTATGATAGAATCATCTTGCTAATATGGGTTGCCAGCGACCAGAATTGATTGTTATTTCTTTCTTCACCTGAAGCCAGCTTTTCTTTGATTTCTTATTCCTTCCCTATTATGACGTGGCTATTCAATTCAGTGTATCTATAATGCAAGATAATGAGCACGTGGATCTATTTGGAACAATCATTTCTCTTTAAGGTGAACAACTTACTATTTTTTTAAGCTGAAAATATGCAAAAAGGTTAAACCTAAATTTTTTTTATTTGTAAACTTTTTTCTTTCAATTTCAAATTACAGCAATGACGTGTTGTTGTAGTTGTTGTTTTTCTTGGTGGTGTGAGTGGTGGTGGTTAGGGGCAGCTCCACTAGTATTTTAGGGGTTGAAGCGAACCCTGAGTTCAATAAAAAAAACTTCATTTTTTTTTATGTGTAATTTAATTTTTCTTTAGTAAACTATATGAAAGTTCACTTAAATTTGTGAGTAACAATAATATAGCCCACCAAAAAAAAAAAAAAGAAACCAAATAAAACACGATTGCATAAATAGATGGAAGATTGTTTCGTTAGATTCATCGAAAAGAACATGTTTGATATTGTTGATAGTCAAATTATAATTCAAAGCTGTCTAGATATGAAGAGTACTTGTGGTGGCATAATATCTGGTGCTAAGATTTTTTATGAGGGTGTATTTAGTACTCCGTATTGTTTTGTGAAATAGTACGTGTTGGAACTTTGGTGTGTATATATTTGTAAAACATTGTGTTTTTCTTTAGTCCCATATTGGTTAGTCACAAAACTTCTATCTACTTTAAATGACTTTGCACACTAGTAGGATTGTGATTTGATTTGATTTTCGCTGGTTAAGAAAATCGTGTTAAAAACGTGTGCATATTTAGTGGGATCATATCTGATTTGTTTTCCAAAACTAACGCCACAGCCCGCTCCTCCCGCACCTATAAATACAGCATTTCGGGATTGGTTTCAAAACAGGAAAAAACAACTCTCTCTTCCTCCCCTAAAAATATTTTTTGAGTTCGAGCAATAGGTCGATCGTGTGTTTTGTTTCCGGTTTTCTTCTATGCAGAGAAGGCCGAGCAGAGGAGGTGTATTCTGGGCTGTTTTATCCTGGGGACGGCGTGGTACTCAATGAACTACTTGCACAATCTGGACAGAGCCGCAAAACGTCTTAAAGAGAGCGACCTAGTCTGCGACTCAACCCAGCAGTTGTTCTTCGATTGGTAATCTGTTTTCGATTACAGATTCTTGAGGTAATCCGTTCCTTATTTACAGCAGTTATTTCAACAGTATGTGAACTCTACAGGTAAAGTGTGCTTGTGGTGTGGAAAGTTTATTTATAAGATTGTTGGTTTATCAAAAATAGACAGTACTGTATATCGCTAAATTAAAGTTTATATTTTATTCAGAATTTTGTGTAGTCATTAAACTCAATATATTTTTGTCACCAATAAACTAAAATCTTGAAGCTCCATCTGATGTTGATGAGGTGGCAGTGGTGGTGATGGCGTATATGTGGGTGCGGAGTGTGGAGGTGGTTGTGGTGATGATAATGGTGGTATAGGTGGAGAGGTGATGAGAACGACGACATGAAAGGTGGAGCATCAAGATGGTTATAGTGCGGTGTGTTTGTTGTTGGAGTAGTGATGGCAGTGGTTGCGTGAAGGTAATGGTGGTATTATTTCCAGTATTGGGGGAGAAGTCGTGGTAGTGGAGGCGCATTGGTGGTGTAGTAGAACTGGCAGTGGGATGGAGAGATGGTGGTAGAATTGCAGAGGTTTGGTGGTGGTGGCAGTGGTGTTGTGAGGGTGAGATTGTACTGACATTTCGACGACCATTGTTATGCAAAGTTATCAATCCTCTAACGGCAAGCATACCGTTTTCTCTACTGGGAACCGGTGTATATCTCAGTACCGTTTCATATTGACTGTAACATATTTTATACAATTTTAAAATATGTACAAAAAACCAAAAAAACTGAAAGTAGAGGTATAAAATAAATTCTAACACTTTGATATATCTTAAAATTAATCCAAATAACAAATTAAGATGATTAACATATTATAGACTCCAAATTTCATTGAATTATCTTAAAATTCAAGCATTTTTTATGCAAGAAACAATATATAATTTTTAAGTTTAAAAATTGCAAATAAGCACTTATTTTTAAAGAACCTTTAGAGGAACACGGCCTGAATGAGATTGGTTTTAATTCTTTCTGTTGCTTTGTATTTGTAATTGCAACATCGAATACAAGTTATACAACGGTTTTCTTCGTTACGACCGCGGGTGACTGAGATAGGTTATGCTCATGAGACGAATCGTGCCATTGGACAGACGTAATTTGAGACGGGTCGTGCCATGAGATATATCCTATGCCAGTTGACGGGTTGCTAATATGTTCTTGACGAATATCTTCGGGTTTGCAGGCCCTAGCAATATTTCTTACCAATACCAATTCGAATGATATACCGGGTTTATGCGATACTCTGTATGTGGTTATGCGATAAAGGGCTTGTTACCAATTCGAATGTAGGGCTGCTAAACGAACCAAATAGCTCGAGCTTGGCTCGAATTTTGGTTTGGTCAAACTCGTTTGAAAAAAATATAAGCCAAGCTCAATCACATTTTTTTGTTTGTTTATGAATTCAAGCCAAGCTTGAGCATATGAGTGTTTGGCTCGATAGGCTCGTGAATAAAGAGGTCATTCCATAAATTATATTACAAATATAGGGTAGATTTAATAAATGTTCCAAAATATGAGATCTATGCCAGCCTTTTATATAGATATTTTCACCAATTTTAAATTACCATTGTATCCAAATAGGAAATATCCTATGTGAGATATGAAAATTTAAGGATTTGAGGGCTTTTTATTTAATGAATGTAGCCAGTAACTGAATGTTATGTTTATGAGCTTTTTTGGCCTAGATTAATGATGGTAGTTCTTCTTTATGGCTTTAAATTAGCCCTTTCATTTTGGAACTTAACGAGTCTAGCTTGAAAAGGTCAAAATTTACGAGTTTAAGCTCATGCTTGAAAGCTCGAGATTGGCTTGCATATTCTACAAGCCAAGCCAAACTTATCACAAACACAAAATCTCAAACTCGAGCCAAGCTTGAACAATTAATCTTAAAAAGTTTCAAGCTCAAACCAAGTTTGAACACATGTAATAAAGAGTCAAGTCAAGCTTGAGCAATACTGTGCTTGGCTTGTTTGGCTCGATGAGCACCCTATTTGAATGTAGATCTTCTTTTCTCACCTTTTCCAAATCAATCATATTCTAGTTTGTTAGTTAGGATTTATTTTAAACCAACTCGACTTAATCTTTTCTGCCCTAATTCCCTAAGTGCAAAAATATATATAGTAAATAAAAAAGATAGACAGAGAATACATGAACTAGATATACAAATTACCTTCAGCCATGAAGAGATAATTGGAAAACTATCAGAAAGAATAAGATGAACCTTCAACTATATCCTCCCAATAATTGAGAGAACCTTGACCTGTACATTCAGATTAGTTCATTTGGAAATCAGAATATGATCATAAATAATCATGATTGTTGTATGATATATATAGTACAATGAAAACTTGCCAACGAGTGCAATTAATGGTGAGTTTGGGGTGGCAGGTATGATGCCGGAGGTCGCGAGAGGGTTAATTGGAGGGCTTTTCTGACGCTGATGGTCAACGAGTGCGTGTAATAAAAATCAATTACGTTTAAGGTTTATTGAAGATGGGGCATTTTGTACTAAATTAAACTTTTTTAGCGGGTTTTGCGAGAAAACAACGATTAATATATGTATTTAAGTTCCAAATATAATCTCCCTTTAAATCATTGCACTATGTTTGTGACGTTTGTCTTACAAGTGCAACCTTTAAAATTGTCATTTGCAAGTCAAAAAATTACTACTACAAACGAAGGAAAATTTTGAATTTCAAATAGCAAAAGTGAAAAGCAAATTTTTCGTACAAAATGGGATGGTGAAAATAATTTCACAAATAAAGTCAGCCTTTTTACAAAAAAATGTCCATGGAATTGTAGCACAAATTTATGGCAAGGACTTCGAACTAATATTCCAATCGGACCTGGATTTTCTAAAGTCCAAACCCAGACTACATGGTGCCGTCGTATTTCGGTCTTTTATATTGACAATCAATGGTCAAATCATTTTAAAACTCTTTCCAGCCGGTAAGTGAACTTTTCTGACCGGAAAGAGTATTTTAGCAAATTTGAACCATTAAAAATGGATGTTATGTGAAGACTGGTAATGGAGTCTAGGATTTGTAGATCTAGTTATATATTGTTCTAGTTAATTGGTTCGTGCGTGTTCTTGTTATTGAGTGTTGGGTTGCTGAAAAGTGAAGAAATTAGACTCGACATCAGCTAGATCTGGTTTGTAGATAGCTGCTGTTTGAAACGAATACTGCACCGGAGCCGCCGTAATGGCGATCGGCGCCGGCGGAGCCACCATAATCAACAATCGGCCACCAAAAACTAGCCGTTGTATAAAATTTGGTTTAGAAATTAGGTCTCCTTCATTTGGGTAAGAAAAAAAATGCTTTTGAGATGATATTGAAAAGAGACAAATTTATTCACGGTTCCACCATGAACAAGTTCTTCACAGCGGCAATCAATCGCGCATGATCCGGATTTTAATAAAATTTTTCCGGGAAAGAGTATAACTTGGAAAAGTTTCACTACCATCTGGACCGTCCAATTTACTTTTAGACAGTCGCGATTGGCTCCGTAAATAGCTATTCACGGCTCCACCGTTAAAATTATTTTCACTACTGAAAAACTGGTATACTATCACTAATCATTAATCATACTGACCTTGTTTGTGATCGGAAGCCTCAAGAAATCCAGTATGTACGTAGACTAGTTTTGAGTGTTTTTTCAAAAGACACCTGATGCAACAAAAGTGAATTAATCCTTTTAAGTAATTAGAGATGTAATAATCAACGGTTTGAATTGTTGGTTTTTCTGAAGGAAAAAAACCCACAAAATTCCACATCTAGAGAAACTCATTCTAACTTTGGAAATTAAAGAACAAAGAGAGAGAGAATTTAGGAGCATGTATTTATTTGCAATATCTCACCAGAATTCATGGTATTTTTCACCGAAATTCGAGTGTCACTACCGCTGCAGAGATAAGAGCATGATTTTGCAATCTCTCCCCAGAATCCAGAGTACTTTTCACCGGAATTCGGTCTCACTACTACTGCACACACACAGAGAGAGAGAGAGAGAGAGAGAGAGGATTTTTAGGACCTACGGTATTTCTTACCTTGTGAAAAAGATGGTCACCCATTTGTTGATTTTTATGCAACCAACCGCTAAAAGCAGATATTGACAAATGCTACGGTGTCCACCGGCCGTTTGGGGACACCGTAAAAAATGGCATAACTGACCATTAATGGTATAACCAAAACCAGTGATGTACGTGTATAAAGAAAACCTTACGAATGCATAACCTCCAAAATCCCCAAAAATTCTGGGGATTTCGGGAGTTATGCCTTTGTAAGGTTTTGGTTATACACATCACTGGTTGTTGTTATACTTATAATGGTCAGTTATGCCATTTTTTACGGTGTCCCCAAATAGCGGGTGGACACCGTAGCATCATCCTTGACTTATAGGTCATGCTATAGCACACACTCACGTATCATATCCACCCGCATAATCAAACTATTGAGAGGCGTAACCCAATCATTAAGAGGCATAACTCAATCATTGAGAGGTGTAACAAAACCATTGAGAGGCATATAACCAAACACTTCCTTCAATTATTATGCCTATTTTGTAAAATGTTACGCCTCTCAATGGTTTGATTACGTCTCTCAATGATTTGGTTATACGGGTGCATATGGTACATGGGTGTGTACCGTAGCATTTCCCCTTGACTTATTCACGGAAGCTCCGTGATTCCCTTATTCTCAGAGCCGCGCAATTTCGGTTGTCCGTTATGGTTTTGGATGGTCCGGATTTAAGTAAAACTTTTTTGAAAAGAGTTAAACTCTTCCCCAAAAAAGTTTTATTTAAATTCGGACCGTCCAAAGCCGAAACAGATAAATACATTCTCCACTTCATGACTCACCTCCATAAACAACTTTGTTTTCGTATTAAAGTTTTGAATTTGGCTTGTCTGCAGTCCAGTTTTGGACTTTAGAGGTGCGGTCCAAGTGATCACAGCGGTTGGATGAAGTTTTTAATCAAGGGTCCAGATTTATTTTTAATTTATGACCGGTAATAAATTCAACAAATTTGAACCATTGATTTTCAAGATGAACGGTTCAGATGAAACCGCACTCCCTTCTCTGCAGTTAACTGCAGAGAATCCGGGTTCAAAGTTTTTCTAGTGGCCCGCTTTTTTACCAACCCTGCTACACACAAATTTTTGCACACAAATCGTGCACAGATCATGGTGGGGGACCCACTACGGGTCTCACACAAACGATTCGAGCCGTTCATTAAATATAAAATATTTTTTCAAGGGCCTTCGCAAAAAATCAGCTCAATCCGATACCTATAGGTGCTCAATCCAAGCATCTAACTTTTCATTAAGATTTTCGGATAATGAAATGTTAGATGATTGGATTGGGCACATATAGGTATCACATTGAGCTGATTTTTCGCGGGAGCTTTGAAAAAATGTTTTACATTTAATGAATGGGCTAGGATCATTTGTGTGAGACCTGTAGTGGGCATCACACTGTGATCTGTAAACGATTTGTGTGCAAAAATCTGTGGGTAAACTTACTGATCTAGTTAAATGGCTTCCGCCCAACACAAAATGAAAAGTCTACACGTACCGACCAAAACCATACCGACGGGCTTGAGGGGCCCGCTCCCTATCCCGCATGGATGATCCAAGCAGTTTAATAATTTTTAAAATAAAAAAACCGAGTGGGCTCGTGAAAAAACAGCTCAATCTGATATGTATATGTGCTTGATCCAATTTTTTAATTTTTCATTCAGATTTCAGAATCTTGTAATCCGAATTTTAAGGTGCCTTCTGAAAATACACTCTGACCCGTCTTGCTAAGGTAAATAATTTCCGTTTGGGTATTGCAATTTGCAACTCTTCATCATTTTCCAGCCCCTGTATTGTAACTCTTCATCATTTTCCACAACTGGGACCTCCAATAATTGTATCAGTCCATTTGGGTATTGCTCTTCATCATTTTCCACAATTGGGACCTCCAGAAGAGTAGGAAAAGTCACAGTAGTATTAAAGGCAAAAAAGTAAAGGAAGGTACGTGGCGCTGCATTTCACATTCCTTTACAGATTGTATTTTCAAAAGGCATTAATATATGGGATCCACACGACGAAGTTTCGAAACACCCCGCAATAACTTGAGGACCGGGGTCATACCACGCTGCTCTGCTCGCCATGTTTATCGGAAAGATAAATGATTAACTGCTCGAACCACCTCCCAATCACACATTATTATGGACCGTGAATTTATACCAATAATGGTCATATATATACCTAATATCAAACCTGTTGCATACTTATATGAATTTGTTTCTCTAGACCAACTGTTTAGGTTCAGAAAATTTGCTATATATGAAGGAACAGTCAAAGGGAAGAGACACTCTTTATTACCGGATGCTAATTTCAGCTGCCTCCCTTGCTCTTTCAGACTTCATAACAAATTTTCTGAACATAAACAGTTGGTTTAGAGAAACAAATTCATTAATACTATATGCCATAGACTTGTTATTAGGTATGACCATTATTTAGATACTAGTTTACTACGGGATAGGATACGTAGTCCGACACAATTCATTCATGAAAATCAGATACACGCGATATGTATCATGGTTTGAAAACTACATATATAGGAGTAGTTGGTAAACGTATTAATTAATTATTCCATTCGTGTCATGTTTCAAACTAAAAAATAAAGTATTTATGTGCATAATTTTTTAAATTTATTGCGCTAATTTCAAGGATTCAATTTGTTCATTAAATTAATGCAGAAAAAATAATTTAAAATGCTTTGTTTGTTAATTTAAACAAAAACACCATTTTTGGTTGATATTTAAGATTAATCTCTCGTGGTCAATGCTCCTGGTCACCGTCACATAACCTTCTCTACCACCACAAATTCATGCGGAAAACCAAAACTAAGTGTATAGACTCCAGACAAATGTTCGATAGACTGTCCACAAAGACATTAAAAAAATCATTATTATTATTATTATTATTATTATTAACGAAAAGATTGTCCACAAAGACATTGTGCATAGATTCTGTGCTAGCTCATGACTTGCCTTAGGTTATACAATAGCTCGATGCATTCCCTTGTATATGAGATTCAAACTTCCTTATCCACCGATGTGGGATCTTAGAGCGTCACACAATTGGAGTCAGATGACACAACACTTGTCGCACTTAAATCAAATACTACTATTATTTTGTTGAACTCATGAAAGACTTTAATTTGGTAAAGAAATTTCAAAAATTATGAACGAAAGCATTTTAATTTTTTTATTAAAAAATTGCACCTTGTTTCGCAGGGGCTAGCAATTTGGAGGGAGGGAGTATTATTTTTCATAGTAATATAGAAAACTCTCTAAATTATCTGAACCAAACCATATGCTCCAAAAAGCAATAACTTCTCTCTACAAGGAGCTTTCTGATCAATTTTGTCTATCAAGACTTGATTCTGCTAACTACGCAATGGATAATACATATATAGGATAAAAAAAAAATACAGTTTCAATGGTTTTTGATAGATGTTAGTCGAGATATTTATACATTTTTTTACGGATATCAATGTACTTTATGCACATTAACAACTGCTTAGTGGGCTATATTAGCATTTTTCCATCAAGAATTAGTCATGATAGGATCTAGAGAAATTGCTTCTGTTTCTCGCCCTTTCCAGGAATTTTCGAGAGTCCAAAAGTCACTTGGGGAGGAGTAATATTCAGCATAGGAAAAGATTTCTGGTGCTTCGTAAACTTACTATCTGATTTATTATTACTTCATAAAAAATGCCAACTTACGTGATATTTTAGATGTAGTCACAAAATGCGGTCACTATATTACCCGTGGAGCACGTGTTGGATGTGATGAGAGAGAGAGAGAATTTGGCGTGGAAGGATGGTGGCCGGCGACCAAAATGTACGGCGGCGGAATGTTGTGGAAAGATGGGGTTTAAAGGTCGCAACGTCAAAACACGAGATCTCGGTTTTTTGTGTCGACAAAACGGCGCCGTAGTCTTGAAACTTTATAAAACTGCATCGGTCTTGGTTCCCAATCTCCAGTCTTCAAGACGCGAGGTTAAAAGTTACTTAAAGCTCCCTAAAACAGCGCCGGTCTTGCTCCCCAACCTCCGGTCTCCAAGATGCAAGGTTGAAATTACATAAAATAGTGTCGGCCGTTGTTTGAAACCTCCGCTCTCCAAGATGCGAGGTTGAAATTACATAAAACGATATCGGTCTTGATCACCAACCTACGGTGTTGAAGACACGAGGTTAAAACTAAATAAAATGGCGCCGGTCTTGCTACCCAACCTCCGATCCAGCACTTGCCCTCCGCTCTACATCACACATGTAGCTAAGCCATGCTACTCGATACATTGAGAAAAAAAATTCCAAATGTAGTTACAGCTACATCATCTCATTGCTACAAACAAAAATTAAAAAAATCACATATGAAGATCAGGCGCTTAGCCATGTTTTCATTTTTTGCATTTTCAACACATCATACGCTTGTACGCATCTTTAAATAGATCCCAGTAGAGCTAAGGTACGTGCCTGAAATTCCATGAGATCCGCCAAATTCATTAGCTAGTCCCAATTGAAAATCAAACACGATCATTATTATAGCATCGTCAAAACTCAGATGGCCCATGTGTCCAAATTAAATGTTAGTTTTATACGTGATTTGTTAAAATTAATTAATGTTTTATTGTAGTTGTTTTTGTAATTGGACCAATTATTATGTTGTATTAGGGCTAGTTTGTGTTATTTTGTTATTGGGTCAAATGGTTGTGTTAAGCCCAAGCCTATTTTGTATGTACGGAGGATGCTATTAGTATTTAAAGGGAAAAGTAAAGAATGTAAGGCAAGAGAGAGCAGCCCCACTTTTTGTTTTCTTTTAAAAAACGCAATGGATGGCTCGGATGTGCGAGCGAACATCACGTGGTACCCTACATCTCTCCTCCCCTGTTTTGCTGCTTACTGCTGCCGCATTTCGGCAGCCCGGTTTGCCCCCATTTTCTTGATTATTTCCACTAAAACTCAACAATAGATTTAGGGAAATGCCAACATGATTGAGGAAATAATTCACTACCTGCCACCATCCACCAGATCGATCGCACAGCCAGCTCAATTTGCATTATGGTTGGATCAAGAATTATGTTATGAATTTTTGACTGCCAACGGTATCAATTTCTGTAAAGAAAAAACTTCAAATGAGGGCATGAGGCACACATGCTTGATGCTTCCCCTATCAATTTGGGGTATGGTTGTGTGAGAAACTGTTCTATATATAATGTGTTTTCCACATATCTGGTTCGGACCGAAGAATGTACCGATGTCTGTCTTGAGGGTATCAATTAACCTAGCATTCCGAAAAGGTAATCACCTTACTTAAAAAACCTCGGTTGGCGCTATGTATGGTACTTGCATAACATGACAAGTATAAGTTGTCTCAATTAAGAGTACGAATCTTCAAATCTCAAGAGATATTTGTTTGAAGGATTTACGATGAGTTCTTCAGCACTTGTGAAAACATCATTTCTAGTTTTCTTATTCAGTAGAAGTTGGGCACACAGTGTGTGTGATTATGTGGGATGTGGGAGTGGGGTACGTAGATGGAAGAGTGGATAGAAAGGCTTCCATGATGAAAGATGTAGCTGAAGTAAATGCATGATTCTGCTTCGTGAACATTTCAATTGCGTTTTCCCTTCTCATTTTTCATGTTTTTGGAAGCAGAAGTGAATGCACCCCAATGAAATAGAACACAACATTTTTTCCCCCATATGTACTCAAGTCAAAGTTTCGGTAGCAGTCGTAGTAGCAATTCTGAATGAGAGATTGCATACACGGGGTTGGAAATACTGTGCTTGCCGATTTGTCTAGTACTGGGTAAAACTAAACATCCCCAAAACATGCCGCGAAGGCAAATGGCTAAATCTTTTCAGTTTTGACATGCAAGTTAGGATTTTTGACATTGCTCAGAGTCGTCATGGGCTTCATTTAAACCCCAATTGAGTTTAGATATATGTCAGCAGTGCCATGAAATCCCCCAAATGCGTTGTCTTCTCCTAGTTTTTATTCAAACGGGCTACCAAAAATGGCACCGCCGAATGGTCCGTATGTCTGCTTGTTGGTACAGAATGTTAGTGACACAGTTCGCCCGCAGCTATGGTATCCATTTATGCCAGTGAGAAACTCTGATGGATAATTCCACCTTACCTGCTTATTTTTCATCAACTGATATTATACAGGAAATTACAGTCAAACAATGCATATAAATGAAAAGGAGAGAGAAACCAGAAAGAGTACTTTGACAAATATTCCAATTGGTCCCCTACAATTTGGATCATGATGGTTTAAGCAAAGTTGCAATACCACCTTAATTTCTGGCGCATTTGGGTCACCTTTGAAAATAAGAATACTGGTCAAACTATAAGTTTGCTAAAGTACAAGTAAACAAACAAGAAAGAAAGGGAAAAAACTGTCCTTCTGCAAAGAATGTAATAAACTCACCACACTGAACTTGGCCTCACCAGTGCCACCGCGGCCACCATGTTTCTCTGATAGAACCAAGGTTCCATTCTCAACAAATTGGAACTGGAGAGAATTGATATAGTCTCCATGTGAAACGAAAATCTGTGCGATTCCATCCCGGCCCCCTAAATAAGTTGTTGCTACAGCCGGAGCTATGTCTCGTATTGGCAGGTTCTAATTTTGTCAATAACATTTATCACCAACAACAGAACATATGGGTCCTTCAGAGGCCGTGGAAAGTACTCTGTTTTCCAATATCAACTGGGACCAGACCATTCATTTGGTGGATTTCATGGACGTGCAGGCGATCACCTTAATGCTATTGGGCTCTATGTGAAGCCATCGACAACTCTAAGCAATGTTCCGGTGAAAGTGAAAAATGAAGCAATCTAGAACCCGGATCAACTTTGTGGTTTCATTACAGCAGCAGGAGGATCGGCTACATGGACATGTTAACCAGTTCGCATTCACAGATAGTTCTAATACTATATAGTCTATACCCATAGCGCGAAGAGGATATCTTTGTTTTTATTTTTCTTCTTCAAAATAGCAAATACAGGATGTTGCGTGATAGGCTAAAGGGTCACCAATTTGTTAGCCTCAAGGGAGAGTGCAGTGTAGTAGTCAGAGAGAGAGAGAGAGAGAGAGAGAGAGAGAGAGAGAGGAAATGTAAGGGAGATTTGAAGTGAAGATCAAGACTGGGCTTTGTTGTTGATTGACGGCATTTAAATTGATAATCTGTAACTTTTACACGAAAAAGAGCTAATGTCTCTTGCACAAATATGGCTTGATGGAAATGAGACTTTTCAAACACAATTGATAGGGATGGCAATATGGAACCTATCAACCTAGCTAATGGATGTTTTTTTGAAAACTCATAACACAATGGGATGAGATTCTGGAGATTATCAAGATTCAAATACCTTTTTCAGTGAAAAAGAAATAGCTAATTTTTTATTTTTGTTTTGAAAACTCAAAACCACAATGGGATGAGATTATGGGGATTACCAAGATTCGAATAGCTTTTTGGGTGAAAACAAAGTGGGGAACGAATGACGTCAGCATCAATGACTTCATAAAGGAATCTCTCTAGTGGAGTTGGAGGTGTATGCTGTTGAAGTTGCAGAGCTTCAAGAGACTTTATGGAAAAACACTGTCCATGTTTCTGCAGAGCTGCTTTGTGCATGTTGTCTCTAATGATCACGTTATGTTCCCTTGTTATAGAGTTTTTGTGGTGAAAAGCTTTTCGTCCCTTGTCATTAGTCTCCCTCTGCTCGTAAATAGGTATTAAAATGTCTATGTTGTTCCTCTACAATTTTAATCCTCTGAAAATGTTTCTATTTCCTCTTGCGCATCTATGCTTCTTATGAATCATGATTGAACTTTCTAACTGACGATGAATTATATATTTCATGGTTTTGATAACCCAAGCAATTTTATTATCCTCAACAGTTGATATACAAATCTGACCACGGGGAGATACTTGGAGTTCATACTTTTGGGTTACACGCTGCAGATCTCATCCATGAAGCATCCAATGCCATAGCGTTGGGGACATGTATTCAGGTAGTTTTGCTTTGATAAATACCAAAATTCTGCTACATCATTCATCCCCCACACCTTAATATGTGAGGTTTCAGAATGGATCACTTTCTTGCAACTTTGAACGTTTTCCTTAGCTTTCAACCTGGGACTTCATTTTTTGTTTGTTAACATCTAGCTCTGAATTTTCCTGCGTATTGAAGGAGAGTGACTGTGACTGAGACTACACATTATATGCAAATGTATGAATGTCTGCAGGACAGCAGTTCACGCTCATCCAACCTTGTCCGAAGTTCTTGACGAACTATTCAAATCAACCAAGGTAAGCCTATGATATCGACTAGTAAATGCTGAGCGAGCATGGCAACACTGACGTCTTCCGATCACGTTTCCTAGATATGATAGTTAAAACCGTTTACACTGAATTTTTAGTATCTGGGTCTTGCCTGTTTGCATCACTTGGACAGAAATCAATCTCTCTTGTTAGCCCCATGGTTTTAGATTTTGATGATAACAAACATACATTATTAGAAACCCAATTCACCCCCCTCTTGGGTTGCTTTAGGACCAACATCTCTCATCCGCTAAACTATTGGAGCAGGTAAATGCTAGAGTCCCTAATTCCGACTAGTGCACCAATTGCAGTATAAAAGCTGGTATAAAAGTTTTGGAGACAACTTGTATCAGGGAATTTCAAGATATTCTTTCAGCTGTCTCTCTTTATAGTCTTTTGGGGTTATGATTTTTATTTTTTTTCCTGATATGTATACGTTGCAGTTGCAGAACTTTGGTAGCATGTATCCCCCTACAATGACGACTATCTTTTTGGAAAGAATCCTCAAGAGATACAAAGAGTCCAAGGCATGAGCCCATATACAAGAGATAAGCGAAAGCAGAGAAAAACTTAAACCCATACAAGAGATACTAGAGAGAAATATGCCAGACAATTCTGGCAGAGCTGAGGCGATAAAGAGGTAGGCTTTTTATTTCTGCCTTGAGAAGCTTTTATCCTGACTTCAAATACATATGATCTGCCGAATAACAGCCGAAGGAGGCTTATGAATGCCTCTAAACTTTCCACTATTCCTTTCTTGCCAAACAAAATAAACAGCAGCAGCAAAGGCAATTAGGGAAACCTTTCCCCTAGAAATTAGAGCAGCACAGCAATCTTCCGAGGCCAAGGGGCAAGGACCTTGGGAATGCAGCAGAGATCAGCAATGGCAGCCCACAGTTGACTAAAGAAGGGATAGTCAAAGAGAAGGGACACTCTTATTATCAGATGCAAATTTTGCTCGATCTCTGACTGCTCATCGTATCACCTTTGAGAGACATATAAAAATTCAGTATACGAATCCGAGAAAAATGGCATTAACATGAAATGCATGCATCTCTAATACTAGTAGTTGGTAAATTCTTTGCCAAAGCCATTTTCTATCTATCTTTGGATTTGGCATTCGACTTACTTGCCAATCTTTAGCCACAAATGACTCAAGATTTGGCGAAGCCCGTTTTTCCCGCATCACCGACAACGGTTGTTATAATAAAGTTGTGACCTAACAGCTAAAATAGCACTTGTGCGAAAAAAACGGATCCGGGTATCCTGTAGGGCGGGGCACTCTACAAGCCCTGTAGGGCACATCCGGGCCGTCCATCTCAGCAATGGACGGCTCGGATTTTAATCCAAATAATGGACGGCTTGGATCAATAGGAGTATCTGAGCCAAAATACACGGCCGGGTTGGCCTCCCTACACGCCTTGCAGTGCCGGCCGCACTGCAGGAATCCCCAATCCAAAAAACCCCATTACGTTCTCTTGAACTTAAATTTGGAAATTTTGTCCTTATTTTAAATTTTTTCCGTATTTGTTAGTTTTGTGCCAAACTTTTATGCCTCGACGAGAGGAATCGGAAAAGTAATTTTTTTTTATTACTGTTACCCAAGTGTTTTGAGAAATAACCACTTTTTAGTGCAAAAATATCGAGATGAATCAATATCTCACAAAAATTTAGCGCAAAACTAACAAATGCAAAAAAAATTCAAGTAAAGACAAAACTCCTAAATTTAAGTTAGTTTAGTTCAAAAGGATAAATCAGCATTGCCAAATTAAGAAAAAAATAGTGAAATTGCTTTTTTGATGACCAAAAAATGACTTTTTGTTTTGAAAATTTGGTAAATATAGCTCGAGATGATCTTAAAGGAGGTGCATAATTAAAAAATGGCAGTGTCACTGTTCAATTTTTTAGAGGAGTCGAACCTAAAACTAAATTAGCAATAATGGAATAGCCTCTAGATTATACTAATCAAGCTTGGGTGGCTTAGGTTAGCTTGAGTCCAGCAAATTAACCAACCCCTATTTTCTTCCTCTTTTGCCGAGTCAAAATTAAGCTCTTCCAGAAGAAGGCAAAAATAAACCCAAAAAATGTCTGTTTTGACTTATTTTTATCTTGTGTGAACTTTTTTTTTAAGTTTCTCATCACAAGTTTTTGTTTTTTGATTTCCCTCATCAACACGAATTAGAAAAATAATAAATTGGCCCGAAATTAACAAGAGTTCAAAAATAATAAAAATAAGGTAGTTCAAATAATTAAGTCAAAGATAAACAAAGATCACCTTGAAAAGAGGCTGAAGTCGTGATTTGACAGCATCGTTGTCCCACTCTAATGCGTCCCACCACTCCTGTTGGCCCGTAATTTTCTCTAATTTAGGAGAGCTATTAGTGTTGATGGGGAGTTTTCTCAACTTCGGACAACCCTCTATCCCTACTTCCAACAATGATTGCCAATACATGGGAACATCTTTAAAAAAACTCACGAATTCCGGTAAGTAAGTGAGCCACAAAGACCTCAATTTGGGTAGAGCCTTGTATTCAATCTTTTCACCATCTGGAACCATCCCCTCGAGTCCTTGACAGTCCAAGACGTCCAATACTTCCAAGTTGGATAGTTGTTGAACCAAGAATCCACTTGAGAATATCTGCTCAATTCGTGGACAACCTACAAGGTGCAGTGTTTTTAGATTGGTAAAGCTGTTTAGATTTGGTGGTGCCGGTGGTAGCAATTGTCCCTCCTCCATCTCCGAACAAAGAATGGACTTCAAATTCCTCAGATCGTACAGATATAAACATTCTAAATTTGGAAAAGCACCCGTTTGAAGCCCATTTCTATTGGCGATGTTTTCAAGGGCGACGCATTCTTCAATCTTGCAGTATCTTAACTCATAAGTGTTGTGCGCGCCCACTTCTGATAAAGAATTAAGTTTGTCTTGACCCTTTAATAGAAAGCAATTCGAACGATTGAGTGCATCTTCTATGGCGGAGGGAAGGCCGCTACCAGTTTCTTCTCCTCCACTTACTTTATAACTCAAACACCTTTTATACTGCTCTATCTGCCACTCCATTACCGAATCTTGGCCAACAGCTAAACCAAAAACTGTCAATGTCCTCCGTTTCCATGGTCTGCTATGTTGCAGGAAGTATTGGAGATTATCTACTCTCTGGAAGTCAAAGTGAAGGGAAGAAAGTGAACTCAAGTCACTTAGTTCTTTCGCATCAATATACATACTCTCATCACTCAGCCCACCGGCAAGTTTAAATACTTCAATCTGAGAGAGCCTGCATAGTATCCCAATAGGGAGAGCCGGCAAATTCATGCAACCTAAAAGGACTAGTTCTCGAAGATTGTACAATTTCAAGATGGAATATGGCAAAGATTTGATACCGGTGTGTGATAGATCCAAAACTCGGAGGTTAGGCATGTTGTCAAAGAATGTTTCTGGAATTACCTCTAAATTCTTATTTCCTTGAAGCAACAGTGTCAAGAGCTTGGGACAATCTGGCGATTCTGGCAAATTGCGCAAGTCATGATCCATAAACGATATTCTTGTTGCCTTTTTCCATTCTGCCTCCTCTGGCATCTTCTCTGAAGAAATTCCAGCTCTCACTAGATGTGTGGATTCCTCACCACCTTCTGGGGAAGTCATTGCCAACACCAAGTCTCGAACAACATCGTGCATCTTCACATGGTTATCATAACGTTCATCACATTTTTCCAACAACGAAGCATCTATAAGCGCTTGCAATATTGCTTCTCCCTTATCATGTGCCTCTTCCAAAGTAAGTTTCCTAGAAAGAATACCCTCTGCTTTCCAATATTCTATCAATTCAGGTTTCTTAATGTTTGAGTCTTCTGGATACAATCCACAGAACAAAAGACATTTCTTTTTTTCAATGGTTTTTAAATGGTCATAGCTGACCTTTAGTACCTTGAACACCTTTTCATTCAAGTCTTCAATGAAAGATGTACTAGGTGACCTCAATTCTCGTAAGAAATTTCTCCAAACATTCACATTTGCCTCATTTCGTAACGCACCACTTACGACCCTTAGGGCAAGGGGCAAGCCATCGCACTCTTTAACAACACTTTCAGCGAGCTCTTTGATGGCGGGAAGCCTTGCAAAATCTCCCACATTTGTGTAAAACATCTCCAAAGCTTCCTCTTTTGACAAAACCTTCACCTCGATCACAGTATATGTTCCCATCTTTCGACAAACATCCAAATTTCTGGTTGTTAAAACCAATTTGCAACCATTATCCTTATTGGGATTTGGAAGCCCTACAACAGCTAAATCCACAATCTCCCAAACATCATCTAAAAGTAACAAGTACTTCTTGCGGCCAAGTTCGTGAAACAATCGACATGCTACTGTTTCATCAGACTCACCCCCATCTAATTTTATTTGTAAACGCCGTAACACCTCTTCTTGTACCATTCTAATGCTTGGAGATTTTGAGACAGTCACCCATATCACGTGATCAAACATTGCTGTAATTTCTGGCGTGTTATTCAAGAGTTGCAAAACAGTTGTCTTCCCCACACCGCCCATTCCCCAAATACCAATCTTTGGAGTGCTCTCATCTCGAATTTTATCTAGTACCATGCCCAGTGTATTATATGCAGACGTTGACAATGTTGAATCGGGGCCCGGCTTCTTCTCAACTATAGTTGGTGGTAAATCAACAAGAAATCCTCTTTCGAACTTGGACTTTTCTAGGAGCACGTCAATGTCATTGATCATATTTACCACTTGCTTACCAAGCTCTATACGTGCAAATATGTCAGGACATAATCCCCCAACACATTTCTTCTCAACATTGAACTCCTGCTTTATTGTCTCAATCTTGTTTTCCATCTCCACCACCTCTTTTCTCCAAGCATCACATTCTTCTGTTGGAGTTTTCTGCATATTCATTCTATTGATTTTGACAACAATATCATTTTTTTTGATCCCTAACTCTGATGCTTTCTTACAAAGCGCTTGCCAATTTTTTGACAATTTTCTGGCATAATTGATTCGTCTAGCAATAGGAGCCCATAAGCACTTCCCAATCTCGCAAACTGGTTGGGTGCAAGCTGCAGCAACTGCCAAATGCAAGCAAACTGATGAGTTTAAAAAAACAAAGTTCGATTGAGGTTTTTATGTTTTTAAGGACAAGCAATGTGGTGTAAGTGTGCAGTTTGAGCTTGTTTTGTAATTGTACAAAACAAGCATCTAAAATTGAGTTAGAAGGCAAACCAAAGTGGCTTGAGAAATTGCAAAACTTTTATGCAAGTTTTGCTGAATTATCTTAAAATTCAAGCATTTTTTATGCAAGAAACAATATATAATTTTTAAGTTTGAAAATTGCAAATAAGCACTTATTTTTAAAGAACCTTTAAAGGAACAGGGCCCTGAATGACATTGGTTTTAATTCTTTCTATTGCTTTGTATTTGTAATTGCAACATCGAATATATACAACTTGTACAACGGTTCTCTTCTTTACGACCGCGGGTGACTGAGATAGGTTATGCACATGATCAGACGAATCGTGTCATTGGAACAGCGTACTTTGAGATGGATCGTGCCGTGAGATATATCCTATGCCGGTTGACGGGTTGCTAATACGTTCTTGACGAATATCTTCGGGTTTGCAGGCCCTAGCAATATTCCTTACCAATACCAATTCGAATGATATACCGGGTTTATACGATACTCCGTAAGTGGTTATGCGATAAAAGGCCTGTTATCAATTCGAATGTAGGGCTGCTAAACGAACCAAACAGCTCGAGCTTGGCTCGAATTTTGGTTTGGTTAAACTCGTTTGAAAAAAATATAAGCCAAGCTCAATTACATTTTTTTGTTCGTTTATGAATTCAAGCCAAGCTCGAGTATATGAGTGTTTGGCTCGATAGGCTTGTGAACAAAGAGGTCATTCCACAAATTATATTACAAATATATATAGGGGTAGATTTAATAAATGTTCCAAAATATGAGATCTGCGCCGGCCTTTTATATAGATATTTTCACCAATTTTAAAGTACCATTGTATCCAAATAGGAAATATCCTATGTGAGATATGAAAATTTAAGGATTTGAGGGTTTTTGTATTTAATGAATGTAGCCAATAATTGAATTTTATGTTTATGAGCTTTTTTGGCCTAGATTAATGATGGTAGTTCTTCTTTATGGCTTTAAATTAGCTCCTTTTATTTTGGAACTTAAAGAGTCTAGCTTGAAAAGGTCAAAATTTACGAGTTTAAGCTCATGCTTGAAAGCTCGAGGTTGGCTTGCATATTCTACAAGCCAAGCCAAACTTATCACGAACACAAAATCTCAAGCTCGAGCCAAGCTTGAACAATTAATCTTAAAAAGTTTCAAGCTTAAGCCAAGTTTGAACACATGAATGTAATAAGGAGTCAAGTCAAGCTTGAGTAATATTGTGCTTGGCTTATTTGGCTCGATGAGCACCCTATTCGAATGTAAATGTTCTTTTCTCACCTTTTCCAAATCAATCATATTCTAGCTTGTTAGTTAGGATTTATTTTAAACCAACTCGCCTTAATATTTTCTGCCCTAATTCCCTAAGTGCAAAAATATAAATAAAAAAGATAGACAGAGAATACATGAACTAGATATACAAATTACCTTCAGCCATGAAGATCGATAATTGGAAAACTATCAGAAAGAATAAGATGAACCTTCAACTATTTACTCCCAAATAATTGAGAGAACCTTGACCTGTACATTCAGATTAGTTCATTTGGAAATCAGAATATGATCATAAATAATCATGATTGTTGTATGATATAGTACAATGAAAACTTGCCAACGAGTGCAATTAATGGTGAGTTTGGGGTGGCAGGTATGATGCCGGAGGGCACGAAAGGGTTAATTGGAGGGCTTTTCTGATGCTGATGGTCGATGAGTGCGTGTAATAAAAATCAATTACGTTTTAAAGTTTATTGAAGATGGGGCATTTTGTACTAAATTAAACTTTTTTAGCGGGTATTGCGAGAAAACAACGATTTATATATGTATTTTAGTTCCAAATATAATCTTCCTTTAAATCATTGCACTATGTTTGTGACGTTTGTCTTACATGTGCAACCTTTAAAATTGTCATTTGCAAGTCAAAAAATTACTACTACAAACGAAGGATAATTTTGAATTTCAAATAGCAGAAGTGGAAAAGCAAATTTTTCCTACAAAATGGGATGGTGAAAATGATTTCACAAATAAAGTCAGCCATTTTACAAAAAAATGTCCATGGAGTTGTAGCACAAATTTATGGCAAGGACTTCGAACTAATATTCCAATAGGACCTGGATTTTCTAAAGTCCAAACGGAGACTACATGGTGCCGTCGTATTTCGGTCTTTTATATTGACAACCAATGATCCAAATCATTTTAAAACTCTTTCCGGCCAGTAAGTGAACTTTTTTGACCGTAAAGAGTATTTTAGCAAATTTGAACCATTAAAAATGGATGTTATGTGAAGACTGGTAATGGATTCTAGGATTTGTAGATCTAGTTATATATTGATCTAGTTAACTGGTTCGTGCATGTTCTTGTTATTGAGTGTTGGGCTGTTGAAAAAGTGAAGAAATTAGACTCGACATCAGCTAGATCTGGTTTGTAGATAGCTATTGTTTGAAACGAATACTGCACCGGAGCTGCCGTAATGGCGATTGGCGCCGGTGGAGCCACTGTAATCAACAATCGGCCACCAAACACTATCCGTTGTATAAAATTTGGTATAGAAATTAGGTCTCCTTCATTTGGGTAAGAAAAAAAATGCTTTTGAGATGATACTGAAAAGAGACAAACTTATTCACGGTTCCGCCGTGAACAAGTTCTTTACAGCGGCAATTAATCGCGCGTGATCTGGATTTTAATAAAAAAATTCTGGGGAAGAGTTAACCTGGAAAAGTTTCACTACCATCCAGACCGTCCAATTTACTTTCAGACTGTCGCGATTGGCTCTGTAAACAACTATTCACGGCTCCGCCGTTAAAATGATTTTCTCTACTGAAAAACTAGTATACTATCACTAATCATACTGACCTTGTTTGTGATCGGAAGCCTCAAGAAATCCAGTACGTACACTAGTTTTGAGTGTTTTTAAGTGAATTAATAATCAACTGTTTTAATAATCAACAAAAGTGAATTAATCCTTTTAAGTAATAAGAGATGTAATAATCAACTGTTTGAATTGTTGGTTTTACTGAAGGAAAAAAACACACAAAATCCCACATATAGAGAAACTCATACTAAAACTTTGGAAATTAAAGAAGAAAGAGAGAGAATTTAGGAGCATGTATTTATTTGCAATATCTCACCAGAATTCATGGTGTTTTTCACCCAAATTCGAGTGTCACTACCGCTGCAGAGATAAGAGCACGATTTTGCAATCTCTCCCCTGAATCCGGAGCACTTAGAGTCAAGTAATAGTGGTCAAGGCACTACCAGCTCAGCTCCAAATGACTTAAGAGTCAGCTCCACCAACCATTCAAAGTCCAGCTGGTAGTTGAAATGCAGATTGTAATTCCATTGAAATGTAGAGTGCATTTCCTTTGATTTTTTGTATTTCATTTCATGTTTATTTTGGGTGTAATTTCGTATAAGTAGGATACGTAATCATTGTAAGTCAAGTTCAACACAATGAAATGAAAATCAAGATTCAGATTCTTCTCTCTTTTATTATCTGTTCTGGTATCAGAGCCCTAGAGGCGTGAGTTCCGTAAATCAACCAGACTTCTTTGTCAAGAACACGCAACAAGCTTCTCCATGGCATCATCTTCGTCTTCATCTTCTGCATCAGTCGCTTCAACATCGTATTTGCCTAACACTCTCTTTCTTTCTTGATTGCCAATTTTTGAACTATTTTGCGTGGAAGACGCAAATCGAAAATGCCTTAAAGGCTACTGATCTCTTTGGATATGTTGATGGCTCCATTGCGATTCCTGCTTCTCAAATTAATGATAGCTCTGGTAATCAAACCCTAAATGTTGCATTTACTCAGTGGAACACTATCGATCGCATGCTGTTATCGAGTCTAATTGCTACTCTCACTCCATCTATTTTACCTCACGTCGTCAGATCTGAACAAACTTGAGGAGAAATTTGTTGGGAAATGCAATACAATCGGCAAATTCCAGAGTACAAATTCCGTTACAATAGATAGAAAAAACCAGATTACAGCTTGCATGTACAGAACATGAAAAAATACAGAAACATGAACACCAAACCGAGCCCTGATTCAGTTTCCTTAAAACAGATTCACCGCCTCACCGTTGGGTGTTGGAGGTTGACCGGCGTCTGTCTCCCAGGATAGAACGGTTAGACCACGGCTATCGGAACACCACCGGAAAGCCGCCTTGGCGAACTGAACGCTACGTCTGTCTCTCTCTCACACAAGAACAATATCAGAGTGGATTTTTGTATACTTGAACTCGTGAATTACATCTGAAAATGGGATGAGGAATTTATACACCTCTGATGCAAATTGTAACAGCCAGAATATTGATTTCGAGCCTTGAATACCCAGCAATAAAGTGGGGTAAAACTGATGACATGAATACCCAAATGAATTCTGCCATAACCCATACATAATGGGGTATAAACCAGCTGAAAACGGCTGGAACTTGTAGGGCCTCGTCCAGATACAATGAACTTACGGGAGACATTTCGGTTGCCTCGAGAGACCCTCCGAATGTCCCAATTATCATTCACAATAATCTGGAAAATTTCCAACAAAATTTAGCATTTTGTCCCGCTCACATACTCATGATCTCAGACATAGACTTTACATTCTCAACAAAACTGGTTCTATGGACAGTTATATTGACTCGATTAAAGAGACAGTGCAAAAATTGCTGCATTTGGTTCCCAGATTGATGATGAGGAGTTGATTTTTCACACCTTGAATGGCTTGAAGAAAGGTTATAAACCCTTTAAACAAATGATTTGAACCAGAACAGAACATCTGTCCTTTGGTAGCTTTAGTTACATGCTTTTGGCTGAGGAGTTGCATGTTTCTCAGGACCAAGTAGATTCATCAACTATTTTGGTTGCACCACATCAACCTTCTAACCCTAGTGCAAGTGCTAGTTCATCTTCTGGCCCTAGTTCTTTGCCTGGTTCTCATTCTGCACCTATGCATAATTCTCCACCTCAAAAATGCTATTCACACAATAATTCAAACACAACATCAAACACAACCTCTCACATACATGTGGGGCCCACACACACTACTGTGTGTGGAGCCCACATGTATGTGAGAGGTTGTGTGAGTTGTTGTGTTTGGATTGTTGTGTGGGTAGCATTGTCCTTCTGCACCTCCACCATTTCAATTTCCTTTTCCAACTTCTCCATCACATCACTTTGTGGTGGGGTCCACATTATTTCAACCAATAGAAATGAGGGTAAACTATTTGGTAGAACACATTTGAAGTTAAGTGTAATATTGTCGTAATGTGATGTAGGACATGATCATAGGAGTATCATTTTGGAACTTTTATTTAGGAATAATATTATTAGGAAATATTATTTGTGATGCCTATTTTGCACGTTTCCAATTTTCAAGTTTAGGTAGGATTTCTTATTTCCTTGGAGATCTTATTTCCTTTCTGATAGTCTTGGTTACCAAGTACTAATTGTTTTGCTTGGTCTTCACCCTAAGTAGTTACCTTATTGTTAGGACTCCTACTAGTATTTTTTAGGGTGTAGGCCTAAGGCCATCCACAGTGGTATAATCAAAAAATGATAACCAAAAGTTGACACATCAGCTTTTGATTATTCACTTAAGAGGTTGCTAAGCTTAACAATGTTAAGCTTCACAATGCTCACTTCTAGTTCATAACCAAAATAAGGGGTCCACTACAATTTCTCTCTCTCTCTCTCTCTCGTGCGCGCGCGCGCATTCACTTCCCTCCATTTATGTTTTTTGGGGCAAAAATATATTGATTTCCTCTTTTAATTTTGGGAAAAAATCGGTGACTTTATTCCCTTTTATTATGAATTTTTTTTTGGGGGGGAATAAAAACGAGAAAGAAGAGTGAAATACCTTAATCCGGCGACGATAGGTTGGATTGTAGATGATCAAGAGATATGAGTTTCACTTTTGGAGGGAAAGAAAGAGAAATAATTTGTCGGTAAAGTGAAGAAGATATAGAGTATGCGAAGAAGAGAAGAAGAAAATACCAGTTAAAACAAGCGTGTATACAAATTTTGGAACTAGTTAACTTATATGGTGTGAAGTCCACAAATTTTGATTAAGGTTGCTAGTTTTGGTTATCCAAAGCCTAAAATTTGATTATTTTTAAGGATGTTGCTAAGTTTGATTATACCATTGTGAGCCATTTTTTGCACTAACATTGTTAACTATAAAAACAATTGGCTTTTGATTATACCACTGTGGATGGCCTAAGGGTCATTCATTCAATTATTCAACTTTTATCAATAATAGTCTCTGAGTTTATCTCTCTCGTGGATTCGAGTTTCTCCATTTGTTTGGATTAGTATGCAACTAATCTCTTGTTAATTCCGCTGCGTCACAATGGATTGGATAGTGTCATCTTAATGAGCTAAAGTTTGATCCAGTTAATATTTTGCATTTCAAATTGTTGCTTTTGTTGAAATGATTTGTCTCATCTTGTGGAAATAGACAATGAAAACCTATATAGGCTGAAACTGGCTAGATAAGTTGAAAATCCATAAAACTCCTTGCATACAACTGTGTGAAGAATTAGGAAACACCATATTGCAGTAAGCTACTGAAAAATATTGACGCAGCGGAATTCACAAGAGATTAGTTGCGTACTAATCAAAACGAGATAGGTACTCGTAGCCATGAGCAGTTCTTGAATCCACAAGAAAAATAGACAAACTCAGAGATTTTATTAATGAAAAGTTTTAAAAGTTCAATAATTGAATAGGTTACAGCCCTTTTTATAAGACCTTAACCCTAGAAATCCTACTGAAAAAGAAATATTAAAACATGCCAAAACAAGCGGCATTAAAGAAAAGATATTTCCTAATTAATTAAAATAAAATCCTAAAAGGAAAGGAAATAGAATTCCTAAAAGAAATTCTAAATCATGCCAAAACAAGAAGATTAAAAATGTGCAAAATAGGTAGCACAAATAAGATTTCCTAATAATATAATTTCAAAAATAAAATTCTAATTCTAAATAAGATTTTAAATTCTTATTTTTATAATTCTAAAATCATAAAAATAAGAATAAAATCTTTCAGAATCTTGTCCTACATCAGTCTCATTTTCTTCAAAAGAACTCGACCTCGAGTTCTCGTTGGAAATCTGCCATCTTCCATGCCAAAGAAATAGATACTTCGAATACCTCAACTCCTTTCTTAACTTCAAATAAAAATTTAAGGAAAAGTGTACTTGCGATAATCTTTTTTCTTCATGCTTCAACTTGTTGACAGGATGCACTAAACGAAAATTGGGAACCCAATCAAATTGTTGCACTCCAAGAAAATCGTCTAAAGCAACATTAATTTTGTTATGCCAGTAATCATGGTTTGAATCCATCCATGTATGTATGCTCCGACTTGATTGTTGGCCGATTCTCTTGAATTTATATTTTTGAACACCAATTTACCTCCACCAATGTTGCTGACCAAAATCTCCTCATTAACACCATCAGTATCAAACACCTCCAATGTGCAACTATTTTGATCCTCACCAATTTGATCACCAATATCGATATTATTATTTTTAATATCAACTTCGAATATGACCTCATCCACGGCTTCTATATTATTCATCTTATCACCAACCTCCATTTCAATTTTTGGTTCATCAACTTGAATCACAACCTCTTTGACAACTTCTCAATGACATCTTTGACAATAATGGTTGTGTTTTGTTGCTTTGGCCCATATTTTTCCTTCAGTAATTCCTCATAGTTCCAAGGCAAAAATCTCTCCACCAACAGTCTTTTAATTCTCGACCATGAATGAATTCGATACTTGCCCAATCGATCTCTTGACGATTGTAATTTTAACCACCATTGTAGCACTGGGCCCGTAAGCTTCAATAACAAAAACCTCCACCTTTGTTCGGAAGGAGTTTTCGTATACTCAAAAAAGTCATCAATGTTTAATATCCAATCCAAACGATCTTCAAAAAATTCAAGACCACTAAATTTTGGCAACTTATCGTAATACCTGAAATTTGCTTGTCACTTTATCGACTGATAATCATCATGATTCTTGAATAGCTCGCCTTCAAATTCATTCCTACTATTGTAGTGATAATAAGAATATCCTCCGGAGACATTTTGGTGAATAGGTTGGTTATGGGCGAATCCCTCAACGCGGTTCCTATATATTCTGGTTAGGAGGTTGGCGATGGGCAAATCCCAACGTGCGATCCTTCTTAACCCTTTCTGGCCTTTGGCAATTTTGTAGAGTCAACCCCTGCAGCAACTCACGGATCTCTGCGAACTGAGTACGAGTATCCTGACGGATCTCGGCTAACAGAGTGCTTTGACCCTGCAACTGTGTTCGGTTATCCTCCATCATCTTCCTTAGGTCAGCAAGCCCACGACCAACGTCAATTGGTGTTTCGTAAGCCGTGTTTGGTGTCATCGAACCAGGAAAAGCGTGGCTCTGATACCACTTGACGCGGCGGAATTCACGAAGAGACTAGTTGCATACTAATCAAAACGAGATAGGTACTCGTAACCACGAGCAGTTCTTGAATCCACAAGAAAAATAGACAAACTCAGAGATTTTATTAATGAAAAGTTTTAAAAGTTCAATAATTGAATAGGTTACAACTCTTTTTATAAGACCTTAACCCTAGAAATCCTACTGAAAAAGAAATATTAAAACATGCCTAAACAAATGGCATTAAAGAAAAGATATTTCCTAATTAATTAAAATAAAATCCTAAAAGGAAAGGAAATAGAATTCCTAGAAGAAATTCTAAATCATGCCAAAAAAAGAAGATTAAAAATGTGCAAAATAGGTAGCACAAATAAGATTTCCTAATAATATAATTTCAAAAATAAAATTCTAATTCTAAATAAGATTTTAAATTCTTATTTTTATGATTCTAAAATCATAAAAATAAGAATAAAATCTTTCGGAATCTTGTCCTACATCAAATATGGAAGATTAGAAATTGATCATGACAGACACCGGAGAGCCTTCATGTTCTGGTTCCTGGAGACTGAAAAAATTAGCCCTGCAACTACCTCTTTCAATGTGCAAACACATCTACATGCTTCAAGATTAGGTAAGAAGGTGAAGGCTCGGGACTCGGAGAATTTCACCTCGATTGCTCTACTATTTCTTGCATCAATTATCTTTGTGGTACTTAAAGAGACTGAATAGTGAATAGCCCTGGTAATGACAGAGATTTTTCGTCTCCGCACAAATTTTAGCATCGTTCTGCGACAAGGCGGGGTAGTTCCAAAATTTCAAATTTGAGAAATATTGCCATCGCAAGTATATGCTTTGTGACTAGCTTGTTCCTTGGTATGCGTTAGTGCCCTCTGGCACGAGGAATTTTTCGTGCAACAAAACCGACATCTCATATCATGTCGGCTCCAAAAACGTGTGAGCCATTCTTTAGGTCTATCATGTGGAAACTTTATGTCCATTCCAAAACCAATTGGCTACAAGGAGAGAGGTCCCAAATTTTCTTAAACCAAGTCATGAATTGGTATATCCACGGTAAATGAGTTCATGAATCAAGAAATAACCATGCACGCCACAGACACAAACAGATGGTCAGGCACTAAATGGTTTCATTATCAATATATCTAGAATTGGTCATTGGACCATAAACTGCAAAAAAACCAAGGCTTGATACATTGAATGAGGAGAATGATTCCTAACCTTCTTTTTCTTTTTTCGGCTACACAAATTATCATTTCCAAGAAATTCTACGACTCCAGAAGTCACTCTATTTCAGTACATAAATGAACATAATTCCTCATTAGAAAGGACCCTCTGATGCTTCGTAAAGTACCGCCTAATTGAAGGCAATATTAAAGTAGTAAACACCTAAACTTGAAAAACCAAGGCTTGATCCCGATGATGTAGGAAAATCTGTTGATTGTATTATCTACTCGATCAGGGGTTGTTCGACTTAATAAGTCAATTGGCTTTTCTTTTCTTTTTTTTTGTTCTTATTCAATTTATTTTTTGCATTTGTTATTTTTTTTGTCAACTTTTTGTAGATTATTGCTTCTTCACGACGAGAGAAGAAGAGTCATAGAATTTACTGCCCTACCCTGACCGTAAGGTTTCTCTACCAAAGAGTCATAGAATCTACTGCCCCACCAAGAGCTAGTCTGAAATGGGCTTTGTAGGAAAGCAAAGTTCTAGGGGCCGTTGGTTGCGCCACTCGAACCTTGAACTTCTTGACCATCCAAATTAGGAGTGAGCATGGTCCGGATTGGTTCGGTTTCATAGTAAACCAAGAACCAAATCAATACCTACGGATTATGAATTTGGAGAACCAAACCAACCCATAAAAGGTATAGAACCAAACCAATCCAAACCATTAAAATATGGTTCGGTTTCGGTTTTAAACCACAGTTTGCATGTATAGAAATTTAGGGTAATTAGTCTTGGTAGTGAAGGAATTATAGGAATTGGAATTGGTTTCATGTATAGAAATTTAGGAATTGGGCCGTGGAAGTTGACTGATCTGGTGATGTTTTTTGTGTATAATAAATTAATAGTAATCATAAGAAATTAGGATTGAGTTTGATATATAGAAATTTAGTCTAAATTGTCTTGGTAGGAAAGTAAAAACAAATATTGCGGTGGATTTAATAGGATCAATAAAATTAGGAAAGTAGTTAACTAAGGCTCTCATATTTATTTGGTGAATCATAATTAAATTATATATACGTATTATAAATCAATAAAATTGGGCCGTGAAAGTTGACTGATCTGGTGATACTTTTTGTGTAAAATAAATTAATAATCATAGGAAATTAGGATTGGGTTTGATATATAGAAGTTTAGTCTAAATTATCTTGGTAGGAAAGAAAAAACAAATATTGCGGTGGATTTAATAGGATCAATAAAATTAGGAAAGTAGTTAACTAATTAAGGCTCTCATATTTATTTGGTGAATTATAATAAAATTATATATATATATATATATGTATGTATGTATTATACGGTTCGGATTGATTTGGAACCATAACTGTGAACGTGTATCCACAAACCAAACCATATAACGTGGTTTTTAATTTTTTTAAATCATGACCAAATCTTTCGGTTTGGATTGATTTGAACTGGATTTGCGGTTTGACGGATTTTTGCTCACCCCTAATCCAAACTACTTGGGAATATGTCACGATCCTGGGCTACCACCGCTGTCCTCTTGTTGCCTTTTTCATTCTCGTTTTTATATTTTTCATTAATTTACCCTTTTTCCTGGTTAGCTTTACTTTTTTAAAAAGAATCTTACCTTACTTAAAATGCAGGTTAGTCTTGATTATCCATCTGAGTCTCTAACTGGCATAACTGGTTTCTACGGCTGGTGCGATGTGGTGGATGGTACTAGGTCGCAAGTTGTTTCCTCAATCACATTCAAAACCAACATCAGGACACACGGACCTTTTGGAAGACGTTGCGAAAATGATAAGGTGTTAATTGATTTTCAAGTTGGAACATGCAATGAATTTGGCGGATTTCATGGCATTTCTGTCGGCGGATAACATGCATTCAAAATGCTTAGCTGAATATGAAGAAATGAAGACCTGGTTAAATGCCCCTTCTGTGTTAATTTTGTGGGTTATTATTTCAGCAATGGATGATGTCTTGTTTTAGCAGTCTACTTTTATGTACTATTTGGAACTTGGAAGCCACCTACTTAAAGTCAATCAACACAGTTTCCGGGTCTTCATATTTGTTCTTTCATTGCAATTGGTTTGATTGTCTCCACAAAAAGATCCCTCTCAATAGAGTGCTTCAGGCCTCCGGTTGGCAAAAGGCCTCATTTGAAGGACACATTTTGTTCAATGTGTTTGGATCCAACCCCACTTTATTTGCTGTGATTACTTGATTTGGACATTCTTTCTCCATGTATCTACTAGCTTAGCTGGATACATGTATGACGTAGAGAAGAGGCCAAGTTAAAATCATTTGTTTGAATTAATTGGGGATCGGTGTCGCAAAATGTCTTTCGAAGAGGCCATGTTAGATCATTTGTTTCAACTCATTGGGGACTGGTGTGATAAAATGTCTTTTGGTAGACTCCATGTTGTTCCTATTGGGATAACAACCCCAATTTATTCAATGCTCATGGTCACATAGCCTTCTCTGCCACCACACATTCTTGGGAAAAATCAAAACTAAGTTTGTTGACTCCAGCCCAATGTTCGATGATGGAGGAGCTTCGGGCAACGTGGTCAACAAACCTTGACTTCTTGTTTATAATCACGTGGTCAACATAAATTCGAATCCTCAATTACATCCTCGATGGTAATTTGGGTTATGTAAAATGGACCTTGGCCCGAACATGCGGTTGTACGAATTTTAATTACATTTTATTAACATTAATATGTAGTATCTGAGACACAGTACGATTTTCTTGGAATTGAGATTTTTCTTTTAAAAAACAGACAACGTCACGATAATCCTTGTATTTAAATCAATTTATGTTGAATTTTAGGGATATTTCGGAGACCGGAAATCGAACGGGTTCAGACACAATTCACGACGACAACAAAGCTACACACTGCGTGTCGCTTTTGGGTGGAAATCGAATTACCCGTGGCTGTGTGATTCAGCAATTGCTCCTTTATGCATATTCTATTTATAATCACCTAAGCCCAAGGGTTTGTTTAGTTGGTTGGTAAGTTAACTCCCTGTACAATTGATCGGGATTTTAATTTAGGCATTAGATCGTAAAAAAAGTGATTTTTGTGAATATCCTAAATTCGGCATGGATGACCTGCCTTTGACTGATTCGGGAAGGGAATTACGCGGGCTGGACACTCATGACCGTCAACTAAAAAAAATCTATAATTACCTTAACTAGTACGGAGTACTAGCTTGGACAATAAAAACAAAAAATTCCGCTTGACCAAAAAAATAAATAAAAACAAAACCGTCACCGCGATGACGTTCACCGCTTGACGTCCCGCTCGATCTCGCCGGAATTTCCTCTCTTTTCCTATCGGTAATTTCTTCCTCATCCTTTAATCTGTATCACAGTAGCAGTTTTCTACTACGAGTAGAAAACAGTGTATGTTTGAGTAAATAAAACTCACATTAACTCGATCACACCCACAAACAAAACACACTCGCACCCACTGGAAAACTAAGCAAAACTGCACTTTCCGGCAAAAGTTTCGGACTCGGGAGTTGCTGTCTTAGTTCAAGCTATGAGCAAATTAGCTCTCAAAATAGGGTCTTAGGAACCTATTTCGAAGTTCCCAGTTGCTGTTGGCTGACGCTGGTTAGAAGCGATGGAGTTTTGATAACGAATTGGATGTTTTCACTTCTGTCCCTAGAAGTTTGATACGAGAAACGATTAGGTCCTTGAAAATCACTTTAGAGAACTGTCCAGCATTTCAGATGTTCGCAGATAGACCCCTAACTACTAACAAAAAAATACCTCCGCCTTTTAAGCTAATGAAAGAACAGCCCCGTAATACTATTACTCAAATTAAATGAGCTAATTCATGATTGGACCCCGTGAGTTAAAAGCACTATATTATTTTTTATTAGGTGTTAAGTTAATTAATTTTTGGAGTATGACTCATAATTAATACCAGTATAATTTTGTGTTTAGGTGCTAGTACTGGGGCATGAAGTGATCGCACGCTAGGGTACACTGCACTTTTTGGTGAGTTATGCAATACCTTGGTTACGTGCATAATGGTTTTGATTCAAAATGCTATTTGCTTTCAAATGTTGGAAAATGTGAATTATGGGTGTCTTCATGAAACGTGTTGTTTTAGTAAACCGTGAATTATTGGAAAGTGGCATATTCACGTGTATTTTATAGTGGCTGGACTTAGATCATGGAATATGGTTACATGAATTCTATGAATTGCTTAGACATGTTTCCTATGTTATGTTCGAACGGTGTCCCGGGTCCTAAATGACGTTAAAGAGGCTAGTGACTTGTGGAAATAAGAGAGGGCTGCAGACCAGGCACCCTCGATAGTATCGATATCATGGGTCGCTCTCCCTGACCTAGGAGTCGCTCCCCATCACGCCTGGCAAGGCCGTCAAACAATAATACAGTACTACTTTCATTTCTGTCTATGGGATTATGAATGGTCCTACTTATTGGACTAGTACGAATGACAGCATAACATCTGGTAGTGATATTGCTTCTTGATGATTTGATCTTATCTTACTTCTATTGGAAGTGAAGCATTACATAATATGAAAATGTTTCCTTGGCCAAACCTGTAACCTTGGTATTACGTATCTCACACGAGCTATCGCTTGTGCAAAATCTTTTTCATTTTTCAAGGGATAGCGTGTATAGTCATCAACTCCTCAATGCTTGATTTGCCCTGTGTGACTCGCATAAGTTGTCTCTTGTGGTTTGTATTTACGATACCCGTACACTTAGAAGCTATGCCATTTAAGACGACGTTGATGTTTGAACTCCCTAAACAATGTTAACAGGAGACCTTTGGCGGCTTAATACCTGCTTGGCCAGTCACGACTTCCAGGGTCAGTTTTGGGTCGTGACTTGTGATGTACATTAAATGCTGGGAGAGATATTTTCTTATAAAGACAGTCCTTTGGGCTGTATATTTTACAGGAGAAATGTAGAGAGTTGTGAGGGAGAGGAAGAAATCAATGGGTATTCTGCATAGGTTTTAGTGTGAGTAAAACCTTTGGAATCTCCTCTCATATTAAAATCCGCTGCCCATGGACTTACCCATTTTTTAGGGAACAACGTAAAAATCTGTGTCTGTGTGTGTTTGGTGTGTTTTTCTGTTTGGTTTGATCCGCATGTTTCATATTTACTTGTATAAATGAACGGTCGGGTCGATCCCCAAATGTAGAACTGAATACAAGGGGTTCATAATAGCTTTTGCAATTGGAGTTTGCATAATATTGTTGTGCAACGGGATCGTGAACCAAACTCTCACACACACAACGAATCAAACAATGATAAAGAGACACGAGAAATTTACATGGTTCCCCAAAATCGGATACATCCACGGGGGCAGCGGATTCACTAATTACAATCACTCAACTCACATACACTAGATACAATTTCTCTCTCAACTCTCTGTATTGTTCTTACACCATTACAAGAGGAGAGCAACAGATTTATATAAGCACAAAATGGAGGAGCGTGGCTGAGATGCTTCAAATGGCTAAGTGATAAGGTCCTCATTTCAAGGGCCATCTTCAATGCTCTGTTCTGATTTCCCACAGCTCTGCAAGCTGCTGCTATACCACTGAAAAAACATCTTCTAGAAGCTCCATTAATTTGTGAGTCAAACATCACAAATCTCCACCTTGGCTAACAAATCCACAAATTGACGCTGCCCCGAGTGCGCCCTTAGGCGCCCACCGCTGGAGAGATATTGATCAGGTTCAAGCATTAGGTCCAAACAATGCTTGAACTTGATCCCACTGACTAGCTTCGTCAACATGTCGGCCAGATTGTCTGCAGTACCAACTTTCTGAAGCAATATTTCTGTTGCACAACAAATATAATGTTACCATGTTTTCTAGGTTTTGTTATTATGTTTCCTGTTTATGCTAGGTTATTATTCATCTTACCTAGTTAGTCAATGTTTCCTTATTTGCATGTTTCCCTCGTTTGCTTAGGTTTCTTGGTCACCGAGTATTGTAAGCCTTTATGTAGGCTCCTCTCTAGTCTCCTGTGTAAATTGAACACTCAATGCAATATATTTATCTCCTTTCAAATATTCTAACATCTTTGTTTCCTTCAATTAAAAAGGCTTGAAAGGAAGGTAATTATCATGATCAAACTTGGTCCAGTAGGGGGTACTGCAACTGCTTGGGATGATGGGGGCAAGGTTTCAATCTCCCAGATTTTTGTTTCTCATGGACAAGTGATCAATTCTCTCCAGTATCAATATATAGAAAATGGTGCCTTGGTTTTGTCGGAGAAACGTGGTGGTAATGACGGCCATACTAGTCCCAATTTTACTGTGGTGAGTGTACAGTTTGCTGTAAACTATATAAGGTAACTCAAGTTCCTCTCTGTGGAAGGGGCTGTTTAGCCCAAGGTGCGCGCAAGCTGGCCTGGGATGCTCTTTGTTACCAAAGAAAAGAAAAAAGTTATCTCTGGTGCTTTTTGCCTATGTCTCTTCTCTCCGTCACATAATCCTTTTGTTTTTGGGGGTCAAAGATCAAAATACGGTATCAGTTGTTTCAGTTATCTAGGAAAAGAAAATGTTTTGGATACCATTTGAACTCGTTTTTGATACATTTAAAAAATTCCCAAAACACAGATGTCAAGAAAAAGAGAGATTAAGAATTCAGTGTTTGATATTTTTAATTCGTGTTGGAAGTTGAAGAACTAAGTATTTCAGTATCTTTTGTTAAGTTTCAAATGTTTCCAAAGTGTAGGTTGAAACATTGGAATTTCGCTATTGAACTAGTGTTAAGTTTCCATCAGCCATGAAATATATACACAATCTTAGTTCTTGATTGCTATAACTGCAGGTCACACTTGACTATCCATCAGAGTTTCTAACCGCAATAAATGGTTCCTATGGCTGGTTTAGTGCATTGGATGATGGCTGGTTTAGTGCATTGGATGGTGGTCAAATGCAAATAGTGTCCTCAATCACGTTCACCTCCAACATCAAGACATACGGACCATTTGGATGCTGTCGCAAAAAAGATGCTGCGTTTGATTTTCAACTGGGGCAAGACAATGGATTTGGTGGTTTTCATGGCATTGCAGGCATGTACCTTAACTCAATCGGGGTTTATGTGAAGCCGCGGACAGGCGTATTAGATCTTGACAAGGCTAAAGTGCGTAAAGTGCCCCTGCCGTGTAATTTACTGGTTTATTGCAGCACTGATATTTTGTTGTCTGGTTTCAAGCAATTTCTATGTACTTGTGGAAGACACATACTATTTAGAGTCCATAAACAACGCAATTTTTTTCCGGTTTATTGCTACAATTAGACAATGTTGTCCAGTTTTAGCAGTCTACTATCATGTATTAACTGGAGGAGCATATGCAGTCTCCCTAAACGTAGTTTTCCGCCGTTGGTTCAATGGGTATGTAAGTAATTCGGAGTTTTCTCCGTTAATGCTAGATTGCTAGTGGAGGTGGTGCAGCTGTTGCCTTTTCTGGTCCTGCTGCTGGCGGCGTTGCTGCTGCAGCTGCGGTTGAGGAGAAGAAGGTTATAAAACATCTCTGTTCTAGTTATTTATTGCCAAGGTTATGAAAGATAGTACTTTTGTTTGATTGATTGGGAGGTTTGCGTTTTGATGTTTATGCAGGAAGAACCAAAGGAAGAGAGCGATGATGACATGGGATTCTCTTTGTTCGATTAGGCCGCTTTGTTTGGGTCTTTGGCAACATTGGGGCTCAACTTTATTCTTAAGTGCTTATTTTGAAATTTTGTTTTGTTCCCATAGCGTATAATTGCTGTGTTTCTTACTGTTGACCTTTAAGATGGATCTATTTGGTAGAAATTTCATATTAAAACTAGAATTGTCTGTTTGAAGTTTTCTATGTCAAGCTTTTTGTTTGTGGTTTCTTGAATTTCTTTCATGTTTTGCAAATGGCCGCATGCTAGTAGTTTATTCGGCAAGTGCTTGGGCCATATTGGCATGTTTGATTCTCCTATTAGATTATCAGAATGGTTTATGAATGCTGTAGAAACCTTATTTACTGGTATTTCGATGCAAGCATTACATGCTTGGGGTCAAGTAGTCCAGGAATGAAACATTAGAAAGCAGTGAAGAAGGTTATGAGATATCTCCAAGGAACCAAGGACTATATGCTTACTTATAGAAAGTCGGATCATTTGGATGTGATCGGATACTCGGACTCTGATGTTGTTGTCTGTCATGATAGCAGAAAGTTTACATCAGGTTATGTTTTTTGTTGGCTAGTGAGGCAGTGTCATGGAAGAGTGTGAAGCAATCCATTATCGCTCATCTACAATGGAGGCCGAGTTCGTGGCGTGCTTTGTGGCCACAGGTCATGCGTTATGGTTGCGAAACTTCATTTATGGTTTTGGTGTTGTCAACTCAATTGGCAGGCCAATGAAGATTATTGTGATAATTCCGCTGCAGTTTTCTTCTTTAAGAATGGAAAGAACTCTAGTGGTTCGAAACACTTGGAAGTAAAGTACTTGGTTGTTAGAGAAAGAGTTCAGAAATAACAAGTGTCTATTGAAAACATAAGTACCACTCAGACTTGTACGTATCTGCACTCTATTGGGGTCTACAAGGAGCCGATGACGACTCTAAGCAATGTCAACATTCTTCAGGAAATGGTGAACATCAAAACTGAAAAGGTAGCTTTGCTCCCGGCCGTACTAAATAACTACCCGCTGTTGCAGCAGCTAGCAGATTGTTTTGATATTTGTCTATCTAGTTTTCGCAGTACATTTTTTGAAGTCCAAGGACAGTGTTTCCACCCTATAATATGTATTTTATGGACTGCTACCAAAACTTTGAGTAGAGGATCGAGGCAAAATGTTGTTTTGTATTTCGGCGGTGTTAGGTGAGAGTGATTACTACTACGAAAAACACGAAAAATGAGAAAGGAAAACAAAATTTGAAAACAATAACGAGGAAACCAATAAGTTTGCAACTACGCATCCAAGAAACAAGCAGTGGAGCTACCCCTTTCATTTTGGAAACCTCTCTACCAGTTGTTCTATCTGTGAAAGAGCAAAATACTTAAAACACTAGTGAAGGCAGATGAATACAAAAATGGTGGGGGGAGGGGAAGTACAGAGATCCGTACACATTTGTGGCTAAAGCTGTCATATGACTACTAAATCCAACTACGAGCTTTTTAACTGCAACAACTTAAATATACGCTATTGGAGCTGGAATTACCGCGGCTGCTGGCACCAGACTTGCCCTCCAATGGATCCTCAGTCTTTTTTAACTTTTAAGTACCACAAAGATCATTGATGCAAGAAATAGTAGCGTCATGTGGGTGAGGCAAGTCCGAAGGATATCAACCAACACATCAAACGCTTGTGGTCTTGGCAAAATTGAACCGTCACTTTTCATGTGAAAAAAATGAGGAAGTGCCATTGAAAGACTATGACACAATTGTAAAGCAATACTTTAGAAAAGCATTCCTCGGGGAAGGCACCTGTAAAGCATAGGTCAAGTGCCATTGAAAGACTATGACACAATTGTAAAGCAATACTTTAGAAAAGCATTCCTCGGGGAAGGCACCTGTAAAGCAAAGGTCAAGCAAAAACATACTCCACTAAAATGCTGGCTTTTGTTTTGCAAGGCAATGCGTTATGCTTTTTATATATAGAATGATTTTCACACTCCCCATTTAGCCATTTACACCTCTCTCTTTTTTGTCTTTATTCATTTAAATTGACTATCTTGCTCTTAAATCAATACACTTTTTTCACACCTCCAAGAGCAATATTGTAAATTCATGTTAATAAAAGCAAAGAAAAAAAGAGTGTGAATAACTAAAAGGGAAGTGTGAAAATCATTTTCCTTTATATAAAAAATAAAGCAGGCATTCCTCAGGGAATGCACCTGTGAATCAATGATCAAGCAAAAACATAGTACTCCACTAAACTAAAATGCTGCTTTTTGTAAAGCAATGTGTTATGCTTTTTATAAAGAATAAAGCAGGCATTATGTATAGAGCTGAGTTTCCCCTAACTAAAAGTTGTAGAGAGAAAATTTTGTTTTGTCTTTATTCAAAAAAAAAATTTGTGTTTGTTAGTTTTGTACCAAATTTTTATGAATTATTGGTTCGTCTCGACGAGAGGAATCCAAAAGTAAAAAATATGACATATATTACACAACATTTTTTGAAAATATCAAAGAAAATAAAAAAAAGTTAATTATAATTTTTATTTTTCCGATTCCTCTTGTCGACCGGGGATACCAAGCCCCTCCGTTTCGTTTTTCATTTTTCGATCACATTTTAATGATCGGCTCCGTTCATTTTGTAGAGTTCGGTGAAAACCTTATTCATACCAAAAATTGTGTTCATTGGACTTTATTTGATACATGATCGGCACACGTGAATATTGAAGAAAATCAAAACTGGGTCCAAAAACACACTAAATCGGAACCCAGTTTTAGTTTTTTTGCAATTTTCACATGTGCCAATCATGTATCAAATAAAGTCCGATGAATGCAATTTTTGGTATAAATAAGGTTCTCACCAAACTCTACAAAATGAACTGAGCCGATCATCAAAATGTGATCGAAAAATGGCCAAAAAACGAGAAACGAAATGGAGGAGATACCCTTGGTATCCCCGGGATACACAAAAATTTCTCCAAAATGTGATCGAAAAATGGCCGAAAAACGAGAAACGGACCGGAGGGGATACCAAGGGATACACAAAAGTTTTTCCCATGAAAGGATGGTGCAAATGTAATAAAAACAAACTTTTTTCTCACTACAACTTTTAGATTAGTGGAAACATCCCCTAACCATAGTTAATTTATCGATATACCTAATGGGGTTAATGCCGCACATAGAAGTGTCGAAGGACAGTGTTTCCACCATATATATGTATTTTATGGTTCACAATTTCTAATAGACTGCTACCAAAACTTTGAGTAAAGGATCAAGGCAAAATGTTGTTTTGTATTTCGGCAGTGTTAGGAGAGAGTGATTACTACTCCGAAAAACATGAAAAATGAGAAAGGAAAACAATAACGAGGAAACCAAAAGTTTCCAACTACGCATCCAAGAAACAAGCAGTGGAGCTACCCCTTCCATTTTGGAAACCTTTCTACCAGTTGTTCTATCTGTGAAAGAGCAAAATACTTAAAACACTAGTGAAGGCAGTTGAATACAAAATCATTTTCCTTTATATAAAGAATAAAGCAGGCATTCCTCAGGGAATGCACCTGTAAAGCAATGGTCAAGAAAAAACATAGTACTCCACTAAACTAAAATGTTGCTTTTTGTAAAGCAATGCGTTATGCATTTTATAAAGAATAAAGAGTAAAGCAGGCATTAGGTATAGAGCTGAGTTTCCACTAAACTAAAAAGGTTGTAGATAGAAAATTTTGTTTTGCCTTTATTAAAAAAAAAATTGCATTTGTTAGTTTTGCACCAAATTTTTATGAGAAGTGACCGGCCATGAACCACAAGACCAAAGCTCATAGAACATGTAGCCAAAAAAAGAAATTTTACAAAAACTCCCAAGCAAAAATCCACCAAATAGTCAACCATTTTTTTTTTATTCGGAACACCCCCAACCAATAAATTCCATAAAAAAGAATGGGGCACAAACATCCCATGAACCAAATAATATCCAGTGATCCAACAGTAATAAAAGAATCCAGATGTCTGACTAAATGTTTCAATGCGGAAGTGATGAAATAAAACACTAAGGTAGGATGAGACACCTTAAGGAGTTTAACAAACGAAATCCCCGAGATGTCGCCAGAATTATCCTTGCCTAACTTCCCAACTTACCTGAAAAAAAAGTTGGAATAAATCCGTCAGCTGACAAGCTCAGTGAGTAGTAAAGCATGTATAGTAATACAGTTCTAAAACATGGCTAAAAATAGTTTATCATGTTAACATATTTTGGCATACGAAGGTGTGATCAAACCAACAAATAAAGCCATAAATCATTTACCAATAAGTCTCAATGGTGATCACAATCCAATCTCCAACAACAATGGGGAACCACAATCAATATAGATAGAACCAAGAGCCAGTGAGTAAATGTCTCATAATTGGATCCAATATCGTATCTTAGAGTCACCACGAGTAGGCAGCCCGTGTAACTTTTCCCGAAGAACGACCCAGCAAAAGAAAGCCGTTGAGCATTAGAGTCACCGGCCTAACCCGGTCTCTTCTCTAATGGCCAGAGTCACCCGCACACAGAGGATTAATTTCCCAAAAACTTTCCAAAATATATTCCCAACAATATCCACAAAGTTCTCACCAAAAAGATTATTCAATATTTCACAAAACCGCAAGCGAATTTAATATAAGCAAATATAAACAATTGTGTGTTTCCAATTTCAATCATAAATTTTCTAAATAATAATTTAAGGGATACGGAAAAGTTCGAAAGTACGTAACATGCTTAATCACTCACCTGGGTCAAAAAAGTAATGCAACTTGAATACACAAAAAGATGCTAATCTGAATCAAGAACAATACGAAATGACTAGCTATACAAATATACACTGCGTAAATACGGGATACTGCCTACGTACGAGTAAAATAATAAAATAAAACTAGCCTAATCCTAATTACTAACCCACAGTAAACACTAAGACTACAAACCCAAACTCATGCCTCCAATCCACGTGCACAAACCACACGACCGCCAATATTTCCACGCCACACACCGCCATGCACCATTCTGGACATTCTTGACATTTGGTTCCACATCCACATCACACACAGCATCTCCCCTACTGATCCATATTTCCATATCCATATCCATAGTATTAAAAGAGACTAATAATGCCAAAAGAATGGAACCCAATTACCTGTCATTAACCCACCGAACCATACATTCCAAAAGTCAACTTCACCATGTACAAAAAAGAACGGAAAAAAAATAACAAAAATAAAGGTGTCAACAGTCGCTTACCCGATCACGAATCAGCCGATCACCAAAAGTCTGTGGCTTCCTCTCTCGAAAAATCAGAAGTTCTCGTTTCAATATTCTCTCAAGAGGTATAACCCTAGTCTGTTGTGATTTTCTACTTTAAGCGTAACTTTGTAAAACTACCCACTAACTCACAATACCTCTAAATTGTACTAGCTAATTAACGTATAAATCCAACTGATATAGACTAACTAAATGAAATTAATAATTATACTTGTGCACTCAAACTACTAATAACGCACATAGTAACTATATTGCGCAGAAAAAAAAATTGCTAATATATTAGGACCCACACCATAAAACTCTCAATTAATAAACGGCCAAAATAATTAATATGATAAATAAAATTTCTAGGCCGTAACCCCTCTCTCTCTCTCTCTCTCTCTCTCTCTCTCTCTATATATATATATATATATATATGTGGCCTTGTTATTTTTTGAAATGTATTTAGATTGTTAAATGTTTAGTTGGTTGAGTGATTGAGGGGAAAGAACTGATTAATTATATATTTGGTTATTTGATTCATTGCAATATGTTGGTGGCAAAAAATGTATTGATTTTGTTGCATCTTGATTCTAAGCCATAGTTTCATCTTCGCCTTCATTGGGTTGAAAGTTGAAAGCCAACGAAAAATATACATGTACATGTGTTTCTGCATTGGAATTAGTTTTCTTATTTAACTTAATTTTCTATAGTACATAATGCAAGGGTGTATGGTCCAACCATACTCAACAAAAAATAAATTTTTGCAATGGATGATTACTTTGATCTAATGGTTTAGACTTATTCTCCTCATTTCAGTAAAGTGCTCACACTTTTTGCACATACTTTTTTTTTTTTGCTCAGCAAATGAAACTTTTATAACAACTCAAAGGGATACATCGAGGGGGCTCGAACACAGTAAGCTAACAATACTTACTCGTTCAAGTAAGAAGGCAGAAAATAAAAAATACACCTTACAATGCCCTCCAACAGAGATTTGGACACCTCAACCACAAAAACGCTTTTTGCACATACTTACACAATTGCTGTGTCGGTTTATTTATTCCTAACAACTAGACATTAATGTCTGTAATTTTTAAAAAAAGAAAGAGAAGAATACCAAAAACTTTTATATATGGGAGCATTCCGGGGACACCAAAAAAGATCTCAACCATTGAAGCCAATGGCTGAAATTAGAAATTTACAAAGAATTACTATTAGCCGCAAAGAATTACTCCTAGCCACAAAGAATTAGGAGCCGTTCCACTTTCCCAAAAAAAGAACTTTTTGAAAAAGAAGGTAATTTCAAACTCAAATATAACGAAAATGAAAAATAATTTTTCAATTTTTTTTGCACCATTTAAAAGATCTCAATGAGATCTATCAAACAAGATTCATATTGGTAGGAAAATTATTTGCATAAACACATGATTTTTTAGCTTGAAATTGCCTTCTTTTTCAAAAAGTTCTTTTTATGGGAAAGTGGAATGGCTCCTTACTCTTGGCCGCGACGAATTATTCTTGGTCGCAAAAAATTACTCGTGGCCGAGAATTACTTTTAGCCGCATCGAATTGCACTTGGCCTTATCGAATTACTTTTTGGCCGCATCGAATTGCATTTGGCCGCATCAAATTACTCTTGGCCGCATCGAATTAAACTTGATCGTGAAGAACTACTCCTGGCCGCTACAAATTATTCTTGGCCACTACGAATTGTATTTGGCCGCATCGAAGTGCACTTGGCCGCATCAAATTGCACTTGGTCGCATCAAATTGCTCTTGGCCGCATTAAATTGCGGCCAGGTGCGCAATTATCTGCGGCCAAGTGCAATTTGATGCGGTTAAGTGCAATTCGATGCTGCTAAGTGCAATTTGATGTGGCCAAGAGCAATTCGATGCGGTCAAAAACTCCTGGCCGCTACAAATTATTCTTGGCCACTACGAATTGTATTTGGCCGCATCGAAGTGCACTTGGCCGCATCAAATTGCACTTGGTCGCATCAAATTGCTCTTGGCCGCATTAAATTGCGGCCAGGTGCGCAATTATCTGCGGCCAAGTGCAATTTGATGCGGTTAAGTGCAATTCGATGCTGCTAAATGCAATTTGATGCGGCCAAGAGCAATTCGATGCGGTCAAAAGTAATTCTTCGCGGCCAAGAGTAATTCTTTGCAGCCAGAAGTAATATTTTGCTACCAAGAGTAATTTTTCGCGGCCAGGAGTAATTCTTTGCGGCCAATAGTAATTCTTGTTTTTTTTTTTGATCGGCAAAAAGATTTTATTCAAACTCGACAAAATGGTACATCGAGGCGGCCACAACTCTAGGTACAAAAGAGGTTTGGATCATAGAGAAGGCCAAAAAGAAAAGAAAAAGAAATAAGAAAATACATCCAATAAGAGATTGAATGAAGCCCCAAGTAAGGACTCCATATTCCATCTTATCTAGTTTTTTTTCAAGTGTTGTTATTCAAAAATGCTTTGTCCGTCAATATATCGAAATATGATCACCCCAAGCATAGGGTAAAAACGTCATTTGAAGCATATTAATCCGGAAGACCGGAATCGTACCCACGGGAATAATTAATACGGCATGATTGGATTTGTAGAAGTAAGCACGGGTTTTCGGCCTTTAGTCAGCCAACTGTGTTTTACTTTATGCGGTGGAAATAAAAAGGCTAAATTAAACGGCGAATTAACTAGAATAAAAAGGCAAGTTAGGTCTAGGAGATTCTAACACCCAGGACTCAAGTCAAAACACATTTTTCACCCGATTACACGGTTTAAGATACTCAACTAAGGTTCTAAATCCGGAAGATAAATGGTTCGATTACCAAGCTAGCTCTAGAATTGATCATTTAGCAAACGCTTCGAGCGATAGAGCTCCAAGCATCATGTGTGGCAAGTAGGCAACGTTCTTGCCTACACATGATCAAGGAGGTTAACACCTTAGCAATTTGACAAACAAACCCGAACTACACATCAATTTTCAATCCAAAGATTCAAACTTTATGGTGAAAAATGCAATTTTACTTGAGCCATGAGGTGCTATTCACCCCATGACCTAACCTTGGAAAACTACTCACTCATATCTAGAGAGATAAAAACAAGCAAAAATCTACTTAACATATTGAAATAACAAGACTTGAAATAAACTAGAGATATTGATAGATCGGAAGATTGTCTATAACTTTAATGAAGACTAAAGTAGCAAAAACAAATTAACTAGAGCAGAAAATTGAATATTAAGGGCTGGAAATGAAGAACACTAAGAACATGCAAAAAGTAATTCAAAATCTAGGCTAGATCTAAAAATATGCAATACAAGATATGTTTGTACAATGTGACATCACGAAATATTCCAAAGATGCTCCAAAGATCCCCCTCCGAAGCCCTCGGTACCGATAGCAAACACCTTACGCTGCTGCTGATGCTCTCGGTACCGATAGGAAAAAATAAGAGGTACCGATACCGAGACAGGTAACTGCAGTCGCAAAGACCTCGGTACCGATAGGAAGAATTTTATGGTAACGATACCGACAGTGTTAGGAGCTTCGGTCTTGAGTTGCTCGGTACCAATAGGTGTTGTCCTATGGTACCGATACCGAGTGTGTTAGGAGCAGCCCTGCCTCTTCAATCCTTGCCTTGTCTTTTCGAGCCGTCGGGTCACCTTCGGGTCTTTCCGGCCTAAGCTTTGGGGCTTGATTATTCCGTTCTTGATTTGGCAGGCTTTGGGCTTTGAAACTCCTGTATTTGAATGGCTTTCCTACAAAACGGAACTACAATACTCTATGTGCAAAAGTAATTAAAAACAACTAAATTAACGATTAAATTAAACTAAACTAAAGACTTAGCGCACCCTATTTGGCAATATTGGGTGCTTATCAATCACAAACAAAATCGCTTCAGCAATGGCTTGATGCTGAAAACATTCTCCTACCACAGAACATCTTCAATTATTAAAAATGCAGTAATCATCTTCTCCTATTCCAACAGCTTTAAGTTCATGATCAATAAAGGGCAGAGCAATCAAGGGGAATACCCTATCCGCTGAAAACGAAAAGTAATAGTAACAGAATTAGCTTCCACCGTAGTAGGGCAGAATAGGGCCAGTGATCAGAGATAGGCAACACCAACTCTGGACTTTTGTCTCCAGAGACACTCCACCATCCTTGAGCATTTCCAGAATTCTCCCTTCAATTATCATCCAATTGTCTTGATTCACTTAGGATATCTATTTGATGCAGCTGGTCTTGAAGCTCCTTCAGCCTTGCTTTTAAATCTCTAAATTCCTGTTTGTTCCAAATCTTAAGTCTCTTTTTAACCTCCTGAAGTTTCTTCACAATCTGACACCCTGCCCAACCATATGTAGCCGTACGTGTTCTCCCAGACCTCTTTTGTAATCTTCAAGTAATTTGGATGTGATAACCAAACATCCAAAAACCTGAATGGTTTTGGCCCCCAGTCCCAATTAGAATCAGAGATCATAATAGGACAGTGATCAGAGATAGGTCTTGGCAATCTCCATAAAATTAACTTAAACTTCTCCAACACCTCCACTGATAGTAATTCTTCGCGTCAGATTCTTTTTCTTTTTAACTAATAGGTAAGAGAACAAAATTGTTGTTCAATACAATTTGAGCTGTTGGTATAGATGATTTGGAGTTTCATGATCTGTCTGGGGATTGAAGATTACAGGTTTTTTGTTGGAAACCTTTTGGGTGGACAAAGTTTCAAACTCTACTCCTTACTTGGTTATATGTAATCTTGGAACTATTTTGCTTTTCTATTTTTCTAGGTTTGTTAAGGAAACAAGTACAATAGGGGTGTCACTTTTGAGTGAGTGGATGTTCAAAAAATTGAGAAATCCGGTATGATTATACATTCTTAATATCTCTGATGCTATCCCTCAATGCAACTAACGGAATTAAATAGATTTCGTAACATTTGTTGTGTTAGATTATTTTATGAACTTGGTTAGATGAACCATGTTTGAAGCTTATTCTTAAAATAAAAATTTCTGAGAAGTAGATTTTGTTGGGAGAAGGAAATTTTTTCTAATTCACGGTTATTTATAATGCTCCTCTCGCAGGAGATAGGACCATACGCATATCCGGGACTCAACTCATGTGAGATGACATTAAAAAGAACCGTTGTATCCACACAAAAAAAAACCTTCGAAAAAGTAAGGTTTAATACTTCATTTAAACTATATTTAGAAAGTATTGCGTTGTGCCTTTAGGCACGGGCAATTACTATCTATGAATAGGTATTGACATCCATGGAATAGATGTGTATTATACTTACCCCGGTCCATTGAATGGTACTTGGCAAAATCGTGGTCATGTTAAAAGGGGTTTACGCACTATAGTTATAGAAAAAAGGAACACAAGAATATACGTGGTTCACCACAATCCACAAAGGGGAGTGCCGTTAGAGAAAAAGAAGCACGAAAATCACTCCCAAACAACAACAAAAAAATGTGCAGAGTTCACTAGCATTTTTGGCTCGTTGTTGGTGCACATGATCTAACTTTGCCACAATCCAGATTTATTAAGCAGCCATGATATCATTTGTCAATTATTAAGTTCTGGGGCTTCAAATTAGGAGAAAGCAATAACTAAGCTCTGTCATTTCTAGCAAGTTCTTGATATCTAAGAAATGTCTGGCAAAGAAAGGAAATGCATGTGGTCCTTTTTACATGTAAAAAATAATTGTTGCTCTCACTTCTTTTTTTAATTTGTTCTACCCATACCTTGGCACTGAATCATCCACATAATGTAAGTATTATAGAAAATGTTATTGGCGCCTTTAAAAACTAGAATGGTTAAGTTTATCAAAAATGGAGTTCAAAATTTAATAAAGTATGCTAAAAAAAAGTTCAAACTATTAAAATCACAAAACAGGGTGTTTTTTGTTTTGTTTTAAAAATGAAAATTTTAAAGTACCTATGAGAGTGTTAATAATATTCCACTTCACATGCGGCAAATTGAGTAACAGCCAAGTGATAAACACACCATACTCCTTACAATAGGTGGGGGTTCGAACCCCACCAACTTCATCCCCTTTCTCCCAAATTAGTACTAGTACAATAGGATTTGTTTTGTTTAAAAAAAAAACTTCACATGTGAAACTATAAAAATCAAAAATCAAAATCAAACTGTGGGGAATATTCCATCTCCATCCATTTCCTGTGTTTGCCTATAAAAACCCATCCAAGGTCTATCAACTGATCTTGGAGTACTGCATACACAAGGATTAATTTGAGAGCAACTTATTAAATCATGATCAAAATAGGTCCAGCTGGGGTCACTGATTTTGGGAAGGCTTGGGATGATGGGGGCAAGGAGAAAATTGTCCAGATCTTCATCGCACATGAAGACTTTATCTATTCTCTCCAATTCCTATATGTTGATCAAACTGGAAACTTGGTTTTGTCAGATTTACACGGTGGTGGTTTTGCAACTTCCAAGTTTGATGTGGTAAGTGTACTACTCATTTTAGACTTACTGTTGTTTGTTTAGGGGAGTTCCGGTTAACTTAAACTCACCAATCATTTGGGTACTCATCCCACGATCTCCTAGCCAGAGGTAAGGGCGAAATCAGGAATGTGATCTGCCTTGGGCTAAAATGGGTTGGCGGGTTGAATGAGTTGGACTAAAATTATTTGAGCTAATTTTTACATATAAAATTTTTGTTTTTTTCAAAGTTGGCATGGGCTATAGCCCACCCTTCTAAACTTAGAGTTCTGCCCCCATTTGTAAATGAAAGCCAAGTGGTGCCCCAGACCCCTTTTTTCACCACTCATTGTGGTTGGGTCCATACACTTTGTCTTGAACCCGACACAATATTTGGTGGAAAAATGATATGGGACACCTGTGGTGGCTCCCAAGGGCACTGAATAATACGCCATGTCCCCATGGTAAGGGATTATCCAAAACATCCTGGGAATGGTAGCATTATTTTCCTCTTCATCTTATGATGAAAAGTAAATTTTCACTCCTTATTCCATCCATATCGCATATTACGATTAATCGTGTACTACATACAATCTCATATATTATTTCAGGGACCTTTGCCCATCATTGATCCCATATTTTTATTTTTATTTTCACCAAATAATCTGCAACCAAACGCACAGTAAGTCTTAGATCTCTTGGGGTTCCAAAGAGCTGGTTTGTTTTGATTCCTTTTCCTGTTTAATATCACTGTTTCTACAAAGCAGGTTAAGCTTGATTATCCATCAGAGTTTATTACCGGTATAAGTGGTTGCCATGGCCATGTCCGCTGCTGTCGCAAGAAGCAAATTTTGTCAATAACATTTACCACCAACAACAGAACATACGGACCATTCGGGGGCTGTGGTGGTGAAAACGACTCTAGTTTCCGATATCAACTGGGACTAGACCGTCCGTTTGGTGGATTTCATGGATATTCAGGAAATTACGTTCATGCTATTGGGCTCTATGTGAAGCCAATGACAACTCTAAGCAATGTTCAGGAAAAAGTAAAAAATGAAAAAGTCTAGAACCCGGACCAACTTTGTGGTTTCATTACAGCAGCAGGCAGCAGGACGATCGGTTGTATTAGCAGTTTCTACTTTTATGCACTACAGTATTTGGTAGATAATATTTTGCATTTCAAATTGTTGCTTTTGTTGAAATGATTTGCCTCATCTTGTGGAAATAGACCATGAAAGCCTACATAAGTTGAAAACCATACTACAGTAACTAGTAAGATACTGAAAAATATGAAAGATTGGAAATTGATCACGTACGACAGACACCGGAGAACCTTCAATTTCTGGTTCCTGGAGACTGAAAATATTAGCCTTGCAACTACCTCTTTCAATGTGCAAACATATCTATATGCTTCAAGATTAGGTAAGAAGGTGAAGGCTCAGGACTCGGAGAATTTCACCTCGATTGCTCTACTATTTCTTGCATCAATTATCTTTGTGGTACTTAAAGAGACTGAATAGTGAATAGCCCCGGTAATGACGGAGAGATTTTTCGTCTCACCACAAATTTTAGCGTCGTTCTGCAACAAGACCCCTATAGGTGTAGTTCCGAAAATTTCAAAAATATTGCCATTGCAAGTTTATGGTTTGTGAGTAGCTTGTTCCTCGGTATGCGTTAGTGCCCTCTGTATGAGGAGTTTTTTCATGCAACAGATTAAAACCGACATCTCATATCATGTACGTAGGCTCCAAAAACATGTGAGAGCCATTCTTTAGAATTGGTCATTGGACCAAATGGTTTTGATTATCAATATATCTAGAATTGGTCATTGGACCATAAACTGCAAAAAAACCAAGGCTTGATACATTGAATTTAGAGAATGATTCTTAATTGCATGTAATGTTTAAGTAATATATTTTGGATTAAAGTATATATAATGATTATTGAGTTTTGTGTTATCATTGTTTTTAATTCTTCTAGTCTTTTTTTTTTTTTTGTGTATTATATAATGGGCCTCAAATATAAAGTTCGCATCCGGCCCCAAAAAACTCATAGCCGGCACTGCGCAAGCCACAGGAGGTGGTTTAATCAGAGACGAAAAGGGAAGCTGGATAGTGGGCTTCCACAGATCACTATGCCAAATGACAGCTCTAGAAGCAGAATTATGGGCTCTTAGAGATGGCCTACAACTCGCTCGGAATAAGCAGCTTGTTCCCCTATGTGTGGAAATAGATGCAAAGGCAGCCATTCAACTGATTTTGGGTCCAAATCAACCCCGACACATTCTAAATAATCTCATACATGATTGCAGATGCCTGATGAGACAGCTGGGAGTGGAGAAGATTGACCATGTCTACAGCGAAGGAAACAAATGTGCCGACCTACTAGCTAATATGTCGATTGATGGTGCTACGAACTTAATTTCATGTATTTGATGTTGCTCCGGTTTGTATTCATTCGCAACTTTGCGAAGACGCAAATGGGATGGAATACCCGAGACTCTTGTATGACTCCTAAATTTTCTATTTAATGTTCCTGGTTTACCAAAAAAAAAAAGTACCACCTAATTGAAGGCAATATTAAAGTAGTAAACACCTAAACCTGAAAAACCAAGGCTTGATCCAGAAGATCTAGAAAAAAGTGTTGTTTGTATATTATCTACTCATTCGAGCTTGGTATATACACAGATATAATGATTTCCAAGAGTTTCAAAAGTCGACAAGTCACTTGGGTTGAGTACCAATAGTGTTAATTAGTAGTGTACTCCTTGTTGGAAAAGAAATTAATTTGATGCTTCGTAAATAACAATACTACTAATTCTGAGGCAAACCATGATTTAAGTGGGGGGCCATGGCGGTGGGTTACTGTGCTAGTCTCCCCCGAGGTTTGGATTGCGCAGTTGGATCCAATAGTGGCTCGGCTGCAGGGTTGTTCCTCGGTTACCAAAAATAAAAAAAGTTATAAAACCAACAAGGGTGGAGGAGGGGGTGGCTAGCCAGCCTAGCCTAGCCCCACCATGGGCATGACTCCCGGAAGGGAGGAAGGAAGGGAGGAAAGAGTCATAGAATCTACCGCCCTACCCTGAGCATGATCATAGGGTCTCTCTACCAAAGAGCCATAGAATCTAGCTACCACTGACCAAGCGCTAATCGAACGCATAAACGGGCTTTGTAGGAAAGTAAAATTCTAGGGGCCATTAATCGCGCCACTTGAACCTTGGACTTCTTGACCATCCAAACTACTTTGGAGTAAGCCACGATCCACTTGAACCCCTGTCCTCTTGTTGCCTTTTCATTCTCGTTTTTATACTTTTCATTAATTTACCACTTTTTCCTGTTTAGCTTTGCTTTTTTTTAAAAAGAATCTTACCTTACTTAAAAATGCAGGTTACTCTTGATTATCCATCTGAGTCTCTAACTGGCATAACTGGTTGCTACGGCTGGCGTAATCTGGTGGATGGTAAACGGCTGCAATATGTTTCCTCAATCACATTCAATACCAACATCAGGACACACGGAACTTTTGGAAGACGTTGCGAAGATGATAAGGTGTTTGACTTTCGAGTGGGAATAGGCAATGAATTCGGCGGATTTCATGGCTTTTCTAGGCAATACCTTCACTCTATTGGGATCTATTTAAAGCCCAGGACAAGCGTAAGACGCCTTCAAAATGCTTAGCTGAATATGAGAAAATGAAGACCTGCCCCTTCCGTGTTAATTTTATGGCTTATTGCAGCAATGGATGATGTCTTGTTTTAGCAGTCTACTTTTATGTACTAGTATTTGAAACTTGGAAGCCACCTACTTAAAGTCAATCAACACAGTTTTCCGGTCTTTAATAGTATTTGTTCTTTAATTGCATTGATTAAACTGCGGTTGTACGAATTTTAATTACATTTTATTAACATTAATATATAGTATCTGATACACAGTACGGTTTTCTTGGAATTGAGAATTTTCTTTTAAAAAAAACAGACATCACGATAATCCTCGTATTTAAATCAATCTATGTTGAATTTTAGGGATATTTCGGAGACCGGAAATCGGACGGGTTCAGACACAATTCATGGTGACAACAAAGCTCGACACTGCATGTCGCTTTTGGGTGGAAATCGAATTACACGTGGCTGTGTGATTCAGCAATTGCTCCTTTATGCATATTCTATCTATAATCACCTAAGCCCAAGGGTTTGTTTTTTTTTTTTTTGCCAAAGGTTAGGATAATATTATTGATAGAAAAAAGAACCAATACATCAAAAGGGGCGTTCCGAGGGTTGTGATCTTTGCTCATACCTATTTCCTTCCAACCTCCATTGGCTGCCAAATAATTAATTGCATCTCGAACCGCTTCACTGCACGCCATATCTGACTGCCAAGTCTTATCATTAAGAACCCCATCATTTCTACATCTCCAGATTTTCCAAATTATAGCCCCCACAGCTGCCCATCTCCCCTTGTGCTCCCTCATCCCCTTCCACTTCTCTAGGAGATTATCCCACCAACCCAACATAGAATCCCCAAGAACAGATTCCATATTCATTCCCAAGGGGGAAATACGCCATATAATTTGAGCAAAAGGGCACCTAAAAAGCAAGTGCAACACTGATTCTCTATCCTCCTTACACACTGGACATAGCACATCACTGACCAGCTTTCTTCGAGCAAGAACGTCTTTAACTGGAACAATATCGTGAAGGCACTTCCGTAAAAATTCTTTCACTTTCCCTTGGCACGGTAGTGCCCACACACTTTTCCAGATTTCCTTCTGACGTCCCCTATTGCTCCCTTCGCCTTCCGCCCTTGAACCCAACTGTCCCCTTTTCCGGATAGCCAACGCAGCCTCGTAACCTGACTTCACATTATAGCAACCATTCCCACTATAGCGCCAGATCAGATTGTCAAAAGTCTCGAATCGTGGTAAAGGGATTCCAAGAATCGACTCAGCATCATCGAGGAGAAAGGCTTGCCGAACCAACGGCTCCTTCCAAATATTCCTTCCACCTTCAATAAACTGACTCACTTGGAATTCTTTAGCGAAATCAGCAATCCACACTGGTTTGAGACCCCCATACCTAGGAATCCATGGATCATTTGCTGCAGAAATTTTATCACCTGTCCCTACCCTCCACCTAACACCCTCCTCCAATACTCTATCTTCTTCCTTCCAAAATACTCTTTCAGGTCCAAGACGCACTGGATTTCGCAGACGCTTTCATGAAATGATATCGCGGATAATACTTGGCTTTTAGAACTTTACATAACAGAGAATCTCCACCATCCATCAACCTCCAGCCCTGTTTGGCTAGCATCGAAAGATTATAATACTTGAGATCTTTAAACCCCATCCCTCTATCATGCTTCTTCTCCGTAAGATTATATCCTGAAAATAATCAACTACGATGCCCGCCACCTCATTAGCCTGCTCTCTCCAAATTCTGTTCCTATCCTCCAGCCCGTTAATCTTATTCATCGCTCTCCGTTGGACAGTCTTGGCATGAAAAAAAAAGCAGCGTTCTTATCGCCCAATTTCAGCCAAGAAACTCTAGATTTGGCCCTCCAGTACTCTTTGTTTGAGATATGCCTTGAATTTGGGATGGTCGAAGAAAGGTATTTGACTTCCTAAAAGATTTGTTTCCTTGTTGGTTTAGACTTTGGGTGCAAGGAATTTTGTTTAAGCAAGTATTGGTTTTAGGAAGGACTATGTGGCTATAAATATAGCCTTATTCTCTTCATTAGGTTTTGTACTTCTTGAGTGAATCCCTTTGGAGAGGCCCCTAGGGGGTCTCTCATGTTGAAGATTAGATATTAGGGTTTTGGTTTATGCTCTATTGGGTTCCACCTAGGGTTTTAGTATCCCTATCGGGTTCCGCCAGAGATTTGTCCCTAGATATCTGTAATTGGATGCTTCAACGAGAGTTACGGGTATAGCCGGCTCTTTGTTTATCTTCCCGTTTATAATGGATCCTCTTGCTCTTTTCCTATCGGTAATTTCTTCCTTATCCTCTAATCTGTATCAGTAGCAGTTTTCTACTACGTGTAGAAAACATTGTATATTTGAGTAAATAAAACTCATATTAACTCACACCCACAAACAAAAGTTTCGGACTCGGGAGTCGCTGCTTTTGTTCAAGCTATGAGCGAATTAGCTCTCAAAATGGGGTCTTAGGAACCTATTTCGAAGTTCCCAGTTGCTGTTGATTGACGCTGGTTAGAAGCGATGGAGTTTTGATAACGAATTGGATGTTTTCACTTCTGTACCTAGAAGTTTGGTGGGAGAAACAATTAGGTCCTTGAAAATCACTTCGAGAATTGTCCAATTGTCCAGCATTTCAGATTTTCGCAGATAGACCCCTAACTTGTCACGCCCTCGATTTTCAACATATTATTAATAGTCTTTTCATATTTAAAATACCATCCTCACATACATACATACCCAAAATGTTATGCCAAACATTATCTCATAGACCAATATCCCCACGTATTAAAGTTCCAAAGGGAAGAAATTATACATCTTTCTTTAGCTCAAAACACTTTTTACATAAGACGATAACATAACTAAACACACGGCTTTTAAATTGACTTCCGACTTGTCCTCCAAGCTCTCCACGCTATATGCCAAGGTGGGTACCTGAAAATGAAGGGTTGAGCATACACTTGCCCAGTAGGAAAAACTCCACGAACTCTATGTGCAAATGTGATGACCGGTACAAAAAAAAAAATTCATTTAACCTTGAAACATGCGATAAGGTACCACCCCATGGTAGAACAAACGAACTCACGCTTCACACTTCTTTTAACTCATCATTGCTTATCAAATCCCTTGTTATTCAAAGTTACGCCTCACATCGATCCTTACCATCAAAACGTTTATCGCAAACTCAACACGCACCCACTCACACTTTCTCCTAAGATTCTTGGCTTATCATCACTTATAACAATTTTGTTTTCACTTCCCCATACAACGGGTTATACACACTAAATCCTTTAACGACCATTTTCTCGTTTCTATCCCATTTCACTAACCCATTTCCCATTTGGGTTACTCTACACATTATGCTACTATCATTCAACACCAAAGAAGTCATGCACATGCCTAAATCCATCATTCAAATCTCCGATTATTAACTATCGTATCCGCCTCCGTATCCCCTTTACGACTTTCTCATGTTAAAACCATCGTATCAACGTCTACTCGTTTTCACACACACACACATGCCCTTTATCCTATACCCATGTTCCTTAATTTTTCATTTTAACTCCTCATGCAAATATTAATCTAAACCTCCTAGAACCACAATCGCACCTCAAGTATCAACATGTCTCCATACCAAACAATCACCAAGCCGACATAGAATTAATAAACCAGAGTAATCGAAAAGACTGTAAGAAGAAAAGGAAGCCACGCACAGATATTTCAACAATCTAACATATCGACTCAAGTTCACTGTTCATAGTTCTCATATGATCACACCATCTTGTCTCATTTTTCCATTAATGGTTACCAGAACCATACTCATATAAAACTTCCATTTTTCCCAAATCCTCTTCATAAACCACAACTCCATGTTTTACAGTAAACAAAATATAACAATTCTAGCAGAGAATGACCATAACTCTTTGAATTTCCTCGTAATTGACCAATAAAATCATCGATGTCCTACATTAGTTGTTCCTCGTTCATAATAGTCTTTCATTATCAAATTCTCATTTATGCATAATAGTCTTTCATTATCAAATTCTCATTTATGCTCTTGTGAGCGAATGCTCCTGCCGGGCATTATGGGACCCGCTTCCCCTGCCCTAGCACCACACCCGTTGGTGGGCCTAGTCCGTATCATGAGCGAATGCTCCTGCCGGGCGTTATGGGACCCGCTTCCCCTGCCCTAGCACCACACCCGTTGGTGGGCCTAGTCCGTATCATGAGCGAATGCTCCTGCCGGGCGTTATGGGACCCGCTTCCCCTTTATGTAGTGAATCAACTCTTAGTTCTCATCAATCGAATGACTTCGATATCAAATCATCTTAATGCACATCAATACCGCAACAATACATATTGTTTGTACCCCACAAGTTCTTACATGATTGGTTATCCCCTTTTTTTGTTTCAATATATATATATTCTTAGCCAACCGTTTCACATCACATTTCCCACAATTCTCATCATTCATCTCATCACCAACCCATTTACCGTACCACCAAGTATCTACTAATTTATCACCAACTCAACTTCATGCAAGTAGCTAGGAACGACATCACCTTCCGACTTATAGTTCAAGAGAGAATTAATAGTTGTAACTCACATTTTCATTTCATAAATATAATCAATCATCGTCATTCAAGTATCCCCGATCCAACTTTAATATACAATCAACCATCTCAACCTCATAATTTCTCTAGGTGCCGACAAACATTTTCCAAGCGTGCTAGCCTACCACCCTAAGGCTCGGTAGACCATTCAAATAGTTAAACGCACCTAGGAACATCCGTGTCTCACCCAAATGATTCTAAGGAAAAAGGATTACTCCACGTTTACAAACGTACCTATCTTATTTTGACTACCAAATCTTAACGGTTAAGAATTGGGAGATGAGACCACCACCATTGGAAAGTAGATCTCCGGTACATGAATTTCGATAAAAAATTTGCCCAAAACCGAGTTCGGATGAAAAAGTTATGCTCGTTCGAAATTTTTCCAAAAATGCTGATTTTTCAATACCTACCGGTAGACATTCAATGTCTACCGGTAGAAGACCAAAATTTCACAAAATGACACTACTGGACAGCGTTTCTACCGGTAGGACTTGATCTTCTACCGGTAGGACTTAGGTTTTCAGTGCACGATTTTCAGATTTCACCAGAACATTTCTAACAACGAAAGCAACGATCTAGGGCACAATTCAAACACCAAATCAACACATAAACACATAATAGAAGTGAGAAATCCCTACCTCAAAGTCGAAGAACGAAACCCAAGCTCAATCAAGCAAGCCCTAGCTCCGAAAATCTTGAAATCAATCGAACGCTCCACTCCGAGCTAAACCCAACAAACTACGAGCTCAAGATCGTGTACGAAAGGTGGGATGGAGGTTGAATCTTATGGGTTTTGAGTATAGAGGTGTGATTTCGAGAGAAAGTGAGAGAGAGACAAAGAGACCGAGAGAAGAGAGAGAGCCGAGAGAGTTGGAGAATGGGAATTATTTTCCCCTGGCACACACATATACACACATGCACCAAATTACACCAACACCCATATTTTCCTAACCTTTGCACATTTAACCCCCCACATTCGCATTCACGACATTTTCCACTATTTTTCCTCAAGCACAAACATTAAAATTTAATTAAGAAATTTACGGGTCTCTACATAACTAATATAAAAAAAAAATACCTCAGCCTTTAAACTAATGAAAGAACAGCCCCAATTCGTAATACTAGTACTCAAATTAAATGAGCTAATGCATGATTGGACCCCGTGAGTTAAATGCACTATATGAATTTTTTATTAGGTGTTAAGTTAATTAATTTTTGGAGTATGATTCATAATTAATACCAGTATAATTTTGTGTTTAGGTGCTAGTACTGGCGCTAGGCTACACTGTACTTTTTGGTGAGTTACGCAATGCCTTGGTTACGTGCATCTATTTAAATGGTTATGATTCAAAATGCTATTTGCTTTCAAATGTTATAAAATGTGAATTATGTGTTTCTTCATGAAACGTGTTATTTTAGTAAACTGTGATTTATCGGAAAGTGGCATATTCGCGTGTATTTTCATGGAATATGGTTTGAGTACATGAATTCTATGAATTGCTTAGACATGTTTCCTATGTTATGTTCGAACGGTGTTCCGGGTCCTAAGGGATGTTAAAGAGGCTAGTGACTTGTGGAAATAAGAGGGGTGCAGACCAGGCACCCTCGAATGGTATTGATATCATGGGTCGCTCTCTCTGACCTAGGGGTCGCTCCCATCACGCCTGTCAAGGCCGTCAAACAATAATACTACTTTGATTTCTTTCTATGGGATGATGAATGGTCCTACTTATTGGACTAGTATGAACGACAGCATAACATTTGATAGTGATATTGCTTCTTGATGATTTGATCTTATCTTAAGCCTCGATTGGATGCAGGATGAGTTTTTGGAGTATTATTTATGGGGGATAAGATAGTAGAGGGTATTATATATGGAGGGTGGGCCCACATTGGTATTGATCAAGTCCAAACAATGCTTGAACTTTATCCCACTAACCACCTTCGTCAACATGTCGGCCGGATTGTCCGCAGTACCAACTTTCTGAAGCAATATTTCTGTTGCACAACAAATATAATGTTACCTTGTTTTCTAGGTTTTGTTATTATGTTTCCTGTTTATGCTAGGTTATTATTCATCTTACCTAGTTAGTCAATGTTTCCTTATTTGCATGTTTCCCTCCTTTGCTTAGGTTTCTTGGTCACCTAGTATTGTAAGCCTAATATGTAGGCTCCTCTCTAGTCTCTTGTGTAAATTGAACAACTCAATGCAATATATTAGTGTCCTTTCAAAAATTCTAACATCTTCATTTCCTTCAATTACGAAGGCTTGAAAGGAAGGTAATTATCATGATCAAACTTGGTCCAGTAGGGGGTACTGCAACTGCTTGGGATGATGGGGGCAAGGTTTCAATCTCCCAGATTTTCGTTTCTCATGGACAAGTGATCAATTCTCTCCAGTATCAGTAGATAGAAAATGGTGCCTTGGTTTTGTCGGAGAAACACGGTGGTAATGATGGCCATACTAGTCCCAAGTTTACTGTGGTGAGTGTACAGTTTGCTGTAAACTATACAAGATAACTCAAGTTCCTCTCTGTGGAAGGGGCTGTGGGGATTTAATCCAAGGTGCGCGCAAACTGGCCTAGGACGCTCTTTATTACCAAAAAAAGAAAAAAGTTATCTCTGGTGCTTTTCGCCTATGTGTCTCTTCTCTCCGTCATATAATCCTTTTTTTTTGGTCAAAGATCGAAATACGGTATCGGTTGTTTCAGTTATCTGGGAAAAGAAAACGTTTTGGATACCATTTGAACTCGTTTTCGATACATTTCAAAAAAATTCTCAAAACACAGATGTCAAGAAAAAGAGAGGAGATTAAGAATTCAGTGTTCGTTATTTTTAATATGTGTTGGAAGTTGAAGAACTCAATATTTCAGTATGTTTCGTTAAGTTTCAAATGTTTCCAAAGTGTCAGTTGAAACATTGGAATTTCGCTATTGAACTAATGTTAAGTTTCCATCAGCCACGAAATAGATACACAATCTTATTTCTTGATTGCTATAACTGCAGGTCACACTTAACTATCCATCAGAGTTTCTGACCGCGATAAGTGGTTCCTATGGCTGGTTTAGTGCATTGGATGGTGCTCGAATGCAAATAGTGTCCTCAATCACGTTCACCACCAACATCAAGACATACGGACCGTTTGGATGCTGTCGCCAAAATGATGCTGCGTTTGATTTTCAACTGGGGCAAGAGAATGGATTTGGTGGTTTTCATGGCATTGCAGGCATGTACCTTAACTCAATCGGGGTTTATGTGAAGCCGTGGACAAGCGTATTAGATCTTGACAAGGCTAAAGTGCGTAAAGTGCCCCTTGCCGTGTAATTTACTGGTTTATTGCAGCACTGATATTTTGTTATGTAGTAGTTTCGAGCAGTTTCTATGTACTTGTGGGGAAGACGCGTACTATTTAGAGTCCATGAACAACGCAATTTTTTTCGGTTTATTGCTACAATTAGACAATGTTGTCCAGTTTTAGCAGTCTACTATCATGTACTAACTGGAGGACGCATATGCAGTCTCCCTAAACGTAGTTTTCTGCCATTGGTTCAATGGGTATGTAAGTAATTCGGAGTTTTCTCCGTTAATGCTAGATTGCTAGTGGAGGCGGTGCAGCTGTTGCCTTTTCTGGTCCTGCTGCTGGCGGCGTTGCTGCTGCAGCTGCCCCAGCCGCAGCTGCAGTTGAGGAGAAGAAGGTTATAAAACATCTCTGTTCTAGTTATTTATTGCCAAGGTTATGAAAGATAGAACTTTTGTTTGATTGATTGGGTGCTTTGTGTTTTGATGTTTATGCAGGAAGAACCGAAGGAAGAGAGCGATGATGAGAATCTAGAACTTTTGTTTGATTGATTGGGAGGTTTGCGTTTTGATGTTTATGCAGGAAGAACCGAAGGAAGAGAGCGATGATGACATGGGATTCTCTTTGTTCGATTAGGTCGCTTTGTTTGGGTCTTCGGCATCATTGGGGCTCAACTTTATTCTTAAGTGCTTATTTTGAAATTTTGTATTGTTCCCATAGCGTATAATTGCTGTGCGTTTTACTGTTGACCTTTAAGATGGATCTATTTGGTAGAAATTTCATATTAAAACTAGAATTCTGGTTGAAGTTTTCTATGTCAAGCTTGTTGTGTGTGGTTTCTTAGATTTCTTTCGTATTACGCAAATGGCCGCATCTAACTAGTTTAGTCGGCAAGTGCTTGGGCTATAATGGCTATATCGGCAAGTGCTTGGGGTCAAGTAATCCAGGAATGAAACATTGGAAAGCAGTCAAGAAGGTTATGAGATATTTCCAAGGAACCAAAGACTATATGCTTACTTAAGAAAGTCGGATCATTTGGATGTGATTGGATACTCGGACTCTAATTTTGCTGGCTGTCATGATAGCAGAAAGTTTACATCAGGTTATGTCTTTCTGTTGGCTGGTGGGGCAGTGTCATGGAAAAGTGTGAAGCAATCCATTATTGCTTCATCTACGATGAAGGCCGAGCTTGTGGCGTGCTTTGAGGCCACAGGTCATGCGTTATAGTTGCAAAACTTCATTTCTGGTCTCGGTGTTGTCGACAATCAAGCCAATGAAGATTTATTGTGATAATTCCGCTGCAGTTTTCTTCTCTAAGAATGGAAAGAACTCTAGTAGTTCGAAACAAATGGAAGTAAAGTATTTGGTTGTTAGATAAAGAGTCCAGAAATAACAAGTGTGTTGAAAAGATAAACACCACTCTCATGATTGTTGATCCGTTGACAAAGGGATTGTCTATTGAAAACAGGTATGGACTTGACACGCCATGTTCTTAGAGATTTCTATGCTTCTTAGACACCCACCCTCCGGCCCTCCCTGTTCCCCTTTCCCTCGACACTAACTTCTAACCCACTGATAGATTTCCAAGCCAAAAAACAAAGGGAGTGATTAGTTGCGCTGTGAAAAGAGTCTCATGAAATGTAGATCGCAAGCTTGACTCTCTGTCAGTCCTTCAGGCTTCAACGATCCCCTTAAGGCCACCCAGGGCCTGGTAATTACTCATTATATTTGAGACGAGGAAATTACATCTACCAAAGAGACTAGTCCAAGCAATGTTGACATTCTTCAGGAAAAAGGTGAACATCAAAACTGAAAAGGTTTAACTTTGCTCCCGGAGTACTAAATAACTACCTGCTGTTGCAGGAGCTAGCAGATTGTTGTGATATTGGCAATCTAGTTTTAGCAAAAAGTTGTTTTCTATTTTGGTGGTGTCAGGTGAGAGTGATGATTAAGGCAAAATGTTGTTTTGTATTTCGGCGCACTACTACAAAAATAGATAAAGGTCTCAATCATTTGGTGTGATCTTTCACTTTTAATCTCGCATTTAAAACCGTGGTCTATCAAGGTGTAACTAAAAGTCCCTATCTTTTAACCACAGGATAAAAACCGTGATTAAAACTCATTAAAACTGTGACTAAAAAAGTAAAAACTGTGATCTTTAACTTCTTACCATCTCAGATTTTTCCTAAGACCGTGACTATTTGGAATGAAATAGTCTCAGTTTTATCAAAAACTGTGATTGAAAAGTATTTTTGATCTCAGTTCATACAAAAAGACTGTGACCTTTTGATGCCTTTAAAGACCTCGTTTATGAGAAAAACCGTGATTATTTCATCTCTTTTATTTTTATTTTTTTTTGGGAATTTTATCACAGACTAAATTAGGCTGCTGATTAAAAAAAGACTAATAAGGTACGCAACTCAATTTAATACCAAAACAATAGTGAAATTAATCATTGTTATAGGCAAGAAGCCAATCCAATGGAAACCAACTAAAGAAAAGTACTGTAGCATAGCCCATCAAAAGGGACCTTTACCAAACAAAAAAACATAAGCTGGAATCCAGCAGTTGTACGTAGCAAAATAACACTAAGACAAACAAACTAGACAACCAAATTAAGGTGGAAATTGCATCACTCCTTTGTCCTTTGGACTCTTTCCTTTCTCAAACAGCAGTAGCAACAGCAATATATAAGCAATAGAGGATCTGCAACACAGAGCATTTGATTTCATGAGATACCATCAACAGTTTTTTTTGAACGGCGAAAAAAGGAATATTATTGATAGAGATAATGGCGCACAAAAAGATAGCATCCCAACATGAGAGTATCATCCCAACAATGTTGGGACACTATCTCACGACAATCGTATGCTATTCAATCCCAAGTAATGACAAGAGATCAATCCAAACTAAGAACTCCTAATTATCAATTGGATCAGCCAAGATAGGTAAAGAAGCATGATGCTTCACCAATCAGATTTTCCAAACAACTGCATAGTCCATTCCTAGACAATGTAGAAGCAGAATCCAATCTGTTAATGTAACATGGTCATTATAATGAAGTATCCAAATCCACTCAATGCTGTAAGTGGATAGCCATGAGCTCCCATACCATACCATATCAACAGATTTCACACCAACCATTGCAAGATATAGCAGAGTTTACTAAGTGAGTCCCCAAATAGAAGTCAGCAAAACAAGGCTGTATCCCTTCTGGAGCAGCCCTGACAGATCTGAGAGTTCCTAAATTCAATGAGATCCCCTCCTAAGCACCATATATGGCCCAGAGAACAGTGTTCTCAAGTTTAATAATCTTTCCCATAATCGAAGCAATAAACTTTTGAGTTAGACCACCAGCAGTTCCAACAGCATCTTTTACCATCAACGGTTGATTAATAAAGCAAAACAGAGCATTAAATTTTCCTTTATAAAGTATACTCTTATCTCCAGAATTGGAGGGTTCTATATATTTGTTCGAGTAGCATGAGTTGTGTGGAGATTCAAAGAGTACTAATCATGCTTTCAGCCCTTGCCATTGCTCTTTTTGAGTTGTCTAATCATGCATGATTTGCCCACACCACATAAAGTTGGACTCCATTGGTACAGTATTTAAGTAGCAGAACTAATGCTAATATAGAATTCCATGTGTAATCTATAACAAGAGCTTAACAAGAAATGGTCCATTGTTAAGGCTTTCAGATTAGTAAACTACAACTTTATTTCAACAAAACTAGGTACTTCAAGATAAGAAAAGGTTGCCTCAACTGATTTCACCAAAACTAGCACACACGCAACTAGCATACATGAACATAGTAAACACGCACACACATACCTCATATATCAAGTTCTATAACAAAATTCATCCATTCAATTCGTACTTCATCAATCTCGGCTTGGCTGTACGTCTTTTTCCCATTGAACTACGTGCAACACATGAAGGATAAACAAATTAAAGTTGAACAAAAAAGTAGCGTAAGTCGACCAACGAAAAAAATAATAAAAGCTAAGAAAGTATCTCACATCTTGTCTGCATAGCATGCTTGGATCGGCAACCAAATCTTTCATAAATCTCATGACAAAAAACCCGCATTCAACAGTCGAAGGTTGTTCCGGGCACTACATAAACATTTGATACTTATTAGAGAAATCGTTTGTAACCATTCCAGAAACAAGAACAAGTAGATCAAACATATACCTCAACTTCCTTCCAATCAACAGTCCTCCTCATGTTTTTTGCATTATCGCGAATTTTTACAGCACTTCACAAGAAATATTTCAGACGGTCAATAGATTGCATAAAAAAGCTCAAATCGATCCAATCAAAAATTCACAAACTTACGTTTTAATTATGAGTTTAAGGTTCGGATTGGTTGAACCGTGAAGTGAATCGAGATAGTATACGGTAGGATATGATAGATCAATGACAAACAATACCCAATGAAACCTAAAATTTAACAAGTCACAAAGAAATTAGCTTAACTTGTTATTCATTTTTTAAACACAAGGAGTAAATAAGGCTGAGATAGTTACCCCAAATTATAAGGAATAAAAACAAGTTGGTCATTTTCAGCATCCTTCAACAAACTTGCGAGCAATGCTGATTGCGATCCTTGCTTAGTTGTCCCGCTAATGGCACATGGGTTGACGAAAAAAAATTTCCTCCTAAGATTTGCAGACTTAATAACACGGTAGAGTTGACTGACAAAGGAAGAAAAATTAATTTGTTATAAAAAGTCAAAATGATGAAAAAATAATGAGATTCAATTCAAGGATCCTCTAACCTCATGTACAACATAATGCATGTAACAGACAATTCCTTCATTTGAGACATATATTCCATATCTACCCTTTGAAGTGGAACCTCAACATTTGCCCCAAACATGTCTTCGTCGAGCGTAATGGTGAATGCTTCCTTGTATGCAACCGTCTCCACATAGTCGTCAAAAGATCGAAGAGACTCCAAATACTTATCAGAATCCACATTGCTCGAAGTTGCCTAATCAAATGAGAATTGATTCCAAATTAAAGAAATACAAGTACTGAACATTAATTAAAAGACCCGTATGATACCATTCAAATAGTGCATTGTAACCTTTCCAAATAACATTCAAATAGTACCTGATTCGCATCCCATGCAGGTGTTTCTGGAGCTCCCTAAGTTAGAAATTTGGCATAATACCAATTCTAAGTCAACAGGTTGAATATTATAGAAAAGAACACATTAATAGATCTTTTGAGAATAAATATTATACCTTATTCCCATCCATTGCAAGGTTTTTCGACGCTCCCTAAGTTAGAAATTTCAAAAATCAACAAAAATAAGTCAGCAACTCCATTCACAAAATTAAATGACACGTCTAAAGGTTTAAAGATAAGCTATTTATACCTCATTGCCAAACAATATTAAATTTTTAGGCCAAGCAACGTGATATCCTGTTGCGTCTCCAACAACATACATCTCTCCTGGGATGGGTACAGGAAGAATAGCATCTTTTTGAATCACAAAATCAATAGACACCCGGACATTTGCCTCCCCTAGTGTTACATTATGAAGTGGTTCCTAAGGCCCAACTTTCTCAAACATCGTTCCGTGAGCAACGATGTTATCCAGGGACCCCACTGCCAATTTACATGGTTGGCTCTACAACGACGAAACCAGTCACTAACACCAACTAATAACACAAATTGCAATATAAAAAATATACTCTTGAATAGTCGTTAAAATAACATACCTTTTTGTTTTTGACTTAGGATCAGGCGGCATGTCATTCCGTGTTCTCACCATATTCTCCATTGTCATAGAATTAAGCTGAGGGCTGCCAGTGTTATAACTTTTGATGGTGTTTGAACTCACATACTCAGATTGTGGTGTGTGGGGTACTTGTTGACTCATTGCATGGAATTGGCCTTTCATTTGTGACATAGCTGTCTGAAGGGCTTTAATCTTCTCTTGGCAATGTGAATGATCACCACGTCTAGGCATTTGAAAGTAGGCAGTTGGTGTTACAAAGTCTCCTATGCCTCGTACCCGAGAACGTTCATGTTTACATAGTGCCAATGCCAGAATGTCAATACTTCCTCCAAGATCTAAATTCCCCTCTTGTGCTTGTTTGGTAAACTCATCCTACAACAAGCATTACCATCTTTGTAAGAAGAATTAAAAAAATAATAATTAACACAAACCAATCGTTTGAAGAATCTTTACAATCATTGCAGCTTGTTCCTCGATGCCTTCATTATCATACTCTCCATTTTTATTTTGACGAGACTTCTTCCATAAAATGCTCCTATCAATCTCATCAACATCATCAACATCCTCACTTTCAGCAACCTCATCCTCAGCACCATCGATTGATTTTTTTATCATCTTTATCTGCAAAATAAGAAACTAGTTAATTTAGACAAGAAGCAAGAAATAAGGTAATTGAGAGCACAATATATAAATACAACCAGTAATTCATATGTGATTGCATAAATTTCAAATCACTTACCTGTTCTTGTTCAAAATTAGCATAGCCCTTCCGACCGAGCCTGTGACGAAATTTGTTTTCTCTCTGTCTACCTCGTTGGTCATCACTATGTTTCTTCAATGGATTTTAAACATGAATATAAGTTAACTTTGATGAATACATTATGCTCAACATCGACTACTACTTAAAGAAATGAAACTTTCCTTAAAGAATACATACCTCAAAATCTTTTGTCAATCTATGTTTAACAAATGCATCCCAATGTTCTCGTTCAATGAAACTATAAATTGCTGGTGGTCTTGAAATGATGTTAGGATCCGACTTATATGCACGTATGTACCTAGTGAGAGCTTTCCTGAATGTCCTACAATTTGCTGCGATAGCAGATAAAACATTCTTCCTGCTATGTTGATCCACATTGAATGTAGTCTGATTTACCGGCATTGAATGAGCAATTTTATATGCCATTTCAACGGAGGACATTATAAGAGGACAATTAATGAAATTGTTCAAGCTGTAGTCTACGTAATGTAAAGAAGTCATGTGGTACATACCTTCACACATCTCCATAGCATCTCTTTATTTTCATCTGACACCTTTTTCCATGTACGATCTATTGGGACCATTGTGCGAGCCAAGACTCCAAGATAGCTTGAGTATTTTGCTCTTGTTTCCCCTATTGCTTGACCTCTTTTGTTGTACTTGACTACTTTTCGTACACCAGAACTCCTATCCTTTATGACATCTGGGAGGAATGTTGAACCTCTACCTCTCCTTATGTTACTTCCTAGATCTGGTGACAACTGTGCATCCTCGTCGACATTATCAGTAAAATTCAGAGTGGAACACCTATTTTTCCTTTTCTTACTTTTTGGATCTGTTGACAGCACTGTCTCCTGGCCATTACTAGGCAAGTTCTGAGATGAACCCATCCTGTTTGAGATGCAAAGATGGGATGGTATAGTAGAGGTTGAACAATACTACTAAAACATCGTATTAGAGCATCTAACAATGCATAGCTAAGCAAAATATCTTAGATACATGGACATAAATTGACATTAGAGAATATAGAAACATAACATTCCAACCATTAAGCATAGACACATAACAAGGAATATTGAATTGAGGCCAATTAAAATTTCTCATCACAACTAGAACAAATAAAACATAGTTAAATACTTAAATCTAATAAGTTATTTCCAAAAGAGAGCAAAACATTTGTCATTTCATGATGTATTGTTGATCCACGTCCCTTCACAATCTACTCGTATGTGAGATGAAATAGAGTCGTCTGATCCATCATCAATTGTGTCAACTTCTGGCAGTGTTATGTCTTGACGCTCAACAAACCAATCATCAAGCTCATCACCACCGTCGCTATGATATCGACGTTGAGGAGGTTCTAGGACAATTGACCATTTTGGATCAAGTTGATCTTCAACATAAAAAACTTGTTTGGCCTGTGAAGCCAAAATGAAGGAATCAGATTTGTGACCTATCTTTCCAAGCTCAACTAGTGTGAAACCAAGTTCATCCACTTTAACTCCTCTCTTGTTATCCACCCAATCACACTTAAATACAGGAATCCTTAATGCATTATAATCCAGCTGCCATATTTCTGTAATGACCCCATAGAAACTCATATCTGCATAAACAGGGTTCTTGTCCTTGTAGCCAGTAACTTGCATTGTAGTTGCCACCATGGTAACTCCACTATTCTGGGTGACTCGTGAATTATCGCGATCTTTCGTGTGGTAACGACAACCGTTTATGATGTAACCTGGATACTTTATCACATTTCGGCTTGGTCCTTGTGCTATCCACTTTAAGGCATCAGAGAGATTATTTTCGGAATTTATTTCCTCTACAACCTGTGTATAGTTAAATAATTAGCTAAAATTTATAGTGCAACAGATGGATAGATTTGTAATTGATAAGATACCTTTTCACGTAGCCAATTGAAGAATGTTTTATTATGTTGAACCTGTAGCCACTTTTGACTTTTAGATTGACGAGGATTTTTTTGCTTCAACCACTCCATGTGCTTCCTAACGAATTGCAAGAAAGTATCATAAGATGAGCTAACATATATACCCTAATATATCTAACAAAGATGGAGATATAAATGTCTTACTCAATATAAGGTTGAACATCGCTTGTATTCTCTAACACATAATGATGTGCTTGCTGCCATGCTTCGCGATCAACAGTCACAACATGGCCACCTGGTAAAGGTCTTTCAATTTCTCTATTATCAACTGTCATGTTCCTGGCGGTGGGAATCCCAATTGCATCTAACCCAGATAAATACTCTGTGCAAAACTCAACAGCTTCCTCTACAATATAACTTTCAGCAATGCAACCCTCGGGACAATTACGATTACGAACATAACCCTTTAAGACCTTCATGAACCTCTCAAATGGATACATCCATCGAAAGTGAACCGGACCACAAAGTCGAACTTCTCTAACAAGATGCACCGTCAAATGAACCATGATATCAAAGAATGATGGTGGAAAGTACTTTTCAAGTAAACATAATGTGATCACCATATCAGATTGCATTTTGTCTAACTTCGACACATCTATCACTTTACTACAAATAGCATTAAAAAAGAAACATATTCTGATAATCGCGTATCTCACTTCCTTTGGCAGCACAGATCTTATTGCCACAGGTAGTAACTGCTGCATCAAAACATGACAATCATGCGACTTGAGACCATAAAGTTTCAGATCCTCCATCGAGACACGACTTCTGATATTCGAAGAGTAACCTTCGGGAACCTTGAGTTCAGACAATGTTTTGCAGACTCTTCTTTTCTCTTCTCTAGACAAAGTATAACATGCTGGAGGCAAGTATGTTCGCTTGGCTCCAATTTCTGGTGCCAACTCTTCCGGTCCACCCATAGCTACATGATCAAGGCGAGCATTAATTCCATCCTTTGTTTTTCCAGGAATGTTCAGTAACGTCCCAAGGAGTGCTTCTAAAAAGTTCTTCTCAGTGTGCATAGTATCCACGATGTGTCGGACTAACAAGTACTTCCAATACTCAAGTTTAAAAAAAATTGACTTTTTCTTCCAACACTTTGTACATGCGTCATTTGGTGAACTTTTTGTTTTGTTTTTTTTTCCCCATATTGTTTCAATCCCTTCAACCTTTCGTAATACCTCCTCTCCCGTTAACGGTACTGGGGGGACTCTGAAATCTTGCTCTCCATTAAATGCCTTTTTTTGCCTTCGATATGGATGATAGCGTGAAAGAAATCTTCTATGACCTGTATATATATTCTTCTTGGAATGTTTCAATCTACTAGAAGAAGTTTCCTCGCCACAAATTGGACATCCATAATAGCCCTTCACCGTGCAACCGCTCAAATTTCCATACGCGGGGAGATCATTAATTGTCCATAATAGTACAGCCTTCAATCTGAAATGTTGTTGCTGGTAAGCATCAAATGCTTCAACGCCTACCTCCCATAACATTTTCAAATCATCAATCAATGGTGCAAGATAAACATCAATGTCGTTACCAGGTTGTTTTGGACCAGATATCAATAATGTTAGCATCATAAATTTTCTCTTCATGCACAACCGCGGAGGAAGATTGTAGGTGACAAGTATAACTGGCCAACAACTGTACCTACTGCTAAGGGAACTGTACGGATTTATTCCGTCAGCAGAAAGAGCTAGGCGAAGGTTTCTTGGCTCTGCAGCAAAATCTGGCCACATGTTGTCCACCAACTTCCATGATGGGGAGTCTGCTGGGTGACGTAGTTGGCCATCACATTCTCTTTGATGTGCATGCCATGTCAAGTTCTTCGCTGTTTCTACTGACCTATACATGTTTCGGAACCTCGGAATAGGTGGAAAATACCATATAACTTTTGCAGGCACACCAGTTCTAACTTCTGTTGAATTTTTTTTCAACTTCCATCTAGACGTTTGACATGTCGGGCATGAAGTCTCATCTTTGAACTCCTTTCTGTAGAGCATACAATCATTGGGACAAGCATGTATTTTCTCATATTCCATACCCAACGCAGCCAAAGTCTTCCCCGCCTCATACATGGATACTGGTAGTTCATTGCTGGCAGGTAGCAACTCACTGATTATCTCTAGGAGATTTGAAAACCATTTATTAGACAACCCACTTCCAGCTTTGAAGTTAAATAACCTGACTAGGGCAGATAACTTTGTAAACTTCATGCAACCAGGATACAACTGTTTTTCAGCATCTTCAAGTAATTTTTTAAACTTATCAGGATCAGTCGCGCAGTCATTGTATGCAGCCTCAACCATTTCTCTTACCTCTGCTGTAACATTTAAGGGAGGTGTCTCAATTTTCTCATGAAAAAACTCAGGCGGATTGACACATGGTGGTGGTGTGGTGGTAGCTGCTTCGCCATGCCATATCCATGTATCATAACTTTGGTCAATACCATTGAAAAAGAGATGATTTCTAATCTCTTGAATGGATTGTTTTCTCATGTTCCCACATAATCTACACGGACATCGAATGGATTGGGGATCTTGGCCACGCATAATAGCAAATTTCAGAAAACTTTCAACCCCTTCCTCATAGTCTTTTGATCTTCTATCCTTGAGCATCCAGGATCTATCCATCTCTTATAGATTCTAAAATACCTATACTGGTAGAACATTAAAAAAAAAAACTACAGAGGAGGATTGAAGTACAAAAAACAATTCTCATATTTCTAAGAAAACCAAATATCCACACATGCGCCCTATACCATCAGTCTTATGCAAAAACACCAACAGGATTTCACAAAAAAAAAAAATTAAAAGTATATAAACTAAATAAGTAGAGAGCAAACAACTAAGCTTACCAAAAAAAAATACTATTGGATTGAAGGGAGCACTTCTAACAATCAGCTTGATATAAGCTCCACAACCATGTCACTGTTGCCGATCTTTCTGTGGAGACACAAAAGATAATTGAGCGTAAGTTGAATTTGTATCAAGTTGGACTTACTGCCGATTACAATTAGCATGTAAAGCAATTAGACAATGAAATGACAAACAATTTCAAAACTAGTGGTACGAAGATAATTGACCGAAATGGCCACTGCATTTACTCAATATGTCTCTGAGCAATCTCCAAAATCAAAATGCGCAAAAGAATGAGAATCGAGACCAGTATAAGGAGAGGGAACCAAATTGGAGTAAACTAGAGGAACTCTTTCCACTCATCCTTAAACTCATCTATTAATTCCTCACACTATCCTATGTGCATATATTGGCGCACTACATAATATGAACTAGTATATCAGAAAGAAGAGTGATGGGGGCAAATATTGTTCAGAAATTGTATGAACTAGTATATCAGAAAGAAAACATGCGAATACATCGTATAATGTAACAGATAAGAAATTGTTTGAATTTTGATTAGAATCTCAAACCAAAGAATTTTCACAGTACGAAACGCAATCAATCCAAATCTTGGACAAGAACTAACACCTAATTAATATAGAGTTAAGTGTAGTTTGCAATTAATTAAACGTATCCAAAGTGATCGAATTAAGTGCCGTGGTTGTGGGATAGTGGTGTCAATATATGCACGTAGGATTGAAGTCCGTATTTGGTCAAGGGGCATACAAACATCCCCATTAATCAAGGGGTTCCCACAGTCCCCATCTCCCCTGTTGAAACAAACAAATCGATAGCATATCTAAAAACAAAACTACTCTCAATAACACATGCATATGCTCGATTTGCGATTTTCTGAAGGAAATTAGGTTTCCATATATATAACAACATACGTAGTTGAGAGGAACCAGTCTAGTAGAAGCTAATGACAACATGATTCATAGAAAAGAAGCAGCAAAACCAACGAACGTAACTATTTCCAAAACAGAGAGTACAATCGCAACTCCTAAAAACCCTAGAACTCCAACGAAACGTATCTAATTTCTGAAGAGGAAAAGGAGTACTCACCGAGGGTAATTGAAGAACTCAGTGGAGGCGCTGTCACACGATGAAGGCAAATAAGGGAAAGATGAGAGCGAGAGGAGAAGGAGCGGTCGCATAAATCGTTTCTAGGGAGATTGCAGAACGGTTGAGAGTGAGAGAGTTGAAGGAGATGGGTTTCTCCATAATGGTTTTTGTAAGTCGTACCGCCATGATCGAAAAAATTGGGGGGAAAAATTGGGTGGGGGGGGGGGGGGGGGGGAAATTGGGGGGAAACTGCGTGGGGAAAATTTTCAGGGAAAAATTGGGTTTAGAAACCATTACCGCCATGATCAATCTACCAGTAGAAGCTGCGTGCAATTGGGTTTAGAAACTGCGTGCAATTTTGTATTTTTCAAGCAACTTTATCTACTAATATTATATGTTACATATCTTCTAATAATATTCGATATTAGTATTTTGCATATCTCAATTAGACAAAACTATTTTAACAATCAATATCGCTGATTTTGTTCTGCTAATTGATTAAATCATTATTGTAAAAAAAATTGTCTCAACTGGGTTTAAAAAGCTCCTTGATTAGGACTCAATTTATTTTTTGAATGATAGTTATCGTCCGATCAAATGTTTAACGATCCCCGATCAACTTCATTTTTGACATGGATGATGAACTCCGTAATATGTAAAAGATAGTCGGTATGGATTGAAAAATGAAAACTCTAGTGGGAGTCCGGTCTTGCAATATACTCGGAATGCATCAAATGTGGTCCTATCAGGCGATTGCTCATATCCGATAATCTCTGATTTTGGTGACAATGATGGAATCAGTGAGACGTGAAATCCTAACGGTTTGGATCGACCACTATAAAATTTGAGTTGGTAATGACCTTTAAATTCTATATGTACAATATAGTTATCAACAAACTATGTTTTGTGCTGTACGTGAACATACAGTAGTCATTCGACCGTGACACAATTACGATGATCCAAACCATTGTTTTTGCTTTCTTTGTTAATTATATCATTCTCGAAAAAATTGGTCTCAATCAGGTTTAGAAAGCTTCTTTAAATCAAGACACAATGTCACTAACAAAATGGATTTTTCCCGTCCAATCAAGTGTGTAGCAATACCCGATTAATTTCGTTTTCGCAGGAATGATTTACTTCATAATATGTAAAAGATGGACGGTTAGGATCGAAGAAAAAGACTCCAAGTGGGGGTCGAGTATTGCAATATAATACTTTAATGCATCGGGATGTATCAAATATAGTTCAATCAGGCGATTGCCGATATCCGATGATCTTCAATTTTGGTGACGATGCTGGAATTAGTGAGACATGAAATTCTAATGGTTCAGATCAACCATTAAATTAAAATATAACCGATTGATTAAGTTTAGAACTTATTCGTACTGTGTGATATGAGGACGCTTAATTATTGTGTAGAAAGTCAGGCCCGTGCGTGGTTGCTTTGATTCAATAAGCAACAGTCAGAAATAGTATATATATTTTTACTATCCTAAAATATTCCAGAATCTTGCTAGCTGTAAGTTGTGGTACTGGTTGAGTGAAAATCACGAGCGTACGAGTTCGAGCCTTGGGCATGGCATACTATTTTTCAATGGTTATTAATTACGAGCCGCATGGCATACCATTTTTCAATGGTTATTAATTACAGTTACAATCACAGCTTTTTGAAATGAGATCTTTAAGTAAACAATCACAGTTTTACCAAGCGAGATCTAAAATATTTAAGTAACAATCTCAGTTTTTTTAAAACGAGATATATTCTTTTACATACAATCTCAGTTTTTTGAAAACGAGATATATTCTTTAAGTTACAATCTCACTTTTTAAATTACTGAGATTAAAAAAAAAATCATCTCAGTTTTTTTGTATAACTGAGGTTAAAACTATAGTCCATAATATTTTATTACGCTTTTACGAAAAGTGAGATCTTATTAGTTTTTAGACCGTGATCTTTATGTCATTTTGTAGTAGTGGCGGTGTTAGGTGAGAGTGATTACTACTACGAAAAACATGAAAAATGAGAAAGGAAAACAAAATTTGAAAACAATAACGAGGAAACCAATAAGTTTGCAACTACGCATCCAAGAAACAAGCAGTGGAGCTACTCCTTCCATTTTGGAAACCTTTCTACCAGTTGTTCTATCTGTGAAAGAGCAAAATACTTAAACACTAGAGAAGGCAGTTGAATACAAAAATGGTGGGGGGAGGGGAAGTACAGAGATCCGTACACATTTGTGGCTAAAGCTGTCATATGACTCCTCAGTCTCTTTTAACTTTTAAGTACCACAAAGAAGTGGGTCGGGTTAGGCCATCGTTTTGAAGCCCATGTCACGGGCATGGTGAAGCATGGGCACGACACGAAGAACGGTACGACATAGCAAGGCACGGGCACGAGTAAAGGGCCCAACACGAACGTAATTTTTTCTTTCGAAAAATTACCGGTAAAAAAATTTATGCCAATTGTATTTTACCATATTACATGCTTCTCGGCTTCTCACACGATTTAACTAAAACCACAGCTATCCTTGTCTACTTAAAGTATTGGAAAGATGCATATGCCTTGGACTTCAAAACTCAAAAGCAGATGACATTCCTGAATTACTTAATATTTTCTAAACTTAAATACAGATTGTAATAAGTCAAAATGCATTATGATTAGTGGAAACATATTGTATTCATAATTGAATAGGAGTCTACCTAATTGAAATATATTCAAACTGTAGTGATGCATTTCTTATTTATACTAATTACGTTTGATGTATTACGAAGTTTAATTACCAATGGAATGTTTTGTATTTTTTCAATTAAAATATTTTCGTGAGCACATATCCCCTCCCTAAGTCCCCTAGGATAGAGTAGACTAGGATTAACGAATGATAAAAAAAATACAAAATATATGTGTTAAATTCAGTTGCAATTTTTTGATTTTTGTTTTTGTCAATTTCAAAAAAAGTTGTGGCAATCTTTTTAGAAGTATATTGTTTAGCTTCACAAAGCTTGATATAAGAATAGGCACGGTATGACACGGCACGACACGGATTGTGGTGAACTGTGGGCTGGATATTTTGAAATAGCATGGCATGGCATGGCACGATAATTAAGTGGGCCAGCACGGCACGAAGCACAATAAGCACGGGAAAAAATGGGCTGGGCTGGCACGACACGGCCCATTCGACACCTCTACAAGCTAACGATAGCGTTCGTTATCTTTGAAAAGTGTGAAAATCTATGAATATGTATTGACATCTATGGAATAGATGTATGTTATACTTACTCCCATTGAATGGTACTTGGCAAAATCGTGGTGTTAAAAGGGAGTATAATTATAAGTAGGAAAAAGGAACACGAGAATATTCGTGGTTTACTACAATCCACAAAGGGAAGTGCCATTAGAGAAAAGGGGAGCGCGAAAATCACTCCCCAACAAAAAAGGTGTATTGTTCACTAGCATTTCTGGCTAGCTATTGGTGCACATAACTTTGCCACAATCCAGATTGATGAATGATGAGTCTATCAAATGTTTTCTAGGTGATGTAAGCAGCCATGATATCATTTGTCAATTATTTTGTTCTGGGGCTTCAAATTTGGTGGAAGTAATAACTAAGCTCTGTCATTTCCAGCAAGTTCTTCATATGTAAGAAATGTCTGGCAAAGAAAGGAAACGCATGTGGTCCTTTTTACACGTAAAAAGTACTCCCTCCGTCCCTTTTTAAATGTCTTGCTTCGTAACTCCAACTTATTAAAAAGACAACATCATTATACCTTTCACATCAACTTTTTCCTCCACTTTCCCTACTTACCCATCATCATTACACTTTTACTCACTAACTTTTCAAAATGGAATCTACTTTTAGGGACAAAATAGACAATTCACCAACTTTTACCTACTAACTTTACAAAATGGACACTTATTAAGGGACAGCAAAAAATGGAATACTGGACTGTAATAAAGGGACGGAGGGAGTATTTGTGGTTGCTCTCACTTCTTTTTTTAATTTGTTCTAGCCATACCTTGGCACTGAATCATCCACATAATGTAAGAGAATTAAAGAAAATGTTATTGGCACCTTTAAAAAAGCAGAATGGTTGTCTGATCAATTATGTAACTTCACCACAACTCAGATGGATTTTGCTAGAACGTAGGTAATCATGAATCCTAACTTGTATAGATCTGTCATGGAAGGTACGTAATGTTGTTGAACTCAGGCTACACAAAGACGTACTTGGACCAGGATTTCCACTTAGGAGGGGCTTAACGAAGACGGATTTTATTTTTTTTTGACACAAATGAACTTTTGAATATAGATTAAGTTTATCAAAAATAGAGTTCAAAATTTAATCAAGCTAGTATGCTTAAAAAAAGTTCTAACTATTAAAATCACAAAACAAGATGTTTTTTGTATTGTTTTAAAAAGGAAAATTTTAAAGTGACTATGAGAGTGTTAATAATATTCCACTTCACATGCGGCAAATTGAGTGACAGCCAAGTGATAAACACATCATACTCCTTACAATAGGAGAGGGTTAAATCGAACCCACCAACTTCATCCCCTTTCTCCCAAATTAGTACTAGTACGATAGGATTTGTTTTGTTTATAAAATAAAATAAAAAAAACTTCACATGTGAAACTCTAAAAATAAAAAATCAAAATCAAAATCAAACTGTGGGGAATATTCCATGTCCATCCATTTCCTGTGTTTGCCTATAAAAACCCATCCAAGGCCTACCAACTGATCTTGGAGTACTGCATACACAAGGATTTGAGAGCAACTTTATCATGATCAGAATTGGTCCAGCTGGGGTCACTGACGGCCGTGGGATCTGGGCTTGGGATGATGGGGGCAAGGACAAAATTGTCCAGATCTTCATCGCACATGGAGACTGTATAGATTCTCTCCAATACGTATATGTTGATCAAAATGAAAACTTGATTTTGTCAAATTCACATGGTGGTACTTTCGGAACTTCCAAGTTTGATTTGGTAAGTGTACGTACTACTCATTTATGCCTTGTTCTCTTTGTGATTCAAAAAGAATTTTTCAAAAGATTCTCTCTACTTCTAATATTTCTCTCTCTATCTCTCTACTTATTACCCCTACTATTTTTCAAAAAAAAATTCTAATTCTAATCCAAACACAGCATTAGTCATTTTAGACTGTAATAGGCCTACCCAAAGAGTTGTTTTTTCCATGTCAAAAAAAAAAAAAAGAGTTTATTTTTCTTGGTGCGATACCTCACTAACCGTTCGGGGACTCATCCCATGATCTCCTGACGGGAGGCCCATTTGAAATGTGAAAGCCAAGTGGTGCCCCAGGATTTCTTTTTATCCCACATTGTGACGGGATCCATACACTTTGTCTTAAATTCGACACAATATTTGGTGAAAAAAGGATATGGAACCCTGTGGTGGCTCCCCAAAGGCACTGAATAATTTATCTAGAGGAGAACTATTTGTATACTTAATTAATACCCCATGAGGATTATCCAAAACAACCTAGGAATGGTAATCTAGACCTTTGGATTATTTTTCTCTTCATTTTATGGTAAAAAATATTTTTAACTCCTTATTCCATCTAAATCAAACATATTATGACTAATCCCGTACTACATACAATCTCATCTATTATTTCAGGGACACACATGTCTCCCTTTGTCCATCATTGATCTCCCTTCTACTAAGGGATCCCTCAATTTGTCATATATATATATATATATATATATATATATATATATATATAGGGGCTGATTTCTCTCACACAAAAATTGACACAAGTTTTGACACAAGTGTTTTATGAGACCTGGAGTCCTTCGCAAATGATTGGAGCTATTCAATTTGTTTAAACATATTTCTAAGGATTTTTGTAAAAAAATCAACTCATTTGGATATCGATAAGTGATTCCTATCAAATTTGACAGGAATCAACTGAATGAATCGATTAAGCATTTACCGATGTTGGAACAAGTTCATTTTTTTAGGGGAACTCCGATTAATTTTGTGTCAACTTTTGCTCTCGGCTGAGATTAGAAGTCGATCCACACGCAAATAGCGTGCGGGATCAAGTTTTTTTGGTCCCCAAATAATCCATAACCAAACGCACTGTAAGTCTTAGATCTATTGGGGTTCCAAAGAGTTGTTTATCTTATGTCATTTTGACTTCTTCTTTAAAAAGAATTAATGTTCCAATTAGCTGGCTTGTTTTGATTCTTTTTCCTGTTTAATATCAGTACTGTTTCTACAAAGCAGGTTAAGCTTGATTATCCATCAGAGTTTATTACCGGTATAAGTGGCTGCTATGGCAATATCGGCTCCAATACCAATAAAAAAATTTTGTCAATAACATTTACCACCAACAACAGAACATACGGACCATTTGGGGGCCATGGCGGTGAAAACGACTCTGCTTTCCGATATCAACTGGGACTAGACCGTTCGTTTGGGGGATTTCATGGATATTCAGGCAATTACCTTAGCGCTATTGGGCTCTATGTGAAGCCATTGACAACTCTAAGCAATGATGAGGAGAAAGGGAAAAACGAAAAAGTCTAGAACCCGGACCAACTTTGTGGTTTTATTACAGCAGCAGGATGATCGGTTGTATTAGCAGTTTTTACTTTTATGCACTATTTGGTAGACACCTAGGAAGTTCAAGCACAATGTACTACCGCCGCAATGGATTGGATAGTGTCATCCTAATGAGCTAAAGCTTGATGCATGCAGATAATATTTTGCCTTTCAAATTGTTGCTTTTGTTGAAATGATTTGTCTCATCTCGTGGGAATAGACCACGAAAGCCTACATAGGCTGAAACTAGCTAGATAAGTTGAAAACCCATAAAACTTCTTACATACAACTGTGTGAAGTTTTAGGGGAAAATATGAAAGACTGGAAATCGATCACGACAGACACCGGAGAGCCTTCTTGTTCTGGTTCCTGGAGACTGAAAAAATTACCCCATCAACTACCTCTTCCAATGTGCAAACCTATCTACATGCTTCAAGATTAGGTAAGAAGGTGATGATGAGAGAATTTTTGTCTCAGCACCAATTTTTTGTCCTGCTGCTACAAGACCCCTATAGGGGTAGTTCCAAAATTACAAATTTGAGAAATATTGCCATTGCAAGTTTATGCTTTGTGAGTAGATTGTTCCTTGGTATGTGTTAGCTAGTGCATTGTGGCACGAGGAGCTTTTTCATGCAACAAACCCGACATCTCATATCATGTGGGTCCCAAAAACATATGAGTCTCCGTATATACGATGCGAGAGAGGCTGATACTTTTCCTCGGACTAGCAGTTACACAAAAAAATTCTCATGTGGTAGCGTCCATGGCAGCATATCTAAGCATGCGGCATTGCTTCACTTGTAAAGAGTTTGGTCCTGGTTTATGTTATGCAAACTATTGCAAATGAAAAAAATTAAATTGTTGTGCAAAATAAGATTCTGAATACGTACGATTGCGGTGAATGTTTTGTTGGAAGCTAAGAAATATTGCATGCAGATTTAGTATCTAGACTCCCTTTGCTAATATTCCAGTGAAAATAAGAATCCAACCATCTGACCATAATGATCCCACCCTCCCTGTTCCCCTTTCCCTCAACACTAACTTCTAACCCACTGATAGATTTCCAAGGCCAAGAGAGAGAGAGAAGTGATTAGTTGAGCTGTGAAAAGAGTCTCGTGAAACGTAGATCGCAAGCTGGACTCATGTCGTGCTTCAACGATCCCCTTAAGGCCACCCAGGGCCTGCTTCAACATCCCCACAAGGATAGAACTGCTATCCTTTTGGTCATTTTCAAAAATTGATGGAGTAGTCCATTGGTCAACTTAGGCTTGGGTACCCAGAACTATCATAAATATCTCCTCATCGTAAAACAATCCGATGCTTCGTAACTATTCAGCTAATTCAATGCATTAATTCATGGAAATCCATTTCTGATGCATTTCATAAGTTTACCTATAAAACCCATACAAGGCCGATCAACTTATCTTAGACACTGCATACACAAAGGGTTCGCAGCCTTTGGGGTTCGGTGAATTGATTAGGCTAAATCACAAATATTTTTATCATGATCAAAATTGGACCGGCAGGTAGCACTTCTTACGGAAAGCCTTGAGATGATGGGGGCCAGGATAAAATCACACAGATTTTCGTATCACACGGACAACATATAAACTCTCTCCAGTTCCTTTATGTTGATAACGGACCTCGGTTTTGTCAGAGAAACATGGTGGTGATAGTGTTAGTAATTTATTTTAATCAACGGGTATCTGTAATCTTAACGTAGGGAGATTTATAAGTATTTAATATCATGGAGCTCGTAATATAATTGAGATAAGGACGGGAGTGCAATTATAATTCTGTAGTGGGGTAAATTATAATTAGTGAAATAAGAAATAGATTCCTGGTGGGATTAGATTTTCTTATTTACACTGGGAGCTCGGACTTATTACTCCTTAGGTCCCTATCGTAGCCCTATATATACACGTTATGCTCTCTAGGTCAGATTGACGTTTTGGACGTTTCTATTATTCACAAAATAGAGGCAGATCTAGAGAGAGCAAGTAGACCACGAAAGAGTCCACACTCGGTTTGTGTTCTAGGCGTGCAGGGAATACGATAGAAGATCGTAAGGTGCAGTCGAGCAGTATACGTGGCTTATAGCAAGACGTGCTATAACAAGTTCAACCAGCGTTCGTGTTCGCAGGGAGTTGAGGTAAAACCCTAATTCCGCCTTGTAGGGTTTTACGATTTTCTTATTATCTAATCTGTACGGGTTTCTGGGAATCGTTTCCCAACAGTGGTATCAGAGCAGGCTGTTATCACGCGTATGGATTAAACAGGCCATGTTGTCCGTAGGTTATAGAGGGTAGAACGTAGAACTGTGCTAACCTTTGTTTTGCAGCGTTCTTACCCAGCTATTATGGTCACATAATTTTTTGTTGATTTTTTGTGATTGGATCCCACATAATTTTTGTTTGGTTATTGTTATTTATTGGATACCACGATTATTTTTCGTGGTTGTAATAATTAACGTAGCATGTGTTATTTATTGGGTGCCATGATTATTTTTCGTGGTTGTAATAATTAACGTAGCATGTGAACTCCAATGGAGGAATAAGATCGATATATGTATGTTTCTTCAATTGTAATAGTATTCGATGGTTATTCGGAGATCGAAGAAGGGAGATACATAAGATACAAGTTGTTTGGCTCACAACAGTTTTTTTTTCAGATTCGTAGGGTCTGATTGCAGGGCTATTTTGACCCAGTAAACGTTGGAATTAGAAAATCTGTTCTTCACGGAAGTTGTAGATAATTGAATTTCAAATCCAACACAATTTGAATCACTTCAATCAGTGGTCGGATGAGGAAGATATGACCAAAATACTGAAGGCTGTGCAGTTTACGCGGGAATATATCAAATCCGAATTTTCTTGTCTAAGTACGGTTGGATTTTGGTTTCCTTGATTGATTCAAAGTATCTAAGTCTTCCACACAAGTATAGCTGAAGGATTTCAAGTTTGGAAGGATTCCTTATTGCTCAAGGATTGCATCTTTGACCATAATAGCTGGATTTTTTATCTTGTGTTTCCTTATTATTTGTGTTTCCATATTATTTGCATATGTGATAGTTTACCATATTGGGACAACATGGTAATATTTGGCCTTTGACCTAGATTACTGTTTTTTGCAAACTCAAAAATTTTGATAACCTTCACAAATTTTTTTTAAAATAACTAAGTGGGAGAGGGAGTTTATTTTTATAAATCCAACGGTCTCCATTGCTAGTTCGTAGGTGATATAATTAATTTTGTGTGTTGATTTCAGAACCTTCCTCCCTGTCGGACAAAATTAATTGTGGCATCATTGGTACAAACTTCCTAAAGGAATAGTTCTAAGATAATTGTTGTGTGGGTCACTTCTCCATCTGAGGTGGATAACGGAACAATGGGTCATGGGGCTAGGTAATGGTATACACTTGCTGTAAATAATAGTATCCTCACCATCTGAGTCACTATTATTATTTATAGGACCGAAGCTATATTGGCTATTTAATTTTGCTTGTCATGGTATAGTGTCTAGATAGTAAAATTAAAAGGTTGTGCCTATCTACACGAATGATGATGAGTAGACGACCTTCCCATCGAGGCATGCTCTTCACGGTGTATAGGGTTGCCAATGTTTTTCTTTTAACACGTGGTTGAGGGAACCAATATTAAAATGAAATTCAAGGTTTTATTGCCCTTCATAATTGTTGTTATGTGATTCTTAGATTCAAAAATGGGTTTTTTCAATCCACTTGCAATTATTCTCAAAGCTAATAAACTTACTGGATCGAACTATATTGACTGAAAGGAATTTGGATATTGTGTTAACTGCTGAGGGGGACAAATTTGTGTTGTATGAGATGTGCCCTCCTAGACCTGATGAGAATGCAACATAACATGAAGCAAAATTTTTATAAAAATTGGTGAATATCACCCATGTTGAAGGGACCCTGATTAGGGATCATGTTCTGAAGATGATAGCTCTTCTGAATGAACTAGAGATCCTGAGAGCTAAAATTGATGGGAAAATTCAGATCGATTTCGTTCTTAACTCACTGCAGTCTGAGAGTTTTAAGTAATTTCGCCTGAATTATTATATGAACAAAATACATTTATTTTTGGCAAAATTTCTTAAGGAACTCCAAGCAGCTGAGGGTCTTTTGGTTGTAAAGAAACCACCATCAGTGTTAGTGGCAGAGAAGGCTTCTACTTCTAAGCTGAAAGGCAAGAAGAAGCAGAACTAGTCTCAGAAAAAAAGGTTGTGGAGGCAGTTCATGCGCCTCAAGGTCGAGTGAAAAAGCCTACGGGCAAGTGTTTTCACTGCAAGCAGAAAGAACACTAGAAGTAGGAATGTCCATTCTATCTCAATAAAGTGAACAATCTGGATAAATCTTTTTCACTAGTTGTTGAAAGACATTTAGTGGTGTTATCTACCAGTACCTGGTGTGTAGATACGGGAGCCACTAATCATGTTTGCAATTTGTTGCATGGGTTTCAGGAAACCAGAAGACTCAGTGATGGAGAGATTTATCTATATATGAGAAATGCTACGAGAGTGGCAGCAGTTGCAGTAGGAAATGTTTTTTTAAAATTTTAGTAGTAATAGGAGTTTAATTTTGAGAGATTGTCTTTATGTTCCTACTATTAGAAGAAACTTGGTTTCAGTTTCTAAGTTAATAAAGAACGGATATGTGGTTTATTTTAGTGACTTTGTGGTTATTAAGTTAAATAAACGTTTTATCTGTTTTGGTTCATTGGTGGATGATTTCTAATCCTATGTTTCCTACAGTGCAACTGCATGAATTGAATAACACAAATAATTTACCATGTAAGAGAAAAGAACTTTCTAAATTGAACTAAACGTATCTTTGGCACTTACGCCTTGGTCAAATTAATCTGAATAGGATTTCTAGACTGGTCAGGGATGGACCTTTAGGTTCATTGGAAGTTGAGGAACTTCCAGTCTGTGAATCCTATTTAGAAGGTAAGATGACCAAGAGACCTTTTTTTGCTAAAGGATATAGGGCCAAAGAGTCGTTGGAATTGGTTCGCTCTGATTTGTGTGGGCCTATAAATGTCTAAGTTAGATGTGGTTTTGAGTACTTTGTCACTTTATTGATAATTACTCAAGATATGGATACATTTATTTGATGCGCCGTAAGTCCGAATGCTTTGAGAAATTCAGGGAGTATAGGGCGAAAACGGAAAAGCGTATGGGTAAATGTCTCATGACACTGCGATTTGATCGTGGTGGAGAATACCTCTTGGGAGAGTTTAGGGACTATTTGTCAGCTGAAGGGATTACATCCCAGTTGTCAGCTCCAGGTATGCCACAACAAAATGGTGTAGCAGAGAGAAGGAATATGACTCTTATGGATATGGTAAGATCAATGATGAGTTATTCAGATTTACCAATTTCGTTTTAGGGACATGCACTAGAAACAACAGCGTATATTCTAAACTTGGTACCATCTAAGTCAGTACCATCTACACCCACAGAACTATGGACTGGGTGCAAACCTAGTCTGCAGCATGTTCGGTTTTGGGGTAGTCCAACACATGTGCTGAATGGGAACGCAAATAAATTGGAATCGAGGACAGAAGTTTGCTTGTTTGTGGGGTACCCTAGAGGAACGAAAGGTGGACTGTTTTATAGTCCTACGGATAAGAAGGTCATTGTTAGCACTAATGCCCGGTTCTTAGAAGAGGACTATGTGATAGACCACAAGCACAGAAGTAAAATTGTTCTTGAGGAATTGAGAGGAGAGATACCGACATAAACTTCTTTACCACCAATAGTGCAGGAGGAAACGCCACAAGAAACATCTGTAGAGGCACCTATTGACACACCGGTACCTCGTCGTAGTGGGAGGGTTATTGTTTCACCCAGTCGGTATACGTTGTTGGGAAAGTCTTTTGAAATGATCCCTGATGATCAACATGCCAAACCCTGTAACTACGATGAGGCACTTCAAGATAAAGATGTAAACCTTTGGCAAAAGGCTATGAAATCAGAGATGGAGTCTATGTACTCTAATCAGGTCTAGGATCTTATAGAACCACTTGGAGGGATTAAACCCATTGAATGCAAGTGGATCTATAAGAAGAAGAAAGGGGCAAACGGGAAGGTGCATACCTTCAGAGCTAGGCTTGTTGCGAAAGGGTATACTCAGAAAGAAGGGATCGATTATGAGGAAATTTTTTCGCCAGTAGCCATGCTTAAGTCCATCCGGAATCTCTTGTCCATTGCGGCTCATCTCAATTATGAGATTTGGCAAATGGATGTCAAGACTGCGTTCCTTAATGGAAATCTGGATGAATGTATCTATATGGTGCAACCAGATGGATTCATAGCAAAAGGTCAAGAGCACATGTTGTGCAAGCTTAAGAAGTCTATTTATGGGCTTAAGCAGACATCTAGATCGTGGAACATCCGTTTTGATCAAGCAATCAAGTCTTTTGATTTTGATCAATGTCCGAATGATTCATGTGTGTATAAGAAGCGCAACGGAAAAGTGGTGGTGTTTTTAGTACTATATGTCGATGATATCCTGCTCATTAGAAACGATGTAGGAGTATTGTCTTCAGTGAAAGTGTGGTTATCCGGCCAATTCGAATAGGACTTGGGAGAAGCCGATCACATCCTTTGGATTAATCTTATGCGAGATTGCAAGAATAGGATGTTGGGCTTATCACAAGCTAGTTATATCGATGAGATTCTTGCCTGTTTTAGCATATAGGATTCCAAGAAAGGGTTCCTCCCTTTTAGACATGGAATCAACCTATCCAAGGATCAGTGTCCTAAGACACCTGAGGAAATGAAGGCAGTTCCTCATGCCTCGGCAGTAGGAAGCCTTATGTATGCTATGTTGTGTACTAGACCTGATATTTGCTTTGCCGTTGGCATGGTTAGCAGATTTTAGTCTAATCCAGGACAAGAACATTGGACTGCAGTGAAACATATACTCAAGTATCTGAAAAGAACTAGAGATCATATGTTGGTGTTCCAATCAGATAGTCTGGTACCTTATGGGTACACAGACTCAGACTTTATGTCAGATAAGGATTCCAGAAAGTCTACCTCCGGATATGTGTTTACCTTAGGAGGTGGAGCCATAAGTTTGGAGAGTATCAAGCAATCGTGAATTGATTGATTCCACCATGGAGGCCGGGTATGTGGTAGCTTCTTAAGCAACCAAAGAGGCCGTTTGGCTTAAAACTTCTTGATGGATCTAGAAGTGATTCCTTTAGTGGAATTAGCTATTACATCTATTGTGACAATAGTGGTGGAATTGCTAACTCTAAGGAGCCATTGACTCATAAGAAGGAAAACACATCGAGCGTAAGTATCACCTGATTCGAGAGATCGTTCAGAGAGGTGATGTAGCTGTGACCAAGATCGCATCGGTAAACAACCTAACAGATTCTTTTACTTACAGCTTACAGGCTAAGACTTTTGATAGTCACGTAAAGGGAATATGAGTGAGATGCATGGCAGCATGACTTTGAGTCTTAGTGGAAGTTTGTTAGGAGGTTATGTAAAAATTATGTTTTTATATGATGGATTAATATTTAATTATTAATCAAGTTTATTCTTTTTTGATGAGAATCTTTTATGGGCAATATTTGCATAATATTTTTGTATGTTATGCATGTGTGTCTTTTATTCTACATAGTAGATAATTCAGTGTGTAGAGTACGGCTTACACACAGAAGATTGGATCATCAGTTCTTGTGGAATATAAGAGATAGTTCACAGTCTTAGATGGAACTGGACACACCATCGGTAGGACTGTAGTACAATGTTTAGTAGGTCTATCTTGACTACAGGGAACGATCTAGTTCTAACTCATTGTGCTAGTACACTTTGTGTGTATTGAACGGGACCGCTTTGAGGTAATTGTTTTTGTACTAACTTCATAAGACAATTGGAACCTCATGGTTATTATGAGTGCTTATACTCTTAATCCAAAGATAATTATTAGAGGTATATATTTAATGTTGTTGATTTTGATTCATTAAAGGGTGAGATCTTTTATACGGTCAATAGTCTCGGTGAGTTGGGTCGCAACATTATGTATATGACAACTATTAATTATTAATGGAATCCACGTCCCGATAGGGATTGATGATACCCCTTGAGTAAGCTTATAAGTTTCGATTATGTCAAACCCTGCAGGTGGATATTTGTGAGAGCCCTCACGTTAAAAATATTATAAGTACAATGATAATTCGTCACTAACTTTAATTATTGGTTGCGGGCGGAGTCTCGAACATATTTTACAAGTCAATTGGCCAGACATTTCAAATCTCTGTGTTTTAGATTTTTCCTTGAAATTCCAAGAATGGGGTTATTCTTAGAATAATTTATTTAGGGAACTGTGCGAATTTCATATTTTTCTGAGTCCGAAACCCATACAGTTTTTCTGAGCCGCGCGCGCGAGTTGCGCTCCGGAACTAACATGGCTAGTCATTGAGACCAAGCCAACACATGGCAAAGCCCACTATCATGTCTAAATGCCAAGTGTATGTGTGGTGGCACCCTAGGAAAATTAGTGTATTTTGTAATTACTTTAAGGCATATATACTACTATTATTCTCTAGGAATTTAGAGAGGCAAAGAAAAGAGAGAGAAAGGAGAGTACGGCAGAGAGAGAGAGAGAGAGAGAAAAGAAGAAGAAGAAGAAGAAGGAGAAGCTAGGACCCTCCAAACTCTTGGACACCCAATTCCCCTATCAATATCAACTAGGTAATTGTTTTCTCTAGCCATTTTTGTGTGAATAATTTGGATTAGGGATCTCTAACTCCTGATTCTGGACATCTAATATCACCTTCTCCATATGTAGTTAGTGTTTTAAGGTGTTAGAAGTTGATTATCAAAAAGATTAGGCAAAACAACTCCAATTTCTGGAGATAGATTATTACCCTCTGAGAAATTCGTATTTTAAGAACGCTTCTGCTATGATTCAATTTTTGAAGTATTCATAGATTTTAAAGTACGTTTAAATACAAATATTTTGATACCAAGAACATGCAAAACCGATCAACACAGAATTAGTTATGAATTTTTGAATACTGACTGTAATCTGTGTGTCCGAATCTGATTGTGTCTGTCTTCTTTTAAATTTATGGAAACTTTCACTACTTGCATGGCTATGGTTTTTTTTTTCAGGAATTAAACCTTTAAGTTGGAAACATTTTGGCGTTGGAATCAAATCATTTGGATAAATATACAATATTTGGTGAATTTTTAAAGTAGAGTTGTCTGACAGGGACATAAACTGTGATCGATCTGTTTTCTTTTGTTTGCCGAGGAAAATGCTTTTTACTTTTGAATCTGAGATTTTTACTGAGAATAATAATTTACGTTACAAAACTTTGAGCGCTGGTTTCAATATTTTTGGAGTTGAAATGAATTAGTTATGGTTTTTCTACTAAAACATGTTTGGCTGCCCTGTTTTTCTGTAGAACAGCTTGTTCTTTTGAAATCTGCAGAATATTTGATTGATAACTAATCTTTCAATTTTTACAGTTGATACACATGGATGTTACGCAAGTTTGGGCGCTGGTTTGAGTATTTTTGGACCTTATATGAATAAGTTATGATTTTTCAAAGAAAGGGGGTCAGATTTTAGTAAATGAGCAAGGTATTGTTTTTATTTCTTAAAATACCTTGCATGCATAGATTTTTTAGAGTTTTTGACAAAACTAAGTTTTTACCCAGAAATTTCATGTGATCTTAAGGTGGAATTGTGTTTACCATTTTACCAATGGAGGCTATTGAACCTTCAATCCATTGTGTTGCGTTTCTACGCCAAAAATAGACTTTGTATATAATTTTATTGATTTTTGTAAAAATTACAGGATTGTAATTTTTGAATAATTAGGATACTTAAATTTTACACTTCGTACTTAGAGATTTAAAATGACTATTTTGCCCTTGGGATTTAATGTGTGCTAAAATGACCTTTTCAGTCATAATCGTTTTAAAACTGAGTTTTATACTTGAGTTTTGAGTAATTTATGATTTTTGGACCAGATTTGATAAGATGAGAGATCTTAGTTCATAGCACTTGGATAGATTGACTCTGAAACGTAAAATGACTGTTTTACCCCTAGTAACAAATTGGCTCTAAGCCATGACTTAGATGACTAGAATTGGATTATTCGGACTTAGTACATTAGTTGTACTCATACTTGGATGTTTATGACATTCTCAGTAGGTCTGTGTGATCGTTAATATGAGGTACGTGAAGACTCAAGTAGAGATTAGCTGCGTCTTCAGGAACAAGGTGAAACATAATATCTTGTTTACATGTGTTGTTTTAAATATTTCATTGTTGAAATGTTTTCTAAATAGAATCATGGATATTGATTAACTTACTAAATGATTTGATGAAATGTGTATTTTTCCTGTCGATACATCTGAACAAGTGTCCGTGCTTAGGACTTTAAACAGACAAAGTGGATTTGGAGTTATAAGGTTGGGGGATATTAACCAGGTATCCTGATGGTTTGACGTCATTCCCTTTTATGATATAGAGGTCGCTCCTCTAGAATTCTGGTTGAAACTTGTTCATGAAAGATGTGCGAAATCGACGAGTATTATGAAATGTGATATTTTTAATATCATGATGGTTTTGTGCTTTATCCTGAAAAGTTGGATTTCATTCTGTGAATGAATTGATGACTTAGAATTATTGCTTTTAGCATAAGTCTATTGAATGTCTTGAATTCATTTTATTGCTTTTAGCATAAGTCTATTGAATGTCTTGAATTCATTTTATTATGGACTTGAGATTTGATTATCTTTGGAAAGGAAGTACATTTTACATCTTCGATATTGAAGAGTATGACTACACTTTTTATAAGATGTTATTTGTATTCACGATTTAATGTGTTGACTAGATATGCCATGTTTCATACGAGCTTTAGCTTATGGAGTTTTTCAAAATCTATACTTTTCAGGTTAGCAGCATTAGATGGACCTAGCTCTGCTCTCAAGCCAAAGTCTTCTTGGTGATCAGTTCCTATGTATACATAGTAGTACTATTTTGACGTGAGTATAGAGTTGTGAGGTCTTGACTTGAAGACTTTCGAATTTTGATAACCGACTTGTTCCGGTCAGGTTACGCTATGGTTACTTGCAGGTATTGTTAAGCAGTTACATTTATTTCCGCACGTAGAACTCTGGAATATGTTGGAATTATTGAAATCAACTTACTAAATTTCTTAAGGTAATCTATTTTAATGAGAGGATTTTATGAATTCCCTAAATCTGACTTATTAGGATAGGTCTAGGGTGCCTAGGGTGACGTAGACACGTCACCCTAGCCGGTCATTAGACCTTTAACCCATGGGTTTGGGTCGTGACAATATTTGTATCCGACATATCGAATAAGTTAAGCGGACAGTCTCAAGTTAAGATGTTGATTAAGTGGGAGATTGTTAGTAATTTATTTTAATCAACGGGTATCTGTAATCTTAACGTGGGGAGATTTATAAGTATTTAATATCATGGAGCTCGTAATATAATTGAGATAAGGACGGGAGTGCAATTATAATTCTGTAGTGGGGTGAATTATAATTAGTGAAATAAGAAATAAAATCCTGGTGGGATTAGGTTTTCTTATTTACACTGGGAGCCCAGACTTATTACTCCTTAGGTCCCTATCGTAGCCCTATATATACACGTTATGCTCTCTAGGTCAGATTGACGTCTTGGACGTTTCTATTATTCACAAAATAGAGGCAGATCTAGAGAGAGTAAATAGACCACGAAAGAGTCCACACTCGGTTCGTGTTCTAGGCGTGCAGGGAATACGATAGAAGATTGTAAGGTGCAGTCGAGCAGTATACGTGGCTTATAGCAAGACGTGCTATAACAAGTTCAACCAGCGTTCGTGTCCGCAGGGAGTTGAGGTAAAACCATAATTCCACCTTGTAGGGTTTTGCGGTTTTCTTATTATCTAATCTGTACGCGTCATTACTGGTTTCTGGGAATCGTTTCCCAACAGATAGTGGTCCTAAGTTTAATGTGGTAAGTGTAACACTAGTATATAGGCTGCCTGAAGAGCCTTTGTTCCAATTACCTTGCATTATATTTGATTCTTGTCCTTGTTTGATATTTACTGTTATACAAATCAGGTTAAGCTTAATTATCCATCAGTCTATCTTACCATCAGAGTACATTGATATCAAAAAAAAAAATTACAGTTTCAATGGTTTTTGATAGATGTTAGTCGAGATATTTATACATTTTTTATGGATATCAATGTACTTTATGCACATTAACAATTGCTTAGTGGGCCATATTAGCATTTTTCCTTCAAGAATTAGTCATGATAGGATCTAGAGAAATTGCTTCTGTTTCTCGCCTTTTCCAGGAATTTTGGAGAGTCCAAAAGTCACTTGGGGAGGAGTAATATTAATTCAGCACAGGAAAAGATTTCTGGTGCTTCGTAAACTTCTATCTAATTTATTACTACTACAGGATCTAGAGAAATTGCTTCTGTTTCTCGCCTTTTCCAGGAATTTTGGAGAGTCCAAAAGTCACTTGGGGAGGAGTAATATTAATTCAGCACAGGAAAAGATTTCTGGTGCTTCGTAAACTTCTATCTAATTTATTACTACTACGTTAATGCATGGAAATCCACCTGTGTGTTTATTGAATTACGTATAATTAACAAGGCTGACCCACTTGCTATAAGACTGTAGTTCACAGCTTCAGAAATTGAATATTCCAATCTGAGTTGAGTTGTTATACTTCTAATTCTCTCTACCACAAAGATTTGAGAGCAGATTAACAATATATCATGATCAAATTTGGTCCTACAGCGGGCCATTCTGTTGGGTGGAGGAGTATTTTTCAGACACTGACTGTGAATGAGCTCGACAAGAGAATTGAACACACAAACTCACAATTTTGTATTTCACTTAATATGAAAAAGGACATACAAGGAGGAGGAAATTTTCTGTTTCTCTCTCTCTATCTCTCTGATTCTCTTAATCCACTCATACTACTAACAATCAGTTTTAGAAGCCTATTTATAGGCAGAACAATAAGAAAAAACAAGAATGAGATAATCTCTCATTTATTTTGCAAATCCTAAAATAGATCACGGAAGCGTGAAAGTCTTAGTTCACGTTTTTGTTTTTCTCAAGTCTGATGTTGACTTCCTCTTCCACTTGCAAGCCTCCAAAGGAACAGTTGAAACACGTTTTGTTTTTTCTAACTCAAGCTTATCTTTCAACATCCCCCTTAATCTTGATTCTCAGATATTCTTCATTCCAAGCATTGTCTTCATTTTTACGAAAGCTTCATGTTTGAGAGGCTTCGTAAAGATATCAGCTGCTTGATCATATGTCCTGCAAGAAACTAACTCCACTTCCTTTGCTTTTACATGCTCTCTGATGAAGTGGTAGCGGGTATCGATGTGCTTGCTTCTTTCGTGATGAGTCGGGTTCTTTGCAAGCGCAATTACAGAGCGGTTGTCGACGTAGATCTCTGTGGGCAATTCTTGCAGAAAGCCCAAGTGCTTCAGCACATTCCTTAACCATATAGCATGACAGACAGCTGAGTTGGCGGCAACATACTCAGCTTCACAAGATGACAATGTCACGATCGCTTGCTTCTTGGATGTCCAAGTGAAGGCAGTATCTCCAATGAAGAAAATGAACCCTGTTGTGCTCTTCCTTTCATCCAAGTCTCTTCCCCAATCACTATCTGAATAGCCGGAAAGATTCAGGTCACCACCTGACTGATAGAACAGTCCATCACTATGAGTCCATTTGATGTAACAGAGAATCCGCTTTGCTGCGAACAAGTGTGACTGATCTGGCGTCTCCATGTATCGGCTGACTAGCCCAACACCATAGAGTATGTCTGGCCTAGTCCAGGTCAGATATCGCAGACTTCCAACCAAGCTTTTGAAATAGGTTGGATCAACATTCCCAGTATCACTTTTCTTCGGTTCCAGTCCACTGTCGACTGGAGTCATCACTGGATTGCATGTCTCCATCCCGTACTTCTTTAGTATCTCCATGGCATACTTGCTTTGGGAGATAAAAATTCCTTCTTCACTTTGCGTCACTTCAATAGGAAGTGAGCCATAAGTCCGATGTCCGATGTCCGTCATTTCGAACTCTTGAAACATCGTCTTCTTGAATGCTTCGAACATGGCTGGATTGTTGCCGGTGAAGATCAAATCATCAACATAGAGGCATACATAAAGTATGCTCCCATCTGCATCCTGCTTCTTGTATAGTGAGTGTTCGTATGGACATTTCTGAAATCCATTTTCATGGAAGTACTTGTCGATCTTGGTATTCCATGCATGAAGAGCTTGCTTCAGCCCGTACAGGGCCTTCGTCAACTTGTATACTTTGTCTTCATGACCTTTCTTCACATATCCAAGTGGCTGCTCCACGTAGATTTCTTCTTCTAGAAATTCGTTTAGGAATGCTGTCTTGACATCTAGCTGGTAGATCTTCCATCTTTTCTGAGCAACTAATGAGATCATTAGCCTGATTGTCTCTATCCTGGCAACAGGGGCGAATACTTCACCATAGTCAATGCCTTCTCTTTGCTTGTATCTTTGAACCTCTCCTTGAGCGTTCTTCTTGGCCTTGTAGATCCACTTTACTCCAATCGCCTTATGACCTTTGGGGAGACTGGTCAGCTCCTATGTCTTGTTTTTCTCTATGGAATGAAACTCTTCATCCATAGCCTTCCTCCATTTTCCTTCTTGGTTAGCCTCCTCGAAACTAACTGGATCACAGCTTATTTGTAGGCAAAACATGGTGAAATCTGCATCCAACGGATCTGTATTCTGGTACAGATCATCTAGGCTTCGTGTACTTCTGGGCCTCATGTCTGAAAACTCCTGTGCAACTGGAGAGGATGGTTCACCTCTTTGTGGTGATGATGGTTGCTCTCGTTCTTCTTTTTCAAGAGTCAGCTCCATATTCCTGGTAGCTTCTATCTGGTCCCAACTCCAGGATTCATTTTCTTCGAAGATGACATCTCTGCTGAAAATCACCTTATGAGTGATGGGATTATACAACCTGTATCCCATCGTTCTGTCACCGTATCCAACAAGGATACACTTCACTCCTTTGTCTTCTAGTTTGGTTCTGTTTGCCTCCGAAACTTTGGCATAGGCAATACAACCAAACACTCTGAGATGACCCACATCTGGCTTGTGAGTGGACCATGCTTCTTGTGGTGTTTTCGACTGCACATTCTTCGTAGGACACCTGTTCAGTAGATAGATTGCACACTGAACTACTTCGGCCCAAAATCTCTTGGGCATGTTTTTTATCTTTCAGCATGCTTCTGGCCATGTTGAGGATGGTGCGATTCTTCCTCTCAGCTACACCATTTAGCTGAGGAGTATAGGCAGGTGTGCACTGGTGTCTGATTCCTTGTTGCCTAAGGAATCCGTCAAATTGATCTCTAGTGTACTCTCCTCCTTGGTCTAACCGCAACGTCTTGATGTGGTAGCCGATTCCTTTCTCAACAACTGCTTTGAATTCTCTGAACTTCTCAAATACTTCTGACTTTAGTTTCAGAAAGTATACCCACGTCTTTCTGCTGTAATCGTTGATGAACGTGAGGAAGTATCTATTCTGTCCGTTTGAATTTGGTTTCAACGGACCACACACATCTGTGTGTACTAACTCGAGCGGCATGGATGCTCTCCAATCAACTTGCTTTCCAAAGTTGTTGCGGTGATGTTTGCCAAGAATGCAGCTTTTGCATACCTCATTTGGACGTTGAATATGAGGTAAGCCCTTGACCATCTTCTTATTTGCCAACAGCTTCAAGCTTTCAAAGTTGAGGTGCCCATATCTGAGATGCCATATCCAATCTTTGTCATTAATAATGGCATTAAGGCACTTTGGCGTGTCATGAAGAATAGTTAGTGGAAACATCCTGTTCTTCGCCATTTGTACTCGAGTTATCAGCTTCCCTCGAGCATCTGCAATCGTCAGTTGCATATCCTTTAGGCTAATTTGATAGCCTTTCTCCAATAGTTGGCCAAGACGAAGAATATTAGTTTTCATGTCTGGAACATAGTAGACGTTGGAGATGAATGCATGATCTCCATTCTTCCGTCTGATCACAATGTCACCTCTCCCTCGAACTGGTACTTTAGAGAGGTCACCAAAAGAAATATCTCCCTGAACCTTTTCATCAAGTTCATTAAAAAGCTGTCTTGAGCCAGTCATATGATTACTGGCGTCAGAATCAAGAAACCATGTACCTTGATCCTGCTCGGTTGGGCTGTGTGCCATGAGACTCATTGAATCTCCTCTTCATGGCTCCTTGTCTGCATAGTTGGCTGTTTTGCCAACTTGATCTGATGTTGGTCTTCCTCGGCACTCGTTGCTGTAATGGCCATACTTTTCACAATTGTAACATTGAACGTTACTTTTGTCAACGTTCGAACGATTGTTGTAACCGCCTCTTCTGCCTTGTCCTCCTCCTCTTGGATTATGACTTTGGTGTCCTCGTCCATCTCCTCTTGGAGCATGGTTTTGTTGTCCTCAACCACCTCCTCTTGGAGCATGATTTTGATTCCCTCCTCTGGAGAGTCCTCTGCCACCTCTGCCTCTGGAATTTGAATTTCCATAGCCTCTTCCATGGGAACCATAGCCTCGTCCCCTTTGAGATGTCCCCCTTTGATCATGCCTTCCTTCATTGAGGGATAACTTCATCTGTAGAGCCTGCTCCAGGGCTCTATCATCATCTCTGCGCAACTTCTGTTCGTGGGCTTGCATCGAACCCACGAGCTCTTCAATAGACATAGTTGAAACGTCTTTAAGTTCTTCTAACGTAACAACGATGAAGTCGAATTTGCGATCCAACGAACTCAATATCTTCTCTATAACTCTCGTATTGGTGAGAGCTTCGCCATTTTTCCTCATTTGATTTGCCACCCCCATGATTCGAGCATAATACTCAGAAATAGATTCTGAGGATTTCATTCGTAAAGACTCGAATTCACCTCGTAGAGTTTGAAGGCGAATCCTCTTTACTTTGTCAGCACCTCTGTAGGTCTTCTGCAGCATCTCCCAAATTTCTTTGGAAGTTTTGGCGGAAGCGATGATCTCGAACGTGGCTTCGTCAAGTCCTTGGTAGATAATGGACCTGGCTTTGCAATCCTTCTTTCGCTCGGCACAGAGCGTAGTCTTCTGTTCCTCCTTTAAAGTTGTTTCAGCTTCTTTTGAGGTGGGTTCATCATAACCATCTTCTACCACCTCCATAACATCTTGAGCACCAAGCAGTGCTCTCATTTGGATGGGCCAATTATCATAATTGTCCTTGGTGAGCTTTGGAATGACGGCTTGGGATGTTCTGTTAGTCATTGAACCTGAAAAATGATGGAAATACGTCTGGCGAGGATTGAACTGTAATCTTTCAAACTTGAGGGACCAATCTGAAATTTCTCAAACTTCTGATTTGAAAATAACAGAAAAAACAACAGCGACCTAAAGTGTAGTTAGGGCTGTTGGAGTTGTGTTCCAGCTGCACTGGATTATCTCCTCTTTCTGCAACTTCACCGATTAGGCCACACTTGAATGCTCTTCGTGGGAGTTAAATGGGATCAGACTTCCAACTACTCTTTGGAAAAAGACAACCACCTCTTTGGTTTGTAATAAATGGGATCAGACAAGTCTGGCCGTGGGTCTGATTTTTTTGGAATACCGAAATCAACTTCAAAGATAGCCTCTTTGATAAAATCGAAATCTGTGGTGGGTTTGATTTCTTTCACACAAGAAGAAAAAACTATTTGCTTCTTGTTCTTCTCGTTGCAACTATGAAGCGAGAATTGCACTGCCGGATTTGCTCGTCTCCGAGAGACAAATCTTCAGGTGATGTCAAACTGGTGGTTCGATTTTTTTTCGTAGTGGCGTGGAGCGACGTGTGTGACTTCGCCGCCGATCAAATGAGCACGTTCTTGGTGGCGTTGGCGTGATCTGAAGGACCTCGCCTTTGCACTCAAAAATTGATTTTGAGGGAGCTATTTTTTTGGTTGGAAAATAGCCTTGAGAACTTTTTGGAGGTATGCACTCAAAAATTGATTTTGAAGGTATGTTTCTTTCTGTGAGGGAGAATTTTTCGGATAAGAGCCTGTAGCTCCGATACCACTTTGTTGGGTGGAGGAGTGTTTTTCAGACACTGACTGTGAATGAACTCGACAAGAGAATTGAACACACAAACTCACAATTTTGTATTTCACTTAATATGCAAAAGGACATACAAGGAGGAGGAAATTTTCTGTTTCTCTCTCTCTATCTCTCTGATTCTCTTACTCCACTCATACTACTAACAATCAGATTTAGAAGCCTATTTATAGGCAGAACAATAAGAAAAAACAAGAATGAGATAATCTCTCATTTATTTTGTAAATCCTAAAATGGATCACGGAAGCGTGAAAGTCTTAGTTCACGTTTTTCTTTTTCTCAAGTCTGATGTTGACTTCCTCTTCCACTTGCAAGCGTCCAAAGGAACAGTTGAAACACGTTTTGTTTTTTCTAACTCAAGCTTATCTTTCAACACATTCCCAGGGAAAGACTTGGGATGACAGGGGCCGAGATGGAATCGTACAGATTTTCGTTTCACATGGAAAATGGGTCAATTCTATCCAGTGCCAATTTGTTGAGAATGGAAACTTGGTTCTATCAGAGAAACATGGTGGCCGTGGTGGCACTGATGCAGCCAAGTTCAGTGTGGTGAGTTTATTACATTCTTTACAGAAGGCTAATTTTTTTTTTTTTTTTTTCCGGGAGGTGATTTTGGCACTCCATTTTTAGCCAATGGTACTCCACTTTTAGTTTTGTTTTCTCACACGATTAACACACAAAGTGGAGTGCCAGTGGGTAAAACTGGAGTGCCAAAATCAATTTCCTTCCTTTCTTTCTTGTTTGTTTACTTGTACTTTAGCAACCTTACAGTTTGACTAGTATTCTTATTTCAAAGGTGACCCTGTTGGGGTCGAGTTAATCAATCATTATACGCTTAATATAACCAACACACAAACTCTCATGGTTTGGGAACGCTACTGAATCACAGAACCACACAAACAAAGGAAAAACAAAAGTAAAGAAAAGCAAGACACAAGATATACGAGGTACTGAATTAAACCATGCAAGAAGTACTAGTTGAAATTTTTTGTAGTTGATGCATAATTTTAGATATTTATCTTGTTGAATACTAATGAATTTGCATTTTTTAAGTTGATATGTTCTTACTATACAATTCATGAAAATGCCCAAGAAGCCCATTTCGATGGCACTTCGGCCGCAAAAAGTCACTGCCAATAATTTTTTTATCTCACTTACACCAAATGCGCCAGAAAGGTGGTATTGCAACTTTGCTTAAACTATCTTGATCCAAATTGTAAGGATTTGAAATTTTTGTCGAAGTACTCTTTCTGGTTTCTCTCTCCTTTCATTTATGTGCTTTGTTTGATTATAATTTCTTGTATCCCTAATATCAATTGATGAAAAATAAGCAGGTAAGGTTGAATTGTCCATCTGAGTTTCTCACTGGCATAAATGGGTACCATAGCTGCGGGTGAATTGTGTCACTAACATTCTGTACCAACAAGCGGACATACAGACCATTCGGCGGTGCCATTTTTGGTAGCCCGTTTGAATATAAACTAGGAGAAGACAACACATTTGGGGGATTTCATGGCACTGCCGACACATATCTAAACTCAATTGGGGTTTACATGAAGCCCATGACGACTCTGAGCTGTTGGAACTTTGGTGTGTGTATTTATAAAACATGGTGTTTTTCTCTAGTCCCACATTGGCAAGTTACAAAACCTCTATCTACTTTAAATGAATTTGCACTTTAGTGGGTTTGTAAATGAGGATTCAAGGAGAGGTCTCGCGTGCTCAAGAAAATGGGCGGCAAAATTGATTTAAAAACCAGTTAAACGTGTGCACGTCACGAGTTATTCGTGCGGGGGGTGCAAATCCTCGCGCACGTACTACGGTTAAGCCCATGTTTTGCTAAAATTCTGGAAAACGTTTGACAGAATTTTTTTTTTCAGTCCAAATTCTTTTCAAATGGAAAGTTCTTGCTGATTAAGAAAACATGCATGATTTTGGATTGATTAAAACGTCTGCTAAATCAAAGGAATGAGATTTGATTTGATTTTAAGCTGATTAAGAAAAACGTGTATAAAACGTGTGCTAAATCAAAGCAATTTGATTTGATCTGATTTTTCTGTTTCCAAAATCACGCGCAACCCGCACCTATAAATTCAGCATTTCGGAATTGGTTTTTACACAGAAAAAATCATCTCTCTTCATCCACTAAAAAGCTTTCTGTTGAGTTCGAACAGTAGGTAGAATTGTGTTTTGTTTTCAATTTTCTTCTGTGCAGAGAAGGCCGAGCAGAGGAGGAATTCTGGGCTGATTTATCCTGGGGACGGCGGGGCAATAACGAACTGCTTGCACAATCTGGGTAGAGCCGCAAAACGTCTTAAAGAAAGCGACCTAGTCAGCGACTCAATCCAGACGCTGTTCTACAATTTGGTATTCCTTATTTCGATAGCATAATCTCGAGGTAATCCGTTCTTGTTTTACAGCAGTTTTTCCAACATGAGCAATGTTAAAAATCCCAACTTGCTTGTCAAAACTGAAAAGATTTAGCCATTTGCCTTCGCAGCATGCTTTGGGGTTGTTTAGTTTTTACCGGTAGACAAATCAGCAAGCACATTATTTCCAATCCCGTGTATGCAATCTCTCATTCAGAATTGCTAGTATGACTGCTACCGAAACTTTGACTTGAGTACATATGGGGAAAAAAATGTTTTCTATTTCATTGGGGTGCATTCCTTTCTGCTTCCAAAAACATGAAAAATGAGAAAGGAAATCGCAATTGAAATGTTTTCTATTTCATTGGGGTGCAAGCAGTGCAGCTACATCATTCATCATGGAAGCCTTTCTGAATCTATCCACTCTTCCATCTACGGTAGAGCAAAATTATGGTAATCATAAAGTGGTATGTCTGCTTCCATTGTATCTTTTACTGACTAAAAATCCAATGACCTACCTGTCTCTCTATTTCTCTACATGAAAGAAAACTCTTTACCCACGAAATGTAGTTATATGCATGTTTATATATGTGTATGAGTGTGGATTTCGTACTAAAAGACTATAACATGCTTGAACATGGAGAACAGGTTGCAGAGATGCAAAAAAAGGGAGAGATGGTCGGAATGGTTTGAGGATGCATCAAGTATGTGGGGACTAAATTTTGGGGAGGACATGTCAAGTTAGGTTGCATACTAGGCCTTAGGGTCTCTCCTAGGCACCGGTACCGTTTCTCTCTCTCTCTGAAATGAACTAAACTGATGCACCATCACCACAATCTTATCATATTGAAACACCAATTTAAAGGAAAGGGTTTGAACTTTGAATACAGAAGCTACAGTGGCGATTGTTCAAATGCAAATATGATCTTTAACAACTCTGTAATCCTATATTGTTGAAAAGATGTCAAACAAAATCACTCAAAATATGATGAGTTAATAGCGTATGTCATATATCATGGACAAGAAGTGTCCAGTGGAACTTATGGTGTATTGGAAAATGTACATATCTATAATGTAAACCACTTTCCCATTGCTCTTTAATGATATCTCGTCGTCGTTCTCGGTCCTTCAAGATTCCAACATCAAGTTACCCAATAGAGATATATTTGATCCAACTATGATAGATTTCATATCAAATATATCAAGTAATGATGTATTGATATATTTGATCCAATGTTGATACATTCGTGACAAGATATATGGATATTTGATTAAATATTGTAAATGGTAGACCTTTATGAGCGAAGCGTATGCCTTTATTAATCCAGTTGGTTCCACCAACAGGCCCTGGCGGTGATCTTCAGAAGTATGTGGAAGGATTAGCTGCTTGTGAAGATGTCCAAGCATACGTACGACAACCATTTGGCAAAAGGCTGAAAGAAGATGAAATTTGGAAATTGCTAACAGGTAAGTTCTCTTTGTCAAGGTTAGCATCCAGTGTCCCTTGAGAGGAAAAAGAACATGTATGTCAAGAGGTGTACACAGAACTATCATTAGGATGGGAAACAAAGCGGAAATAGTGGGGCGCACACTTTCAAAGCCCCATCACCCACATTCAAAACAGGTGTGGTGTGTTTTGCTTTTGAAAACTGTGACGACCCGCCCTAGGAGGATTTACATAACCAGTCCAAATGAAGATTTTATTACAAACACAAAATCAAAGATTGACTACGTAGATTATGGAACAAAATGCCCTTGGCAAATTACATGAGGGAGTAGTTCTGTACAAAAGAAAAGTACCAGCCACAGTAGGTCACCACCACAAATGAAAATCACTACAAAAGAGTCAAAACGGTGATTCTACTCCACCACTTCTCGGCTGTAGGTATATGGAAATGAGATCATGAGACATGTCTCATTCTTCATTTCCCCTTTTAGTTTGCAGCCTAATACTCCTACGAGGCACAAATGTGGCTTTCGCCTGTGCCATTCTTCGCTTTCTCACTCTCGACTGTTCCTGTCCTCTAACTCTTGACTGCAGTTCCTCTGTCAGATGTTGCTGTTCCACCTCTCTCAACTGTTCCCTTTCCTCATGCACATCCAGTTCGTTGGGTAAGGCCGTATCTTCAAAATCAAGCACCCCAATTAAGTGTTCCCATTAAGCACTATAGTTTTCTGAAACTTTAAATAGAGAGGGCAGTTGTGGCGTCAAATCACAAGACGGAACTCCATCAACATGAGTACAAATCCTCTGCATAATTAAAAGTATAAAGGAAAAAAAACTTGTTAGGAGGAGAAAATGTGACACATATGCCTCTCGTACGAGGTGGCACACAAGTGGTGGGGTCCACATACACATGAGGGGCGTTGTATGTGTCATAGTTGTTTCCCTTTAGGAGATACACTACAAGATAAAATTTGAATAGTTCATAAGATTTCATACCTGTGGGATCTCGCGGGCCATTTTCGTATCTATGCATTAATTGAGATGATCAAACTCCCGCGTATTTTCGGATCTGATAAGAGAAGTGGTCCCATTTTCGGATTTTAAATTTTTTTTCTGATAAAGACTCCAAGATATAAAACAGCAGGTGATATAAAACATCCACACAAAACATACACAAAAAGCTTCAAGGTTCAAAAATCAGTTGATAAACACGAAAAATATATACTCCATTTTAGAATAAAGGGAGAAGGGAAATGAACCAACCTTAATCGCCCAAATCGTAGTAAAAAATAAGAGATCGAGAGAGAAAGACGGAGAGAAAATGCAGAAGCATATACCAATGGGATTTTCAGAAACAGACTTTCCGTATTCAGCTCTTGAGTTTGGAGAACTGTAGTACTAGCTTTCTTAATAGAGAGAGCTGCACTGCTTTGAAATTAGGGTCGCCCTTAAAACCTATTGTGTGGAGAGTCAAGGAAGCCAATAGGCATGAGACACATACCCTTCAAAGTTCAAACGGTGTACTCCTGTTTTTGAAAATTCAAAAAGAATTTCATTTTTAATAAGTTTTTCATTAGATTGCTAAGACGGATATATTAGAAAGGATGAAACAATTGCTTCTTTGCTTGTTAATTATATGTATATGACTACTCTTTATCTGTTGTGAACCTTTATTTGGAGGTTGACTCCTAATATTCTAATAATAATATTTAGACGTAACCCCTCCGATTTCACCGTCACAACACCTCCTTAAGTGGGTTTTCGTATAGCAATCGAGCATTTCTTGGGTTGGGTGATCTCTCTTTTAAATAAGCACTGGTGTTGAAGGGATTTGAGAAGATGTTTCACAGGTATAGGTCACAGGCGTGAGATTCGTTTTGAGCATCAGAGTGAGGGAGAGAGAGGGACGAGTTGTGGTAAGAAGGAGATGAGAGGGGAAAAGTTAGCTCCATTTCTTACCTAGAAATCGTGGGATTCTGTGGGTTGTAGAATCGAAGAGAAGGAGAGCGCAGAGAGATTCCGAGAAAAGGAGAGGCCAGAGAGGTAAGTGAATATCAAGAGCTCTAACCTAGGAAAATTCACGAGCTCTAACCTAGTGAATTTTATTAATTTAATTGCATAAATTGATATAAATCTTTGGTCTGGAATCAAAAAAATATATTAATAAAAAGGTATTTTATGTGACTGTTGATACTTAAAGTTATAACAAAATCACATCTCTTTCTTTTGAACCAACAATTTTCATCTCCAAGCAGCGGTGTTGATGACAAAGGAGGCAAAGCTGTAAAACAGAACCTTTACGTAATATAAATTGGCGAGGGCCAAACATCAAACCAACTGATCTCAATTAGGCACATTCAAATAATGGGTTTTTGAATTTATTGACCAGTTTGGACTTGATTGGTTTGCTCTTTCTTAGTCAACAAAGCCATCCTCTTCTCGATCAATTTCACCCAATCTTGTTTTCATATTTGAGAACTGAGACATGTCTCAAGTAATAAAAACAAAGGCAAAAAATCATATGGGACATGTCTCATTTTCTAACTCACAAATTAATGGACAACTATTATACACCATATGAGGCATCAGGCAATGTCACTTCTTTTGGATCGCTCAATTTCAAAACTGAAAGCAACTGAGAAATGTCACAAGTCATGAAAACAAAGGCAAGTGAGGCATGTCCCAAATCATCAATGGGAAGTATTTGAAACAGGATTTTCCATCTGCGTGGGATTGTGTAAACGATTCAACACAAGTCGATTAACTAAACTACGCTTCATTAATATACACTAAAGTGGCACCCATGGGTAGGGTGCCAGGTACAAAAGAAAGGATTCAGAAATGAACCACTCGGCTGCAGGTATGATTATGAGACATGTCTCATTTCTCATTTCTCCCTTTTTTCGACCTCAGATTATAAGGATCCCGTACACCTACTGTCGCCGGTTCCATTCCCCGCTTTCTCACTCTTCTCTGCTTTCTCACTCTCGACTGTTCCCCGTTCTCCACGGTCACATGATCTTGAATAAGCAGTTCCACCTCTCTAAACTGTTCCCTTTCCCCATGCACATCCAATCCGTCAGGTGCCGTATCTTCAAAATCAAGCTCCTCTCTAAACTGTTCCCTTTCCTCATGCACATTCAGTCCGTCAAGTGCCGTATCTTCAAAATCAAGCTCCCCAATTATGTGTTCCCATCGAGCATCCCAGATTTCTATGGGTAGTACCTCGTTCCAGTCAATATCATGCTGTGGACCCTTACAATGTAACATTTTTTTTAAAACTTTAAATAAAGAAGGCAGTTGTGGTGTCAAATCACAAGACGGAACTCCATCAAATTGTTGGGGGCAATAGTTTGGCCGATAATTGGCAAAAATTCTCCCATGGAAAATATTGGTTAGGGACTTCTTGAGTTTAAGATGTTTCTCCAGAAACGACAAATCAGGTGGGAACTGCACACTGGTAATTGGAGAATAGTACAAATACAGGAAAATGCCACATTAATAATAACTTGAGTAAAACATAAGAAAAGTTAGGGGATAGTCGTGGATAGTCAGACATGATAGTAGTGCATAGTCGTGTTAGGGGAAGAGAAAGACCCAAATTGACTTTGTATGTCGTAATAAGAAAGGATTTGGTCTTACTAAATCTAAATGAAGAGAGGTAGCCCTAGACAGAGCTTTAAGGAAAAACAGGATTCATGTAGCTGACCCCAATTGATTGGGACACAAGGCTCGGTTTGGTTTTGTTTATCAACGTTAGAGATGCATACCTCAATGGTTGGAGAATTTGCTATGGTTTCCCACTGATCCAATGGAGCCTTTCGGTAAGCATTCTTTGATTGTTTGGAGATTTCCTTGCTCCATTTTACCATCAAGGGGATTGATATGTTCTCCATCGAAATTTCGTTCGGCCTAATAGCCGAGAACCGCAAATAGACCCAAAACTGAAAAAGGGAATATCCTTGTAAAAACCCCACTAAGAAATCATAATCAGATTTTCTATAAGTTTGTTTAACTAAACCACTTTCAAGTCCAGAGATTGCCTCCAAGCTTGCTCCGGACTTTGAATTTGAATAGTATCAGTAATTGTTTTTTCAAGACAGATGAACCATTTTATTTTTCATCTCGTTTCATTGTGTTCTTACGTAACTATAAAAACTTTTAAATAATATTTACCTGAAGCAGTGCTGCATTCCCTCCAAGATTTACAACATCACTTTTAGAAGGATCCTTCTTCAAATTTTCAATCAATAAAGCAAGCATAGATGACCCCCATGAAAGTCTTCTGATGCCCTCAAAATCTTCCAGGAGAGTGAGATAAATTCCAGGCACATTCGATCCTGAATTGTTGGGAAGTACAAAAGTACCTACAAGAAATATAATTGTAAATGCTTAGATTTACCTGTCCAATCACAAGGTCAAAAGTTTTAAATTGTATATGGGACAAAAATAATTACCAAGAAGGTACAGTATATATGCCTTAGCAAAAAACTTAACATCGTCCTCGGTTGCTCCATCCTCCAATTCTTCAAATGTATCACGCAACCACTTAAATTTGATTGCTGACGAGTCACAACCTTCAAGAGTTAACTTCCGGCCAAGGACATTTCTACACAAAGTATAGATGTCCTTGTTCTCCTTCCAAATGATCGCTTGTCCATCAACAGACAAACCTGTCAAGCATGCGACATCCTCTAGGCTGATAATGTATTTCTTGCCACCTAGCGAGAAAGTACATGTGTCCGGCCTGAAACGGGAATAAAACAGCTTTAAGAGATCTTGATCGCAGTTAAAGCTCGTCAATTGTCGAACCCATCCAAATCCGGCCTTCTCTATGTGAGGCAGCCTTGGATCATCATCTTCAAGCTTCCACTTCAGTGTTGTTTTTATGTGCACGTGGTGAGTACAAATTCTCTGCATAATGAAAGGTAAAAAGTAAAAAAACAAAAAAAAAGAGGAAAACAAAAACTCGTAAGGAGGAGAAAAACCCACATACAAATGTGACACATATGCCTTTAGGAGATACACTACAAGATAAAATTTGAATAGTTCATAAGATTTCATACCTTTGGAATATCTCGGGTCCTCCTATCTGTCCTATCTGCCATTTCAACTAAACTTTTTCAAGAAGTCTCTCTTCCCTATTCGCCAAAAAAAAAAAACAATTTCAACAAAAAAATATGCAATTATACAGTGCTCCATATATTCCTTGTTCTCTTAACCGTATGGGACACATCTCATTTTCTAACTCACAAATTAATCGACAACTCTCTGTGTGTGTGCATCTATATATCATATATGTATGCAGGGCAAGCCGGCCGGATTGGTTTCTTAATACCGATATTCCCGTTCTAGGTTTCCCAATTCTGAGATTCCCGGTCCAGGTTCCTTGATTCCAATGTCACGTTTCCAATAGCGATATGTTTGATCCAATTATGAGAGATTTCATATCAAATATATCAAGTAATGAGACATGTCCCAGATGGTTTAGCTTGCCTTTGTTTTTATAACTCGGGATTCTCAGTTATCAAATAAATATTTATCAATATTGAACCCTCTACTAAATCAAACAATAGTTTAGGGTCAAGCCAACAATTGAATCATGACTGCAAATCGTTCTACCTTGAAAATACGCGGGAGGCAAACTTCTATGCATCTGATTCTGATAACCGTTAACCTGATTACTGGCTTCTTCCCATGTATCATAAACTCCAGGTTGTCGGCCAACAAACACTGTATATGCTTTACCCTGCACATTACAATATGCAAGAAAACTATTATTTGAGTCTAGCTTCAGCACTGCACAAAACCCATTTGTATATGCATGTACCATTTTTCAATGATGGAGGCATAAAAAACGGCTACGAAATCCCTTCTCATCTTGAATAAAAGTGTTTACAGCTAACCTTGTTTTTTCCCGTTCGAATTCAGCGACCACTCGGAGAACAAAAATACTAGAGGGGTGGAATGTCAACCACCCTATACCTCGACCAAGTTTGAGGATTTTGCACCATCTTACTCCTTTCATCATCGGTAGAGCTCTCAAGGTTCCCTCCTTCGACCCCGTATAGGAACCACAACTAGTCACACAGGACCATCGTCGAGACTTTATTGGTCTTACAACCGCAACACATAGTTGCACCCATGCTTAGGGCTCCTGAATGCCACACTCACCCCAACTTTTAGACCTAAACTACCAAGGCTGGTGTGGTAGCACGTTCACCCTGCAAAGACTTACATACCAACTACCTACTCGAAGAAAATGATTAGGCACCAACTTGCCAAGTGTTCACCAAGTTCAAAAATTGACGATAAAAGTAAATCCACCCATCTTCACGCGGTTGCACGGGTACTAAAAGGGGAAAAAAACTCATTAGGAGGAGAAATATATTTGATTTCATAATGATATGAAATATATCAAATAATGATAAACAATAGTCAAAAACCGGCGGTGTTGCTTTGGTTGAAGTCTGCATTACTTCTCAACTGGGGGCTGATCCAAACCAAAAATAATTAACAAAGTATTCATGAGACATGTCTCAGTTCTTAAGGAACTATCAAATTCAAAACTGAGAACCTATTCAATAAAGTTTTCCACTGAGAACCAAATAATTTGCCAGCAAATGGCTAATAAGGTTTTCAAGGCTATTCTATACGATTCAGGGACAAAATTTTAAACCACTAGATCAAACCACTCAAATATATTAACATCAGATCAATTGGGTGTTTTGAAAGGTTTAGCGGTATCAAGATTCTCCGTCGAGGTTTTGCGGTACCAAAATTCCACCTCAGGTTTCGGGGTACCGAGAAAGACATCGAACAAAGCTAGCTAAACATAGAACAACAACAAAGCAAATACAACACCATGCAATACAAAGTCTAGCAGCCAATCAAACTAATACAAACCACTCAAATATATCAACATTAGAATAAATATCATTATTCCATTAAATGTGGCCTAATGGGACCGATAATCCTATCGATAAGGTTTTTCAATACCGATATTCCCGTTCCAGGTTTCCCAATTCTGATATTCCCGTTCGAGGTTCCTCGATTCCAACGTCATGTTTCCAATAGCGATATGTTTGATCCAATTATGAGAGATTTCATATCAAATATATCAAGTAATGATGTATTGATGTATTTGATCCAATGTTGATACCTTTGTGACAAGATAGATATATTTGATGCAATAATGATAGTTCCTCTTTGAGGTTTCTATATCCAATAATGATATGAATATCAAGTAATGATGTATTGATGTATTTGATCCAATGTTGATACCTTTGTGACAAGATAGATATATTTGATGCAATAATGATAGCTCCTCCGTGAGGTTTCTATATCCAATAATGATATAAAAGTTGATAATATCTGAAATCAAATAAAAATATATTGATATATTTGATGCAATATTGATAAATATTTATTTGACAACTGAGAATCCCAAGTTAAAAAAACAAAGGCTAGCTAAACCATATGGGACAAATTAATCGACAACTATTCTGCACCAATATGAGGCATGTCTCAGTCCTTCTGGATATACAATAAGGTTTTCTTTTGTTAGATCATTTCCCTTTGCAGCAATTCTAAACCTATACAATAAGGTTTTCCACTGAGAACCAAATAATTTGCCAGCAAATGGCTAATTATTGATAGAATGAGAGGTCAAAATATAAGGTACATATATTAGTCATGCAGATACAATTTCATAAGGGTAGTGAATTGGAACCAACATTTTTACGTTTATTTTGCAGCCTAGTACTGCGTCGTGGAATAATCCCTTCAGGCATCTGTTTCCTTGCCCGTTTATGCAATCTCGCCACCTGTTGTGGTTCCCTTTCCTCCTCATTGCGTTCTCCATCTATTATCTCGGATTCTCTTTCCTCCTCATTCTCAGGTTGGTTCGGGCTTTCCTCCATTCTCGGGCTTTCCACCTCATTCTCAGGCTTTCCTCGTCATTCTCAGGTCCATCATCACCATATCTAAGCATCCCAATTATGGTTTCATGTCGATTTGCCCAAAGTTCTATAGGTACTTCCTCGTTCCAGTCCGTATGTTATTGTGGACCCTTGCGCTGTCTAATTTTTTATTTTAGAACTTAAAATGCAGAGGGCAGTTGTGGCGTCGAAGTACAAGCTGGAACTCCATCAAATTGTTGGAAGCAACAATCTGGCCGATAATGGGCATAAATGCTCCCGTGGAAAATAGCAGTTACGGACAATGTGAGAGGAAGCTGATTCTTCAGGAAGGACAAATCTGATTGGAACTCCACATTGGAAATTCGAGAAAACTACAAATACAGAAAATGCCACATTAATAATAAGCTTGCTGGTAACCTTATTATAGACCTAGTGTTATTTCGACGTGCAAAATGCCAAATTAATAATTAGCTTACTGGTAAACTTATAATAAGGTTACCAGCAAGCTTATTATTAATGTGGCATTTTCTGTATTTGTAGTTTTCTCGAATTTCCAATGTGGAGTTCCAATCAGATTTGTCCTTCCTGAAGAATCAGCTTCCTCTCACGTTGTCCGTAACTGCTGTTTTCCACGGGAGCATTTATGCCCATTATCGGACAGATTGTTGCTTCCAACAATTTGATGGAGTTCCGGCTTGTACTTCGACGCCACAACTGCCCTCTGCATTTAAAGTTCTAAAAAGAAAAATTAGACAGCGCAAGGGTCCACAATATCATACAGACTGGAACGAGGAAGTACGTATAGAACTTTAGGCAAATCGACATGAAACCATAATTGGGATGCTTAGATATGGTGATGATGGACCTGAGAATGACGAGGAAAGCCCGAGAATGAGGTGGAAAGCCCGAGAATGGAGGAAAGCCCGAACCAACCTGAGAATAAGGAGGAAAGAGAATCCGAGATAATAGAGGGAGAACGCAATGAAAAGGAAAGGGAACCACAACAGGTGGCGAGATTGCATAAACGGGCAAGGAAACAAATGCATGAAGGGATTATTCCACGACGCAGTACTAGGCTGCAAAATAAACGTAAAAATGTTGGTTCCAATTCGCTACCCTTATGAAATTGTATCTGCATGACTAATATATGTACCTTCTATTCTGACCTCTCATTCTATCAATAATTAGCCATTTGCTGGCAAATTATTTGGTTCTCAGTGGAAAACCTTATTGTATAGGTTTAGAATTGCTGCAAAAGGAAATGATCTAACAAAAGAAAACCTTATTGTATATCCAGAAGGACTGAGACATGCCTCATATTGGTGCAGAATAGTTGTCGATTAATTTGTCCCATATGGTTTATCTAGCCTTTATTTTTTTAACTTGGGATTCTCAGTTGTCAAATAAATATTTATCAATATTGCATCAAATATATCAATATATTTTTATTTGATTTCAGATATTATCAACTATCATATCATTATTGGATATAGAAACCTCACGGAGGAGCTATCATTATTGCATCAAATATATCTATCTAGTCACGAAGGTATTAACATTGGAAAAAATATATCAATACATCATTACTTGATATTCATATCATTATTGGATATAGAAACCTCAAAGAGGAGCTATCATTATTGCATCAAATATATCTATCTTGTCACAAAGGTATCAACATTGGATCAAATACATCAATACATCATTACTTGATATATTTGATATGAAATCTCTAATAATTGGATCAAACATATCGCTATTGGAAACATGACGTTGGAATCGAGGAACCTGGAACGGGAATATTAGAATTGGGAAACTTGGAACGGAAATATCGGTATTGAGAAACCTTATCGATAGAATTATCGGTCCCATTAGGCCACATTTAATGGAATAATGATATTTGTTCTAATGTTGATATATTTGAGTGGTTTGTATTAGTTTGATTGGCTGCTAGACTTTGTATTGCATGGTGTTGTATTTGCTTTGTTGCTGTTCTATGTTTAGCTAGCTTTGTTCGATGTCTTTCTCGGTACCCCGAAACCTGAGGTGGAATTTCGGTACCGCAAAACCTCTACGGAGAATCTTGATACCGCTAAACCTTGCAAAACACCCAATTGATCTGATGTTGATATATTTGAGTGGTTTGATCAAGTGGTTTAAAATTTTGTCCCTGAATCATATAGAATAGCCTTGAAAACCTTATTAGCCATTTGCTGGCAAATTATTTGGTTCTCAGTGGAAAACCTTATTGAATAGGTTCTCACTTTTGAATTTGATAGTTCTTTAAGAACTGAGACATGTCTCATGAATACTTTGTTAATTATTTTTGGTTTGGATCAACCCCCAGTTGAGGAGTAATGCAGACTTCAACCAATGCAACACCGCCGGTTTTTGACTATTGTTTATCATTATTTGATATATTTCATATCATTATGAAATCAAATATATTTCTCCTCCTAATGAGTTTTTTTCCCCTTTTAGTACCCGTGCAACCGCGTGAAGATGGGTGGATTTACTTTTATCGTCAATTTTTGAACTTGGTGAACACTTGGCAAGTTGGTGCCTAATCATTTTCTTCGAGTAGGTAGTTGGTATGTAAGTCTTTGCAGGGTGAACGTGCTACCACACCAGCCTTGGTAGTTTAGGTCTAAAAGTTGGGGTGAGTGTGGCATTCAGGAGCCCTAAGCATGGGTGCAACTATGTGTTGCGGTTGTAAGACCAATAAAGTCTCGACGATGGTCCTGTGTGACTAGTTGTGGTTCCTATACGGGGTCGAAGGAGGGAACCTTGAGAGCTCTACCGATGATGAAAGGAGTAAGATGGTGCAAAATCCTCAAACTTGGTCGAGGTATAGGGTGGTTGACATTCCACCCCTCTAGTATTTTTGTTCTCCGAGTGGTCGCTGAATTCGAACGGGAAAAAACAAGGTTGGCTGTAAACACTGTTATTCAAGATGAGAAGGGATTTCGTAGCCGTTTTTTATGCCTCCATCATTGAAAAATGGTACGTGCATATACAAATGGGTTTTGTGCAGTGCTGAAGCTAGACTCAAATAATAGTTTTCTTGCATATTGTAATGTGCAGGGTAAAGCATATACAGTGTTTGTCGGCCGGCAACCTGGAGTTTATGATACATGGGAAGAAGCCAGTAATCAGGTCAACGGTTATCAGAATCAGACGCAAAGAAGTTTGCCTCCCGCGTATTTTCAAGGTAGAACGATTTGCAGTCATGATTCAATTGTTGGCTTGACCCTAAACTATTGTTTGATTTAGTAGAGGGTTCAATATTGATAAATATTTATTTGATAACTGAGAATCCCGAGTTATTAAAACAAAGGCAAGCTAAACCATCTGGGACATGTCTCATTACTTGATATATTTGATATGAAATCTCTCATAATTGGATCAAACATATCGCTATTGGAAATGTGACATTGGAATCGAGGAACCTGGACCGGGAATCTCGGAATCGGGAAACCTGGAATGGGAATATCGGTATTGAGAAACCAATCAGGCCGGCTTGCCCTGCATACATAAATGATATATAGATGCACACACACACACAGAGTTGTCGATTAATTTGTGAGTTAGAAAATGAGACGTGTCCCATACGGTTAAGAGAACAAGGAATATGGAGCACTGTATAATTGCATATTTTTTTGTTGAAATTGTTTTTTTTTTTTTTTGGTCTTTGGCGAATAGGGAAGAGAGACTTCTTGAAAAAGTTCAGTTGAAATGGCGGATAGGACAGATAGGAGGACCCGAGATATTCTAAAGGTATGAAATCTTATGAACTATTCAAATTTTATCATGTAGTATATCTCCTAAAGGCATATGTGTCACATTTGTATGTGGGTTTTTCTCCTCCTAACGAGTTTTTGTTTTCCTTTTATTTTTTTGTTTTTTTACTTTTCATTATGCAGAGAATTTGTACTCACCACGTGCACATAAAAACAACACTGAAGTGGAAGCTTGAAGATGATGATCCAAGGCTGCCTCACATAGAGAAGGCCGGATTTGGATGGGTTCGACAACTGACGAGCTTTAACAGCGATCAAGATCTCTTAAAGTTGTTTTATTCCCGTTTCAGGTCGGACACATGTACTTTCTCGCTAGGTGGCAAGAAATACATTATCAGCCTAGAGGATTTTGCATGCTTGACAGGTTTGTCTGTTGATGGACAAGCGATCATTTGGAAGGAGAACAAGGACATCTATACTTTGTGTGAAAATGTCCTTGGCCGGAAGTTAACTCCTGAAGGTTGTGAATCGTCAGCAATCAAATTTAAGTGGTTGCGTGATACATTTGAAGAATTGGAAGATGGAGCAACCGAGGACGATGTTAAGTTTTCTGCTAAGGCATATATATTGTACCTTCTTGGTAATTATTTTTGTCCCGTATACAATTTAAAACTTTTGACCTTGTGATTGGACAGGTAAATCTAAGCATTTATAGTTATATTTCTTGTAGGTACTTTTGTACTTCTCAACAATTCAGGATCGAATGTGCCTGGAATTTATCTCACTCTCCTGGAAGATTTTGAGGGCATCAGAAGACTTTCATGGGGTCATCTATGCTTGCTTTATTGGTTGAAAATTTGAAGAAGGATCCTTCTAATAAAAGTGATATTGTAAATCTTGGAGGGAATGCAGCACTGCTCAAGGTAAATATTATTTAAAAGTTTTTATAGTTACGTAAAAACACAATGAAACGAGATGAAAAATAAAATGGTTCATCTGTCTTGAAAAAACAATTACTGATACTATTCAAAGTCCGGAGCAAGCTTGGAGGCAATCTCTGGACTTGAAAGTGGTTTAGTTAAACAAACTTATAGAAAATCTGATTATGATTTCTTAGTGGGGTTTTTACAAGGACCTTCCCTTTTTCAGTTTTGGGTCTATTTGCGGTTCCCGGCTTTTAGGCCAAACGAAATTTCGATGGAGAACATATCAGTCCCCTTGATGGTAAAATGGAACAAGGAAATCTCCAAACAATCAAAGAATGCTTACCGAAAGGCTCCATTGGATCAGTGGGAAACCATAGCAAATTCTCCAACCATTGAGGTATGCATCTCTGACGTTGATAAACCAAACCAAATCGAGCCTTGTGTCCCAATCAATTGGGGTCAGCTACATGAATCCTGTTTTTCCTTAAAGCTCTGTCTAGGGCTACCTCTCTTCATTTAGATTTAGTAAGACCAAATCCTTTCTTATTACAGCATCCAAAGTCAATTTGGGTCTTCCTCTTCCCCTAACACGACTATGCACTACTATCATGTCTGACTATCCACGACTATCCCTTAGCTTTTGTTATTTTTTACTCAAGTTATTATTAATGTGCATTTTTTCTGTATTTGTACTATTCTCCAATTACCAGTGTGCAGATCCCACCTGATTTGTCCTTTCTAGAGAAACATCTTAAACTCAAGAAGTCCCTAACCAATATTTTCCATGGGAGCATTTTTGCCAATTATCGGCCAGACTGTTGCCCCCAACAATTTGATGGAGTTCCGTCTTGTGATTTGACGCCACAACTGCCCTTTTTATTTAAAGTTTCAAAAAAAATGTACATCGCAAGGGTCCACAGCATGATATTGACTGGAACGAGGTACTACCCATAGAAATCTGGGATGCTCGATGGGAACACATAATTGGGGAGCTTGATTTAGAAGATACGGCACTTGACGGACTGAATGTGCATGAGGAAAGGGAACAGTTTAGAGAGGAGCTTGATTTTGAAGATACGGCACCTGACGGATTGGATGTGCATGGGGAAAGGGAACAGTTTAGAGAGGTGGAATTGCTTATTCAAGATCATGCGACCGTGGAGGACGAGGAACAGTCGAGAGTGAGAAAGCAGAGGAGTGAGAAAGCGGGGAATGGAACCAGCGAGAGTAGGTGTACGGGATCCTTATAATCTGAGGTCGAAAAAAGGGAGAAATGAGAAATGAGACATGTCTCATAATCATACCTGCAGCCATGTGGTTCATTTCTGAATCCTCTCTTTTGTACCTGGCACCCTACCCATGGGTGCCACTTTAGTGTATATTAATGAAGCGTAGTTTAGTTAATCGACTTGCGTTGAATCGTTTACACAATCCCACGCAGATGGAAAATCCTGTTTCAAATACTTCCCATTGATGATTTAGGACATGCCTCACTTGCCTTTGTTTTCATGACTTGTGACATTTCTCAGTTGCTTTCAGTTTTGAAATTGAGCGATCCAGAAGAAGTGACATTGCCTGATGCCTCATATGATGTATAACAGTTGTCCATTAATTTGTGAGTTAGAAAATGAGACATGTCCCATATGGTTTTTTGCCTTTGTTTTTATTACTTGAGACATGTCTCAGTTCTCAAATATGAAAACAAGATTGGATGAAATTGACCGAGAAGAGGATGGCTTTGTTGACTAAGAAAGAGCAAACCAATCAAGTCCAAACTGGTCAATAAATTCAAAAACCCATTATTTGAATGTGCCTAATCGAGATCAGTTGGTTTGATGTTTGGCCCTCGCCAATTTATATTACGTAAAGGTTCTGTTTTACAGCTTTGCCTCCTTTGTCATCAACACTACTGCTTGGAGATGAAAATTGTTGGTTCAAAAGAAAGAGAGGTGATTTTGTCATAACTTTAAGTATCAACAGTCACATAAAATACCTTTTTATTAATATAATTTTTTGATTCCAGACCAAAGATTTATATAAATTTATGCAATTAAATTAATAAAATTCACTAGGTTAGAGCTCGTGAATTTCCCTAGGTTAGAGCTCTTGATATTCACTTACCTCTCTGGCCTCTCCTTTTCTCGGAATCTCTCTGTGCTCTCCTTCTCTTCGATTCTACAACCCACAGAATCCCACGATTTCTAGGTCAGAAACGGAGCTAACTTTTCCCCTCTCATCTCCTTCTTACCACAACTCGTCCCTCTCTCTCCCTCACTCTGATGCTCAAAACGAATCTCACGCCTGTGACCTATACCTATGAACCATCTTCTCAAATCCCTTCAACACCAGTGCTTATTTAAAAGAGAGATCACCCAGCCCAAGAAATGCTCGATTGCTAAACGAAAACCCACTCGAGGAGGTGCTGTGACGGTGAAATCGGAGGGGATTACGTCTAAATATTATTATTAGAATATTAGGAGTCAACCTCCAGATAAAGGTTCACAACAGATAAAGAGTAGTCATATACATATAATTAACAAGCAAAGAAGCAATTGTATCATCCTTTCTAATATATCCGTCTTAGCAATCCAATGAAAAACTTATTAAAAATGAAATTCTTTTTGAATTTTCAAAAACAGGAGTACACCGTTTGAACTTTGAAGGGTATGTGTCTCACGCCTATTGGCTTCCTTGACTCTCCGCACAATAGGTTTTAAGGGCGACCCTAATTTCAAAGCAGTGCAGCTCTCTCTATTAAGAAAGCTAGTACTACAGTTCTCCAAACTCAAGAGCTGAATCCGGAAAGTCTGTTTCTGAAAATCCCATTGGTATATGCTTCTGCATTTTCTCTCTGTCTCTCTCTCTCTCGATCTCTTATTTTTTACTGCGATTTGGGCGATTAAGGTTGGTTCATTTCCCTTCTCCCTTTATTCTAAAATGGAGTATATATTTTTCGTGTTTATCAACTGATTTTTGAACCTTGAAGCTTTTTGTGTATGTTTTGTGTGGATGTTTTATATCACCTACTGTTTTATATCCTGGAGTCATTATCAGAAAAAAAAAATTAAAATCCGAAAATGGGACCACTTCTCTTATCAGATCCGAAAATACGCGGGAGTTTGATCATCTCAATTAGTGCATAGATACGAAAATGGCCCGCGAGATCCCACAGGTATGAAATCTTATGAACTATTCAAATTTTATCTTGTAGTGTATCTCCTAAAGGGAAACAACTGTGACACATACAACGCCCCTCATGTGTATGTGGGTCCACCACTTGTGTGCCACCTCGTGCGAGAGGAATATGTGTCACATTTTCTCCTCCAAACCAGTTTTTTTTTTCCTTTTTACTTTTAATTATGCAGAGGATTTGTACTCATGTTGATGGAGTTCCGTCTTGTGATTTGACGCCACAACTACCCTCTCTATTTAAAGTTTCAGAAAACTATAGTGCTCAATGGGAACACTTAATTGGGGTGCTTGATTTTGAAGATGCGGCCTTACCCAACGAACTGGATGTGCATGAGGAAAGGGAACAATTGAGAGAGGTGGAACAGCAACATCTGACAGAGGAACTGCCGTCGAGAGTTGGAGGACAAGAACAGTCGAGAGTGAGAAAGCGGAGAATGGCACAAGCGAAAGCCACATTTGTGCCTCGTAGGAGTATTAGGCTGCAAACTAAAAGGGGAAATGAGGAATGAGACATGTCTCATGATCTCATTTTCATATACCTGCAGCCGAGAAGTGGTGGAGTAGAATCACCGTTTTGACTCTTTTGTGGTGATTTTCATTTGTGGTGGTGACCTATTGTGGCTGGTACTTTTCTTTTGTACAGAACTACTCCCTCATGTAATTTGCCAAGGGCATTTGGTTCCATAATCTACGTAGTCAATCTTTGATTTTGTGTTTGTAATATAATCTTCATTTGGACTGGTTATGTAAATCCTCCTAGGGCGGGTCGTCATAGTTTTCAAAAGCAAAACACACCACACCTGTTTTGAATGTGGGTGATGGGGCTTTGAAAGTGTGCACCACACTATTTCCGCTTTGTTTCCCATCCTAATGATAGTTATGTGTACACCTCTTGACATACATGTTCTTTTTCCTCTCAAGGGACACTGGATGCTAACCTTGACAAAGAGAACTGTAAGGGGAAAAAATCCGCTTAGTGCTAACTCTAGCTTTTTGGTAAACAGCTTCACATGCCTCCTCGCCGGAACCCTAGCCTTTCGCCGGAACCCTAACTGCAAAACAGACAAGGGTGAGCGCACCTTTGCCTCTCGTGGCAAAGGCCCTCCGATGCCTAAGTTAGTATCACGTACTAGCAGAAAACCCTAATTATCAGTAGGTAAATAACTCGATTGCCGTAGACTGCGTACCTTTCACCTTTAGGTTTACCTTGTATTTATAGATTCACAGATGCTTGTTGCCCAAGTATCCGTGTTGCCCTAGGTTTCCTATCTCATACAGGAAACCCATAATATCTTGGATTCTCGTTCCCTTGTCAGTTCATTACCTTAGTCCTTTTAGGACTCTTTTCCATAACTGACCGAACATCCCATTCCCGTTGGGTATCTCTCCTGGATCCTATATTCTCGGGATCCCATTCCTTTACGGAACCAATTGTAATGGAACCTCCTAGAGTATTCCCTCTGCTCCAGCACTTGATTGGAGTTCTTCCCTTGTTCGGCTATCTCATCGCCGAACAACTACTTGGACCAACGTCCTCTCAGAAGCTCTCCTCCTGTTCGGCCCTTTTGGACCAGAAACAAACTTCTTGGACCAACAACTTCACGTCACTGGTCCTTTATCAATCTCTTGGTCCAGGAACAAACTACTTGGACCAACGTCCTCTTGGACCAACGTCCTCTCAGGACCTCTCCTCCTGTTCGGCCCTCTTGGACCAAGAACAAACTACTTGGACCAACAACTTCACATGTCACTGGTCCTTTATCAATCTCTTGGTCCAATAACTTCTCATGTTTACTGGACCTTGACCCCATACAAACTTCCTGGACCAATGACATTTCATATCGTTGGTCCATATTGCCGACCACCGGCTTGCACGACGACTATCCCCATCATATTAACACCATGGTCCCACGTACCACGTGTTCGGGCCCTGTTTGGCCATGTTCGTTAATAACTCCCTACAATTGCTCCCCAGCTTTACTCGTTATTTATAACCCAAATGAAGAGCAAAGCTCTTAAGGACCGAGTAGATTCGTCCTGTTTCTGCACCTTTATTCGTGGCACATATCTTACTTCCCATATTTAGATGCAAACAGATGTTTTCATGAAACGAGACGCACAAACGGCGTCCGGGGTGACATTTCACGTACGTCACCCTACTAACTTGGGTACTCAGGGAATCTCGTCCCCAATGCAGACCCACATTTCGTTTTGCTAAGTTCACTCATTTTTCAGTAAATCTTTTTGCACTCTTGCTAAGTTTGTTCGTACTTAGCATTGACCCTAGGTCATTCCGTATCTTCGCAGTGTCTTGGTATTCAGTATTTGCTTTGGCCCAAAGTTTTCTCGTACTTCAGCGAATTCCCAGCAATACTCTAGGAGTACTCGTACTCGTCCCAATTCTTGGCCGAACATGGTTGCTTCAGGCATTCGATGCCAAGTCCTAGGTCTCCTTTGCACCCAACCTATCTCGGGCTCAGCTTGTAGCCAAGGCTTTAAGTTTTGTCGATTTTTGGCATTCCTTACTGCCTTGGCCTAAGCATACTCATTCTTAGCCAATCCACTGTCATGTCTAGGTTTATGTCGTACCTAGCTTATCTCAGGCTTTGCTCACATGAGAGCAATGTTCGTTGCTTGGGCCCCAAACATTTTCGTGCTTGGGCCTTTGTCATGATTCAAGCAATGTTCACTGCTCGGGTCCCAAGCCTCTCCGTACTGGGGTCTATTTTTGACATTCTACGTTGGCATAGGTTTATTCATACCTTTTGACCTAAGTGTCTTCGTACTTAGACAACCGTTGCTTTCGGACTAAGTGTATTCATACTCAGTAAGTCTTCAGCAATATTCATTGCTATAACCTAAGTTTTCTCGCACTTAGCAATATTCTGAGTTCAATTATACTCGATTGGATTTCGGCACCCTTCATGGTCTTGGCCGAAGTTTATTCGCACTCAACCGGATTCTGAGTTTGATCGTACTCAACGAATATTTCTGATGAATGCTCTTTGCTCCCCAGCATGGAGGCAAAGTGTCCTCAGCATGTTCTTGCCAGGACCGGACAAGTACAATATTCGTGCTAGAAATAATTTCTTTCAAGCAATTTTATTCATAATTCTACCGAAGCAACTCGTAGCTTAAGAGAAATGTTGAACACTACCTCTTACTAAGTAATCTCATTACTTGACGTTATTTTGACTGATGGCCCTTCGTGGCCAAAGTATACCATGCTCGGATACCGATCGCAGCTGCCCAGTTTTTGCGTGAGCTTATTAAGTATTTCATACCTATTGACCTTATGTATCTCATACATAAGCTTAAGTTTTTCATTCTTAGATACTTCCGTGTCTATACTTGGCAACTCTCAAGCATAGTCGTCATTCACGCGCGACTCAATCTCGTGCTTGTTCATGCACATATAATTAAGTGTTATGAATAAACATTCCTATGTGCATTCGAGCATAAACTTAAGTGTTTCATACTTAGCAAGTTCCTAAGTTTCTTATACTTAGTATTGAGTTTATTCATACACATCTAAGCATTCGTACTTAGTCGGGTTTGTGTGTTTCTTCATACAACTCAATCGTACTCAATCCCTACCGGATCTATCTACAAACCTAGACCCTTCGTGCCTGGCCAATTTCGTGCGTTCATTCATACACACTTTTTGTACTGTGCTTGCTCACCCAAGTGTTTCATACTTGGCAGACTCCTAAGTGTATTCATACTTTAGATAAACCTGCATATTCTCGTATACTCCCCAAGTTCCTTGTACTTGAATTTATGTGCATATTCACGTATGCAACCCAAATGTCTCGTATTTGGGTATATTATGAGTTAGATCATACTCAATCAAATTCTGGCACTATTCACTGTCATGGCCTAAATTTACTCATACTTAGCCAAATTTGGAGTATAATCATACTCCATCGGATTTTGGCATTACTCATTGCCATGGCCTAAGTTTATTCATACTTAGCCAAATTCGGAGTATGTTCACACTCCATTGAATTTTGGCTTTATTCATTGCCATGGCCTAAGTTTATTCATACTTAGCCAAATTCGGAGTATGTTCACACTCCATTGAATTTTGGCATTATTCATTGCCATGGCCTAAGTTTATTCATACTTAGCCAAATTCGGAGTATGTTCGCACTCCATTGAATTTCGGCATTACTCATTGCCATGGCCTAAGTTTATTCATACTTAGCCAAATTCGGAGTATGTTCACACTCCATTGAATTTTGGCTTTATTCATTGCCATGGCCTAAGTTTATTCATACTTATCCAAATTCGGAGTATGTTCACACTCCATTGAATTTTGGCATTATTCATTGCCATGGCCTAAGTTTATTCATACTTAGCCAAATTCGGAGTATGTTCGCACTCCATTGAATTTCGGCATCATTTATTGCCATGGCCTAAGTTTATTCATACTTAGCCAAATTCGGAGTATGTTCACACTCCATTGAATTTTGGCATTATTCATTGCCATGGCCTAAGTTATTCATACTTAGCCAAATTCGGAGTATGTTCGCACTCCATTGAATTTCGGCATCATTTATTGCCATGGCCTAAGTTTATTCATACTTAGCCAAATTCGGAGTATGTTTGCACTTCAACGGATTTTGGCATCATTCATTGCCATGGCCTAAGTTTATTCATACTTAGCCAAATTCGGAGTATGTTCGTACTCTATTGAATTTTGGCATTATTCATTGCCATGGCCTAAGTTTATTCATACTTAGCCAATTTCGGGGTATGTTCGTACTCTAACGGATTTTGGCATCATTCATTGCCATGGCCTAAGTTTATTCATACTTAGCCAAATTCGGAGTATGTTCCCACTCCATTGAATTTTGGCATTATTCATTGCCATGGTCTAAGTTTATTCATACTTAGCCAAATTCGGAGTATGTTCGCACTCTATTGAATTTCGGCATCATTTATTGCCATGGCCTAAGTTTATTCATACTTAGCCAAATTCGGAGTATGTTTGCACTCCAACGGATTTTGGCATCATTCATTGCCATGACCTAAGTTTATTCATACTTAGCCAAATTCGGAGTATGTTCACACTCCGTTGAATTTTGGCATTATTCATTGCCATGGCCTAAGTTTATTCATACTTAGCCAAATTCGGAGTATGTTCGCACTCCATTGAATTTCGGCATCATTTATTGCCATGGCCTAAGTTTATTCATACTTAGCCAAATTCGGAGTATGTTTGCACTCCAACGGATTTTGGCATCATTCATTGCCATGGCCTAAGTTTATTCATACTTTAGCCAAATTCGGAGTATGTTCGTACTCTATTGAATTTTGGCATTATTCATTGCCATGGCCTAAGTTTATTCATACTTAGCCAATTTCGGATTATGTTCGTACTCTAACGGATTTTGGCATCATTCATTGCCATGGCCTAAGTTTATTCATACTTAGATGCACACTCTCCCTGCTCCCCAGTATGGAGGCAAATTAAGTGTCTTTGGGTCCATACTTAGCTTATTCGCGCTAGGACCGAACACAAATAAAATTTTCATAATTCTATCACAAAGCCATTCGTAGCTGAATACTTTCTATGGAATTCTGATCATAATTCCCCTATAGCAACTCGTAGCTAATTAATCACAATAAGCAATATTTTCTACGGAATTCTATTCATAATTCCATTATAGCAACTCATAGCTAGTTAATCGAAAATTTTAAATTGCAATAACTAATTCTACTACTTATCTGTATATTTCGTGGCATTGTTACCGCGTTCCCATCCAAGTCTTTGAGGCGATAAGCTTCAATCTCAGCTATCTCTGTAACCTTGTATGGTCTCTCCCAATTCGGACCAAGCTTCCCATTCATGGGATCTCATGCAAAAACTTCCTTAGTTTCTTAGCCTTCAGTACTTTGGGCACTTCGTAGCCCGACCAACAAGCCTTTGTATTCTACCACATTATTCAAAGCACTGAGCATTAGCTGAACAACCAGTTCTAGCATCACAACCATAGGAGAGCATATCATTGCTCTGCATGAGTTGCATATTTTGACTGCTCCTTAGGATTGCCTAGCATATAGTCTGCTCTGTGCAATCGCCTAGCAGTTTCAAGGCTGCTCCTTAAGATCGCCTAGCAGATTCGGACTCCTCTGCGCTCAGGTCTAGACCGCTCCTTAAGATCGCCTAGCGGATTCGGACTGCTTTATGCAATCGCCTAACAGGTTCAGACTGCGCTGCTACCGAGTCAGGCTGCTCCTTAAGATCGCCTAGTAGATTCGGACTACTGCACGGATGCCTAGCGATTACGGCGCTCCGTGTGGACACCTAGCAGATTCGAACTGCTCGGTATGATTGCCTAGCAAGTTCAGATTGCTCTTCGCGATCACCTAGCAGATTCGGACTGCTTTGTGCAATTCGCCTAACAGGTACAGGTTGTTCCTCGCGATCGCCTAGCAAATTCGAACTGCTCTGCGCAATTCGCCTAACAGGTACAGGTTGCTCTTCGCGATCGCCTAGCAAATTCGAATTGCTCTGCGCAATTCGCCTAACAAGTACAGGTTGCTTTTCGCGATCGCCTAACAGATTTAGGCTGCTCTTCTCGAGTGCATAGCAGATTATGACTGCTCTGTGTAGACACCTAGCAGATTCGAACTGCTCCGTATGATTGCCTAGCAAGTTCAGATTGCTCTTCGCGATCACCTAGCAGATTCGGACTGCTTTGTGCAATTCGCCTAACAGGTACAGGTTGTTCCTCGCGATCGCCTAGCAAATTCGAACTGCTCTGCGCAATTCGCCTATGACTGCTCTGTGTGGAACCTAGCAGATTCGAACTGCTCCGTATGATTGCCTAGCAAGTTCGATTGCTCTTCGCGATCACCTAGCAGATTTTGCTTTGTGCAATTCGCCTAACAGGTACAGGTTGCTCTTCGCGATCGCCTAGCAAATTCGAACTGCTCTGCTCAATTCGCCTAACAGATTATGACTGCTCTGTGTGGACACCTAGCAGATTCGAACTGCTCCGTATGATTGCCTAGCAAGTTCAGATTGCTCTTCGCGATCACCTAGCAGATTCGGACTGCTTTGTGCAATTCGCCTAACAGGTACAGGTTGCTCTTCGCGATCACCTAGCAATTTCGAACTGCTCTGCTCAATTCGCCTAACAGGTACAGGTTGCTCTTCGCGATCGCCTAGCAAATTCGAACTGCTCTGCGCAATTCGCCTAACAGGTACAAGTTGCTTTTCGCGATCGCCTAGCAAATTCGAATTGCTCTGCGCAATTCGCCTAACAGGTACAGGTTGCTCTTCGCGACCGCCTAGCAAATTCGAACTGCTCTGCTCAATTCGCCTAACAGGTACAGGTTGCTCTTCGCGATCGCCTAACAGATTTGAATTGCGCTACGTGATCTCCTAGCAGATTCAGACTGCTTTGACCTCCATCTCGGCATCTTGATTTGCTCCCCCAATCCTAGGAGCATATAATACTGAAGGACTTGCTCATGGCCCTACTCAATGCTTTCTCCTTTAGCACCAGGCAAAGAAGGTGTCCTCTCCTTTTCCCTCTTAGATCATCCTCCATTCGTGGAGTCTTTACGCTTCTAGAATTGAACCAGCGAGTGACTCGTACCCGCCAAGCCATTCCTTTACTACACCAGCGGCTTTTTCGGAGCCTGCAGTGGCGTTTTGTCACGACCCCCTCAAGACCATGCGTGTTCTTTAGGTCGTATGGCTCTTCTTCCATCATGGTTTCAATGGGAATTCTATCGTTTCCCACAGACGGCGCCAATTGTAAGGGGAAAAAATCCGCTTAGTGCTAACTCTAGCTTTTTGGTAAACAGCTTCACATGCCTCCTCGCCGGAACCCTAGCCTTTCGCCGGAACCCTAACTGCAAAACAGACAAGGGTGAGCGCACCTTTGCCTCTCGTGGCAAAGGCCCTCCGATGCCTAAGTTAGTATCACGTACTAGCAGAAAAACCCTAACTATCAGTAGGTAAATAACTCGATTGCAGTAGACTGCGTACCTTTCACCTTTAGGTTTACCTTGTATTTATAGATTCACAGATGCTTGTTGCCCAAGTATCCGTGTTGCCCTAGGTTTCCTATCTCATACAGGAAACCCATAATATCTTGGATTCTCGTTCCCTTATCAGTTCATTACCTTAGTCCTTTTAGGAATCTTTTCCATAACTGACCGAACATCCCATTCCCGTTGGGTATCTCTCCTGGATCCTATATTCTCGGGATCCCATTCCTTTACGGAACCAATTGTAATGGAACCTCCTAGAGTATTCCCTCTGCTCCAGCACTTGATTGGAGTTCTTCCCTTGTTCGGCTATCTCATCGCCGAACAACTACTTGGACCAACGTCCTCTCAGGACCAACCTCCTGTTCGGCCCTTTTGGACCAGGAACAAACTACTTGGACCAACGTCCTCTTGGACCAACGTCCTCTCAGGACCTCTCCTCCTGTTCGGCCCTCTTGGACCAGGAACAAACTACTTGGACCAACGTCCTCTTGGACCAACGTGCTCTCAGGACCTCTCCTCCTGTTCGGCCCTCTTGGACCAGGAACAAACTACTTGGACCAACAACTTCACATGTCACTGGTCCTTTATCAATCTCTTGGTCCAATAACTTCTCATGTTTACTGGACCTTGACCCCATACAGACTTCCTGGACCAATGACATTTCATATCGCTGGTCCATATTGCCGACCACCGGCTTGCACGACGACTATCCCCATCATATTTACACCATGGTCCCACGTACCACGTGTTCGGGCCTTGTTTGGCCTTGTTCGGGAACACCTCCCTACAAGAACTTACTTGCTAACAATTTCCAATTTCCATCTTCTTTCAGCCTTTTGCCAAATGGTTGTCGTACGTATGCTTGGACATCTTCACAAGCAGCTAATCCTTCCACATACTTCTGAAGATCACCGCCAGGGCCTGTTGGTGGAACCAACTGGATTAATAAAGGCATACGCTTCGCTCATAAAGGTCTGCCATTTACAATATTTAATCAAATATCCATATATCTTGTCACGAATGTATCAACATTGGATCAAATATATCAATACATCATTACTTGATATATTTGATATGAAATCTATCATAGTTGGATCAAATATATCTCTATTGGGGAACTTGATGTTGGAATCTTGAAGGACCGAGAACGACGACGAGATATCATTAAAGAGCAATGGGAAAGTGGTTTACATTATAGATATGTACATTTTCCAATACACCATAAGTTCCACTGGACACTTCTTGTCCATGACAAAAATGAAGGGACATGGAAGCACTTCAACTCCCTCAGACCGAGGGAAGGAACAGATGGACATGCATTGCAAAGTAGCAACATCAATTGTAAGTATTAGTCTAAAAAATAGTGATAATGCTATACCTTATAATTCAATCTATAGCAATTTTCCAAAATTTCTGACCTAATACTGTAGTACATTTTTTATGACAGAAAAAATCCATATGTGACTACCTCAAAAGCATCATTAATCCAGAGTTGTTTCCGTCCCAAAAACCAAGCGAAAAAGTTGAATCAGTGAAGGATGCTCTACAACAAGGAGTTGAAATGTAAGAATCACTCTTTGTTATTTAATGTATTTAGAAAAAGAAACCTCTCTCATATGATTTACATTGGGTTTTTATGTCCATTAGGTTGCTAGAATCCTCAATTTTTATAAGTTTTTTGTTCCAGTACAGTTGAGACATGTCTCAATTCTTGACAGATAACACTAACCTACAGATAACACTAACTTTGTAAAGATACACTTTGTTTTACAGGATTGGCTGTGGTGGTGTTGTATGCTACAACATGAAACAATATTTCCAGCATGGAAGCATAAATAGCATTGTACCCTCAAATGCTTTAGATAACTTAAGAGTGGAGATGGTAACTTAGTTCCTGAATGGCCCATGGTCAGTTATATCTGAAACACTTGATGCCCAATGTGAACATGTGGAAGAGCAATCTCAAGTGCCCGGTATTCACATGCCTATATAATCTATCCTAATGGTGCAAGATCCTCAAACTTGGTCGAGGTATACGGTGGTTGACAGAATCCATCCTCAATGTTTATCTGAAACACCTTATGTCCATTAGGTTGTTAGAATCCTCAATGTTTATAAGTTCTTTGTTGCAGTACGGTTGAGGCATGTCTCAAACACACACAGAGACAAAAAAATATGCTGAAGCTAAGGGGACCGACAGGTTCCCTACCAATAGGGTACCGATGGGCACGCCATAAGTGAACCCCTCAAAACCCACTTTCAGTTTCTCGCCAAAAGTGGCGCGATCTCATGAGAGAGAAAAGCCAGGAACGACTCTTACCCTTCCTCGGCAGCTCGATCAACTTCTTCTTATCCGGCTTGGTTGAACGATGGTCGGAAAGTTTCTGGGAGAGACAGTCGCCGGAGAGTTTGATTTCTCACATTTATTTGGATGGAGAGTCGCCGGTGAGACCATTCCCTTTCCGTACGACTAGGATTTGAGGATCTATTTAGGGTTTTTTTTTTGAATTTTAGCGGAGGCACTGTTCCAGATAATAAATCGTACAAAAAGTCAATTTTGTCCTTATTTGAAATTTTTTTTTCATTTGTGAGTTTTGCTCCTAGTTTTTTTTATTATTGAAATTGGATTGACTTTTTCAACTTTATCTTGGTCCTCGCTCAAAATATTTGGGCAAAAGTCATGGAGTAATTTTTTACTTTTATGATTCATCTCGATATGTCCATTAGGTTGCTAGAATCCTCAATTTTTATAAGTTTTTTGCCTCATATGGTGTGCAGACTGCAGAATAGTTTCAGTTAGAAAATGAGACATGTCCCAGATGGTTTAGCTTGCCTTTGTTTTTATAACTCGGGATTCTCAGTTCTCAAATATATTTATCAATATTGCATCAAATAAATAAATATATTTTTATTTGATATCGGATGTTGTCAACTGGAGTATTATATCATTATGGATAGTGATAAATGCATTTTATTTCTATCTTGTTGCGAATGTATCAACATTTGATAAAATATATCCATGCATAATCGATATATTTGATATGAAATCTATGATGTTGGAATCGAGGAACCTATTGGACAATGGCTAGCCCAGTGCCCTTCTTCTTATCACATTGTCGAAAAGTTGAAAATTCATCTCAAAAATGTATTTTCAGCCCATTTCAATCTTTCCCGCCTTAGTTCAAATTTGGATGTGGAGTTGAGATCGTTCTTCCAATGCTTAAAAGCTTCTGATCTTGTTTCAGTTGCCAAATTGCGTGGCAATGCAATTTGGGATGGATCAAGATATTCCTACTAATCTCATCCGGTATGAATTTCACTAGTGAAAATGTTTGTTTCTTTGTTCCACCAAGATAGGCACAGAGGGCAATGCCCACTGTGACAGAGATTCGCAAGCATGCTGCCCATACCTTTAACTTCTTCCCACGGGGTATTGGGCATAAGTGGGGGTCCCAAACGCCAGAGAGTGAAATGCTGAAATTAGAAAGCATGTAGCTCGGTCAAGAACATATTTCGAGGATCGAGTGGTTGAACTCAAATTTGATCATGCTTGGACTCAGGGAGGGGCGGACCCCGTTATTGTTTTCGGGCCAACAAGCAATAACCCATTTGCAACCAGCAAATCTTATTTGATAAGCAAAAGGAGGGTTCACTGTCAACTGCAATTTCTCTGCCACTTCCATTGCACAAATGTAGTGCATACCTTATGACCTTCTCCCACAGAGATGACCTTGAAAGGATGCCAACTTGGATCCCTAAGGTAATCCTCCCACAAAGAGCACATTCCCACAAAGATAGCTCGATCAAGTAGCATTGATACAACTTCTCATAATCATTTGCACATCGAATAGCCAATTTAGCAAAATCGCAGCCTCATGTCACCGGAATTGCAGGACTACCTCACCATCGAATATCCAATTCAGCAAAATCGCAGCCCCACGTCACCGGAATTGTAGGACTGCCTCACCTCACCTCGCCTTGCCTCGCCTCAAATGAATTGGCTATTTGATGTGCAAATGATTCTGAGAAGTCGTACCAATGCTACTTAATCGAGCTATCTTTGTGGGAATGTGCTCTTTGTGAGAGGATTACCTTAGGGATCCAAGTTGGCATCCTTTCAAGGTCATCTTTGTGGGAGAAGGTCATAAGGTATGCACTACATCTGTGCAATGGAAGTGGTAGAGAAATTGCAGTTAACAGTGAACCCTCATTTTGCTTATCAAATAAGATTTGCTGGTTGCAAAGGGGTTATTGCTTGTTGGCCCGAAAACAATAACAGGGTCCGCCCCTCCCTGAGTACAAGCATGATCAAATTTGAGTTCAACCACTCGATCCTCGAAATATGTTCTTGACCGAGCTACATGCTTTCTAATTTCAGCATTTCACTCTCTGGCGTTTGGGACCCCCACTTATGCCCAATACCCCATGGGAAGAAGTTAAAGGTATGGGCAGCATGCTTGCAAATCTCTATCACAATGGGCATTGCCCTCCGTGCCTATCTTGGTGGAACAAAGAAACTAACATTTTCACTAGTGAAATTCATACCATATGAGATTAGTAGGAATATCTTGATCCATCCCAAATTGCATTGCCACGCAATTTGGCAACTGAAACAAGCTCAGAAGCTTTTAAGCATTGGAAGAACGATCTCAACTCCACATCCAAATTTGAACTAAGGCGGGAAAGATTGAAATGAGCTGAAAATACACACTAGAACTACGTATGGTCTGATTTCCTAATGGAATACATAGGCAGCCTTTTGGTCCGACCATAATCGTCACTAATATGCAGCAAGCTAATTGGACAATCGCTAGCCCAGTGCCCTTCTTCTCATCACATTGTCGTAAATTCGTATTTTGAGCCCATCTCAATCTTTCCCGCCTGCACAACTCTTCATATTCAATTCCTTTCCACCATTTCCACATTCAAATCCTAGGGTCTTGGGTACACTTGGTGGGGAAGTAAAATTGATCCCTGTTCGTACAGTCTTTTCGGGTAGAAAATGAGGCAACCCTCACCAAAGGTTCACTAACTTTCACCACAAGTTGACAATTAGACCAAAATTCTCTATCCTCCAAAAGAAGTTTAGCAACTTCTTTCCCAACATTACATTTAGCATATTGAGATCCAAGCCATTTGTCACTAGTGAACATTTGTCTAAGCTCTTTCTTAAAATTTAGAAGGCATTGAAGACTTAAAAAGTTTGTAGCGAACCTTGTGATGCCAGGACGACACAAGTCTCTACCATTTGTGAAGTCTTTCCTCATCGTGTTGAGAACCCATGCATGATTGTAAATGTATCGAGTTACCTACAAAAGTAATAATCACAATTGATAAGATTCATATTCATAGCATATCAACTATACAATATGCATAACATCTTAAATGTTACCTTTTTAGCCTTTTGGATGGTAGCATCTATGTGCGGAAAGTGTTAGGCTTTGCAAAATTCTCCAACATCAAGTCCAAGCAATGAGCCGCACAAGGAGACCAATAGAAGGATCCATAATGTGCTTGTAACCTCTTTCCCGCCGCTTTGTAGGCAGCCTCATTATCCGTAACAAACTGGACAACATTACTTGCCCCCACTAGTTCAACAATTTCACAAAAAATACCAAACAGTGTAGCTGCGTCTTTAACAAGCCCCGATGTGTCAATTGACTTCAAAAACATAGTCCTTTTAGGACAATAAACAAGAAAATTTATAATCGGAATTTGATTTTGGCTTGTCCATCCATCAGACATAATTGAACATCAATAATTTGCCCATACATCTCTAAGTTCAAGAAGATACTCTCTAATTTCACGAACATTATTGTTCAAGAGAGGGCATCTCAAGTCATGATATGAAGGACCCTTGAAGCCCGGTCCAACGGCTACCATTGCATCAATTGCCGGTTGATAATACGGAGATAAAGTCGCATTAAATGGAATGTTAGCATCATACCACCATCGAGCAACCGCCATTCTTGCTTCATCAATGGTTTGTTTAGATGACAATGCACTTTTTATAGAAGGTTGGGCACCCGGCGTTGTTCTTGGAGCAAAAAAACTACCAATTGTCTTACTTCGTTTCCTTTTGGTCCCCGATGTATCTCCGGACGTTCCTTTATGTATAAAAACGGTACGTACTGGTCGGTACGGTACGGTATTGATAACATTGCCTCCACTACGTTTGTGTGATAGCATAGCCAATACTATAAACATGTACGACATTTTTCAGTTTATTACGGCAGAACATAGTTCCAAAAACATAGCGATAAATGTAACACATTTTACGTTACCTGAAGTGCCACAACACAGCCTGACACCTGCATGGGCTGCTGATAGTATTTGTTGATTGAAGTCATTAGATGGTTTGCAATGGCACCACACCAATCATACGTCATTGCTTTCACTAGGTCATCCACACGTTCTAAGTACACCCATGGTATGGTCGCGGCATTTGGATGTGGGAAGAACAAGGAGAAGCATACATATAGACATAGCAGTCTTAAAACATCCATGATATCATCAGGCTTTTGTCCAGCCAAATACTTCGTCAACAATTTTTTAACGTCGCGTGGCGTCAACCTAGCGTATTTCAGTTTCCTTCTGGCTACCATCTTCACACTCTTTCTAGTTGCGTACTTCATGCTTGGTGCACATGATCTGAATTTGCCACAATCCAGATTGATGAATGATGAGTCTATCAAATGTTTTCTAGGTGATGTAAGCAGCCATGATATCATTTGTCAATTATTTAGTTCTGGGCCGGGGCTTCTTCAAATTAGGTGGAAGCAATAACTAAGCTGCGTCATTTCCAGCAAGTTCTTGATATGTAAGAAATGTCTGGCAAAGAAAGGAAATGTGGTCCTTTTTACATGTATAAAAGCAATTGTGGTTGCTCTCAATTCTTTTTTAATTTGTTCCAGCCATACCTTGGCACTGAATCATCCACATAAACTAAGAGTATTAAAGAAAGTGTTTTTTTTTTTTCTCGGCAAACAGAACTTTTTATTAAATTCGACGGGGTACATCAATCAAAAACAGTAACTATTACATGAAACTACAGAGCTATAGCCAACCTAGATTGGATAAGAACACCTCACCGACTACCCTCATTGTCAGCCTCACCCTACAATTTCACTTTTCAGATCCCATCCAAATACCCTTTGAAGTCCTCCACCGTGTAAAGCTTGATGTCAAATTTGGCCTTCATCCACATGGCTACCTTGGTTTTAATTAGGACCGCCACCTCCAGAGCCTCAGTTGTTGCCCCGTTAAAGATATACCCATTCCTCGTTAACCAAATTGACCATAACGTTGCAAAAAAACACACTACCCAAATATTTTTCTCCAAGTTTCGGAATCTATTCCCAAACCACCAACTTACTAACTCTGCTAATGAGGCCGGACAAACCCATTGGATGTGCCACCAATTCAGAATTTCAGACCATACCACCCACGAAAATCGACAATATAATAGCAAGTGTTGAGGAGTTTCCACATGAAGGGCACACAAGGGGCATGCAGCCAAGTGAACCTTGGGGATTAGATTCCTAACAAGAAGAATCGACCGAGTTGCAACTCTATTCTGAATGGCCATGCATGAGAAAATTTTCACTTTAGGAGGGCTCAAATTTCTCCACACCGATCCCAGAATAGTATGGCGTGATTGCGACTGCATTTCCCACCTCTGATAGACTGACTTAACAGAAAAAAATTTGTTTGTTGTCCAGTTCCACTGCATCAAGTCCGATTTTGAAGGATCTAATGTCACCCCATTCAATCTTAATTTGCTTTAACTCCTCAAACTGGTGATACTCCCGTACACGCAAAGATCCCCTAAACAACAAATTCCAGTCACCATTACTCCCTCCTCCACAAATATTACTTAGTACCTCATTCTGTTGGGTAGAATGTCTATATAGTCTTGGGAATTCGTCTTTAATCGCAGTATTACCCAGCCACGTATGCTTCCAGAATAGTATATCGCAGCCGGAGTTTACTTGCACCTTGAACCCCTCCTGAATAGAAAACCCAAGGACCGAGTCATTTTCCCCAACTGAACATATGTCCTTCCATACATTAGAAACTGATCCAGAGGGTTGAGTATATGGGAACCAGCTCCTCCGATCCAGATTATATTTCCCACGAACAACCTTTACCCATAAGATTTTTTTCGTTACTAAATCGCCACCACCACTTAGCAAGTAGAGCCAAGTTCTATTGAAGCAATCTCATAATCCCTAAGCCCCCATTTTCCTTCTTCAGGGTAATCCTCTCCCAATGGACCATGTGCATTTTCTTTTTATCTGGTGTATCTCCCCAAAAAAATTGCCTTTGTAACTTCTCCAGCATTTTTGCAACTGCCACTGGCATTTTGAAGAGAGACATGAAATGAATAGGCAGAGTGCTAGAGTTATGGTTGATAAGCGTAAGCCTGCCCCCGGTAGAAAGTGTTATTGACGCCTTTAAAAAGCAGAATGGTTGTCTGATCAATTATGTAACTGATAAGCACCCGAGAATGTAATAAAGGGTGCGCTAGTAGTTAGTTTTAGTTTATTTTATCGCCTTATTAGTTGCTTTTAATTGCTTTTGCTTGTAGAGTTGCTAGTTGTGTTTTGTAGGTAAATCACCAAATAAAGGGGTTTGTAGAGCCAAAGACGACCCGACGCCAAGGCATGGCCCGTTGCAAGGCAATCAAGGCGGGCGCGGCCCGATGGCTTGAGCAAACCAAAGCAAAGCAGCAAGTGGCCCGAGCAATGGCAAGGCATGAGCGAGCAAGGCGTAGCCCGTTGGCCAAAGAAGCAAGGCCAAGATCAAGCCGATGGCTCGGTCAAAGCAGCAGTCAAGGCCAGAAGTTAAGCTCTCGGCACCGATGGGAAATAATGGAGACATCGGTACCGAGAACTTATCAGCATTTTAAGCCCTTTGCCATCGGTACCGAGGGCTTATGGGGGGCATCTTTGGATCTTTTGAGGAATATTCCGTCCGCGTCCTTGAGCCTATAAATACCTTATGATGTCATTTTGTACAAACACGTAGAAAAGTAGATTTGAACGCATTTTTAGATCTAGACTTAGATTTCAAATTGTTCTTCGTGTTCTTGAGTGTTCTTCATTTTCAGCTCTTACTTTTTTATTTTCTGCTCTTCTTAGTTAACTTTTGATACTCTCGCCTTTATTAAAGTTGTTTATTTTCTCCCGATCTATCTTCCCATCTAATTTTCTCTTAGGCTTGTGTTTACACTTATGCTAAGTAGATTTTTGCTTGCTCTTATCTCCATAGATATGTGTGAGTAGTTTCATAAGGTTGGGTCATGGGGTGATTAGCACCCCATGGCTTGAGTAAAAATTGCATTGTTCACCAAAAAGTTTGCAACTTTGTTTTGGAAATTGATGTGGAGCTTGGATTTGTTTGTCAAATTACCGAGGTGTTAACCTCTTTGATCATGTGTAGGTAAGAGTTTCGCCTACTTACCACACATGATGCTTGGAGCTCGGTCGCTCGAGGTGTTTGCTAAATAAATTCTATAGCTAGCTTGATTTTCGAACCATCTTATCTTCCGGGTTAAACCGTGTATTAGGGTGGAAAATGTGATTTTGCTTGAGTACGTCGTGGGTGTTAGTGATTCCTAGACCTAACCTTCTTTTAATCTAGTTTATTCTAGTTTAATTTAGCCTTTTTACTTTCCACCGCATACGAAAAACCAAGTTGGCTGACTAAAAGCCGAAAGCCCGTACTTGCATCTACAATCCATCAAGCTGTATTAGTTATCTCTGTGGGTACGATCCCGGACTTCCGGATTTATTATGCTTCAATTGGACGCTTATACCCTACGCTTGGGGTGATCTCTTATGTGATATATCGAGAACGAAGCAGTAACTTTACCACAACTCAAATAGATTGCTGGAACGTAGGTAACCATGAATCCTAGCTTGTATAGATCTGCCATGGAAGGTACGTAATGTTGTTGAACTCAGGCAACACAAAGACGTACTAGGACCAGGATTTCCACTCGGGAGGGGCTTAACAAAGAGGGAATTTTTTTTTTTTTTACAATGAACTTTTGAATATAGATTAAGTTTATCAAAAATAGAGTTCAAAATTTAATCAAGTATGCTTAAAAAAAGTTCTAACTATTAAAATCACAAAACAAGGTGTTTTCTGTTTTGCTTTAAAAAGGAAAATTTTAAAGTGACTATGAGAGTGTTAATAATATTTCACTTCACATGAAGCAAATTGAGTGACAGTCAAGTGATAAACACACCATACTCCTTACAATAAGTGAGGGTTCTAACCCCACCAACTTCATCCCCTTTCTCCCAAATTAGTACTTGTAGAATAGGATTTGTTTTGTTAAAAAAAAAAAACTTCACATGTGAAACTACTCCTATTAGCAAGTGGAGTGCAGTTGGTGCCTCCCTTATACTCTCATGCATATGGACAGGATTCGATTCCCGTAAGCACCCATCCCCCTCCCCAAATCCCTTAGGATAGAGTAGATTAGGTTTAACGAATGATTAAAAAAAAAAAACTACTCCTATTAAAAAAAAAAATCAATCTTGGGGATCCATCTCTATCCATTTCTTGTGATTGCCTATAAAAACCCATCCAAGGCCTATCAACTGATCTTGGAGCACTGCATACACAAGGATTTGAGAGCAACTTATCATGATCAAAATTGGTCCAGTTGGGAGAACTAGCGGCCGTGGGATCTGGGCTTGGAATGATGGGGGCAAGGAGAAAATTGTCCAGATCTTCATCGCACATGGAAACTTGGTTTTATCAGATTTAATTACATGGTACTACTGCTTCTTCTGAAACTTTCAAGTTTGATGTGGTATAAGTTTACTACTCATTTTAGACTGCAATTAATAGGCCTACCCAAAGAGTTAGTTTATTTTTCTTGGTGCGATACGCTCACTAACCGTTCAGGGACTCATCCCATGATCTCCTGACGGGAGGCCCATTTGAAATGTGAAAGCCAAGTGGTGCCCCAAGATTCCTTTTTACCCTACATTGTGGTGGGGTTCATACACTTTGTCTTGAATCCGACACAATATTTGGTGGAAAAAGGATATGGGACATCCCGTGGTGGCTCCCCAAAGCACTGGATAATTTATCTAGAGGAGAACTATTTGTTTACTTAATACCCCATGCAAGGGATTATCCAAAACAACCTGGGAAATGGTAATCTAGACCTTCGGATAATTTTTCTCTTCATTTTATGGTCAAAAATAATTTTTAACTCCTTATTCCAACTAAATCAAACATATTATGACTAATCCCGTACTACATACAATCTCATCTATTATTTCAGGGACACACATGTCTCCTTTTGTCCATCATTGATCTCCCTTCTACTAAGGGATCCCTCATTTTGTTATATATATATATAAATAGGAGTTGGTTTCCCTCACACAAAAGTTGATACAAGTTCTGACACAAGTGTTTTGTGAGACCAGGAGTCCTTCGCAAATGATCGGAGCTGTTCAATTTGTTTAAAATGTATTTTTAAGGATTTCTGTAAAAAAATCAACTCATTTGGATATCGGTAAGTGATTCCTGTCAAACTGATCAAATGAACCGTTTAAGCTAGCATTTACCGATGTTGGAACAACTTCATTTTTTCCGGGGAACTCCGATTAGTTTTGTGTCAAAATTTGTCAATTTTTGCTCTCGACTGAGATTAGAAGTCCGCACGCAAATAGCGTGCGGGACCCCTCACTACAAGTTTTCTATATATATATATACACAATTCGGATCCCCTGAGGGATCTCGGATGAGACTGTAGTGCGGGATGAAGATGACAGCCGTTGGATTTAATCCAACGGCCAGGAAAAGAGAAGCCAAAAAACTCGCTAGAAATTACACTTTTCCAGATTTTATTCTTTGACAGAGAGAGATACCTCGTCGTTCGTCTTCGTTCTTCTTCGATCTTCTCCTCCTCTTTGTTCGTCTTCGTTCATTCGTTCGTCCTTCTCTTCTCTGGTTAGCCCTCTCTCTCTCTCTCTCTCTCTCTCTCTCTCTCTCTCTCTCTCTCTCTCTCTCTCTCTCTCTCTCTCTCTCTCTCTCCGAAGTGAAGCCGTGAAATGAAAAGAGAAGGGGGAAAATGTGAGTGTGAGGGGGAAAAGTGTAATTTCCAGCGAGTTTTTTGGCTTCTCTTTTCCTGGCCGTTGGATTAAATCCAACGGTTGTCATCTTCATCCCACACCACAGTCTCATCCGGGATCCCTCAAGGGATCCGGATTGTGTGTATATATAATATATACACACACACACATTTTTCATCCCCAAATAATCCGTAACCAAACGCACCGTAAGTCTTAGATCTCTTGGGGTTCCAAAGAGTTGTTTATCTTATGTCATTTTGTCTTCTCTAAAAAGAATTAATGTTCCAATTAGTTGGCCTGTTTTGATTCATTTTCCTGTTTAATATCAGTACTGTTTCTACAAAGCAGGTTAAGCTTGATTAGCCATCAGAGTTTATTACCGGTATAAGTGGTTGCCATGGCCATTTCAACACCAATAGCGGTAAGCAAATTTTGTCACTAACATTTACCACCAACAACAGGACATACGGACCATTCGGGGGCCCTGGTATTGGTAGTCAATTTGACTCTGCTTTCCGATATCAACTGGGACTAGACCGTCCGTTTGGGGGATTTCATGGATATTCAGGCCATTACCTTGAAGCTATTGGGCTTTATGTGAAGCCATTGACAACTCTAAGCAATGATCAGGAGAAAGTGAAAAACGAAAAAGTCTAGAATCCGGACCAACTTTGTGGTTTTATTGCAGCAGCAGGATGATCGATTGTATTAGCAGTTTCTACTTTTATGCACTATTTGCTAGACACCTATGAAGTTCAAGCACAATGTAATATCGTCGCAATGAATTGGATAGTGTCATACTAATGAGGTAAAGCTTGATGCAGATAATATTTTGCCTTTCAAATTGTTGCTTTTGTTGAAATGATTAGCCTTGCAACAACCTCTTTTAATGCGCAAACCTATCTACATGCTTCAAGATTAGGTAAGAAGGTGAAGGCTCGGGACTCGGAGAATTTCACCTCGATTGCTCTGCTATTTCTTGCATCAATTATCTTTGTGGTCCTTAAAGAGACTGAATAGTGAATAGCCCCGGTAATGACGAGAGATTTTTCGTCTCACCACAAATTTTATTGTCGTTCTGCTACAAGACCCCTATAGGGGTAGTTCCAAAATTTCAAATTTGAGAAATATTGCCATTGCAAGTTTATGCTTTGTGATCGCTTGTTCCTTGGTATGCGTAAGTGCCCTCTGGCACGAGAAGTTTTTCGTGCAACTAAACTGACATCTCATATCATGTCGGCTCCAAAAATATGTGAGCCATTCTTTAGGTCTATCATGTGGAAACTTTATGTCTATCTCAAAACCAATTGTGGCTATGAGGACAGAGAGGTCCCAAATTTTCTCAACCAAGTCATGAATTGGCATATACACAGTAAATGGGATCATGAATCAAGAATTAACCTTGCACGCCACAGAGACAAACAGATGGTCAGGCAGTAAATGGTTTCATTATCAATCTATCTAGAATTGGTCATTGGATCATAAACTGCAAAAAAAACCAAGGCTTGATACATTATCTTTCCCATCTTAACCTTCTTTTTCTTTTTTCGGCTACACAAATTATCATTTCCAAGAACTTCTAGGAGTCCAGAAGTCACTCTATTTCATCAGTACAAAAATGAGCATAATTCCTCATTGGAAAGGACCCTCTTACGCTTCGTGAAGTAACCACCTAATTGAAGGCACTATTAAAGTAACCATCTAAACTCGAAAAATCAAGGCTTAATTGATCGAGAGGATCTAGAAAAAAGTGTTGATGACTGTCTTATCTACTCAATCTGATCTCATTTGAGCTTGGTACACAGATATACTTAATGATTTCCAAGAGTCTCAGAAGTCGATAAGTTACTTGGGTTGAGAGAACCAATAGTGTTAATTAGTAGTACTCCTTATTGGAAAAGAAATCCGATGCTTCGTAAGTAACCATAATAAGTAATTCTAAGGCAAGGATTTGCATCTCTGTACATTTCATTTTCTGTCTATAAATAACCCTTGAGGCTTCTGAAATTGCATTGAATTGAAAAAATTCAAGTTGCTGTTCTCCGTTTTGTTTTCTCTTTCCCAGTAACTTTTATAAACCAGATTATCATGATTAAAATTTGTCCAGTTGGGAGTCTAGGGACTATTGGAAACAGATGGCCGGGATGATGGGGGCTGGGACGTAATTGCACAGATTTTTGTTTCACATGGAGATTTAATCAACTCTCTCCAGTTCCAATTTGATGAAAATGGAACCTTAGGTTTGTCAGAGATACATGGTGCTGATAGTGGCCCAATGTTCAGTGCGGTGAGTATCCAATTTGTTGTAGACTACTATATAGTAAAACAATAGGCTCTATTTTGAAAAGTTTTTATATCTATTTTTTTTTAACTTTTGTTTCTGATATTTTTTGAAACAGATACCATAAACATGTTTGTGTTATTATTTTTTTTACAAAATACATAATCAATTCCACTAGTTTACAGAAATTCTAGAAATAAAAAAATTGCGTTTTCATTTGTTTTGAAAATACTTTCGGTAGCCCAAAAAATAAATAAACAAAAACTCATTTCTTGTTTTGTTTTTCATAAACGAAAAATAAAAAACGGGCAATTTTACCGAACAGAGCCAAAAGTAGCCATTCAAATAAAAAACAACTGCAGATGTACCAAAGTCTTCATTCCCTGTTCTTTTGTTTTTTTTGGATAAGCCTACAAGGGCGGAGGAGGGGATGACTAGGGGTGTGATAGCCCTACCCTGAGCATGACTCTTAGAAGGGATCAAAGAGTCATAGGGTCCACTGCCCTATCCTGGGCATGACATTAGGGTCTCTCTACCAAAGAGTCAATAGAATCTACCGCCCTACCAAGTGCTAGTGGAACAGAAACAGGCTTTGTAGCAAAGCAAAGTTCTAGGGGCCGTCGATTGCGCCACTCGAACCTTGAAGTTCTTGACCATCCAAACTACTTCGGAGTAAGCCACGATCCACTGGGCTACCGCCCCTGTCCTCTTGTTGCCTTTTCATTTTCGTTTTTATATTATACATTAATTTACCACTTTTTCTGTTTAGCTTTGCTTTTAAAAAAAGAATCTTACCTTACTTAGTGCAGGTTACTCCTGATTATCCATCTAAGTCTCTAACTGGCATAACTGGTTGCTACGGCTGGCGCGGTCTGGTGGATGGCAGTAGGGTGCAATGTGTTGACTCAATCACATTTGAAACCAACAAAATGACACGCGGACCTTTTGGAAGACGTTGCGAAAATGATGAGGTGTTTGATTTTCAAGTGGGAGGCAATGAATTTGGCAGATTTCATGGCATTTCTGGCCCCTACCTTCGTTCTATTGGGATCTATTTAAAGCCGAGGACAAGTGAAAGACGCGTCCTTAATGCTAAGCTGAATATGAAAAAAATGAAGACCTGGTTGAATGCCCCTTCCGTGTTAATTTTATGGCTTAATATTGCAGCAATGGATGATGTCTTGTTTTAGCAGTCTACTTTTATGTACTAGTATTTGGAACTTGGAAGCCACCTACTTAAAGTCAATCAACACAGTTTCCGGGTCTTTATATTTGTTCTTTCATTGCAATTGGTTTCATTGTCTCCACAAAAAGATCCCTTAACTCAATTGGGGTTTATGTGATGGTTTTCATGGCATTGCAGGCATTTACCTTAACTCAACTGGGGTTTATGTGAAGCTGCGGACAAGCTTATTAGATTTTGACAAGGCTAAAGTGCGTAAAGTGCTCCCTGCCATGTAATTTACTGGTTTATTGCAGCAATGATATTTTGGTTTCTAGTTTCGAGCAATTTCTATGTACTTGAGGGGGACACATACTATTTAGAGTCCATGAACAGCGCAAATTTTTTTTTTGTTTATTGCTAGAATTAGACAATGTTGTCCAGTTTTAGATGTCTACTATCATGTACTAACTGGAGGACAAATATGCAGTTTCCCTAAACGTCGTTTTCCGCCGTTGGTTCAATGGGTATGTAAGTAATTCGGAGTTTCCTCCGTTAATGCTAGATTGCTAGTGGAGGCGGTGCAGCTGTTGCCTTTTCTGCTCCTGCTGCTAGCGGCGTTGCTGCTGCAGCTGCCCCAGCCGCAGCTGTGGTTGAGGAGAAGAAGGTTATAAAACATCTCAGTTCTAGTTATTTATTGCCAAGGTTATGAAAGATAGAACTTTTGTTTGCTTGATTGGGAGGTTTGCGTTTTGATGTTTTCGCAGGAAGAACCGAAGGAAGAGAGCGATGATGACATGGGATTCTCTTTGTTCGATTAGGTCGCTTTGTTTGGGTCTTCGGCAACACTGGGGCTCAACTTTATTCTTAAGTGCTTATTTTGAAATTTTGTATTGTTCCCATAGTGTATAATTGCTGTGCGTTTTACTGTTGACCTTTAAGATGGATCTATTTGGTAGAAATTTCATATTAAAACTAAAATTCTGGTTGAAGTTTTCTATGTCAAGCTTGTTAATTGTTTGTGGTTTCTTAGATTTCTTTCGTATTACGCAAATGGCCGCATCTAACTAGTTTAGTCGGCAAGTGCTTGGGCTATATTGGCATGTTTGATTCTCCTACTAGATTATTAGAATGGTTTATGAATGCTGTAAAAACCTTATTTACTGGTATTTCGAAGCAAGCATTACATGCTTGGGGTCGAGTAATCCAGGAATGAAACATTGGAAAGTAGTCAAGAAGGTTATGAGGTATTTCCAATGAATCAAAGACTATATGCTTACTTAAGAAAGTCGGATCATTTGAACGAGGAAACCAATAAGTTTGCAACTATATACGCATCCAAGAAACAAGCAGTGGAGCTACCCCTTCCATTTTGGAAACCTTTCTACCAGTTGTTCTCTCTGTGAAAGAGCAAAATACTTAAAACACTAGAGAAGGCATTTGAATACAAAAATGGTGGGGGGAGGGGAAGTACATAGATCCGTACACATTTGTGGCTAAAGCTGTCATATGACTCCTCAGTCTCTTTTAACTTTTAAGTACCACAAAGAAGTGAGGAAGTGATACAATTGTAAAGCAATAATTCAGAAAAGCAATACTTTAATTAAGTACCACAAAGAACCGTCACTTTTCTTGTGGAAGAAGTGAGGAAGTGATATATACAATTGTAAAGCAATACTTTAGAAAAGGATTCCTCGGGGAAGGCACCTGTAAAGCAAAGGTCAAGCAAAAACGTACTCCACTGAAATGCTGGCTTTTGTTTTGCAAAGCAATGCGTTATGCTTTTTATATATGGAATGATTTTCACACTCCCTATTTAGTTATTTACACTTCTTTTTTTGTCTTTATCCACTTAAATTGACTATTTTGCCTTTAAATCAATACACTTTTTCACACATCCAAGGGCAATATTGTAAACTCATGTAAATAAAAGCAAAAAAAAAAAAAAAAAGAATGTGGATGACTAAAAGGAAAGTGTGAAATTAATTTTCCTACGTATAAAGAATAAAGCAGGCATTCCTCAGGGAATGCACCTGTGAATCAATGGTCAAGCAAAAACATAGTACTCCACTAAACTAAAATGCTGCTTTTTGTTATGCTTTTGCATAAGGTATAGAGCTGAGTTTCCACAAACTAAAAGTGGTAGAGAGATTTAACCCAAAAAAAAAAAAAAAAGTGGTAGAGAGAAAATTTCGTTTTGCCTTTATTCAAACAAAAAAATTGTGTTTGTTAGTTTTGCACCAAATTTTTTATGAATTATTAGTTCGTCTCGACGAGAGGAATCCAAAAGTAAAAAATATGACATTACAAAACATTTTTTGAAAATATCCAAGAAAAAATAAAATAAAAGTCATAATTTTTATTTTTCCCAACTCCTCTTGTTGAGACAAACCAAGAATCCATGAAAGGATGGTGCAAAAGTAACAAACGCGATTTTCTTTTTTTCAATAAAGACAAAAACAAACTATTTTTCTCACCACAACTTTTAGATTAGTAGAAACACCCCCTTAATCATATTAACCATAGTTTATAGATATACCTAATGGAGTTAATGCCACACGTAGAGGTGTCGAATGGGCTGGGCCAGCACAACACATGCATGTCACGTTCATGTTTAGCACCAGCCCGGCACGACATGAACACTAAGGTGGGTCGGGTTAGGCCATCGTTTTGAAGCCCATGTCACGGGCATGGTGAAACATGGGCACGACACGAAGAACGGCACGACATAGCAAGGCACGGGCACAAGTAAAGGGCCCAACACTAACGTAATTTTTTCTTTCGAAAAATTACCGGTAAAAAAATTTATGCCAATTGTATAATTACCGGAGTACATGCTTCTCGGCTTCTCACACGATTTAACTAAAACCACAGCTATCCTTGTCTACTTAAAGGATTGGAAAAATGCATGCCTTGGACTTCAAAACTCAAAAGCAGATGACATTCCTGAATTACTTAATATTTTCTAAACTTAGATACAGATAGTAATTAACTCGAATGAGTAATAAGTCAAAATGCACTATGATTAGTGGAAACATATTGTATTCATAATTGAATAGGAGTCAACCTAATTGAAATATATTCAAACTGCAGTGATACATTTCTTATTTATAATTACCTTCACTGTATTAAAAAGTTTAATTACCAATGGAATGTTTTGTATTTTTTCAATTAAAATGTTTTCATAAGCTCCCATCCCCCTCCCCAAGTTCTTTAGGATAGAGTAGATTAGGATTAATGAATGACAAAAAAAATAAAAAAATTTAATTGCAAATTTTTTTTTGTCTTCAAAAAAAGTCGTGGCAATCTTTTTAGAAGTATATTTTTTAGCTTCACAAAGCCTGATACAAGAATAGGCACATTATGACACGGCACGACACGGATTGTGGTGAGCTTTGGGCCAGGCCATGGATATTTTGAAATAGCATGGCACAATTATTAAGTGGGCCGGCACGACACGAAGCACAATACGCACGGAAAAAAATGGGCTAGGCTGGCATGACATGGCCCATTCGACACCTCTGCACGCTAATGATAGCGTTCGTTATCTTTGAAAAGTGTGAAAATCTATGAATATGTATTGACATCTATGGAATAGATGTATGTTATACTTACTCCCATTGAATGGTACTTGGCAAAATTGTGGTGTTAAAAGGGGGTTTACACACTATAATTATAGGAAAAAGAACACGAGAATATACGTGGTTCACCACAATCCACAATGGGAAGTGCCGTTAGAGAAAAAAGAGAGTGCGAAAATCACTCCCCAACAAAAAAAATGCACTGTTCACTAGCATTTTTGGCTAGTTATTGGTGCACATGCTCTAACTTTGCCACAATCCAGATTGATGAATGATGAGTCTATCAAATGTTTTCTAGGTGATGTAAGCAGCCATGATATCATTTGTCAATTATTTAGTTCTGGGACTTCAAATTAGGTGGAAGCAATAACTAGGCTCTGTCATTTCCAGCAAGTTCTTGATATGTAAGAAATGTCTGGCAAAGAAAGGAAATGTGGTCCTTTTTACATGTAAAAAGTAATTGTGGTTGCTCTCACTTCTTTTTTTAATTTGTTCTACCCATACCTTAGCACTGAATCATCCACATAATGTAAGAGAATTAAAGAAAATGTTATTGGCGCCTTTAAAAAAGCATAATGGTTGTCTGATCAGTTATGTAACTTCACCACAACTCAGATAGATTTTGCTGGAACGTAGGTAATCATGAATCCTAGCTTGTATAGATCTGCCATGGAAGGTACGTAATGTTGTTGAACTTGGGCAACACAAAGACGTACTTGGACCAAGATTTCCACTTAGGAGGGGCTTAATGAAGATGGAATTTTTTTTATTTTGACACAAATGAACTTTTGAATATAGATTAAGTTTATCAAAAATAGAGTTCAAAATTTAATCAATTATGCTTAAAAAAAGTTCTAACTATTAAAATCACAAAACAAGATGTTTTTTGTTTTGTTTTAAAAAGGAAAATTTTAAAGTGACTATGAGAGTGTTAATAATATTCCACTTCACATGCGGCAAATTGAGTGACAGCCAAGTGATAAACACACCATACTCCTTACAATAGGAGAGGGTTAAATCGAACCCACCAACTTCATCCCCTTTCTCCCAAATTAGTACTAGTACGATAGGATTTGTTTTGTTTATATAAAAAAAACTTCACATGTGAAACTCTAAAAATCAAAAATCAAAAATCAAAATCAAACTGTGGGGAATATTCCATGTCCATCCATTTCCTGTGTTTGCCTATAAAAACCCGTCGAAGGCCTACCAACTGATCTTGGAGTACTGCATACACAAGGATTTGAGAGCGCAACTTTATCATGATCAGAATTGGTCCAGCTGGGGTCACTGACGGCCGTGGGATCTGGGCTTGGGATGATGGGGGCAAGGACAAAATTGTCCAGATCTTCATCGCACATGGAGACTGTATTGATTCTCTCCAATACGTATATGCTGATCAAAATGAAAACTTGGTTTTGTCAAATTCACATGGTGGTACTTTCGGAACTTCCAAGTTTGATTTGGTAAGTGTACGTACTACTCATTTAGTCATTTTAGAATGTAATAGGCCTACCCAAAGAGTTGTTTATTCCATGTCAAAAAAAGAAAAAGAGTAGTTTATTTTTCTTGGTGCGATACGCTCACTAACCATTCGGGGACTCATCCCAGATCTCCTGACGGGAGGCCCATTTGAAATGTGAAAGCCAAGTGGTGCCCTAGGATTTCTTTTTACCTCACATTGTGGGGGGATCCATACATTTTGTCTTGAATCCGACACAATATTTGGTGGAAAAAGGATATGGGACATCCCGTGGTGGCTCCCCAAAGACACTGAATAATTTGTCTAGAGGAGAACTATTTGTTTACTTAATTAATACCCCATGTAAGGGATTATCCAAAACAACCTGGGAATGGTAATCTAAACCTTTGGATTATTTTTCTCTTCATTTTATGGTCAAAAATAATTTTTTACTCCTTATTCCATCTAAATCAAACATATTATGACTAATCCTGTACTACGTACAATCTCATCTATTATTTCAGGGACACACATGTCTCCCTTTGTCCATCATTGATCTCCTTTCTACTATGGGATCCCTCATTTTGTTATATATATATATATAGGGTCTGACTCACACAAAAGTTGACACAAGTTTTGACACAAGTGTTTTATGAGACCTGGAGTCCTTCGCAAATGATCGGAGCTGTTCAATTTGTTTAAAACATAATTTTAAGGATTTCTACAAAAAAAAATCAACTCATTTGGATATTGGTAAGTGATTCCTATCAAATTTGACAGGAATCAACTGAATGAATCGATTAAGCATTTACTGATGTTGGAACAAGTTCATTTTTTTATGGGAACTCCGATTAATTTTGTGTCAACTTTTGTTCTTGGCTTAGATTAGAAGTTGATCCACACGCAAATAGCGTGCGGATCCCTCACTAGAAGTTTTTGTGGTCCCCAAATAATCCATAACCAAACGCACTGTAAGTCTAAGATCTATTGGGGTTCCAAAGAGTTGTTTATCTTATGTCATTTTGTCTCTTCTCTAAGAATAATTAATGTTCCAATTAGCTGGCTTGTTTTGATTCATTTTCCTGTTTAATATCAGTACTGTTTCTACAAAGCAGGTTAAGCTTGATTATCCATCAGAGTTTATTACCGGTATAAGTGGTTGCTATGGCAGTATCGGCTCCATTAATACCAATAAGAAAATTTTGTCAATAACATTTACCACCAACAACAGAACATACGGACCATTCGGGGGCCGTGGTGGTGAAAACGACTCTGCTTTCCGATATCAACTGGGACTAGACCGTTCGTTTGGGGGATTTCATGGATATTCAGGCAATTACCTTAGCGCTATTGGGCTCTATGTGAAGCCATTGACAACTCTAAGCAATGATCAGGAGAAAGTGAGCAATGATCAGGAGAAAGTGAAAAATGAAGAAGTCTAGAACCTGGACCAACTTTGTGGTTTTATTACAGCAGCAGGATGATCGGTTGTATTAGCAGTTTCTACTTTTATGCACTATTTGGTAGACACCTAGGAAGTTCAAGCACAATGTACTACCGCCGCAATGGATTGGATAGTGTCATCCTAATGAGCTAAAGCTTGATGCATGCAGATAATATTTTGCCTTTCAAATTGTTGCTTTTGTTGAAATGATTTGTCTCATCTCGTGGGAATAGACCATGAAAGCCTACATAGGCTGAAACTAGCTAGATAAGTTGAAAACCCATAAAACTTCTTACATACAACTGTGTGAAGTTTTAGGGGAAAATATGAAAGACTGGAAATCGATCACGACAGACACCGGAGAGCCTTCTTGTTCTGGTTCCTGGAGACTGAAAAAATTACCCCATCAACTACCTCTTCCAATGTGCAAACCTATCTACATGCTTCAAGATTAGGTAAGAAGGTGATGATGAGAGAATTTTCGTCTCAGCACCAATTTTTTGTCCTGCTGCTACAAGACCCCTATAGGGGTAGTTCCAAAATTACAAATTTGAGAAATATTGCCATTGCAAGTTTATGCTTTGTGAGTAGATTGTTCCTTGGTATGTGTTAGCTAGTGCCTTGTGGCACGAGGAGCTTTTTCATGCAACAAAACCGACATCTCATATCATGTGGGTCCCAAAAACATGTGAGTCTCCGTATATACGATGCGAGAGAGGCTGATACTTCTCCTCGGACTAGCAGTTACACAAAAAAATTCTCATGTGGTAGTGTCCATGGCGGCATATCTAAGCATGCGGCATTGCTTCACTTGTAAAGAGTTTGGTCCTGGTTTATGTTATGCAAACTATTGCAAATGAAAAAAATTAAAATGTTGTGCAAAATAAGATTCTGAATACATACGATTGCGGTGATTGTTTTGTTGGAAGCTAAGAAATATTGCATGCAGATTTAGTATCTAGACTCCCTTTGACCACAATGATCCCAAGTTAGGTAGGAGAAACAATTAGGTCCTTGAAAATCCATTAGAGAATTATTGTCCAGCATTTCCAGATGTTCGCAGATAGACAGACCCCTTTAAAAAAGTACGTCGGCTCAGCCTTTAAACTAATGAAAGCACAGCCCCAATTCGTAATACTATTACTCAAATTAAGCTTTATTAGTCACAATTATTACTAGCCGAAAGATTATGATCTAATGGAGAAATCCAATTAAACATCTGACCAGAATGCCCTTTCAACGTTCTTAAACAAATTTTCTGAACCAAGCCATGAACTGGCATATGCACAGTAAATGGGTTCATGAATCAAGAATTAACCATGCATGCCATAGACTCATATAGATAGTCAAGCAGTAAATGGTTTCATTTTCTGCGTTCTATTAACAACTTTTTTCACTTTTTCTACTTTTATTTTGGTTTTATCCTTGTTCAAATTTTTTTCGTGTTTGTTAGTTTTGTGTCACACTTGTTTACTTTTCCGATTCATCTCGGAAAACTAAAAAAATGAGGTACAAAATTAATAAACGCAAAAATAAATAAATAAGGACAAAACCCAAAAAAGTCCTAAAAGTCTTATTGAAAACTATCTAGAATTGGTCATTGGACCATGTACTGCCTATTAGGCATGTATCATGCCTCCCAAGATATGCTAAAATCAGAATGATTTGGTCAAACCATTGATCGAGGGATACACTTGAATCACTCCATGATTATAGAGATCTGTTGTAATTCTTATTTCCTTACTTAGCTTATTCTGCACATTATCGTGATGTATATATATGTATGTAGCCAGAGAATGATGTAATACATAGATTTTTACCTCTCCATTACCTAAAATCTTCATGGTATCAGAGCAGAATTCTGCCCTAACATTTTTCTTTTGAACTGAGATCAGTTCATACAACTCTTTCTTTCTTTTCTATCGATCATTCTTCCACCTTCTACTATGGAAGACACATCTAATAAAGTTGCCAAGTCCAACAGCAATGATGTGTCTATGAATGTTTATTTCCTACACCCATCAGATAATCCTGGTACTCTTCTAGTGTCATCACCATTAACTGGTGACAACTACACATCATGGAGCCGAGCCATGATCAGAGCCTTGAGTGCCAAAAACAAATCTGGTTTCATAGATGGAACCCGACCTATACCTCCAAAAACTGATCCAACTCATGACCCATGGCGACGGTGTGATGACATGGTTTCATCTTGGATAATGAACGCCCTCTCAAAAGAACTTGCAGGCAGTGCGATCTATGCTGAAACTGCTCGAGAACTCTGGGTGGATTTGCAAGATCGTTTTTCACAAATTAATGGGCCACGCATCTACCAAATTCAGCGTGATATCAGCTCTATTTCTCAAGGTACAGATTCAATCTCCAGTTACTTTACAAGGCTGAAGACATTATGGGATGAATTAAATCTCTATAATCCTCTTCCGAAATGTTCATGTGGAACTGTGAGGATTTTAGAAGATTACCAACAACGAACATACACCATCCAATTTTTGATGGGCCTCGATAACACTTATACCCATGTCCGTGGCCAAATTCTTCTCATGGATCCCATTCCCACCGTCAAGAAGGCCTTCTCACTTATCTTGCAAGAGGAAAGACAACGCTCCATTATTGTTTCACCACCATTATCAGATGCTGCAGCACTTTTTGTTAGAGGAGGAAACTTCATTCCTGATTCTCGATCTCCGAAGTCTCTAAACTCTAAGAAACCTACCTGTACTTATTGTCGTTGGCCTGGGCATGTAAAAGAAAATTGCTATAAGTTGCATGGTTATCCACCGGGCCATCGACTTCACAAGGGCGCATCAAATCCTTCAACACCTGCCATGGCAAATAAAGTTTCTTCTGTTGCTCCGCCGAGTGTTTTTACCTCAAATCCTTCAACATCTGCTATGGCGAATCAAGTTTCTTCCGCTGCTCCGCCGGGTGTTTTTCCTTTCACTCTAGAGCAATGTCAACAACTACTGGCATTGCTTCATAACTCTCAACACATGGCAAATTCTGTAGGTAACATTCCGCCAAATTGCAACCTCTCAGGTATTGTTGGGATTTGTCCCACATCGGTTAATTATCTCCTCCAAAACTAGTATATGAGCCTGGGCGGCCTCTCCACTCTTTGCCAATTGGTTTGGAGTTGGATGCTTTAACATGGTATCAGAGCTAGAGTTTCGGAGGCTTTTCCCCTTTGTCTGTGCCATAGTTGCACTTTATTTCATTGTGATCCGTGTGTCCGGATCCTTTGTTTACCTCTCTACATGCGAGGCGGGGGTCGCACGTGCGGGGGAGTGTTGGGATTTGTCCCACATCGGTTAATTATCTCCTCCAAAACTAGTATATGAGCCTGGGCGGCCTCTCCACTCTTTGCCAATTGGTTTGGAGTTGGATGCTTTAACAGGTATTGCACTCAATGCAAAATCATCTTTCCATTCTACACATTGGGTTATAGATACAGGGGCTACTGATCATATGGTCAGTTCCTCTTCATTTCTTACTCATATCACCAGCTTGGGCTCTTCTAGTGTTAAGCTTCCCAATGGTCACAGTGTCCCAATTTCTCATGTTGGGGATGTCGTGCTTTCTCCTACTTTAACATTGCACAATGTATTGTGCGTCCCCACTTTTCGTTTTAATCTTATTTCTGCAAGTAAATTAACTTGCGATTCCAATTGCTCAATCAGTTTTTTTGCTGACTTCTGTGTTATTCAGGACCTGTCCTCGAAGATGACGATTGGAGCGGGTAGAGTTTGTGATGGTCTTTATCTCTTCACCATACCTAAAACAACCACTAAACCTCTTGTTGCTGCTACAACCACCTATGAGTTATGGCACCGGAGGCTTGGACATCCTGGCCGTGATCGTCTTAGGTTGTTAACTAGTCATATTCCTGATATTTCTGTTCCTATTTCTGAATATTGTGGGATTTGTCCTCTTGCTAAGCAAACACGTATTCCTTTTCCTTTAAGTACTAAGCGTTCTCTTGAACCGTTTAATTTAATTCACTGTGATATTTGGGGGCCTTATCGTGTTGCTTCACTTACCAGAGCTCGTTATTTTTTATCCATTGTTGATGACTACACTAGATGTACTTGGGTCTTTCTCATGCAAACTAAGGCTGAAACTCGGAGTCTACTCTGCAATTTTTATGCTTTTGTTGAAGTTCAATTTCATCAAAAAATTAAAATTGTTCGATCTGACAATGGATTAGAATTCGATATGAAAAATTTTTATGGAGAAAAAGGCATCTTGCATCAGCAAAGTTGTGTTGAAACACCACAACAAAATGGCGTTGTAGAACGTAAAAATCGACATTTACTCAATGTTGCTCGTGCTTTACGCTTTCAAGCCAATTTACCCATTCAGTTCTGGGGAGAGTGTGTATTAACTGCTGCATACCTTATAAATCGTACTCCAACACCTCTTCTTTCAGGGAAAACACCCTATGAAATGCTATTTCATTCTCCACCTTTATTTTCCCATTTAAGAACTTTTGGATGTTTGTGTTATGCTACCAACACAAGTGCTTCTAAATCCAAGTTTGATGCAAGAGCCACTCGCAGTGTTTTTCTTGGCTATCCATATGCTCAAAAGGGTTATAAACTTTATGATTTGGAAACAAAACAACTCTTTGTTTCACGAGATGTGCACTTTCATGAAGATATTTTCCCTTTTGCTGGTTGTACAAGTCCTCTCGTTGAACATGCTGTCATTCCTAACCCCGTCGTTGACAACTCTTTGCTGGATCACATGGATGTCCCGCCACCGGATGCCCCTCCACCATCCCAACCATCACAATCCTTGCCATTGCCATCACAAGCTCCTTCTCCTACATCACCACCCATACGCCGCTCTTCCCGTACATCGCATCCCCCATCATATCTCACAGATTATCACTGCAAGATGGCCATCCATACTCTACCAGCTCCGGTATCATCTTCTTCCAATACATCAGTTGTAAGAACTCCATACCCTCTTTCTCAGTACGTATCTTATGATGCATTTTCTGACTCACACCGTGCCTTTCTAGTGTCGATTTCCTCTATTTTAGAGCCCAAAACTTTTAAACAAGCAGTTCTTGATTCCCATTGGAGGCATGCCATGGCAGAGGAGATTAAAGCACTAGAAGCCAATCATACATGGACACTCACAACCATTCCTGCCCATAAAGAACCGATTGGTTGTAAATGGGTTTATAAAGTCAAATACAAACCTGATGGGAGTCTTGAAAGATATAAAGCTCGATTGGTTGCTAAAGGTTACAATCAAAAGGAAGGACTTGACTATACCGAGACTTTTGCGCCAGTCGCCAAACTTGTTACTGTTCGTTGCCTCATTGCCATTGCAGCGGCTCAGAACTGGCATTTGCATCAACTTGATGTTCATAATGCTTTTCTCCATGGTGATTTAAATGAGGAAGTATATATGCAGCTACCTCCAGGTTTCTCTCGTGAAGGCGAGAAGCATCTTGTTTGTAAGCTCCACAAGTCCTTATACGGCCTCAAACAATCTTCTCGTCAATGGTTTTCTAAACTTTCTTCTGCACTTTTAGCTGCTGGTTTCTCCCAATCCAAGGCAGACTACTCATTGTTCACCAACTCCACGGGTGGCTCCTTTACTTCAATCTTAGTTTATGTTGATGACATTATTATAGCTGGGAATGATCTTGCAAAGATTAAGGATATCAAGCAGTTTCTTCATACCAAATTCCACATTAAAGATCTTGGTCTTCTCAAATATTTTCTTGGTATTGAAGTGGCCCGCTCCAAACAAGGTATAATGTTATGTCAACGCAAATACGCTCTCGAAATTCTTGAGGAATCTGGTCTTCTTGGATCTCGACCTTCTTCATTCCCGATGGACCAACATTTGAAGTTGAATAAATCAGATGGTGAGCCCCTTCTCGATCCCACCCGTTATCGGCGGTTAGTTGGACGCCTAATTTATCTCACCATCACACGTCCAGATTTGGTTTATGCTGTTAATATGCTTAGCCAGTTTCTTGATAAGCCTCGTCAGCCCCATCATGATGCTGCTATGCGAGTCCTTCGCTATCTCAAGCAAGCACCAGGTCAAGGAATTCTCCTCTCCTCTTCGAGTGAACTAAATTTGCATGCCTTTTGTGATTCTGATTGGGCTAGTTGTCCGGATTCACGCAAATCTGTTACTGGCTACTGCATTCTTTTGGGAGCATCCCCTATCTCTTGGAAATCTAAGAAACAATCCACGATTTCGCGTTCATCTGCCGAAGCAGAATACCGTGCCATGGCTAGTACATGTTGTGAGATCACTTGGTTATCCTATCTGCTCAAAGACCTTGGTATTCACTTGAACCAGCCAATAACTCTTTATTGCGACAATTTGGCCGCCCTTCATATTGCAGCTAACCCAGTTTTTCATGAACGTACCAAACACATTGAGCTTGATTGTCACCTTGTTCGTGAGAAACTTCAGTCCGGCCTTATCCGCTCTACCTTCCTCCCCTCAAAGCAACAACTGGCCGATGTTTTCACAAAGCCGCTTGGAGCATCTCAGTTTCATACTTTACTCTTCAAGTTGGGTGTTTGTAACATTCACACACCAACTTGAGGGGGGAGTATTAGGCATGTATCATGCCTCCCAAGATATGCTAAAATCAGAATGATTTGGTCAAACCATTGATCGAGGGATACACTTGAATCACTCCATGATTATAGAGATCTGTTGTAATTCTTATTTCCTTACTTAGCTTATTCTGCACATTATCGTGATGTATATATATGTATGTAGCCAGAGAATGATGTAATACATAGATTTTTACCTCTCCATTACCTAAAATCTTCACTGCCAAAAAACCAAGCTTGATACATTGAATCTAGAGAAAGACTCTTAATTGCATGTAATCGTCTTTCCCCAGCTTAACCTTCTTTTTCTTTTTCCAAGAACTTGTACGACTCCCGAAGTCAACTCTATTTCAGTCCCAAAATGAACATAATTCCTCATTGGAAAAGACCCTCTGATGCTTCCTGAAGGCAATATTAATGCCCCCAAAACCATCTGTATACCTTTCTTTGTTTGCAAATAAATACGGAACAAGGCTAGCTAATCAACTGACCAAAGGGTGGTTGTAAAGCAAGTCATCATGTTCAAAATGGGTACGTTGAATCAAGAATCTGGTGCAAAAACTTGGGATGATAAGGGCAGGACTGGAATTGCACAGATTTTCATTTCACATGGAGACAGGATCCATTCTCTCCAGTTCCAGTTTGTTGAGAATGGAACCTTGGTCTTGTCAGACAAATATGGCCGAGATGGTTGCCCTGGTTCCCCAAAGTTCCATGCAGTGAGTGCACTTGAACTTATTTATTTTTATCTAGCTACTAGAGATCGATAACATGGTTTCGTGGATTTTGTTATATATGTGCCTGCTGTTAGGATGCCTAATCGATTCGATACTTTTTGAAGTAAAATCCATAAGCAGCTCTTAACGTCGTCTATGCCTAAATAAATCTTACAGTGCACATCGGATATGATTTGTATCTTTGGATTCGACGAGTTTACAGGTAAATAGATACGTTATCTACCCGCATGATCTTTTTCTTGTTATTTGAAAATGTTACACATTTTGAAGAGGTGAAATTTTGTATCATCAAAGTTCTTAATCCAATTGTGCAATAAATTTTTATACTTATATTCGGTATGACCACTGTTCTGAGTTGTATTTGTAATTGTTAACTTACCTTACGATTCACGAGTCTGATATGATCCACAAAGCAATAAAAAACGATACACTGTCTCATTTTGACAACCTTGGTTCCAAGTAACTGCCGCCATTTGATTCTTTTTCTTGTTTAAGATTACCATTTTACAACGCAGGTAAAGTTTAATTATCCATCAGAGCTTATTACTGGCATATATAGAAGGCTCCTATGGCAAGCACGGTGGGGGGGATCTGTGAACTCAATCAGCTTCAATACCAATACGGCCACTTACGGACCATTTGGGTACTTTGCACCAGGCGATACTGCATTTGACTTTCAAATTGGACACAACAAATTTTGCGGATTTCATGGCACTTCAGACTTGTATCTGCACTCTATTGGGTTCTACATGGAGCCGATAACGACTCTAAGCAATGTTAACATTCTTACAGGAAAAGGCAAACATCAAAAACGAAAAAGCTTAGCTTTGCTCCCGGAGTACTAAATAACTACCCACTGTTGCAGCAGCTAGCTGATTGTTGTGATGTTGCCTGTCTAGTTTTCGCAGTATATTTTTGGAGTCCAAGGATAGTGTTCTACCCTATATATGTATTCTATGGTTCACAATTTCTAATAGACTGCTACCAAAAATTTGAGTAAAGGATCGAGGCAAAATGTTGTTTTGTATTTTGGTGGTGTCAGGTGAGAGTGATTAAGGCAAAATGTTGTTTTGTATTTCAGTGGTGTCAGGTGAGAGTGATTACTACTTCGAAAAACATGAAAAATGAGAAAGGAAAGCAAAATTTGAGAACAATGACAAGGAGACCAGTAAGTTTGCAACTACGCATCCAAGAAACAAGCAGTGCAGCTGCCTTCCATTTTGGAAACCTTTCTACCAGTTGTTCTATCTATGAAAGAGCAAAATACTTAAAACACTAGTCAAGGCAGTTGAATACAAAAGTGCTAGGGGGAAGTACAGAGATCCGTACACATTTGTGTCTAAAGCTGTCGTATGTATGTGCTGCAATCCTGATCGCTCTTCAGCATCATCTAACAGCAAACCAGAAACATGTCAAAAGAAGTCCCACCCAAAACATGTGGCTTCCCTCTAAATAATCAGACTCAAAAAGAAAACATTCAAAAGAACTCCAGCTTGCATCTTCGACAAAACAGAAGAATGAGAACATCAGAGATCAAACACCGAGCACTTGGGCTATTTTTTAGGATTTGGAATAAACGTGAGGCTTACAAGCTTCCAGTAAAAGCTCAAATTTACATTAAGTCAAGTAATAGAGTTTCCCTTCCTTAATGGTCATGAGGTGAATCAATTGATAAACCCTTTTGGTTTTTCTTTCTTAACAGGCTTCATGGAAAGGGAGGCTTTTCATGTGATTCTGTATGGTGTTTTGCTTCAAGATCACATGAGATATGATAGAATGAAAAGCAACAATGATCACATAGTAGAATTTGTCCCCAATGCTCTATCGAGAAATATCTGTCATTTTCAATTTTATGTATGATGAATTACTTGTTCTTATTATAAACTAATAGTATGTAGGGGTATTTTGTGTAACAGACTGAGCCTTGTAAACATGTGAGAGGGCCTGGTACATCGCCGTTGGAATCCCGGAGACAAAAGAAATTCTGATGTGGTAGTTTGAATGGTGGCGTATCTAAGAATGCCTCACTTGGACACAGATTGGCGCTTGGTATCAATTCCAGTTCATAGAATGTTTTGTTTCGACTTTAATTGGCCCCTTGCTAGTGGATAGTGGGATTTACCCTCGAGATTAGTTGGTCCATTGGGCCGGATACCGAATTATCCAAGGAAAAAAAACTTGGACAATGATCGGTCCTTGTTATTGCTGTTCGGATAAGTCTATGTTTATCAGCTTAGAGCGACTCTTTTTTACTCAACTCTTGTGAGGTTCCCAGGCAGTAGATTCTTGATGGAAATTGCTAGCTTCTTAAAGATCAATTGGAGAATTAAACAGTAGTTGCTATACATTATCTAAACATCTGACTATATTGACCTTTCAAGATCCTCTGAACCAAACTAATAAATGGTCCAAAAAGCAATAACTTCTTTCTACTAGGAACCTTCTGGTTTATTTACTATCAAGGAGCAGTCATCCAAGTTTTCTGTCGTTCAAAAAGTTAAAATAGAGAGAGCAGTCATCAAAGGGTCTAGAGAAAGGGGAGTGATTTTGCCACTCCCCTTCGTGTCTTTATTAGATGATTATTTATTTTGTGAGAGAAGGGGTGAGGCATTAACAAAAAGGGGGTTTCGTGGCTTTTGTTATAAGTGTCTGCTGTTAGGATGCCTAATTGATTCGATCGTTTTGAAGGAATAAAATTAAATCCATACGCATCTCTAAACGTGTTCTATACATATATACATCGTACAGGACGCGTACGATATAATTGTTTACCAGGATTCGGTGTGCTTACATGTAAAATCGATACATTGTCCCTTAACTTGTCTTGTATTTAATTGAATATTCTTGCGAAATACCCAAATGATTTTTTTCATTTTATTTGAAAATGTTATATTGTTGAAGAGGTGAAATTTTGTATCGTCGAAGTTTTAATTCCATTAGTGCCATAAACTTTTATACTTACATTGGGTATGACCACTGTTCTAAGTTATAATTGTAACTGTTAACATATGTTACGATTCACGATCTGATATGATCCATGAAGAAATAAAAAAACGTTACACAATGTGTCTCATTTTGACAACCTTGGTTCCAAGTTACTAGCGTCATATGATTCTTTCTCTTGTTTAATACTACCATTTTACAACGCAGGTTGAGCTTAATTATCCATCAGAGCTTATTACTGGCATAAGTGGTTACTATGGCCCCCATGTTGGGCTGCGATCTGTTACCTCAATCAGCTTCATTACCAACAAGGCCACTTACGGACCATTTGGGTGCCACGCACAAGGCTGTACTGCATTTGACTTCCAAATTGGAACACACAACAAATTATGCGGATTTCATGGCACTTCAGACTGGGAGCTGTACTCTATTGGTCTCTACATGGAGCCGATGACGACTCTCTGCAATGTTAACATTCTTCAGGAAAAGGGGAACATCAAAAATGAAAAGGTTTAGCTTTGCTCCCGGACTACTAAATAACTACCCGCTGTTGCAGCGCTAGCAGATTGTTGCCATGTTGTCTTTCTAGTTTTCGCAGTACATTTTTTGAGTCCAAGGACAGTGTTTCCACCCTATATATGTACTCTATGGTTCACAATTTCTAATAGACTGCTATGAAAACTTTGAGTAAAGGATTGAGGCAAAATGTTGTTTTGTATTTTGGTGGTGTCAGGTGAGAGTGATTACAATTTCGAAAAACACTAGTGAAGGCAGTTGAATACAAAAATGCTAGGGGTAAGTACAGAGATCCGTACACATTTGTGTCTAAAGCTGTCATATGTATGTGCCGCTATCCTGATCGCTCTTCAGCCTCATCTAACAGCAAACCAGAAACATGTCAAAAGAAGTCCCTTCCAAAACATGTAGCTTCCCTCTAATCAGACTCAAAAAGAATACATTGAAAAGAACTCCAGCTTGCATCGTCAAAAGAAGTCGCACCCAAAACATGTAGCTTCGCTCTAATTAATCAGACTCAAAAAGAAAACATTGAGAAGAACTCCAGCCTGCGTCTTCGACAAAACAGAAGAATGAGAACTTCAGAGATCAAACGCCGAGCCCTTGGGCTATTTTTTAGGAGTTGGAATAAACGTGAGGCTTAAAAGCTTCCAGTAAAAGGTCAAATGAGGTCAAATTTACTTTGAGTCAGGTAATAGAGAAAACATTTCCCTGCCTTAATGGTCAAGAGGTGAAACAATTGGTAAACCCGTTTGGTTTTTCTTTCTTAACAGGCTTCATGTAAAGGGAGGCTTTTTGATGGGATTCTGTATGGGGTTCTGCTTCAAGATTATATGAATATGACATATGATAGAATGAAAAGCATCAATGATTCTGTGATAGAATTTGTCCCCAAATGCTCTATTGAGAAAGATAGTCCTTTTCAAGTTTATGTATGATGAATTACTTGTTCTTAGCCCTGTAAACATGTGAGAGAGACTGGTACATCACCTTTGGAATACCGGTGACAAAAGAAATTCTGATGAGGAAGTTTGAATATCTAAGCATGCCTCACTTGGACAAAGATTGGCGCGTTGTATCAATTCCAATATTGAGTCAGTTCATATATAATGTTTTATTCAGACCTTAATTGGCCCCTTGCTAGTGGATAGTGGGATTTACCCTCTAGATTAGTCGGTCCATTGGGCCGGATACCGAGTTATCCAAAAAAAAAACTTGGACAATGATCGGTCCTTCTTACTGCTGTTCAGATAAGATTATGTTTAAGCAGAGCTACTCTTTTTTACTCAACTCTTGTGAGGTTCCTAGGCAGTAGCTTCTTGATGGAAATTGCTAGCTTCTTAAAGATAAATTGGAAGATTTTCACAGTAGTTGTTGTACTTTAATCAAACATCTGACTATAGAGAAAATATTTTTAAACCCCAAGAGGGCTTTTTCACTCCGCGCGACTGTTTACACCATATTTCGGTCTATTTTGATCGACTGGCTTAAATGGCGACACGTGTTGCCAGTTTAGTAAAGACATGTGATCCATAACAGGGGGTCATATGGACTAATCGACGGTTGTAGAAGTAATTAAGTCGCGTGTTTGATGACATATTTACAAGCAGATCGTGGACGGAGCAGTTGACAAATGCAGTTGAGAAAACGATCATAGTGGATCGTGCATCCAAACTATGAAGAAACCGCCTGATCGAGAACGTGGTGAAGAGAGAAGAAATAACCGCTTGATTCAAATTAATGGAGGGAACTCTGCTGGATTTGAAATTCAAGTCGAAGTGAAGCCTATAAATACAAGAAGAGAAGACGAATTCAACCCCCCACTCAATCGCCCAAAGGCTTCTACTTTTTATCTGTACTTTACATTTCTCGCACTAGGAGTAGCTTGTAACCTAATCGTCTCCTCGACTGTGTTTTCATAGTCGATTGACTTCTACTTTGAGGAGTAATAAAGTCCATTTTGTTATTCTTCTTCCATCTTCGTTCACTTCATTAAGTTTGCTTCCAGAGAAGTCCTGAAATACGGCAAGGAACCAAACTCCACCACCACAAACATCCACATTCCAGCACTTACACAATTCCCAGTCGATTATCGACTACGAGTGAAAAATAGACAAACAGCGACTAAAATTTTACTTTTACTGGGATTTTTCTCAAACGCGGGAAGAAAATGCCGAGAAAACCCCCTTTTGTTGTAGTGTGTTTTGGACGGTCTAGATGTTAATAAAATATTTTTGGGAAAAAGTTTAACTCTTCCCCGGAAAAGTTTCATTTAAATCCAGACCGTCCAAAACCGAAACAAACGGCCAAGATCGCGCAGAGCCGTGAATAAGTTTCTCACCCGACTATATTGACTCTGAACCAAACTAAATGGTAAAAAAAGCAATAAATTCTCTCTACGAGGAACCTTCTGTTTTGTGACTATCAAGGAGCAGTCATCAAGTTTTCTGCCTTCCAAAAAAAAAAAGTAGTTGTCAAAGGGTCAGAAGGCGAGATAGTGCAGCGCTCAATCTCACCGTCCAAAAGTGTTTTGGACGGTTCTGATTTTGCAAGCTGCCGAGACAGACGGTCCAGATGAAGCGATGCACCGCGAAGCGCGCCTGGGACACTACAGGGTCCTCGAATCCCAAAGGGTCTAGATAAATTGCATTATGTTTCTCACCCTTTTCAAGAATTGTTAGGAGTCCAAAAGTCACTTGGGGATGAGTAATATTGACCATAGGAACAGATTTCCAATGTTTCGTAAACTTACAATGTAGTGTAATTACATTAATACATGCAAATCCATCGATCTCCGTATATTGCATCAGCTACTTATAAATACTTACATAGCTGGCCGACTGGTTAAGAGACTGTACACGAAGGTGGTTCACAGCCTCCGAAATTGAATTTAGTAATCTAGTTCCTTTTCTTCGTTTCTCTGCCACAAAGATTCGACAGAAAATTAACTATCATGATCAAAATTGGTCCAGCAGGGGGAATAAGCACTGGGAAGGCTTGGTATGATGGGTGCCAGGATGGAATCGCGCAGATTTTCATTTCACATGGAGACTATATCAATTCTGTCCAGTTCCAATTTGTTGAGAATGGAACCTTGGTTTTATCGGAGAAACATGGTGGCAGTGACGCGCCCAAGTTTAGTACGGTGAGTGTTCAAGATTATAGCAAGCTGTGCAGAAGTCTAGTTATTTTATTTTTTCATGTGGCTTAGTTATGTACTTGGCTCTCTTGCAGTTTGACGAAAATTCCACTTTTAACCAACTTCTAATTGAACCTATATAAAGTTCAGATACAAAAAACAAAACAACACGCAATTTTCGTAACGGAAATATGACCTTGCAACTTGGCTTTAATCGTAAGGGATGATTGTCACGATTGGAAGAGTCGAGAACGAAGTGGGATCTCGGTCAAAGCACCCTTTCCATTTGTAAATTTCTGTTACCCTGTATATTGCAGGTAAGGCTTAGTTACCCATCAGAGTTTCTCACTGGCATAAGTGGTTGGCATGTCTCTGGGATCATCCGTTCACTAACATTCATTACCAACAAGAGGACATACGGACCATTTGGGGGAGTCGCTGGAAATATCGATAGAGCATTCGAATATAAACTGGGTGAAGACGATAAATTTGCGGGATTTCATGGAACTGCTGGCACATACTATCTGAACTCTATTGGGGTCTATATGAAGCCGATGACGACTCTGGCAAATGTTAACAATGCTAAGGTGCATATCAATAATGAAAAGGTTTAGTCGTTTTGCAGCAGCGTAGTGGTTTGGTGTCGTCTAGTTTTAGCAAAGTTTTGACAACCCAATGTGTGCGTTCTTTCATCCAGAATAGTTAAAAATCTATGATTGTTACCAAAACATTGGATTGAGGATTTGGAGGATATCTTTTTTCCCATTTTGAGTTGAGTGCTCCTTCCAAAAACATGAAAAACAGTTTTAACATTACTACTTCCGACAAGATTAAAAATGAGAATGGAAAATGCAATTGAAAACAATTAAGGAAGCAGAGTGCAGCACTGAAGCAACTTCCACGGAAACCTCTCTATCGAATGTAAAGCAAGTGCGCAAGATTACTCTGAGGTGTACTTATTAGTCACTTTTGAAGTGTACATATTTTGCCATAATACAGAAGAATGAATGAGAAAAGGACTAGAAATTAATGGTGTTTTCCCAAATGTTGAAGAACACATCACAAATCTAACCAAAAAAAAAAATTTCATGTGATTTGAAGATTCATACTCTTAAGAATGTGGAGATATGAAATCAAAACATAATACAACTATCTCATGTTATGCAAGAACCATACCAAGCTCCATACAGAGCTTTACTCTAGCTTTAATTAGGACCCCTGCAAGTGGGCGGTGGGATTGGTGACCCAGGATTAGATGAGGTGCGGGTAAGCTGGCCTAGACACGTAAGTTATCGAAAGAAAGAAAAATGGCATACCAAGCTCCAACTGAGGTGTTTTAAGTAAGGTGATTACATGTTAGGACCACTAGGTTTATGTGCAATATTATGGACACAAATCAAGTTGCGAAAACACCTCAATTGAGATTGTTCAGTGATTTTTTTTCCTTTCCGCATTTATACGTTACGGGGATGATAATGACACCCCACATTTATTCTTATTTCACACAAAATAAATAAAAGCCTATAAAGGACAAGATGAAGGGAGGGTCCCACCGTCCCAATAGAAGTAAACTAACTATAGGACCCACTTTCGAATCCCATTCGAATAATTTGAGTCATTTATTAATTTTAAAATAATTTTTTGAGTAACTAATGTTTTAATATCTTAGTTCTGGAAGAAAAATCAAGACTTTAGATAAAGGAGTCCATCTATGGTACATTTATTTGATTGAGGTTATTTTTTCCACTCAAAAAATTATTTTGAAATAAATGAACAACTTAAATCATTTGTGTGAAACTCAAAAGTAAGTCCCATATTGATTTGTACACTATTGGGGCACTCTTAGTCGGTACCCGTTGTCGAACTATTTTACTGGAGTTGTCCCTATTTAGTCCTTCATCTCTCTCACGTGTCCTCTACCCAATTTTAGTAAATTAAATTATATCATAGTTCTGAATCCATCCTCCTCTACTTAAAGTTTTCATCCATGGCATCATCATCTTAGATTAAGTTCTCATCTAAGTCCTTGGAAAATTCGTACCCCTCACGACATTGGTTGTCACCGGGCAACGCAGGACTTAGTACGGGCAACGCAGGACTTAGTACGACATGCGCATACCATCGGGCTAGGCAACACATTTTATGTTTGAGTTTGCACATTATATCTTATAGTTTCCACTCGTCACGGAAGCATGCCAAATTGAGTTTCTTTGGGTATTTCTTGATTGGGATTCAAACTGTTGGGAATTGGGCAAGTGATTCAATCACTCGTCTGGGTTTGAAACTGAAATTCACATTTTTATTCTCTATATATTGAGTTTCTAAAACTTTTAGAAAAGCAAGAAAATTTGTGTTTGGGTAATGAACCAAATACTACAATGTTTATAGTTGATGATAGGGTGTGTGCTTGGCATTTTAGTCGAGGGAAACTAAGTGATACAGTAGGCATTTGAATACAAATCAGTAATATCATCATGATTATCAACTTCCACCAATGTTATATGAGCACAACAAACCTTATTAGTCACATAACAAAGAAAAGAATATTGATCTCAAGTTTACCTTGACTCCCTCAAAAAAAAAAAAAAACCTCATTCAACCTGTTCTCGAAAACCTGAATGCTCAATGTCCATTTCTAATTTTTCCAAGGCATAAAATGCACCTGCTATTGTAGAGACCTAGCTTCCACCCCATCGTCTCTTTCGTGCTGGCCTTTGTTGCTTAGTCTCCATAGCATCCACAATCGGGTCAACTTGAGGTTTGGGAATCATCAAGTCATTTTCCTTCTGGAGAGTGATAGGCTCCTTAAATCGCTCTCTTCGTTTCTCCATCTTTGCCATCGCCGCAAGAATCCGAGTGTTGTCATAACCCTCGGCAACCTTGTTCCCCCTTGTCGCACTTTCAACCCGCACACTTTTCTTTTTGTCATCCCTGCTTTCAGTAACATTTTCGGATACAAAGTTCTCACATGGAGGATTCTCATTTACCTCTTCTGTAACTATTTGACCCTCCTCAATATCCAAGGCTTCATTTTGCTCTGTGATTGGAAACTTATCAAGCCATTGCTCTTCATTCTGGTTGATCTCAACTTTAGGGTTTTCAGTTACACCCGCCTTCCCTGCATGAGATTCACTGAGATCCGCAAAGACCATCTGATCCATATTTTCATGCTTATCATTGCACTCCATACTTCCAGCGTTGGAGCATCTTCCTGATGACTGCACAGGGTATGGCCATAAGCAAAATCACAAATATAAAAGTTAACAGCTCTTGAAATACAGATTTCCCCTAAATGTCGCAAGAAATTAATGAAACGAAAAAGATACTGATTACTGATGCTGCAAAATGCATCACAAACCCTATGAAAAACTTCGGAAGCTAAAGATTTCTGCTTAAACTATCAGAGAACATAGGAGATGAAATCAAAATACGGTAGGAAAGAAGTTAAAGCCAAAAAATAACTTCCCACATCAAGACAAGAACAATACCAAGCTCCAGCTAAGCTGGTCTGAGAGACTAGATTATATGTTACATGCTCTTATGTTCAAATCATCAAGACGACACAGCTACCAAAAGTATTCAAAGTTGATAAATATAAAAAAGAATTGATAGAACAAGTTTGCACGTCCAAAATGCAAATCTGAACTTCTGAAGGGCAAGCGTGCATTTTGCTACAAGGTCATCAATTGAAGAACATTAACATCTAAGACTGTTCAAAAAGTTAAGAAAGGCATTCATCGAGTATAACTTCACAAATGAAGATATACACTCTTGAGTTAATATTCTCCAAGCATACCATTCGTTGGATAGAATTGAACTTCTATGCCTTGCCGCCTCAAGCAAAAAATAAGCTTCTCAAGCGAATATCCACCTCCATTATGCATCCAGTTATCCTATAAGTTTCATTTTACTAAACAGTAAAAGCAAAGACAATGCCCAAAGCTTCCTAGAGTCGTCATCCATCATACTAGGCAACTTTTTTCCAAAGAAAGAAAAGCCATCAAATGAAACTTTGTGATATAGACAAGACAACTAATACGTATCTAAGGTAATATCAAACATAGATGAAGGCTGCAGATGAAGTCTAGCAATGAGAATTCTCTTGCAAATGGAGACTATAATTCCATGTGTATGTACAATTAACCCAAGCTTATAGCGAAAATCTTACACGCTCACACTTCTCACAGATATAATAGGAGAGAACACTCACAAAGGTTGTCACTGTTGAAGTGCCTGATCTAGCTATTGCTGTACCTTGATTAAAATACTCTAAAACGTCATGAAAGGTTTCTTCGTAAGGTGTAACTTACTTGAAAGCAATAAATAGCTAGCATAAGTGGTAGGCACCATGCACTTCCACGCATTTCACTAGCGTTGAAAAATCACTAACTACAACTAACACTATTGACTTTTGCCGAGCAAAAAATGAATAGCACGCAGAAAACAAAGCCTAAATGCCTTCAAAAACTGAACAAAAGGGAGAAATTCACCCTTGCCTCAAATTTGTCTATCGTAAAATACGGAAGAGACTGAAATAAAAGAAGACGAAAGCCAGCATCCGGAAAGTATTACTAAGGAGAGGAGGCCTTGAGGAATTTCAGAATGTAGGAGGGTCAGAATTCAACCAAGTAATAATTGACAACAATGGCAAAGAAGAAGAAATAAGTAATTAAGGGAGAAGGCATTGAGGTATTTCAGAAAGTAGGAGGGCCAGAATACTACAACAAAGTAATTAGTAAGTACATAACAAGAAGAAGAAGAGTAATTATCACACAAGAAGACCAAGAGCAACAACAACTACAACAAAAGGTCCACCATCTATGAATCTTAGAGTGTCCAGTATTAAGATCCTAATGATGCAACTTTCAAGTGCAACACAACTCGGAGTTAAGAAGCACTAAAACTTCTAAATTGTGGATGCGGGAAACATAGACTGTGACTGCCTCCCAGAGGAGTTATGCTATATTGTTCCATTTTATAAAGCACAGAATAACGCATCACAGATTGTCAAGGAGATGACAGTGCAATTATACTTTGGTTTCATTACAATTTACATGGTGAATGCCAACTTTCTCTGTGTTACCATTACTACTCCAATTTCTTAAGTCATGTCGCACAAGGAACTGAGAACTGGCATTCGCTCCTCCCCTACAATTATGCACACTGCAAACTGTGTTACTAATAGTCCTTAATAGTAAATACCCAGTTATTTGCAGAACATCATTTTTTTCAAAGGCAACAGAAGACCTACAATATATGATTGAAAGGCGGAGCAGTTTCCACTGATCCATAGCCCTAATAGATGACAAATTTGGAATGTTCAACAGAATCAGAAACACTAAATTGGCAGAGAGAAAGTACGTCCTATACTCCTATGAATCCACTAACATATTAGTAAAAATCTTGCTTAAAAAAGTAAACTGTCAATGCCTCTCCTAAACTTCAAGCCCTTATCCCGTATGAAACAAGCCTAAAATGGCGTGGTGCATGATATATCTAGGAACTACCACTTCAACAATCCTGTTCTAATTGCAGGAGCTTCCTAGAATGTGTGGAACTCCAATATAAACAAAGATTAACTCAACGTAAATAATTACAAAAGTTCTTGAGAAGAGAAAGGCGATACCTTTGCTTTAACTCAAAAAGTGAAAACTCACACTCCATGGGTGCGGCCACTAAGGATCTCAGAGTTTTGGCAAATACAGTAGTTAGAAATGTATGGACACCGCCTTTACAAGAATAAAAAATATACACTTGATTATTGAGTTTCGATGACTGTGCATTCACAAGAAGTAACCCAAGCACTTTTAGTTTGCCATCAGAAGACATATCAAACAAAGAGCAGGGCATATAGCATATGGAGCACAACACAAGGCCCCGAAACAACCTATGGTCCAACATCTTTTGAAGCCTAGGTGGAAATATGATGATAAATTTACCAGGAAAATAATTAGGACAATTTTTTTGAAGCAAAGATAAACAAGGTTGTAACACCAGACAACAAATTAGTTGTAAAAGAGACCAGGAAACAAAAAAAAAATTCAAATGCTTTAATTCACATAAACAAAGAAATATGACAACAGTATGCTTGAAATCAACACCACAAATTTGGGAGAATGCCGTGAGTAAATATGATCGACATCTAGGTATATAGGTCTTGAGTGTGTATGAGGCAGGGCAAGACGCCATTTGAATCTAACCTCTCCACCTGTGTTACATACACGAGTCATCCCCACAAGATAACACTTAGGACAATAATATTACAAGACAATTGTACTCCATATCACTAATTTACATAGTTATGTTGGCCAAGACATTCTACAACATATTGCCAAACATACCGAACTCATGTTGCACCTCCCCATTATGGCCGCCAATGGTTAAAAACTTACTTTTTTCAACTCCATCAGAAGACACATGAGGTATGACCATGAAAGCATTTGGCAATTGAGAAAGCCTTTTGATTGTCAAGGAGGCTGAGTGGCCTGTCAGGGTTTCACTGAGCATGGAAACTAGCAATGATAACCCGGTGTTATAAACTGGTCAGATTCATGTTTTAAGAATCCAAGAGATGAAAAAGGAAGTCGCATATACAAATTTCTTGGGGGGGTTGTATTAGAGTTTCAGCCGTTAAACAAAGATTGCAGTAGACAAGCCACTCATAATTTCATAGATGTTCCATCATAAAGGGAAATTATAGACCTTTGAGATGATTTATCCAAAAAAAAAAACCCACACTGCTTCCAAGAGATAATAAGCACCAAACCATGCATATAGAACTAAACTACTAAAGTCAAAATGTAACGCCAGAATTAACTAATAGGCATTACCGCAAATAAAAACACATAACAGAACTTCATGAGGAAAAAAAGAGAGAAAAATGAAGGGTGTAAGGATCATAGACAAGCACGGGAATAAGATTCTTAAGCCCAGCAACAGATATAGAACATAGGAAAGTGCGGATTTGAAGGTCTGTTAACAAAAACAACAATGCTACAAATCAAGAAAACATCACTAACCAGAATTATTTTGGGCAAAGGGCACAATGAGGTGCCAAGGTCTTGTATAGCCTAAGCACAAAACACATGGCGACGCGAGGCGAAGTCTTGTATAGCCTAAGCACAAAACACATGGCGACGCGAGGCGAAGCGGAGGCTTCATCGGCAAGGCACATGTTATAGATATTTACATAGTATGTGCAAGTAATAAAAGTTTTAACTCATATTTTATCTTAATGTTACAAAAAATTGCATCTCATAACAAAAAATACAACTATTACTTTCTCACAAGTCAATACATTGTATGGGGCTTGAATAACTTGGATCCCATCAACAATTTCAAAAGAAGTAAATTCAAACATAATTTAACAATTGAAAGTAGTAAAATACGAATGTAATCCAGTGAAAACAATACAATTAAGTAAATTAAGTCATTGAACAGCACATACTTAGTCCAAATTACTATCTGACAATTATCATTACGAGAAAAGACTAAAAAAAAGAGTATGGAAGATATAAAGGCTTAGGCATTCATCTTTGATTTTTTTAATATGGTTGATGTTCTAAATCCATTTGGAGTCTTTGAAAACACGTGCAATCACATGCATCGTGATGGGCTTCATTATAGTATTTCATTGCTGCTGTGTCTTCATGATGGGCTTCATTATATCTCATTGCTGCTATGTCTATCAAATTAAGTCCCCTCGCCTGAGGGGTATTGACATGTTTAGATTGAGATCTTGAAACAATACAAGCATACCTAGAAGAATTATATAACTTCCACAAACCGGACAATAGTGACAAGAAGATATTCTGTTCTATAACTTACTCCGTATTAAGTCCCTGAATAATAGTCAGGGTCATTTTGGTATGTGTGGCCATTTTGGTGTGTTTGGCAAGGAAGGGGGGAGGGGTGTTAAAAGAGGAGACCGATAATGTATCTTTCGCTTTGTAAACTGTGTCAGCAACGCCGTCTTCCTTTACATCAGAAGGCCACTGCCGATAGAGAACCAACAGACATATTGAAGGACAAAGTATCTGAAAACAGCATGCACAATGAAAGATGCAACGGGTAATAGCAGGCATAACGAATCTCTTAGTGAAACAGGCAATGAAATCGCATTAGCAAAATGAAAGAAGACTTGCCCAACATATGTGGAGCACTCATAAATACAAGCAAGGTACAAGGTTTTGACCTCAGTGTCCCCAAACTTTACCTTTCCTTCCCCGCCAACCAATTGCAAGTCCACCGAATCCCTGCATCTCAGCAGTGGCTTTTCATGATTACCTCTATCAGTAATATTAGAACTTCTTTCCACACGATTGTTACTACTTCCTCCTCTCATTAATTTGATTCTATGCTGATCTACTTCCACATTATCCATTAGCTTATGTTTACCACCAATACTTGCATTCCTTAAAGTCCTCCGAAAAGAAAATGATGCCTCCTCAGCAAGGAATTCATCATCCTTGTAACTATAAATATATTCATCCTTAGTGCAATGGAATGAGTCATACTGCCAATTTCTTCTTCTTCCATGATGATCTTCACCATCAGGACAATAGACCCTTCCTTCAGATTCACCAGCACCATGATTACTACCAAAATAATCAATGCCTCTGTTTCTCTCCTTAACTATCTGTCTCCTACTGTGTTCACCATGTCTTTCAGTTAATCTCAGGTCATAAGCACCTCTTCGGGAAATGGTCTCAAACCCCCTTCCTCTGTTGGTGGTACAACTCTGTCTACTAAAATGTCTACGAGGGATTTTCCCTCCTCTCCTGTTAGAAGGCCACTGCCTTTCATACTTACCATGCAAATACTTTCTCTCTTTGCCACAATATCCATATTTTTCTTGCAAGAAATAATCTTCATAATTACTCTCAAGCAAATATCCCTCTTGTTCTCCTCTCTTCCTGAAGTGGAATTCATCACCTTTTCCACTCCATCGAGTACTTCCTTTGTCCGAGTAGGAGGAATAATTTGAGCCCAACCGTCTCGGCTCCTTGCGAAAGGGAGGATTCAATGTAATTCTGCTTTCATTGTTATACCAATCCCTTCCAACTACCTCATCATCCAACCTGGACCCTCTTTGTTCAAGAAAATGTTCTCTTTCGTCCCACCTTCTACTTGGATATTGATCTTTCTCATCTCCAAAGCTATGATGATTCCTACGAGACCTTTTGGAATAAGCAGCATGGGCTTCATTGTGAGAAAACCATTCACCAAAGTAATTGCAAGGAAGTTCTGATTCAGTATAATAGGGAAAACCTTCTCCATCACAAGAGTAAACAGCCTGCAGCCTTCCATAATAATTATCATCAGTATAGGGAAAGGGACACGACTCCTCGTAATCATGGCGGCGCTTCAATTCTGAGTCATAGTGGTGTCTACTACTATAATGCCTCCGATCCTTTGGAAAAGGACTTCTGTTTCTTGAATAATATTTACCATCGCCAGTTTTTGCTTTGTCCTGATGGCTCTTAGATTTAATTGACTGATGGTAATCAGAAGTCAGAGACTCGTGCAACTCCTCGACAGAATTCGGAGATTCCTTCCACAGATGATTTTGAACTCTTTCTGGATCAACAGAAGCAAAATTCCCCGATGCTTCAACGTGACTTCCAGAGATAGATGAACTCAATTCCTGTTGAGTCTGGTCACCAAGCAAGGAGTCTGTCTCCCCAAAGGACAGAGCAGCATTGTATGTTTCACTGCAAACTTTTTCGTTTGTATTATTTGAAGTTTCCATTGCTTCAGCTTGCCCTTCAGAACTAGAACCAGTAACCTTTCGACTGCGACACCCATCCACATCAGATATCTGACCACTTGCATGATTATCGAAATCAACTAACATTGAGTTAGATGGAGTTGATAGTTGGGGGTACCTAATCACATGGGAAATCAGTGGCATGAGTCGCTCAGATCACAAAAACAAACTAACACACAAATATAATTTAACCAAGACAAGATAAGGTAAAGCTATTAAGGCCTCCATTAAGGGCATAATCAAGAGAAGCAAAAACTTTGATGACAACACATGTGCACACATTGCCTATTCAATTCTCAGTGATAGTTGTCTCTATTAAAGAAATAACACTAAACAAATGAAATGAGCCAATCCAAGGACTCACGTACGCAAGATACTTCCCCAGTTTCTGCTATGACATTTATATTACCTAATGAGGTATTAGAAAAGATAAAGCTAACAATCCTGCTGATTGTAAGAAAATTTAACTTTAATTACATTCAAGCGCGGCAGAACAGTTGCGCAGAATACTCATGTAATTAACGCAGAGTCCACAGACTCCCCAAAATTAATATTACAATAACTACTAGAAGGAAATTGAGGCAACATAGGGAACCATTCAAACCTTTTGGGATAAGGTCTGCCTGATCTTTTAACATCCCCTTCCAATAATTTACTGGACATTTCATCTCCACTGCCACCACCAAAATGGCAGAGATCATCATCCAGACCAAAATCTCCATTTTCAGAAGATTCACGAGCTGAGCCTTTCTGGGTTGATTCCCCCTTGCCTGAACCAGAGGAATTGTCAACACAGTCCTGCACAGCAATCTGCCCAAAAACATGACATAAGAAACAAGTGACTCCGTAGGGAAATTGAGCAGTCCAAAGTTATAGCACACCTGTATCACAACATCGGGATCACGATCAACAATACGCCTTACATCCATGGAGGCTTGCCTTTCAAGAATGCTGTCCTCAACCTGAATCACTCTGCCTTTTGGCTGAAACAACAGTAGTGAATTTGTAGTCCACCATACTCCTATCTTTTTCTAAAGAGAAGGTCCAAGCTTAAACTAGAGTTTTGAGATAGAAGAGGAAAACAAGCAATTCTTGATTTAAGCATACCATTTCAAATTGCTTTCCTTCTCTATATGCGCCTCTTGATACTGGAGAAACTGCTCCCTGTAGATGAGCAACTTTTTCAGGCTCATCCATATGACCTTCTGTTTCATACTGAGCTTCAGCTTCATATACCTATTTTAGAACAAAGACCAAATTAGACTGTTAGTGCTTTAACAGGAAACACTTTTACACATCCTGTTTCATGAAAGTTCGTAGTTATTGCTAAGGTAATATCAACTCACCTCCTTGGCTTTTGGATATCCATAGGTGGTGGCCCTGGTCAGCAAGGATGTACGTTGTCGAAGTTGCTCCTGTTACGATATTCATTATAAACCCATCAAAGGTTGGACTAAAAGATGTTTAACAAAAGGAAAGATAGGGGCAAGGAAACAGAAATAAACATATACCCCCTCCGTCCCATATTCTTGGTCCTGTTTCACTTTTTGTGCCACTCAAATAATTGTCTATATCTCACAATCTATAATTTTTTTACGATTTCGAAAACTTTGTTAGTAAAATTATTTGAGATCTATCAAACAAGATCGATATTTGATATAAAAAAAATTATAAATTGTGAGATATAGCCAATTTTTTTAGAGCTCCCAAATAGTAAACAGGATCAAGAATATGGGACGGAGAGAGTAACAAGAAGAAAGCTCCCACTACCAACGCATAAGAACAATCCCGTGGTAGCCGGGCAGGGGCTAGGATACCCACGAGTCACAACCTGTGTTCCATGATCTCGGGGGTGGGCATGTGTCCAAGTGTTACCAGGACAATACTTGATTTCAGTTGTTTCTTAACTATTCTAACTGAAAATGCAAATTTATATTGTGAATTAGACTATTCTGGCATACTTGACCGGCGCATATCCAAGTATCCAACAATGCACGTGCACTCAACACTTCAGTACTACTGAAATTTTGAGGAGTCTGTGTAACATCGGAAACTTACTATTTTTCTCTTGTACGTACAACCTACAAAACCTTCATTTTTAATACGGAGTCTTTTTTATGGGTGTCGCACAATTAACCTTTGGGGCATTTACCCCCTGATTCAAGTAACTTGTCCTAGTAGGCTTTCTTCTATGTTCTATTTCCCGTTCGTGGTAGGGGATTATGGGCGTTCCCAATTGGTTTAGAGGCATCACTTGAGGTCAACAGATGGAATTCCTACTTCCTACTCTTTGGCTTGACAGGGTCATAAAAGTATTTATGTAAAATATAAATGTCTTCCATTTCCTTTAAAACTTTTACAGGTACCCTGTAATGTATGTGTTGCTATATAGGAATATTCTGCCCCATGAGGGCTTTGTCATTCTCTACTCCAGAAGCAGCCCTTGACAGCTCACTCTTTACACCGGCAACCATGTCACCTTCCCCCTCTTCGCCCCAACAGTAGTATGAGGTGTTTCCATAGGCAGGAGTCGCATTGCAAACCCTTGAATTAACAAGATTGAGCAAATGCCAAGAACATTACATAGTGCAGTAAACTAATTTACCACACTGTTGCAATAAAGCTTCCAACTTTCTTCATCGAATCCAAAGTTAAAAAAATCTGTTATGTCTGCTCCGGGATGCCTCCAAGACTTCCTCTCAAGTGCACCAATATTTACATCTAATATGGTCCTGCAGGCAAGATAAAGGCATGTCAATATTGTAAACATAGAGAAAGGAGAGAACTTTGCATATTGATGAAAGGACTCATCCTAAACACAAGCCAAAATGAAGCATCATGGCCATAGAAATTCTCATTTGGCATTTGATGCAACCTATTTAAACCGGACTAGACTGTTGCCATGGGCCAATGAGGATAATAAAAGACACAAAATGAGAAAATAAGAGTACAAAATGTAGTCACAACCAATTACAATCTTACCTATAACGGGGAAGTGAGAAATTATGCCCAATTTGAGCTGTTAATGAGCTCGAGTCCATTCGCAAGCTGCATTTATTATTATCCCAATCTCCTCTAGCTGATGTGGATGAAAACGAACCCAACCCTGTATATCCATTGGCTTTTGCATTTGTTGGAAATGAAGCTCCCCGGTGTCTCATGTACTACATAAAAGAACCCTAGTTCAAGATATATAATTGCCGTAGAATCGTCAAGTGCAGTGAATACATCATAACCACCAATTGCTTTGAGCCTAAACAAATCCAGTACAATAATGGCATGACACATTATACCACATTCCAAAAATCTTGTCGCCCAAAATCAAGGTTCTTAATACCGTAAAGGTAAAGTTTTTCTTACTGGTACTGACGTAATTTCGGGAAACGTTTCAAATTTTGCGTTATAGTAATTATACACAAATATGTACATTATATGTATTCTTAAAAAGCTCAAAACATTTGACAAACATGAAAATATATACCAAAACTGTAATAGTAATGATTATTAAGCTCATGTATTAAGAGATAAAGAAAATTATAATTCTTCTAGTACGACAGAATTAATTAGGGCATTACCACCAAAAAAACCAAAAATATATATAGAGTATGACCGGAACCGTCCAGTGCTCACTCGGACCCGTTACTAACCGGTGTTTCTCGGTATGGCCAGTACCAGCCGGTGAAGGGTAGGGTACTGGTTTTATCGAAAAATAGTCCTGTACGGATGATATCCACAACCTTTCCCAAAATAGTCATAACTTAGTTACATATTCTTCGCTATTCTCGCAACATTTAGTAGTTTGATATGTTCTTTTTTAAGACGCACGCTAGCGCGAATTATACAAGTTAGGTCATAACACAAACATTCAAACTCAAATGTACCTTGTATTGCAAAAACTGCGATTTATAACCACCCTTGGTGGGTTCATTCCCTCTCTCCCCTCCACCGCGACGCCCATTCGGACTCACCTCCAATCCACCCAAACTCCGATTCTTAACCAACCCATCATCACCCTCCTCAACACCCTCAAACCCACCACCCTCTTCCTCCTCATCCTCATCAAACCCTAACCCCACCTCTCGCGACACCGAACCCCCCAGCCCACCACCACCACCATCATTACCCTCATCATCATTCAGAACTATATTCAAATCATCCTCGCTATCACTCCCATCACTATCCACTCTCCCCTCACACTCAAACTCTCTCTTCGCTTGATCGTCCTGAACTAACTCCTCGGAACCCTTAGAACCCGAATCAATACATTTTGTGGCGAAATCATCACTCGACTGGCCGTTGATGGTTGTGCTCGCCTGGAATTCGACGTCGGCGTATAGGTCGCCGAAATCGTCGTCGTCGATGTCCTCCATTTTCGAGTAGGAGACGTCGAAACGGCACTCCTAGGATTCTGGCCTTATCACTCGGCAGCAAAACGCCATACCAATGGCTGCCGTTAAAACCCTAGAAAGATCTTAAACCCTTACCCAGTGCCTCGGGCATTTTCAGGGGGAAACGTCATCTTCTATCCCGTAGTTTATATAGGGTGTGTTTGGGAAAATTACTACGGAGTACTACTAATTGAGTTTAAGGCCATTTTAGAACTTACTAATTAACAGGCGTTGTTACTACTACTAATGTTGTTATTATGTCGTTGTTACGTTAAACCAAACATAAATATTCATAACGCTAAAATTTATACATAATAATTAATTGCTCTATTTTTTCTAGTCCAATGACTTTTTAGTGGGGACTTGTCGGGAAATTTGTGAAGGCGCGGGCCTTGTAGTGAGTCAGGGACGAGTTAGTGTGTTTCAATGCGGTCCTTTCCGGGCTTATTAGCGTGATTTGAATCCTTTCAATTTGTTCAATTTGTTGTCCTTACCAGAAAAAATGAGATGGATACTCACATAACCGATATACAATTTTCTAAGAAAAAGAGAAAGGAATATTCAACTAGGTATACTCACTTACTCCAAGCAAAGAGTGACGAGATGAGAGAGATGGTGGTTATTTCTAAAAAAGCTAGAGGTTTTTCTCACATGAAATAAATGTCTAAAAGGTGCGGGTGGCCGATACAAGGTGTAGACTATTGTGCGATGAGGTATAAATTCAAAGATTTTCAGATATTTTTTACCAGCCGGTTTTGGAACTTCAGGATAAGAGAAGAAAAGAAGAGAAAAGGAAAGAAAAAGAAAACCTTAGGGATGTGCAGAGGAAAATTCGACATGCTTAATGGTTTTGTTGTTTTCCTCTCAAACCAAATAAGAGAAAATAATTTTTCTTTCATTTATTTTCTTTTTCATAAATTCCAAACAAACCCTTAGCTTTCAAACCCTGATGCAAGAGCATCAAGGCGAATCTGAACTTTGCCTTTGAAAAATTTCTTCTTGTTATGTCTTCACCTGAAACTACCAAAATAAAGTTTTCACCAACATATCCACTAAGACAAATTGGAGGGGCCAATTTTGCAAGTTCAACGGGCCAAGTTTTTGAACTGTTAAATACAAAAGAAGTACAAATTCACTAAACTATTAAAGTACATGATGAGAAATCTCTGCTATCTAGGTACGAACTCCATAAAGCCAGAAAGCTTAGCCCAATTATAAGATTACGATTCGAAAATAGAAACTTCATCTACTAGGAAAAATACGCGAAAAAGAAAAATACACAGATATTCTGTCGACATTTTCATGATACGATCTTTTATCTCGATTTCGCAAACTTTATGAAGCATAAACAGACATGAGCTAATTAATTACTACTAGGATATATTGATTAATTGATACTCAAATAAGCGACATATTTGTGTGCATATACATACACTCAAAACTTTCGCCGAAACCGAAAGTCAAAATTTTGATAGATAAGAATCCAATAAAAACTTCTTTTGAGTAACAGACCAAACCAGGCCGTTTCTCAAAATACAATAGAAAGGCCCGTAATTAATTAGCTAGTCTTATGCTAGAAGCCCAGCTAGCATACATAGACAAGAAAGTTTTACTACATTTCGAACTCATGGTTCAAGTCCATGGGTACCCCTAGTCCCAATTCAAGTTTGCTAGTACATATATATTACATTTAGATATACATGTTATATATCATTTTCCACCGGTTGGTATCCGACTGAAGGCAGGTTTTTGTAGAGAAATTCTCTTCTTCTGGACGATGTAAAAAACCGCTGTGGCTATAATTAAACCGCCACAAATCAATGCACCTACAGCAAAGCCATACGAAGATAAAGGATCAAATTGCAATTATTTGGAAATATAGAAAAGAAGATGGAATATAAAGAATGGACCACAAAAAAAACGTTTTCTCTTTGTCAAATTTGATAGTATGTAACTAGTTTCAGAAAGGTAAGAGGTGCTCACCAATGGCTATGAAATCTGGTTCAAAAGCTAATGTTACATCACCTGCCAATCACGGCATAAACGGTACATATCATCTTCAAGGAGCAATAAAACATTCGATAGAACGAACTAAACTCAAACATTAGATGTCCAAAGTCCAAACACATCTGAACAGTCAGAATTAGTTACACAACCTATATAACGGTTGTGCGCGTAGCATTTTGCCTAAGCAATTGGGCATATATGCACAACCCAAACCAGAGATGCGACTACGCCTACAACATGAATGCAATTACTCCTGATCGCAAAGAATTACTCTTGGCCGCAAAAAAAAAAACTACTCTTGGCCGCGAAAAACTACTCTTGGCCTCGAAAAATTGCTCGTGGCCGCAATGAATTAAGAATTACTCTTGGCCGCACAAAATTATTCTTGGCCGCAAAGAATGACCTATGGTCTCGCAATTCTTCGCGGCCAAAAGTAATTCTTTGCAGTCAGGAGTAATTTTTCACGGATAAGAGTAATTCTAAAAAAAATTAATTTTTTCTTTATATTTTCATCATTATATTAATATAACACCTAATGTATAACTATTTTCTTCTTTTTTGCCTTTAGTTTTGATTTTTTTTTTTTTTCCACGGGGTGAGCCGGGGCGGGTAAATCCAACCCCCAAACGGGGCAGGAACGGGGACACCCATGAATAACCCGGTCAGAGTCGGGGTTGTGCCATAATTTTTGGGTTGGGTTATGCCAAAAATCCGCTCCGTTGCCATTCCTAATTGAGTGCTCTTGGAGCAATACTCCACACCAATCACAATGCACCACATATCATTTTGTCCCCTAATTTACCAACACGAGAGTCATGGTTCTCGCAGTATATATATTTACCAATCGCCTTGCTCCAAGAGGAAAGAATGATTCCTCGCTCCCAACACTCGTTCGCGCGCGAGTTACATAAAGACATAAACTGAAGCAAACCATGTATAGGAAATTACCCTTATCACTGCAGACATCGTAGCGCTTGCCGTCGTTGCAAAAGCAAAAGGGCTTCTGGTTGGGACCATTCCCAAACCCACAAAATCCACCACTGGCCTCACATGAACGGCATCCACTTTCCGGTGATCTCCACGTTAACTCGAAACCTTCTTTCAAGGCTCTCCCAAAATCATCCCCCGAAAGACCATCACGGCGGTTACCGGTTTTCACAGCCACCGGTACCCTCATGGTGCTCTCACAGTACTTCCGCCAATCAAATTCCGGTATTGCCCCCTCCATGAACGCGTACGACCGCTTCAAACCATAGCGAAGACACTCTATATCCGGAAGTGATGGTGGATACAGCGTGCAATTATAGAAACACTTAACCATTTTTACGCCGGTAGTGTAGTTGAGGAAAGGAGAGGAATTTAAGTTAACATCATGGGGTGCCATGGGACACTTACTTCCATCGCTTAGGTCACGGAAGGTGGCGATGAGGGTATTTTCGGGATAACTAATTTTTTTCACTTGGTAGAGGTGGTCGAAGAGGTGGAGTAGCGGTTGTTGGCCGTAGCATGAGACGGCAAAACCCGGGTATCCACAGTGCTCGTCTTGATTGCCTTGTTGCCAAAATGGATACCCGATGATTTGGCCGTTCCCGCAGTCGAATGAGCGACAAGCGAGGATGGCGGGTTTTACGGAATCACCATTGGTGGCGGCATCGAGGAGGTTGAGGAGAAGGAGAAGGGAGGAGAGATGGTGAGACAGAGAAGCCATGGGAGTGAACTTGGGATTGCTTAGGAATGTGTCATATGGGGCTTATATCCCATTTGGTTAATTCAAATACTTGTATTCTTCTGCCGTTTTTTAACTAAAAAAACAAACAAACAAACAAAGAAGTTAGTCAATTGTTGGATCATACGATAAAGATGTGTCAATTAAAGATAATATTAACGTAATTGAATTAAGTAGAGAAGTTTAAACAAATATTCATGGGCTGACTGACCTTAACCTGCTCTCCCACGCGTGCATCTTCAAAAGGTTCAGAGTCGCTGTTTGGAGGAAAAAACAACTGACTTTAATACGTAAAACTGGTTAAGATATCCCAAAATACTCCAGAACACTTCTGGAATTTTAACCCCAAGGGTTGGGCCAAATGGGCATGGAAAGTAAGTATCGTCAATGAAGTAGTTCGAATCTCACGGAGACCAAACAAACCAAACTTTGGAGCCACTATAGGATTTGTTAGGTCATTAACTTCAGAATTCCAGAATTAGTCCAAACCCGTGCAAACTGACTCATATATCCAATTATATGAAGAAATAGAAAAAAGGAGGAAAGGAAAGGAAACCAATTAGGAAGCCCATATTCTTGATGCCATCAATTTGTGCTCCAGCCAAATAGCCCATCATAGCTACCCCGCCAAACATAAAGCATGAACGCCTGAAGAAAAGTAGGTCCAGCCCACCAGATAAGTTATTTTTGGTGTACTGCTATGACTATAACTTTTTAGGGTTTTTGATCTACAATGGTACACCAGTTCTGCCCTAAATTGTAGTGGGAACCCCGAATACCTGATACTTCTTGGGTGCAAAAGGTTTATTTGGTCAAAATGCGGATGGATGAAATTGTTGATCACGATCACGGGGACGATGACTTGGATAGTGATGATCATGTCAATGATGCAGTGGACCGGGCATATTTGCCCAGAAATAACACCTTTGTTGAAATTGTTGATCACGATCATGGCAACAATGACTTGGATAGTGGCGATGCAGCGGACCGAGCATATTTGGTTGATTTCTACATTAAGTTGTTCAATACCACCGCCGCAGATGACCGGCATGGATTCATAGAGCTCATGAAAACCCTAGATGCAAGAGCTTATCGAGAATACCAAGGCTATAAAAATATAGAAGCATACAAACCCGACAGTTGCCCGCTCTAGTTTTTTGGCCGCGCCTGTGGGATCGGGCCAATAGATTGTGTCGCGGCTTTGCTTGAAGGGGAGTCCGGTCTAGTCTTAGATCTTAAGCTCGACCCTGAAGTTGGGAAATGCCCACTGCATGTGGCAGCCCATAAAATGTCCTACGACGTGATCGATTTGCTTCTTCGCCATGGAGCTCGGACGGACTTGAAAAGCAAAGAGACCGGAACAGGAAAGGGTGGCTTGCTGCCTCTCAGTGTTGCACAAGTTGAGCTATCATGAATCCCTCTACGATTGGTCTCCGAAGATTCCGCCTTGAAGCTGATTATGAAACTTTGCCTTCCAAGCATGAAAATACCGCTCGAAGTCAATAGGTTGCTTGCGCTGAACACAGAGCGGGTCGATGACATGTTTAACTACTACGCCACGGAGGGGAAACTTGTTGAGATGGCTGCTTTGCTGATGGTGGCACGGGAAGACGTTACGGGTGGTTCTGGATCAGGAAACATGGATATCCGCCGACACTTAATGGAAGAGATTGCGTCAACTACCCGTGACGAGATCGAACTAATGGGATGCGGCAAGGGTGGTGAGTGGGTTCCTGTTCTTAAGGATAAGAAGCTCGTAACGACGTCTGTGCTTGAATGCGGCTAAGTTAGCACTTTCGCCATTGAAATTCTTCCGTCCTGGGCCGTCCCCTCTTTCGAAGAGCTATCGTTCGCGGTCTAATGACCCCTTTGAGAAGCGGAAGACCGCCACACTAAAATCCCTCCAAGATCTTCTATCAGCCAAGACCTATGGGCGATTTGGAATAAGGCGTATATGATTGCGGTCAAGTGCAATTCGATGCGGCCAAGAGCAATTCAATACGGCCAAGTGCAGTTCGTAGCGGCCAAGAGTAATTCTTCGCGGTCAGGAGTAATATTTTGCAGTTATGAGTAATTCTTCGCGGCCAGAAGTGAGTAATTCTTCGCAACCAGGAGTAATTCTTTGCGGCCAATAATAATTCTTCGCATCAGATTCTTTTTCTTTTTAACTAATTGATAAGAGAACAAAATTGTTGTTCAATACAACTTGAGCTGTTGGTTTAGATGATTTGGAGTTTCATGATCTGTCTAGGATTTGAAGATTGCAGGTTTTTTGTTGGAGCGTGTTGAGTGGACAGAGTCTCCTTACTTGATTATATTTAATCTTAAAACTATTTTGCTTTTCTATTTTTTTAGGTCAGTTAAGGAAACAAGTGCGATAGGGGTGTCACTTTTGAGTGAGTGGACGTTCAAAAAATTGAATTCGAGTTGAAATCCCGTATGATTATACATTCTTAATATTTTTTATGCTATTCTTGAATGTAACTAACGGAATTACATAGATTTGGTAACATTTGTTATGTTAGACTATTTTATGAACTTGGTTAGATTGACCATGTTAGAAGTTTATTCTTAAAATGAAACTTTTCGATAAGTAGATTTTGTTGGGAGAAGAAATTTTTTTCTAATTCACAGTTATTTGTAATGCTTCTCTCGCATGAGGTGGGATTAGGGTTGTTAGCCGAAACCGGAAAATCGATTGAAACCGGAAAAACCGGACCAGACCGAACTTTTTAAACCGGTTGAATAATTTCGATCCGGTTCCGGTTTATAAAATTTTATAAACCGGAAAAATAATTTCGATTCGGTTTATGTGTTTTAAAAACCGGTCGAAACCGGTCCGGTTATATATATGTATATTGGTCTAATAAATATATTTATTATATAAAATCAACCATATATATACATATATAAACTGTTTTTATGGGCTTAATTATATTTTTATAGGTTTTTTTTTATGTATTGGGTTCAAAATTGAACCTTTTTTTGTTGGGCCCAAAAAAAGGGGTTGAATTATGGGTTTGTGGTTGATATTTTGTGGGTTGAATTGTGGATTTTTTGATGTGTTGGGCCCAAAATATGTCCCGTGAATGAAAATCGGATAAACCGGTTGAGCCAATCGAAACCGGACCGAATTATCTCAACCGGTTCCGGTTTCTAAAAATCTCAAACCAGATAACCGGTTTCGACCAAAAAATATGCCAAAACCGGTCGAAACCGGACCGGTATCACCCCTAGGTGGGATCATACGCATATTCGGGACACCCCTAGGTGGGATCATACGCATATTTGGGACTCACCTCATGTGAGATGACATTAAAAACAACCGTTGTATCCTAAATTTTTTTTTGATAAATGGAGTTTGATACTTCATTTAGACTATGTTTAGAAAACATTACGCCCAATTACTAGTCCTTCAACATAGCAGCCTCAAAATCAACAGATAGGAGAACCTTAGTAGGATAGGACATAGCTGTGATATGATCATGATCGATCGAGGCCCCGTTCCGCTAAGAGAAATAATTACTTTTTAAAAAAAATAAGTATTTATTTTTTGAATTAAATGTGATGTATTGTAGATCGTAAAACGAAAAATAAGTATTTAAAAAATAAGAACCTTAGGAGGTCTCTCACTTAGGGATAGAGATCACAATTCATAGGATATATGTCTCCATTAATGAAATAGATGGGCAATCCATTTCAGTTCATTTGCAATTTCTTTTCAATTTTTTAGTGAGGAAAAGCCATGTAAATTGTATAATATCGTTGAACTCAATATGTATTATTTCCTCTGAATTCTGATATATTACGGTATTCGGATTATCTCTGTGATCCGTATTTGGTCTTTCTCAATGTACCTTTTGTCGAGCTTGTAATAAAATTTTGTTGCCTATAAAAAAAAAATTTGAACTAGCTTATGCTGACCGAGATACTGATCTTACCGGCTACCCACTAATTATCAAGGAGCCTATTTAAAGCCGGAGGAAAGCTCCCATTGCCTGATTCACCCAATTATTATCCATGATGAAGACCTCTATTTTTTTGCTTAGTTAGCATCAGCTACCAAAAGTATATCTCCTTAACCTGCAAGTTTGTTTACCCCCTTTCACATGCATGGTTAGTTTCACCACTGATCTCTCTCTCTCTCTCTCTCTCTCTCTCTCTCTCTCTCTCTCTCTCTCTCTCTCTCTCTCTCTCTCTCTCAAACACATGTGCTGTGCCTGTGCGTATGTTCTGTTTCTTGAAATCGATCTAGAATATATCGTTCTCGTATAAGCTATGGGACCACTACTCCGTACTAACTCCCAATTGAAGAACACAAGCGTACGTTTTTGTCTCTGGCATAAAAACAAGAGAGCGTGATTTCTATAAATGCAGCCTATACTATTGTTTCATTTATATATTGGTATATGTGCTGAATGGAACTTGCATTGATTGAAAAACTTCAACCGGGTTCGGATTATTTCCGGTCTAAAACTTAAACTAGACAAGACGGTCTAAATCTAGATCATACATACGTTGGTATAACTAATGGTTAGAATTTGCTCGTGGTAAGAGTCTAAGTAAATCTGTTTTTTAGTAAACTCAAACCATTAATTTTTTTTTTGAACGGCGGAAAAGAATTTTATTAATCTTTGAACAAGATACAGAGACCAACAAGACAAGGAGAACGGCATTATATCCCTAAGAACAATCATATGCCCTAGTCCTACCCAATCCATTGATTGACAAGATGCCAACCAAAAAAAAGCCCAAACTCCTAATAGGCCTAAAAGCCCAAATAAATGGGATAAACCCAAACAATTGCAGCCGAACAGCCACCCCCCACGCCAACCACCACAGTTGCAGCCGAACAACAATCGTTGCCATCGCTTCACAATGCCATTAGGCCATTTCCGGTTAAAACCAGGAGAAAAACCGGCAGAGACGGACGGACTTCGCTCCAAGAACCGGTGACCAAAACCTTGCCGTTAAGTGAAACCGGCTATCCCAACAAATTAGCCGGTGGCCACAACCATTAATTAATTGATACGCAAGTGGCGAATGGCGATATCTAAATTTGGATTGTGTCGTTCAGTCTAAATTAAGGATCGGAGAGAATCCAATTCCATTTCAGCCAGTCCCTTCCACTAGTTTCTCTTTGTATTATTCTACAAGTGGGGAAAGTTGTAGCCTTTTTCCATTGCATTGCATGCATGGAGCTAATGTAGCTAAGGTATTTGTAATTATATGGCAGTTTGGATTTTGCCTAGCTAGTCAATGGACTCGATCTACCCTTCTCTTATGCACGAATGGCCATCTCGACTTCTAATTCAACCACATATGACAGATCGACGTGATCGATCACTCTTTTTTCTTTTTCTTTTTTACCAACACCGGAAACTAGTACTCAAATGTTGTGCCACATTGTACAATGACATGGTAACTTTTGGAGCGTGTGAGTTAGCCCGCAACACTTGTGCATGCACTTGGCTAGATATTGATTGATGCCAAGAAAATTCTAATTGTTGGACTGCTCTGACAGTTTAGTAGATGGACATCGTTTGTAGAGACTTAAGTCAGGGTATGTTTGGAATTTTTTTCGTCTTTAGTAACATTTTTAGAGTTTTTTGTCATAATTTTGCAGTTTTGTAATTCCTCGCTTCGACAATAATAAATAATCTAAAAATTTGGTGCGAATTTAACAAAATTTAGAAAAAAGACAAATAAAGATAGTGGTAATAATACTTTAAAAACTTAGTCCCAACCCAACCCTTGCTATTCAAATGCACGAGAGGATAGAGTGATCATTTTTGCCCCTTCATTCTCTTTAAACCAAATCTTGATGTTGAAGTTATATTTTTAATTTCTTTCTGGTCAAAGTTGTTAGTTAGCTCCCAAGAACCATGGAGCACGATAATCATTATTTCTTAACAAAAATATCCCCTAAAAATATTTCATCTAATAATATTTCATTTCACAATCAACCATTGAGTATGCATTCGTATCACTACCATAGTGCATCCATACCAAAACATGGATATACAAGAGGTTTTCCAACTCTTGTATGGGGCAGCAGTTTAAACGATGCTTTGTCTCAGTTTTAATTAAAGATCAAATAGTAAATAGTGATATTATATGGGAAAATGACGGTCAAGGATGTGTTTTGATAATTAATACACGTCAAGGACATTTTTAGCATTAACAAATGTTCTTAGCATGTCATTGGCGGGTATTAATTATCAAAATACGTCATGAGCCGTCATTTTCCCATATTATATATGTCCCATTGGCCATTACTTCCAGAACATCTTCTTAAAAAATAAGTACTTATTTCACATTTTCAAACTCAAAAATAATGTAAATGAAAAATATATTTTTATTTTTTTTGCACCGTTTAAAATATTTCAATGAGATCTATCAAACAAGATCCATATTTCTAAAAAAATTATTTGTGTACACATATTATTTTTTAGCTTGAAATTGTCTTATTAAAAAATAAGTATTTATTTTCGTTTCTGAAACTGGCCAAAAATTACTAGTTGAATTGCGCATAAGCCGGACTAGACAACCTGAGTTTAAAAAAAAAAATGATAGAGATTCGTGCCGTGTATCATGCATGGGCATGGGCTTCACATGTGCACGTGAGATGTGCATGGGGTTCACGGGTTGGGCCTAGCCAGCTAGCTATTTCTTTAACGGGTTTCTATAGCCATAACATAGGCTTTGGCACAAATGGAAACTTTTAAAAGGGGTGTACCTATAACCTATTTCCTACAAATTTCTGTTTATGGGTAGGTTTCCTTTCTGTCTAGAATACATCGCCAATGCTAGCTTCCCTTATCCTTTCTTGTTACAACGTACTGAGGAGTGCTTGACTTTTGTCCCTCTTTCAAAAGATGCAGGTTGTATGGAGAGAGAGAGAGAGAGAGAGAGAGAGAGAGATTCGAACTCTTTTTATAACCGGATCTCCGGATTAGTTTACGCGCACTTCGACTAATTTCGGAGCTCTGAAGTTAACGACCAGGAAAACCTCCAGTGAACCCAATGTATGGAAAGTTTGGCTTTTGTCGAGATTCGAACTTGCGACCTCTTGAGAGCAAATTCTTTAGTTACTTTTTCGTACCCATTTGGCCAAATTCCTTGAGTTGGGAGGGATTGGAACTTGGAACTAATGGAGAACAAGTACGTACTAGGACTTCAGGGAAGAGCTAGGTTTTGCTGTAAAGGCCAAAAGTTTTTACCACTGGAATGCTGTAGAACAAGGTTGTACAAAGGGGGATGTGATGTTTCAAAGTCCCATCCGTTTAGAACTAGAAAACCTAGCTAGATGAATAGGATAAGATAAGTATTTAATATGGGGAACTTAATTAGCCATCCTTTTCACCCTACTTATTTAGGTGTTCATCCTAATGTGTTTAAATACTTATCTTTCCATCCTCAAATTCAATTAAATCCTAAACTACCCTTTCTTTCTCCTAATTTTTCAAATCTTTCTTCTTCTTTTTTTTTTATATCTTTTCTAATTATCTCAATTCTCTCTCCTCTTTCAAACATTTCTCTCACCTAATCTTTTGAATTTTTTTTCTCTGCTAATCTTCTCTCTCAAATTTTCATTCCTCTTAAATCTAAAAAAAAAAACAACTCTAACAAAAACAAATGTGTAAGCCGGAAAACATGGCAAAACATGATCAATTCACAAAACATGACAAAACTTGATCGAGGTAGATGAACAAGACAAGATCAATTAAAAAACATGACAAAATCGAAAAACATAGCAAGTTTCGAGAAGATAGATAAACAAAACATGATCAAATAAAAAAGATGACAAAAATCAGAAAACATGACAATTTTTGAGAAGTGAAGGTTTCAATTGAGGTAGATGAACAAAATATGATCAAATAAAAAAGATGACAAAAATAAAAAAACATGACAATTTTTTAGAAGTGTAGGTTTCAATCTAAATACAGTGAAAAGATACGGAAAACCAGACTAAAATTGAATTATACGAGTATGATTGATAAAGATAAAAATGAAGAGGATTTCATGAATCATTAACAACTGTAACTCAGAAAATACAACTCCAACTCAGTTTTTCATTTTCTTTTTCATTCCCTTACACCTCATATTTTACATCCGAAAAACCAAAAGGCCCTGACTTCATGAATCTATGGGTCCAAAAATCAACAGATTCAAGATGATAAACATACCATTCCCATGAATTTTCAACCATTGTTTGCCTTTCCATTCTTGTGAAATCTTCCTCTCTGTCCACCATCCGTTTTATCCCCGGTGACGGCGACCCGTGACTGTAGCCAGTGATCGGAGCTATGAACGGCAACAGAGGAGCTGGAATTTCCTGAATTTGACTATGAAGGAGAACTCTAAGCGGCTTTGGAGATCCGGCTGAACGACGGAGAACCAACGACAATAGAAGAAGATCAGCGGCTATGGATGAACGACGGTAGGGAGGGAAATGGGGGTGGGGAGGAAACAGCGGTAGGTCATATTCTCGAATACAGAGAGATAGGAGAGAGGGTGTGGGTTTATGAGTGTGATTAATTAGGTTAGGGGATTCTATTTCCAGAGGGAGGAGAGGAGTTGGATTGGGTTTTGGTTTAAGAGGAGTGTGGGTCTGGGTGATGGTGGTTGTTCTTGGTGGTTGTTATGGCTGTGGTGGTGGCGTTGGTTGGGTGGGGAAGGGGATTAGCATAATCCCTGTAATTGTGGGATTGAAATCCTACGTATATATCCGATATATAGATGTGCATATATATATAGGGGTAATTTAATTACGTTTTGTAGGAAATGAATACAAGGGTATTGTTGGGTTTTTTTAAATTTGAGGATGAGAACATAATGATTCAAATACACTAGGATGATGACCTAAATAAGTCTCCCAAACGGGATGCCTATTTAATTTCTTCTATTTTTTAATTTTTTGATAATAAAAAGGAAATTAAAAATTAAAAGTTTGTTTCGGATTGAATTGAAGAAATCTCTGCTATTCGGTCCATTGATAAATGAAACTTCGCTTATATATAGTTCGGTCAATTTATTATGTATGCAATTCATTTACTTATTATTACTATGTACTAGTAATTAGATTGTCCTGAAAATTAAACAATTTTTTATCATCACGTTTGTTATTTTCTATAAGATTTTTTTTCCCCTTTGGATTATGGAAACGGCCTAAAATTAGTGTTGTGCGGCGGGCCCCCGAAGGACCCAACCGCAACCCGACAATCATTGATGGCCATGATATTGAAAAAATATGTTTCTTTGATGATTGAAAACAAATTAATAATTTTAAATCATCAAATTTTGCAAAATATAAAAGTGCATTAATTTACTTTTGAAAAGGGGAAGAAAAAATGAGTGAGCGAGTCAAAAGAAGTTTGTGACCTAACTTAGGACCCAAGCTTCTGAAGTTCTTCAGCTCCAAAACCTATTTGGACCAAAGATTGACTTCTATTCTCTTTCACCAAAACAAAGATTTAAATTAGACCTTGGAACCATTCAAAAGAAATTAGACCTTGGAATGATGGAAAGCCAGCACGGTAACAATTATCTACCGAGATTCCTTCTTAACTCGAAAAAGTAAGTGAACTTCCTTTGGAAGATTTATAAATAAAAATAGTACTACTATTTTAGAAACTAAAGAGCAATATTTATGCCACTTATAAAGCTGCAATTGCACTATTCGGACATAAATATTTCCTGGGCAATTCGATGGACGTGGGTCTTACACGATAGATGTGGGCACTCCACACTTATCGAACGATTTCAGACACATTTCAATCAGTGCACTTTGGTCAATCTGTGTCTGTAGTAATTTAGTAAAGCAAATATTGTTAAGACACTAATAAGTCACATTCGCGCTCACGGAAGCGCAAGCGCGAGCATAAAAGCGCATTTCTTTTCAAACTAATAAAACTCACGAGATGGAGAATTAAAAACCAGAATGTATATTGAAAGCGGAATTCGGGTAGGAAGTCGATCTAAATTTATGGGGAGCGTATTGTGCCCACCTTGGTCTGGGGATACCAAATTTCACGTTGAATTTTTACCATAAAAATGCATAACATCAACCACAAGTAGAAATAAAAAAAAATTAACCATGGTGCAGCTAAGGTAATAATTAATACCATAAAATAGCATACCATTTATCACAAGATGGTGAAATATTTTTCCAATGACATATCATTCGTAAAATGACTTATTTTCAGTGTCCTCTACGAGTCTGTCATCACATTCACCACGAAATGATAAAGCGTACGAAAATAGAATTGCAGATATGGTACCACGTCGCCTCCGCTAAAGAATATCGTTCCGTCACACCGTAACATTATTTGTACGGCAACGTACGGCATCTATGTGAGGACCGAAGCTAAGATCCCACCACGTGTGAGCGGTGTTAGAAGGATGTTTATAGCTTATCATAGGACTACAAGAACTCAAACCCGAGCATTGTCCAACCACAGGTTCAAGCAGTGAACCAACCCCCCTCATTTCTTTACAGAGTTCTCTCTCATAGTGCAGTTTTTACTGCTGGTGATCCTCTGCTTTCCCACTCCCTCCCTTTCTTCTGTACTTTTTGTTACAAAGTGACTTATCACTCCCTCTTTGCACATCAGTGGAGACCATTAAAACCCCCCAATTCTCTCTCTCTCTCTCTCTCTCTCTTTCTGTGCGAAGTTCCGCAGGCAGATTGGCAGAAGCAGGGGTACACTAGAAGCCAAACTAACAGAATCTATCTAACAACACTTTTCTTGTTGCTAGTAGTACTCCTATTAAGCATTTTCAAAACCCATCTCACCATCATCATGATCTCTGCTCTTGTGCTGCTGCTCTTCTACTTGATGATGATGCTCATCATTTCCCCTTCCATTTATGGACTACTACTACTACAACCAGGTACTCCCAAACTCATTCTACTCTTTTCTTCTTGTAATTTGGTCTTTTCTTCAACCATCTTTCCCCTCCATTTTGTTGAATTTCAAGACAATTTTACAGACACAACAAAAAGTTTGTCTCTTCAAATCAGAACACTTACCTTTCTGTATCTGATACATTTGTTTTTGTTTTTGGTAAAAGTAGTTTCTAAAGTTCGAAAACATCTTTCCATTGGTTTTTTTGGTCTTTTCAGAAACGGGGTTTTCCCTAATAATTCCAAAGCTAACGCTGTGTTTAGAACTCCAGGAAAATGAGATGAAAGAAAGGTAAAGAAATTGAGAGGAAAAATTTGACTCTGAAAAAACTTGAATTTGTTATTTTCTCTCCTCTTTCTCTCAAAACGAAACAATGGAATTGAAAATTTTTTATGCTTTATTTCCAACTTTGGCAGGTTCACCAAACAAGCACTTGGATTCAGCCAATACAACCTCAACATCCACCCTGAAATCAGAACAAGCTACTTTGATTCACAGAAAGCTCTTGGTACATGGTAAAATTTTATCCCATTGCAATCAACCCATGTTTTGATTATTGTTTGGAATTGTTTTGGATATCCATTTTACCGAACACTTTTCAAAAAATGTTTTCGAAAACATAAACGCTCCGTAAGTACTTACTGTATTTTACAATCTTCTATGCAATTTCATTGTGAGAGGAGGGGGATATATACCCGTTACATGAAGTACCCCTCAACCCGTGAAAGTCCCCAAACTCTAGTATAACTTCATTTTTCCGCGTTTACTATTTAGGTACTTATAATAAAATTTAGAGCTTCAAAAGTAAATATTTTCGTAAACATAATCTCTCCAAAACTCTAAATAATTATGTCATCGTTCACCACTTTGTGAGATTTCTGCATCCGCAACTACCCGATATGAAATGACATTTCTGTTTCTGCTTTTTTTTTCGCCCTCTCAAAGGGAGATGCACCAACAGGGACATAAGCATATCACAAAGCAGAGACTCCAGCACATCTGGGATTCCAAAATACATAGTTGAGATTGTCAACACTTGTGTTTCTGGCTGTGCTCCTTCCAACATACACCTCCACTGTGGGTGGTTTGCCTCTGCCAGGATAGTGAATCCAAGAGTTTTCAAGAGACTGGGATATGATGATTGCCTTGTCAAAGCAGGGAGGCCATTGAACACCAGCCAGATTATTAGATTCACTTATTCCAATTCTTTCATGTACCCACTTGGTTTCAAGTATGCCAAGTTTTGCTAAACAACTTCAAACCGATTCCTGCGTTTATAGGCTATGAAGTCTCGTTCGAAGCTTTAGTAAAATTGGATTACTAATTTTTGGTTTCGTTCTCGTTTTGTGTTTTTCCGGTTTCAGAAAACCCGAAAAAATGTTGTTTGTTGAAATGTTTCCGTTACTGTTTCTTGCCAATATTAGCGGACCTATCCAATGGAGTAGCCAAAAATTTGTATCAGTGAGGCCACTATGAAACAAGAACTCTAACAATAGCCAAGCTCTCACAATGAGCCACCCAACCCCAAGTTGATGATTGTTGGCGATGCGACAGTGGCTTGTACATTGCGGGATCAAATACAAAGAGTAGTTTCACGTTTGCGTGGAGTAGGTTTGTTTTTTTCATCTATCTAAAAGTAGGTGAATATTACTCATTTTGTGTAGAATCCACACTGGATTTTTACATCGATAATAAGAAACGTCCATTTCGTAGGGCTTCATTTTCAAACAATTCCATGAAAATATTAGATCATTACTAAATATAGGTAGGTATTTGATCAAATAACAAGTTTTTTGGTTTAGAATTTCGGTTCTGAAGTTGGACAAATCGACGGTAGCATTTGATCAAGCATTTACAAAACATGCAAGAAGGGCTTCATTTTTAACCATTGATTTCCTTATTTCTGTGACGGATTGGTTTTCGCACCCCCTTTTAACCATTCTAACTTCGTTTTTTCTCTTTCTTGATGCAAATCTACTATATTGCCCCCATCATGTGTGAAAAAATGAATCACTAAAAGGGTAGGTGCGAAGGATAATAAAGAGAGTGCAAAAATCACCTATCTCCTTTTAAAAATTGCAGAAACAATAAGAAAAATAGTTCCAAATACGCATGTATTGAGTGCTCTTGCATAATGCCCTAACACTGCTCATTCACAAATATGCTATGAATGTGTTGACTTAGAGCACTGGAATAATGTTTCCATAAACAGCCATTTTGCCAATGCATGTAGGCCAGAGAAGCTACATCTACTTCTTCTTGAAATTCACAAAAATAAAATTAAAATAATGGTTAAAAGCCTTTCCTAGTACTACCAACTTTCTTGATATTTGTGAGTCAATAGACTCAGTACTGATTAGTCCATTTTTTTTCATTATTCTGGAATTAGTAGCATTTAATTTCAGAGCCAAAAGCTACAGTTTAAGATTGGCGCATTGGAAGTCCCCTTTGGTACTTCCTTTGCAGTGTGCTTGCTCTTGACTTCTCACTGCACTCTCCCTTTTCTCTCTCCAAGAGAGAGAGAGAGAGAGAGAGAGGTCATTGATGTGTTTTCTTTAGATACTTTTTGTTTTATTTGGAGTTGTAAGATGTTCTGGTCCTTTAGTAGGGAATCATTGGTGCAAATCCAGCCAGAGTGTCAGTTTATATGCCGGAAAGGGTGTGAGAGGATTTGAGAGTGAGAAACAGGGGAAAGAGAGAATGGATGATCGGTCGATTTTTGTGGAAAAAGCTTGTCTAGTGGAACCACCGTTGCATCTAGGCTTTGCAAGCGCATCTCTACTGTGGTCTCGCCTTATTTGCTAGTGTATCCTTTTTGTTTTCATCACATTTTGTTTTGTTATTGTCGTGTTGACAGTGTGCTTTAGGTCTTTACTCTTCTTGTTGTAATAGCTGCACACAGTGGGTTTGTAATCTTTATTATTATTGATGAATTTCTTAGTCGTGTGCCCAAAAAAATACTATTGATCCAAAATACTAACACTCACACCAACTATTGGACCTGAATAATCTTTCGCGTAAATGGTTCTATGAAAAATAAACGTGCATGAGAATGAGCCTATCGACTCTCAGAGGAATGCTATAAAAATCGCTACACTGTGGAATCCATTTTTTCCTTGTTCTGATGAATGTTCGATTGTATGAGATTGTGAGTGAAAGAGACAGGGGACAAGGATTTTTTGAGGCTATTGTTGTGAGGAGGGCCCTTAGTCGCACTCGCGCCTAGGAGGAGCAATTGTTACGGGCTGTGTATCGATCCCTGATCATTGGTAAACTCGCAAGAACGCCTTATGTTGACAATCCTAAGAGGGACAAGTGGCCACGGTTGAACATTACGTAACGGATGGGAATCCAATTGGTTCCGTTTATAGGAGGAATCTACATTGGCCGCCAATTCTCAACCTTTTACTTAGCAAAATCAAAAGAAAAAAAAAAGGATATATATCATTGCGTACACATGGAATTGGGAGATGGAGACCTTTGCTGGATTGGTTGAGAATGAACAAAATGTCTAGAAATGATGTGATGTTGTAAATGGTGGCATTCAAACTTGAGAGTGACTCACTTTTTCTCTCTTTTTCTGTCACTTGATTTTTAATCTGCTTGTTGACTCTCTGTTGTTCTTCTGGATATCCACATGGTTGAAACTGGATACCTGCTGGGAATAAGAAGACTTGAAGTTTACTCACATGCACAGTATTTACCAGCAGAGACTCTCTCTGGACCATTCAGTAAATAGTAAATACCATCAACAAATTTACCCATCAACAAAAAAAATTGAGAAAAACTTCTTCATGGAGTAACCCATAAATAAAGTTTACGGTGCTCAATCGTGCGCTTCCAAAAGTGTTTTGGACCGTCCGGATTGAAAAGCAGATCTCAACCTTTGATTGTCGAAATGGACGACCAAGATTGTCTGGCTAAGTTTCTCTAAAAAAGAAAAACAGAAAACAAAACCCAAATGGGCAAACCTATATATCACCATTTTTGAAGCTCAAACTCTGGGCCCACATGGCATTACATAGGCACTGGCAATTGGCATTGAACATGAATTGTCAATTGTAATTCCCCTTTTTGTAGGGTAAACATCGACAATGAAACTGATTGGCCCCACTCTACAAACCAATTAAATTCAAGATGGGTGGGTGGGTACCAAAGGGCCAAAACAAACTGTCCCCTACACATTTTGAAGGTCAAGTGAAATTTTTTTTGCTGCTCACACATGGGATTATATGGCAGCGTCAAAGATACTTATCACTAATAGCATCATATAAAAGGGATTGACTCCACTCTATGAATAGTTCATTAGGTTCTACATTTCTATATTTCTATCCTGAAGTTGTTTATCTTTATCTTGCTCGGCTTGTAAGGCCTCTTTTGTTTCTTGATCGTCTTTTTTGAGTATTAGGTAGTTGGTCAAGTAAAGGCCGACCAAGCCGATGATGCTTTACTTTTCGACCTTGTACTTTATCAATGCTGCCTCACTCGGCACTTAAACGTACTTTTGCTCTGCTCGTTGTTCAGATGCCGCATGACAAATACCTTGATAAAATGCAAAAGTTGATCCTATTTCTATATAGAATGTCATTTTTGCTAATGATGCCTATGACAACTTGGATTCAATTGAAGATAAGTAGTCAAGGATTGAGATACAGTGCCATACAAAATCCTTGCTTAAACATATGGTGCTTCATATATAGTTATTTACTAGCATTAAGCACAACTAAATGCTTCCCACAATTGCTCCAAAGCAGCTTCAACTAGTTCCATTTGACAATCAGCAAAGGAAGAAGAAGAAGCTCAATACTGAGAACATCACAACCAGGTCCCAGAGCCTCTCTGCTCCTTACATATTCTCAATTGTTAACAAGCACATGGCCAAAAGAAAGAACTCCAGAAAGCAGAAAATAACAAATGTAATTCACCTCTCATCTTCCCTTTGGATTCACAATCTGAGAAAAGATTTCATTAGTGCTGTCCTCGGTTTCCCCACCGCCTTCCTCCTCCTCAATGGTCAACAACGTCGTAGTATGCATAACAAACGCGTCATTCGCCCTCTGTTCCGCTACCATTTTAAGCCCATCGGGGTAATCTTGCAATTGCATTGCAAACTCAAGATTCCATAGAACCCCGCCCATTGAAGGTCGCTCGATCCCTTGATCCGACAAGCACTTCACTGCTGTTTCCACAAACTTGTTCAAACACTCTGGATTGATCTCTCCCTTAACATTCTGATCAATTATGGAATCAATAGTTCCGTTTCTGTAATTGTTTTGTGCCCAATCAGCTAGACTAACTTGTTCCTTAGGGAGGCTCGGATTAAGCACCGGCCTCCCACAAAGCACTTCGAAAAGGACTACCCCGAAAGAGTAAACATCCGACTTGTCTGTCAGTTGTTGCCTTCTGAAGTACTCGGGATCCAAATACCCAAAACTTCCCTTAACCACGGTACTAACGTGGGTTTGGCTGAGCGTGGGGCCCGTTTTCGACAAACCAAAGTCCGAGACCTTTGCCACCCATTTCTCATCCAACAGAATGTTTGTGGTTTTCACATCGCGGTGAATAATAGTGTGCTTTGCACCGGTGTGGAGATAGTGAAGCCCCCTCGCGGCACCAATGCAAATTTCCAACCTTTGTTTCCATAACAAAGGAGGATTGTTTCCCTTATAGATATGCTCTCTTAGAGTCCCATTGGCCATATAATCGTAAACCAAAATCATTTCTTCCCCTTCCTCACAAGCCCCTATCAAAGACACCAGATGCCGGTGCCTCAGCTTTGAAAGCAAATCGATTTCGGTTTGAAACTCATGAACTCCTTGCTCTGAAGAAGGGTTTGATCTCTTGATTGCTACTTCAGTCCCTCCATCAATAACCCCTCTGTACACCTTCCCAAACCCTCCAACTCCAATAACTTGAGACTCATCAAAGTTATTTGTGGCATATTTGATATCTGATAAGGAAAAATGCCTACATAATCCCCCACCAGGCGTTGAGATCCTACTACCCCCACTGCTCTTGCCCGATGCAGTCGATTTAGTACCCGATGATCGTGAGCTACCGTAAAGTGGCAACCATCCCATGGAGTTGCACTTTCTTCCTCTCGAATCGCATTTATTATGTTTGAGGAAAACCAAAACTCCAACAACTAGGCCAAAACCAGCCACCCCACCCACGATCCCACCAACTATTGCACCAACATGAACCAGCGATTTTGCAAAACTCCTCGGCTCTTGATCATAACTTCCCTTTTCTTGAAGAGGCGATAGAACCGGATTTGGGCCTGCTAAATTCCCACTAGTGTCATTAACCTTAAAAATCTCCAACCCATTGAGAATCGCGTCGTAGAATTCAGGTTTCATAGATACAGAAGGGTGCAATGCCACCCACAATTCCTCATCACCTTTTCCTTCATTCACATATACCGCGAAATCTTTAAAGACCGGTACTCCTTCCTTAGCCCATGCCAAAACATCTGCAGCCTCTTGTGCTGTTTGGTTGTTGATGAAAATATCAAACACCCTTTGGTTAGTCTTGGAAACCTGAAACTCACAGAAATGGAGCCTCACAATGTATGTGAAATTTCCATCTACTGGAAAAACCCATGTCAGATTGAACTTGATATTGACTTTTGGATTGGGACCCATTGTTCTTGCTGTCCTATACACATCAACTGGAGCAATGTATTCTGTTAAATTTGAAGGGTAATCAATAGACACGTTTTTGTCTGCCTCAGAAGTAATCCCAAAGGCTGCACCGTATAAATATGGGGAGTCATCGTACCAGATCCGGCTCAAACTTGTGTCATTGTCTTCTGAAATATACTGTCCACCAACATTAAGCCTAAACATAGTTTCAAAAGCAGAGTCCTCTGTTTCTATCAACTGATCCGAGAACCCGACCATATTCGCCGGTTCGAAAATCTCCGGCATTGAGATGACCTCGATGCCATTGACAAACGCTACCGACCCGTTCTTCGATGGCGTGAAAGTGAGACTGAGAGAGCCCGATTGGGTTAACGTGATAGAAAATTCTTTGATTATGTAAGCTTGGGTTAAGGCCTTGGCTGTGATTGAGGCACTGAAATTTTTCAGGAGGGTGAAACCGTTGGATTCGACCGATAGATAGGAATCGGAGGCGTTGAAATTGCTGTAAGAAGAGGGGTAGAAATGGAGTCGGACAAAGTGTCGGGTTTTGGGTGAAACAGAGAATTTGTATGTTGATTCAGATGTGAAAATTCTTGCCGTCATGTACGGGATTGTGGAGGGAAGTGAAGGGTCTTGTGACTGGGCTGTGGCTAGCATTGAGTTTTCTGACGAGGTGAGGAAATTGGCATCTGGGTCCCATTTCCGGCCGCTGGCGTCCGTGGCCGCGGTGGAGCCGCCGCAGGCTAATACAAAGGATTCGGATGCAGAGGTGGTCCTTGATGATTTGACGGTGGTTGTGAAGATTGAGAAGGAAATGAGAGAAATTAAGACGTGGGTATTGGAGATCATGGATTTCGGGAAACACCCTTTTGAGGGATTTGAGAATGGGGGGTGGGAAATTGGTGAGAAAGTGACGGGAATTGTGGCATGGGAGGAAAACAGGGGAATGGAAAACAGAGGAACGAAGAAGAAGGAGAGAAATTACTTACCTTTTTGTAGGCCAAAGATGAATGAGAGAACTTTCAATTTTCTGGAGATGATGCACTTGATAAATCAGTCTGAACGATCTTGGTTCATTTTAGTATGAACGTGGATAAGATTCACGAACCCAACTCAATTCTTGGTTGGTTGAACACTTCAAACCGATCCGCCCAAACAGGAAATTTGACCGTGTAACCTGTTCTTGTTTGTACTTATGATGTGTTTCATTTTTTCACAACGAATTTTGCATGGTTTCTCGATCTCCTTTTTACTAATTCTCATTTTTCCTTTGGTGAAGGGGATTAGGGAGAGTGAGAATCGTGTCAAATGAGAGATTATTCAGTGCTCCTAAGCAATGCTCTAGCGACCTCGAACTACACATTGGTACTACGAGATCACATAATTTGCGATCAATGTTGCATTAGTGTGTGGCGGAAAGGGCCTTAGAGCATTATTTCAGGAGTACGGAATAATTTTTCGTGTAGATGAAGATAACGTCAAATGACCGAAAAATGGGTTTCTTCTCTAGGCATTTATTCATTCGTATAGGCGTTTCATTTTGAAGTGAAAATGAAAATGAGGGACTCGGGTCGGCATTTTTATATCTTCTTCTGGGTACAAAAGAGAGTGGGCTCCCATCAGGCCCAGTTACTTGGTGAATGGTAGCCCAATTAGAGATTTTTTTTTTTTAGGGAAAATGATTGCCAAGGACGTGTTTTGATAATTAATACCCGTCAAAAACATTTTTCAGCATTAACAAATAAATGTCTTTGGCAGGTATTAATTATCAAAACACGTCCTAGGCCGTCATTTTCCCATTTTTTTTAATCTGCAAAAGTAACCATTTATTAGGGGAAGAAGGAAGGAGTCCAACCACTAGTGGAAACCGTACGGCCAAGAGACAAAACCCATGACATCCTAAGGGCCTAAAGTGTCCAAATAAAACATTGAAAATCAAATGCAGCCCAAAAGGCCTAAAAAAACCCAGATTACTAACAACTTTTTAAACGTAATTAGTCGTTACTATTTGGGGGTGCACATGGTCCGGATTGGTCCAGTTCTCTACAAAATCAGTAACCGGACCATTGAAAACAATTCTAAAAAATTGGGACCCAAAACTTGACAAATATATGTGAGGAACCTAACCAGAACCAAACCACAAAAGACCGGTCTAGTTTTGGTTCAATTTCGATTATATCCAATTAGCATTCAAACTTTTTTTTGAAAACGCACGAGCTCGGAAGTTTTTGAAGTGTTCGGGTCCCCATAGCTACAGTAGCATATGGAAAGACTTCCTAACAAATGAGATTTCTCTTCTAAATAGATTTACTTACCAAGAGTAGATTAACTTTCTCAATCAAAATAAATAATCATGTATAGGTAGATATATTAATACTAAATGATCCGGTTCAGTCTAACCATGGTTCTTAAATTGATAACCAGTAACCGAACAAAAATTAACGATTCTTATTTTTTCAGAACCACAACCGATCAATGAACTGCATAACCAAACCAAATAGGATAGTTCAGTATGAGGATCGGATTGATTAAGTTACTAGGGCGGTTTTCTTGAAAACTCCTAGTAATTACTACAAGATCTAATAAATAAATTAAAAAATTAGTATAAGGTCCATTATATGTGTTTGGACCAATGCCCAATTCACCTGTTTTTTCAAAATGCCATACTGAACTTAGCACTAAATCTCCCAAAATAAATCATCCCTCGTGAAGAGTGCGTTTAGTGATTTTTTTACGTTATAACAGCGAAGCGGTTATGACCAAATTATTAAGTTCGTGACATAGTAAGAATTCAGAAAGTAAATATGTATCAAACAAGTATACGGCAAAATTAGCACCCCTTCTTTTTTCAGTTTGCATATGTGGGCTTCTATTGAGCTAGCTCATCCAAAAACATTCAAAAAGGGCTACTTTTTATGGGCGTATTCGAAGCAAATAAATACAAGAACTTGTAAAGTTTGAACTAGGTTTGGGTGGGGTGCGCCGGGTCAAAGGCTGTAGTGCAACGCCAAGACAACGCTTGAGAAGACCCAATAGCAAGTTATTGTGACGGGCTCTCCCCTACAAAAAGTAATTTAATATCGTGTAAGCCATTGGACCATATATCAAATATTAAACTGATAAGAACAAATACTACTGTGGAGAACCAAAGACTAGTGGATCAATGGAATCTCTCACACAGAATTTTTGGGGCTACTCATCCCTAGAGTTTTGTTTTGTTTTGTTACATGTAGAGTGTTATAGGTTTAGTTGTATATCTTCTGACTTGGTCGGTTTATACCCTTTGTGTTTTGGGCTTGGTTGGTTATAAACGATTCATTTACCAAAAAAAAAAAAAACAGATGTGGGCCAGCCTAGAAAGGTATGCTTAAATAAGTTTTGGGCCACTTTATTTATACCTCATCCTCTCTCTCCTCCTTTGTGCATTACCGATGTGGGCCAGCCTATAAACATAAAAAAAAACTCCAAAAAATTCAAAAAGGGCTGTTTATTAGGCCTCTTCATTCATTCAAAGTAAAAAAAAAAAATATATATATATATATATATATATATATATATATATATATATATATACACACACACACACACAAGAAGTTGTAAAGTTTGAACTAGGTTTGGGTGGGGTGCTCACCGTAATGCAATACCAAGGCAATGCTCGAGAAGCCGCAATAGCAAGCTATTGTAATGGGCTCTCCCTCTACAAAAAATTACTAATTTAATAGGGGATCGGAGTGAGCCATTGACCCACGTACCAGCTATTAAACTGATAAGAACAGATACTACACTTGATCTTAGCCAACAAGCTAAGAAAGGTATGCTTTAACATTTGGTTAGGCCACTTAATTTATACCCAATATTTGTGCATTACCGATGTGGGAAACAAAGATAAATAAAACTCAAAATAATCATTTGTTTCTTTGCTTTTATTCTGGTTGATGGTTTTGAAAAATAAGTATACACCAACTAAGCAAATAAACTTGTGAACCGACTAGTTTGATTAGATTACTATGATGAGCATTGAAAACTAGGAATTTTGAAATCTCTATTTTGTATAAATGATCAGTCTCAAAGAAAATATCATCGGTCTCCAAATTGACTGAAATCCAAGCATCTATTTTAATTTGGAAAATCAAAATAGATTGTGGTTGGAGGGAGTCTATTCTCGTTTTTAGAGAAATAGAGATGGGTTGATGATGTTCTTAGCATCGGACGGTCTGAAACTATGCCCTTTTCAACCGTAAGAAAAAACATTTAGAGTGTGTTTGGATCATGATTTGTGAGGAATTTTCCTCGTGAAAGGAAATTGACAGCAAAATAAATAAGTAAATTTAATTCCTTCACACTTCATTAGTAGTTTTTTCCATCTTTTCCTTTTCTCCATAAAATTTTCATTCAAACAAAGCATTCCAAGTTCCTCTTCAAGGCCACATCACTGCATTCATGATTGCTTGTTTGAGCCTAATTTTAGGTCAAACTCCAAATTCCACCACCACACAAAAAGACAGCCCCATTAGTATACTTATTAGAAACCCATTTGCACAGGTCAATACTTGTGTTCTAGTTAGGCAGAAAAATGATGATAAATTTTGAAACTGGGAATATTCAACTAAGCCGTGTTTGGTTGGAAGGACAAATTTGTGGGGATAATATGCCATGGAAAACTTGAGTTTAAATTAGTCTTATATGCCATCCGTCTTGCAACGGAATAAGAGAGAAAGAAAAGACTGAATCCACCATAATTGCACGCAATTTCGGTTTCGATTAAGTTGGTTGAGTAGTACACAATTACAATTTCACACTCAGAGAGTCGTCTCAAACGAGAGATTGATCGGGCAAAAATACAATTGGCAAATCCAAAGAGCAATTTCATCGATAATAAATGAAATTACATTTCACAAAGAACTGGGAAAAATATATATAGCAATCTGCGAATCGAGTATTGTATTAAGAGTCTCTTTAAAACAGATATGTTGCCTCACCGAGAGTGTTGGAAGTTGCACCGGAGTCTGTGATCTCCGAATTCATTCACCGAAAATTCCAACAGTTTTTACAAAAGAAGTATATCGAAATGAATCTTACGACTTTATCAGTCAATCAAACATGGTCTAAAAGTCTCTTTAGCCGTTCCACAGATGTTTTTCATGTTTTGATTATCAATAGTAATAATTCATACATATATATATCATGAAAATCCCATAAGAAGACACAAATGTACATCAGCCAAAGACCAAATAAACCAAATCCAATATAATATATAGCCCCATAATAGAGAAGAGAGAACTCAACAACGAAGACTTCCATAAAGGAGAAATAGTAATCTCATTAGTCTCTGACAGATTTAGTCCCTTAATCCTCAACGGATATCCAATTTTTTTTTTCGACGAACAAAATCATCCCATTTATATACTATATATCATAAAAGACTAAAAGTGAGCACATCCACGGTTATACAACCCAATTTGTGAACACGACAAGTTTTACTAAATAACGTATGAATGCGCGCGTAACAGTAAGATATTCGTGAACACGTTATGATTTTGTTTGTGAAAGTCAACCACCACGTCTCGGTTCATGAATTAATTTGACTCCCAATTTTCCCGTTGCGTGTAGATGTGCAACCTTTTGGGCAACGTGTTACGTAATTAACTTGCCAAACGAATCCCGACGCAAATCGTTAGCATATACATCGTTCGACTAACTAAATTAACGACTCTTGGCAACGGACATCTCGCCTCTTGCATCGATCGATGAAGATTTAACATCACAATAAATTAAGCAAAAAAAAATGTTCTTCTGCCAATTTTGATGTAGAAACCCATGCACGACACAATTAGCTTTACGGCTTTTTTGGGTCGTCAAAATGTAGAAGTACCAAGTTTTATTGGAAATTAATTGAGTATTCCTAGTGCAAACACTAAATAATATTCTCTCTTAAGTTTTAATACCCACTAGGTTGGCCGAATCGTCAATGCTTGAGACTTAGGAGTTTACTTCTTTCTAAGGTCTCAAGTTTAAAACCTCTCGGGTATTATCAACTTGTCCGTACAGGATTTTGTCTCGGATTTAATGATAAAATTGGTTCCTCAAAGATTAGTCGAGGCGTGCGTAAGGTAACTCAAATACATACCACCCTCAAAGAATGTTATACACACATTAGTCTCTGAAGTTTTATCTCTCACCTAAATTAGTGGGTGTTTGGTGCAAATTTATTAGGCTGAACCTAGAAACTGTTTGGCACAGATTCTTAGGATTGGATTCTGTCAGAATTGACTATTAAACTGGAATAAGGAGCCATAATCTTAAAAGTAACTCCGAGCTACTTTTGAATTCTCATTTTGAATTCTAAATTTTTTAGGACTATAATAAAGTGAAAATAAAAATAAAAAACTGAAAATAAAAAGGTTACCAAACTAACATTCACCCTTTTAACACATTTTACATAGATACCAAATTAAAGCATTTATACATAGTACTCTTGTACATTTATATCACTGAGATGAAATGAAAAGTAAAAAGCATGAAATCTTTTATACGAGTAAGGCTGTGTTCCAGAACTCCCCAAAGTTCTCATTTTTTATGAGAAAAGAAGGCCTATTCCCGAAAAATAAGAAGGGTGTTGATTAATTGTGAAGAATTTATATAGGTACCAATGGGCGTCGGGGAAAAAAAAAACCAAGGGGGCCCTATGCGGGAATCAACGGCATCCGAGGTGTGTAGGGTGCTTGATTCAAGCACCCCCTTTCCGTGTACATTTGAAGTTTCATATGTACACGGAAAGGGGGTGCTCGAATCAAACACCTTACACACCTCGGATGCCGTTGATTCCCGCGTCGGGCCCCCTTGTTTTTTTTTTTTAGAATTTTTGGACGGCTTGGATCGGCCGTCCGGTGGCCGGAGACGGCCCGGCGCGGCCGCCGGTACGATTTCCGACCGCCGACCCTCATTCTCATACCAACAGTCCTCTGTTTTGGTATACAGCAACTTCCAGGTCAAAAACAATAGGGTTACGCAAAAAATTTTCCTCCCACTATGGATCTTATTTGATAGATCTTATTGAGATCTTTAATACGGTGCAAAAAAAATTTTTTTTTTTTTTTTCATTTATGTTATATTTGAGTTTGAAAATGTGAAAAAAACTTTTTGTTTGGGAAAAATAAGAAGGTGGAATAAGAAGTTGATGAAATAAGTACTTATTTTTTAAGAAGGTTTCCGAAACGGGGCCTAATATTATTTCCGTTTCTACCCTAGCATTGGACTTACTACAATTCTATCGAATAATTTTAATATGATTATATATTTAATTATTGTAAATTATATAGAAAGTTTATTAATAGGAGAACCGCGAAATGTTCACATAATTTTTATTTAAATTCTACAAAGAAAATAAGGCAATGTAAATAGAAAATTAATAAACAATAGCAAGAGCATAATAGTCAACCCAAAATCTAATAATCTGATTATTTTACCAAACGCTTTCAAGATGCAATGGCTCCCAAGATGCAATATGATCTATTTTTCACCAAATACTTTTACATATTCTGATTATGAGTTTTTCAAAGTCTAAAATCGCAATCTAGAATCTACCAAAATAATCAGCACCGAAAACTCCGTGACGGATCGGTTTATGCATCCTATCACTATCAAGTGTATATATGCTTGGCTAATGGCACATCTAATTCATTAATGCGGACTAATTAGGTAGATAATGGTCTATTTATGCCCATCATTTACAGACTGATTGGAAAATTGAAATTGACTTTGATTGGCAGGGTGGCTTAAGAAACTTGATTTGAAATACTTATTTTACTGTTACACCAAATTGCGGGTCCTATTTTTTTTAAAGAGAATTAATAAATTAAATAATTGGGCAACTGGTCATTTCATTTAGATTCCCTTCAATGCTAGGATAATAGTAGACTAGAATCTCTTGCTACTACTATAAAGGGAACACCTTTTTTAATGTGAATGTCAGTTGAAGATAGAACCTATGAATTACTACGTACTATTACTAATGAAACACCTCTTTTGATGTAAACGTCAGTTTTGAGGCTGCCTTCTGTTTTAATTTCTTTTAAATTATCTCTTTAAATGCCTACAGAACTCTCAAGAAAAAAAACTTGTCCCCCTAATCTTCTTCTTCCATCTTTTATACTTTGATGTACATCTCAGATTTCATATTTGACCTTCTCAATTGAAGATATCTTCTCTTTTGCATGAACGTTTTCGGGCGTCACATAAAATGCGGAAAACATTAAATGCAAAAAATGCTATACTTTTGTCACACTTAACCACGTATATTAATTGATGTCTTTCACAAATTTTTAGACTCATTTCGTATGTTATAATGTGTTTTTGAGCTTTTCTCTAGCCAAAGTTTGATCTAAAAACTGTACCCATTTTACTAATGGTATGTATGGTACGTATCAGTACAGGTGAAGTACCAAGTAACTTTTTTTTATTTATCGCCATCAGTGTTATTTTTTCACATCGAAAAAATAAGCAGATATTTATTTATCTAAAATGAAATAAAATTCAAGTATAATCCGGTACCGACCGATATTTGAGCCGAAACAGATGGGCAGTCTTAGGGTGCCAATCTTGCCCAAATCAAATCCATTGTAACCCACCGTCCATAAATTAATATCGATCGGTTGGTGCTTCAGTTCAAAATATCTATGCTTGTAGCTTTCAAGTCCAACAAAGACTCCAAACAGAGTCAATTGTGGGGTGCTGCACAATGGAGTATAATAATATCACTTTACTCTCTCACAAATGGAGTATTTTAAAACTTAAAAGGCAATAGAGCACTCTGCTGGTGTGAACCGATGGAATAGAAAAAGCTTCAATTGGCTTGGCGTAGACGAATGGCAACACCTTAATTGGTCTCGTGATCGGACTGAAGCATTATTTCAACTCTCATTTGTAGGATATCTTGGACCAAGCCAGAAAATAATTGTATTGTTTTTAGAAACTTGCTGGCAGTTCACATTTTGACAGAGAGAGAGAGAGAGAGAGAATGCAAGTATTAGTCATGGTAGAGAGAGACGGGGTAACCTCTGAAGTGGCAATGGGATGGGCTGTAAACTCAGACATCCGAAATTCGGAATTTGACAAACTTTTGGTGCGACCGTGCGAGGGTGCAAGCGAGAAATTTATTGGGAATCCTTTTAATTCCGACGTAGATGACCTGTGTCTTTGACAAGACCGAGGAAGAAAATAGTCGAGGTGTACACAAAAGCTGGCTCGGACACCCCTGACCGTCAGAGAGAGAGAGAGAATGCAAGCGTTGGTCATGCTTGTTCCTCAATGCCCGATTTCTATCTTCCCTTTGACTAAAGTATGGTGTGTTTAATTTACTTGGTGCATTTTTTTCTCAATAGGTGTTCAAAACTTCACCTCGATTAATTTCCTGAAAAAGTGACATTCGATTCTGTCCAAAATGGACCAAGCCAAAGAGGTTAAGGGCCTGTTTGGGAGCTAGATTATGCATTTTCTTACTTTTTTCGTTTGAGAGCCAAACTGTGAGAATGAATTCTCTCTCAATGCATTATGGAAACTACACTTTGAAGACACAAACTTGAGATTCAGCTGTGGAGGAGCTTTTCCATTCGTATTTTGGATTAACTTCCCTTTATGAGCACCAAAAATTGTCGGGCTAATGGGAAAATTGCAATGGTTAGGCTGTGGCCCCTGCCTAATTTCCAAATTAAAACAGTGTGGATGCGATATCATACTAGAAAATCATCAAACTTTTTTTGAAGAACAAAAATGGAGCAAGAGCATACCAACAGTGTTGGCACCCTCGCAACCCGACAGTCGCCAGGAAAACATCAAAACTTAGGTAATTAAATACGTCATCGTGAGATCTTCTAAGATCCGCCGTAATAATTGGATAGAATCTGATTTTTCTTTTTTTTCTTTTTAATGATTGTTCTTTGAGTCATATCTTTATTTGAACTGACTCGAGTTCAAATGACACGCAGATGTAACTGAATCCATTTGTAATCCAAGTAGGATCGAACATAGATCACAAGGATTTGAACTAAAAAAAAATTGAACAGGCTTTTCAACGTGTGTTTATATTCTAGGGATACAAAAAAGAAAAGAGAGTCCAATTTTGCATTTCATAAGCTAAAAAAAAAAATTGGAATCGAAAATGAAGAAGATTTTGTTGAATCACTTTTAGATCTAACTGATACGTCATTGGATTAGTCTTCGTCCTTGCTACAATATGATGAGAGGTTATTCCTCCCGGGATAAAAGGCTCAAAACCTTCTTCTACCCCCACATCGGATTTACAAGTTGTACTTTTCCTGTTAGCCTATAAGGATCGAACACCCATATTCCAAGACCATATAAACCTGCTACATGGAACGTCCTAAAATGAAATCAAGCCACCCTTTAGAGAAATAAATGAATTTCAAAGATCTTGGGCAAATCCAAAGAAGGTTTTCCCTCACGTTCATCACAAGCAAGATAGCTGCCAATAAGCATGAGCCAGAAAAGACAATATGTGCCTCGGCCACACCTTATTAACTACGAATCTCCGGTTGGTGACAATCAAATAAAACCACCATGCAAGATAATTATCAAAATCCAACTCCCATAACAATTAAGCATTTATTTTGCTCACTGTCATATGTTCATGGGGTTCAATCAATTAATCATCCATCTCGTATATATTAATTTTGACTTGGATTAAGGATGCAAATTAAACCTGATAATTAAAAGACCTCACATATGGTTGGTGTCACACGTTCCTCTCTCCTGTCTCAATCCATCTGTTTTAAGAGTAATTAATCCACCAAGAAAATCCAGCTTTGATTAATTTACCTAATCCGGTCATAGTTAGGGTTCCATCCCCTCCCAAGAAGCGCAAGCAATATGCCTCCAAATAGAAAAAAAAAAAAATTACTACTACTTGTGAACACGGTCGGGCCAATAAATGTCAAATAAAAGAGGTACGTACTTTGTGCTACATCAAGACAAAATACGGGTGGTCTCAGACCACACCAATATATGGTGGAGAGGGGCCTTGAAACAACACTTAATAATATTGTACCGAGCGCTACCTAATTCCATCGGCATCAACAAATTGTCATGTTTTTTGTGACGTTGGGGTTGAAGATATATGTCTGTAAAGGAACCGAGCAGCTCAAAAACAACACTATAGGGATGCATTCGAGCCTTGGCTATGTAAGTTAATAAATGAGCTCAAGTCAAAATTTTAAGACAAGTGAAGGCCGGCTCGAGTACGCTCATGAATACAAAAATGTATAGCTAAAATTTCAATTTCCGGTAATAGCTTCATTAAATTTTACACTACTTTTTGCACTTTCCTCAGTGAGCTTGTGTTTGAACTCAAGCTCGGCTCGATTATATTAGTTCGAGTCAAGCTCCATCGATCCCTGATCAAGTTTCACAAGCACTAGCTGCACTATAACGAGCTCGATCGAGCTTGCCTCAAGGTGGAGTTTACCTAATTTTGAAAGAACCGAACTCACACATCTGAACTCAGCTCGGCTCACCCCATTCGTAGTCCTAATCGGCCGGCCACTAGCATGCTTGTCAAAGCTAGCAGCCACACACAAATAAATGTATGCGTGTATGACATTCTTATCATTGGAGTGAAGCAATTAGACCAATGACAGTAACATTTTTTTTTTTTTTTTTTCCCTATGTCGTAGTGTACGTCGACTCGTCGGTCCACTTTGGCAGGAGCCAATCCCATATTTAACCCCTTTGTTAAGTGAAGTATTGACCAATTAACTTATGAAAATATCTTTGAATAAGTAGTGGTCCTTTGGAGTGATTTTCTATACCTAGACTAACAACTTGACCAGATATTAGTGGCTACACGGGTGTATAGTGCGTGATTCGAGACGTCTGTCTCGGTAATTAATGATTTAAATTCATCTCGACAATGGACGCGCGACTCTCAAATCTGCAAGGGTCGAGATGAACTTTGAACCATTGGTTGTCGAGGCACGGACGGTTCAAATCGCGCACGACACTCATGGTCCCGGTTCCGACGGCAGAAACAATAGGTTTTCTCCATTCAACAATGGCAGGTCACTGACACCCATATTCAGAATTTGGTGTCAAAATAATGTTAAAACGTTTTTGGTGTCTTTGTCGTCACCTTTTTATTGAGTCACGAATTTCAGAATTTGAACACTTTTCAGTTTTCAGTACTTAGCAGTACTATTTTGACAGCCAATATCATGAATATACTATATAGTATAAACAAATTAATATAATTACTAAAAGATATACTATAAATAGTGTAGTATCAAACCAAAATGGCAGAGAGGGCAGCAAGAGATACACTTAATTTAAAAAAAAAAAAAACCTACCCAAACACTTTTTTTTTTTTTTTGAAAAAAAAACCTACCCAAACAAACTTCTTTTGAAAAACGACATGTAATTTCAAAAATCCTGCGATGATCTAGTTAATCATTAAGAAATTGTGAAAAAGATTCGCAAACCTAAACTAAGCACATATCCTTTAAATTTCCTGACGATTACAGAGAATTATGCTACTCAACCAAGATTCTATCGAAGATTTCCTTTAGACTTCGGAGGTTAAGTTCTTGAAAAGCGAAGAACAGAAACCGTTAAGATAATTGTCGTGTATTGTCTCTCATGAGTTAAATTGAAATGGAAGAGAGGATCGCGCACGAAGATGCATTTAAATTTTTTTTCCTTTTTCAGAAATCGTATGGGAACAAACTTCCTTTGTCATCTAATCCCACCAAATCATGGGATGATCTAACCAAAAAAAAAACTAAACAACCTAAACTAAACTCGTCTCGTCTCGTATCCTTAAAATTTGCCAAGTAACATTTCGTATAAACTCAAATTTTCTTTAGATTGAGCAAGGGGACAATAGCGCAGTGGAGTAAGCTGAGCACGTAAGCGTTATCCCACTTAAATGCCCACAATAAAACTAAAAAGTTTTGATGTCTGCCACATATGCGTTGTCTTAAAAGATTTTTCGGCTGAAAAAATCTCCTCGTAATACTATATCATAGTATCGATTAAACTATATAATTTCTTGTTGTTGTAAGCAATTTTTGGTCTCAAAATCTTCTTGAGTTTCAAGTTAGATACTAAATAATTGAAGAAAGTTACAATATGAGATTTTAAGAAAATCGTATATATATGTGGTATAAGTATTTTTTTGAATAAAGACAAAACGTGTACTGCTCGTTTTACTAAGTCTTTAGTTTGTGCTTACATTTTCACAAGTATTATAAGCATTTTGTTTAAATATTCTTTCATTGGGTAGATTCAATAATTGCTTGCGTATGTTGGACGAAGACTGTACATATTTTATATCTACAAATTAATCTAGACAAAGTTTCGGTTAGGGTGTGTTTAGCCTAAATTACTTTGTCTTAAAAACAGTCTGTATTATTTATTTTTAGTGATACTTCTTTTGTTTATGTCAAAAAGCTTTTTACATCACTTGTAAATTCGTCTCAATAAGAGGAATAAAAAAGTATAAAAATATAAACCAAAATTTAAAAAAATTTAAATAAGATGACAAAAAAGGCAATTATTTAAAACTTTTTATTTTTAGTAAACTTTTTATTTTTCCTGTTTGCATTTCGTTGTAATTTTTTTTACTTATATAAACTTCTCTAGACTCTAGCAAGTATTAGGCATTAGTCCTAGTCACATAAACCTTCAAAATGCTCTACGCTACCGCTCTCAATCCTCGCAATACGCTCGTGCTTTCAATCTTCGCTCTAATAGCTTGATATGTGTTTCAAAGACACTTTTACGCTTCTGCTAAATCACATAAATTATGCGACTTAGGTACTAGGCGCCAAGGTCATTGTTCTCAGTAAAATTTTATGCTCATCGCCAAGTCAAAATAATGTCATAACACGACGTTAAATTTGACTGTAAATTTGCATTCGTTAAATCTGTGACATCATTCAGGTCAATAGACACCACGAAGCGAGGCACAAATATTGAGATTGATTTTATTCTATTGTCTGAATCTTTTTTCTCGAACCGAATTGTCTGAATCTGAAAATTTGTGACAAAATGACATCAAACCGGTACAATAAAGAACAAAATTACTATTTTTTCTTCATTCTTTGCCAATTGCCAAACCAAACCAAACCTCTCCAATCCAATTCATAGTTCCACACCTCACCTACCCCCCATCAAATATTTTCTCAAAATTCTCCTACTTCACTCTCGTGTGAGCTAACTACCATACTCCACGTGCTTCTCTCTCTCTCTCTCTCTCTCTCTCTCTCTCTCCCATCATATCGGTAGTTGTCGTCCCGCCCTCACTCTCTCTCTATATAAACACTTTCCTCACACTCTCTCTCTCTATATATATAACCCCTACTCTCTACCCTTCCAATCCAACCACATTTTCCCCATCCCTCGGCTCGTCGGAATTCACGAGGCGAGCTCATCTTCCACGACCACAGGTATAATCACTCCGAAATGAATATATAAATCATATAACATAGTTGCGTATGTTTGTTTGTTGACGACGTCGTCATAATTTGGATCTCTTGATTCGAATTCTTGTCTGTATCCTAAGATTCGTGCAATTTGGATCGATCTCTGTTTAGGCTTAAAGTGAATTTCGATGTGGTCGAGGCAAATATGATTTGGTTTGTGGTTTAGTGTAGCATTTGGTGCTTTTTTTTCAAATTTGCAGTGCTGTAAAATCTGGTATAATCCATGATTGTAAAAAGTTAAATTGTTTGGATCTGGGTCCGAACGGCCGCTGTCCCGAGCCCCGAAACTTGATTCGATGCGTTCACCTTTGTAAAGCTCGACGCATAGAACGCCTCTGTAAAGAATCAAGTCGATCAGAAGTTTGGAACCTTTCACTTCATAAAGCTCGCCCTAGGGTACGCACTAGTAAAAAATCAAGTCGATCAGAGATGGGTAACCTATTGAACATACTGAACTAAGGCCATTTTCGAGCTTGTTTTTCAGACATTGATAACGACCCTGTACAAATGTGTTTCGACCACTTGGTTACCGAAGTTTGATCGACTTGATTTTGAACTAAATGTTCTACTCGTCAAGCTGTACGAAGTGAATGGTCCGGATCACACTTTGGGGCTCAGGAGAGTGCCCAGGCCTCTAGTTCCGAGAAATATCGATGATATCTCATTCGCTAACCAAGATCTGGTGCGCTGTTGGTTTAAGCTATGCGTGATAGAGCTACCCATGATCAGAATAGTCGTTGGCAATTGTTAGTTTGCTGAATTGAGTCAATTGACTTAATTGCGATTGGTAATGCTCACTTGAATTTCTTATGATTGAGGTTTCCCCTCATCAGTTTTATCTGTTCTGGTTCTATATTTGGGTGGTTTAACAGCAATTATATGAAAGATAGTCTCACATCTGTTGAAGTAAAAAAGGATGGCCTCTTCGTACATTTGATGGACTCACCACTTGCAAACTTGGCTCCATCTGAACCGGTTTTTTTGCTAAAATAAAACTCAAATCGAATACATATTGAAAATACTTTTTCCAGAACCAACTGCTTCCCCCCCCCCCCCCCCACAAAAGTTGAACTAAAAATAATTTTGGAAAAATATGTTCAAAATTCAAATGAGAGTTTTGGGGAAAAAAATATTTAAACTGTTTTCTGAAAACAAAATTTAAAAATTGTAGTAGAAAAGTCAAAGAGCAAAGCCTTAAGCTTTTAAGTGGATATAAGTTCCAAACAATGTATGTTGCGATGTTGGTGACAGGCCCTTCGATGGGGAGTTTGCTATTTCTCCCCTTGGGATATGGCCTAATGCGTGCGCTGGCACCTCATACCCCCTTTGAAGTGGATTGGATTCTCTCCCAACACAATCATTACCTAAACTCCAGGGGAATACCAACTGGATTATAAAACTGCTAAAACCTTCATATATTCTGATTCTATTTGCAGTGTTTTCTGTATGATTGCTGTTGTATGGTAGTCTTATACTGGGATCATAATGGTATATTTGTGTTGAAATTGTTGGAAATGATATCTCTAGACTTTGCTTCATTTTCTTGTGTCACCATGTTAGTCAAGCTCATGGGACTGGGGGAAATCCTCGAACGTATTACATGTTTCCATTCGAGTAAACATTTGACATAATATTATTATTGCTGTCACTTATTACTTGGTATATCTGTATTGAAACCCTGTTATTAGTGCGTTGAGCTTATGATTGTAGTACTTTCACCTAGGAGGAAGTTATGTGTTAACCTATGAGCTGTGCGCAGGTGTATTAGGACTACAGTATGGCTTCTGGACAACTCTTCTCCCGGACTACACAAGCATTATTCTACAATTACAAACAACTACCCATCCAACGGATGCTTGATTTTGACTTCCTATGTGGTATGCATAATTTCTTGCATTTTTGTACATTTCACAATCTATATTTTTCTTGTTGAATTGGTTTTCATAAAACATACTTAAATCTCTTGTATTTTCAGGGAGAGAAACACCTTCAGTTGCTGGAATTGTCAATCCTGGTTCTGAGGGTTTTCAGAAACTCTTTTTTGGTCAGGAGGAAATTGCTATCCCTGTACATTCAGCGTATGTACATACACCTGCTCCTCAGGAGCTACAACGGGATTTTATTTTGTTTAGTGAGATTGTCTAGCATGCATGGCCATAATTATCTGTCGGCCTTGCCATCCAAAGACAAATAGCGCGCAATATGTTTAGAAACAAGTATTTGTGCTTCAATAATTGATCGTTGCAACTGGTTTAGTTATCAAGTGGGAATATGATAAACAACACCCTAATCAGTATTTTCTGAGTTTAAGATTTTCTTTTCTTCATTTTGATTTTTCATTGTACCCCCCAGTGTTGAGGCTGCTTGCGCTGCACATCCTACTGCAGATGTTTTCATAAACTTCGCATCATACAGAAGGTCAGTCCTCGCTTCTCTTGTACTGTTGTGGTCAGAAGCAGCACCTTTATTGAGTTCAATACTGATATTGGGTTTTGTTTTGCAGTGCTGCTGCTTCATCTATGGCAGCTCTTAAACAGCCAACCATTAGAGTAGTGGCTATAATAGCTGAAGGCGTTCCTGAGTCAGACACCAAGCAGTTGATTGCTTACGCAAAGGCAAATAACAAGGTAAAGAAATGATGCAAAGTCTGTACTTGTATGTGTGTTTTGAAGCATGACAAGTTTATAAGGAGATAGAAAGGGCAATGCTCAGTTCATAAATGTAACATACAATTGTTACTTCTGTTTGACAGTTCATTTTCTTTCTAGATTTTCTTTTTAGTCTGGTCGTACGTTGATCTTATGTTGTAGTGATGTTGTACGCAGGTTGTTATTGGCCCAGCCACTGTTGGAGGTGTTCAAGCTGGAGCTTTTAAGATTGGTGACACTGCTGGAACACTCGATAATATCATTCAATGCAAGCTTTACAGGCCTGGATCTGTGGGTTTTGTCTCCAAATCAGTGCGTAATCTTTCCAATGCTTGCCCCGCTTTCTTTTGTTGACATACACATAAATCGTAATATGGCATCCCAATGTCTAAATACACTCTATCAACCAGCTTACAGGCCTGGATCTGTGGGTTTTGTCTCCAAATCAGTGCGTAATCTTTCCAATGCTTGCCCTGCTTTCTTTTGTTGACATACACATAAACCGTAATATGGCATCCCAATGTCTAAATACACTCTATCATCCAGCTGTATGTGAAACTCAAAAGATATTTCTGGCAAAAGTCAATGGGTATTTGAAACTTTCTTGTGTTTCCGTTAATAATGCACAACTAATCATCAACTTGTGGAAAGAAAAGAAGAAGGACCTGTAACTATAAATATTGATAAAATTACATGAGGTTCATGGTCACATTTCATATTCCGGGCTCATATTTGAGTCATATAATGTAAAGTCGAGTTCTATTTTTATAGTGGTGGAGACTTGAGCTTCTTCTTTTTTTCCCCTGTTGTTTAACTACTTAAGCTTCTGTGCATGAATAGAAATTTATTGCCCCTGGTTGGAGTTTCATCTGGCAGACTAGAAACTCAGACATCTTATTTATGTGTTCATTAGTAACAGATTTATTTTGTTCAATCACAGGGTGGCATGTCCAATGAATTGTATAATTCGATTGCCCGTGTAACAGATGGAATTTATGAAGGTATCTCTCTCTCTCTCTCTCTCTCTCTCTCTCTCTCTCTCTCTCATGCGCATGCACGCATGGATGGTATTTTCATATACCTTAATGACAGGATAAAATTCCGGTACTGTTTTGGAAATCTTTTAGGTATTGCAATTGGAGGAGATGTGTTTCCTGGCTCAACACTTTCTGACCATGTTCTGCGGTTTAACAACATCCCACAGGTACACATCATTTAAATGGTCTCAGAAAGGAAAAATTTTCTTCTTTCTACTGCTGCTGTCCAGTGAAAAAGGTCCTTATATTATTATTACCCTACGACTGAATATAAACCTGACAGATTTTCGACCATACTAAGGGCATCTCCTTAAGCCAAGTCTATTATAACAAATTTTCAAACTGTGAATTATTGAAAGAGAAGTTGTCATGGAGTTTGTTGTTTTACTTCCCTGCTTTTCATTTTAGGCTGGTCCCGTACCTTTTCTGACCTGATTTTCTGATTAACTGACTTAGATTAAAATGGTGGTTGTGCTTGGGGAACTTGGTGGCCGTGATGAGTATTCCCTTGTGGAAGCCCTGAAACAGGGGAAAATTAGCAAACCTGTGGTTGCTTGGGTCAGTGGAACTTGTGCACGGCTCTTCAAGTCCGAAGTACAATTTGGTCATGCGGTAAGCTATTGCTGGATTACCTTGGATTGAATGTATCTGTTTTTTTTTTGTTTTTTTTTTATGTGGTGTAATTTTTAGGGTGGTATTTTGAGTGACAATACGTGGGAAAAACCCTAATTTTGCTCGATTTTGTCTAAATCAGGGAGCCAAGAGTGGTGGTGAGATGGAATCTGCACAAGCAAAGAATCAGGCACTTCAGGATGCTGGAGCTGTTGTCCCTACTTCATATGAAGCATTTGAAGCTGCAATTAAAGAAACATTTGAGAAGCTGGTAAGCTTTTGCATCTCTTATCCCATTTCTGCCTTTATGTGGGTAATCTTCCCCACCACCATTTTAGTAATCGTTTGCTCACATTCTGCTAGGCTGAGGAGGGAAAGATTTCTCCTATAAAAGAAGTTAAGCCTCCACAAATCCCTGAGGATCTTAATACTGCTATTAAGAGTGGAAAAGTCCGAGCTCCAACTCATATTATTTCTACAATATCCGATGACAGAGGTATGATCTGGACCTTTATATTTGTTTCATCTAGGCTACTTGAAGGAACCAGTCCTAAACTTCACTTTTAACTGGAAATAAGTCTGTTAGATTTGTCATTTTCTCTCTATTTGCAGGTGAAGAGCCATGCTACGCTGGTGTCCCAATGTCTTCCATTGTTGAACAAGGTTATGGGGTGGGTGATGTTATTTCCCTGTTGTGGTTCAAACGCAGCCTCCCCCGTTACTGCACAAAGTTTATTGAGGTCTGATTTTCCTCCTAATTACATGTGCTGTGAAAACAAAAATCCTTCTAATTGCTTTTCTAATTTTTGAATGAATTATTCATCGGCTTCTAAAAGAGATTTTGTAGACTGCTATATCTCACTCTTGTATGTGACCTTTCCAGATCTGCATAATGTTATGTGCCGACCATGGTCCCTGTGTGTCTGGTGCTCATAACACCATAGTAACTGCGAGGGCAGGAAAAGATCTTGTGTCCAGCCTTGTTGCAGGTAAGCTATGAAGATGTGTTAGCCAAATTATATTTTTTCCAGGGGCTGTTTTCAAAATGGGCACAGCTGAAATGTCTTTTCAAAACAGGTTTGCTAACAATTGGTCCCCGATTTGGTGGGGCTATTGATGATGCGGCCCGATACTTTAAGGAAGCTTATGACAAGGTTAGTTCTAATGAGTGTTTTACCTGGTACAAGAGAATACACACGCCGTTTGATTAGCTAATGGTTTCTGAATCTAATATGTTATCACATTGTTGTGCTTTGGCAGGGCAATTCTCCATATGAGTTTGTGGAGAATATGAAAAAGAAGGGCATTCGTGTGCCTGGAATTGGCCACAGGTATAAAGCTTCTTCACTTAGCGACTGTTATTTTCCGATTGGCCAATGTAAAATTTCTGATCTGAGAAAAATATGAGAAAAATTTATTACTATTCCGGATATCTGAGAAAAATATGTACTCTATTTGATTGGTTTCCAGATCATTTTGAAAAACTTTCTTCGAACTTATTGAGATCTTTTGAATAGTGAAAAAAAAAGAGAGAAACAAAATCCCAGGAAGTACATCTTTTGATTGGATTGTAGGGCACAACAAAATGAGATGGAGGGAATACTATGATTTCAAGCTCAAATATCCAGCATTCTTAATTTTCATCCTTTATTCTACTAGTTAAATCTAAGTTCAATGACTAATTTTTACCTTTTTTTTGTGGAAAAGGATCAAGAGAGGTGACAACAGAGATAAGAGAGTAGAGTTGCTCCAACTATTCGCACGTACTAATTTCCCTTCAGTGAAGTACATGGAATATGCTGTTCAAGTAGAAACCTACACTCTCTCCAAGTCAAATAACCTGGTCCTTAACGTTGACGGTGCCATTGGGTCCCTTTTCTTGGATCTCCTTGCTGGCAGTGGTATGTTCACCAAGCCAGAGATTGATGAGATTGTTGAGATTGGTTATCTCAATGGGCTCTTCGTGTTGGCGCGCTCCATCGGTTTGATTGGGTGAGTTGGCTTACTCTCAAGAATCAGTTTGAACACAGAAAAAGATTTACATATGTGAAAAGAACAAAGAAAGAGGATCCCTTTATCTCCACCATTTGGCTGGGTACTTAATGCTTTCTACCTAATGCAATGGGGGTGAGAGGATCCCTTTATGCACTTGGCTGAGTGGCTCTGGAATTTGTAGAGGGCTTTGCCGAAGGAAAGGAGAAAACAAAAGGAATTATCTTTACAAATTGCTTTTGTTTCCCTTCCATAAGTACCTCCATAAATTCTAGATGCAAACGTACCTAACAACCCATTCTGTTCAAGAGATATGATGAGCAATGATAATTGAGGGGAAATGAAGCCCCTCAACGCTTTCAGATTGTGAGAAATTGCAAGAAAGGAAGAGAAATGGTACACCAATCACATTCCATTTCTCCCTAAAACTGGTGTGCCTTGATTAGAAACACCAACAATATATTTTCTTTTCTCACCCGCAATTGAAACAGACTGTAAGAGCTGCGTTTCTCAGTTTTTTGTATGACATTGTGCTGACCATTTTCCCCCCCTCATTTTCTGGAATTTTCAGGCATACCTTCGACCAGAAGAGATTGAAGCAGCCACTATACCGTCACCCATGGGAGGATGTTCTCTACACTAAGTGAAAAGTTTCTCAGTTCCAACAGGGCGAATAAATTCCCAGTTCCAACTCACACATTTCCTTTCGAAGTTTCGATCATGCCAGCTATCTGGGGTGATTGTTTAGTCTTTAGATTAGTCTCTGTATTGCTAGTGCCAGAAAGAACTCCATTTTGTTGGCTTCAATGAAAGTCGTAACAGGGTATCTCTCCGTTGTCATTTATTAATATGAGGAAAAATGAGTTCACTTTTCCAGAAGGATAAAGCATGGTGCACTTGGGTGTACCGTAGAGATGTTATGCATTTTAACGCTTGCTATGCAATTTTTTAGCATATGTTATTATGTAATATTGTTTTTAGTTACGCAAGGATGTACCTTGAAAGTATATGGTCCGCATAGTTTTCGAGCATGACACACATATTTTTGGTGCATGGTATGCGTATTTTGGATGCATAGTATACATGTATTTTGGTTCATCAGACACGGGTTTACATGTGTTTCAGTTCATCAGTCGCGCTTTCTTATGGTATCAACTATGCATCTTTTAGGTTAAGTTACGAACAGAAGTTTACGATAAAGTATTTATTGGTTAGCTACACAGTTTTTGATAGTTTTATTTACGTATTCTTTTGTGTTAGTTTGCTCATTATTCTGGTTACCAAATTTTTTGATGTTACACCATAGGATTCTCCTTTCCAGAATCTTATGTTTCTGCTCACAGCATGGGTAAGTTGTTCATTTTTTAGTACATGGGCACGTGAAAGTGAAACTTTTGTTCATTCAAATGGACCACAGGTTTGTTTTTTCCATGTATGTCCACATCAAAGATTGCGATATGCAGGCAACACTCGAGGGAAAAAAATAGATTCCTTTTCTAATGGGGAGAAAAGTAGAAACTCGATCCGCAATTTGATGGGGCATTTTCAGGTTAGAACTTTCAGAATGTCAGCTAAGCTTCTTCTCGTTTTCGATTATTTTCGTCTAGACGAATTTGTAAAACAATCAACAGGTATATGCAAATGTGTAAAACAATACATATGCGAAAGAAACAAGAGTTCGAAAAATCAAAACAAATGGAGTAATATGTAATTGTGTTGAAATAAAAGTGATGCTCAGTGCAGCACAGCAACTCTGACGTAATGGTAACTCAAAGGAATTTAGCCAAGTGGGTACGAGAAAATAAATACTAAGAGCATCCTCATCTCCCTCTCTATTTCTCTTCTTCCGGTAGAATAGCGAGCAAAATACTTGAAAGTGAGCTGCACCAGTCTCGTGGCCTTCCACTCTACTTTGCAAATTTTGTAGTTTTGCTATAGTTGCTTGTTACAAGAGGAGGCTTATTCTTATTTTATTGTTTCGTCCCTTCCTCGATTCAAATGGACCTGGACATGGGTTTGTCTAGGCACCTTTCCACATAGTAGCATCCACGTTTGTATCTTCAAATTAACCTTTGGACCAAAGTAGAGAGCCAAAACCACCAAAATTGTATGCATCAGACTCGCCTCTTCTTCCCTTCCCTTCAAAGTAGCTTTGCTACAGTTCCTCGTTTGAAGAAATGAGGAACTGTTTACTCGTGTAGACATATTTTAATAGTTTTCTCGTATATTTAATTCTAGAGCTCTCTTAAGGTGCTCATTGAAAAACTTTAGAGCTAAAAATTCATTATGATCATTTAAAATAAAATGATCACAAAAATAAGATCTTCGCACCAGTTCAAAGGGATTGAAAGTTGGAGAGACTGGAGGAATACTCTTAACTAGTATTTGTCTTCTATGAGGTTGCAATTTGGGTTCATTGGAGGAATACTCTTGACTATTTGTCCTTTTTGTGTCTTTTATAAGGTTGCAATTTGGGTTCACGGGAGAATTTGTTTGATTATTACCTTTAAGACCCCAAAATTAGTTGAGGTATTCGCAAGTTGTCTGGATAACTCCGATCCGGTAAAAAAAAGTGATGGTAAACTTCTCCATTTGAGACTGTCTTCATCATTCCACGTGCATTTGAATATCCCAATCAAAAAGAGTACAATAATTCAAGGCCAGATTTTTTTTAAAAAGTACAATAATCCAAGACCAGAAGCTCCTTTTTCTTGGATGAAAAAATTATTCAATGTGTAGTGAAGGCCATATTTTTGCAAAGTGTGATTATGGCGCAAATGTTTGATAGAAATTAGAAAGGGCATTTGGAGCAACTCAATGTGTTCTCCTGCGCGGATTCCTCCTATGATCCATCGTGTGATACAAAATAAATACCACTACGATCTCCTTTGATGATAAAAAAATAATATTTATTTTATAGTTCTCAATGTGTCTATTATAGCCTATAGGTCCATCAGATATCATATCATATTAGTATCCGATTGAACGAAACATGATTGTTACAAGAGAAATAGACTATGACTGGTAAATTCTATTTAGATAAATTTGCTTTGATTAAGCCTCTATTGATATTATTCCTTAACATAAATCGATAAAGTACATCGAGACTGACCGAATGTATAAATCGGATGGTCAAATAAAATAGTGAGGGAATCCCAATTCTTTAGAGTAATTGCGGTAGCTAGGATGTTGAATAATCTCTCCCTTTGGACGTTGACTATTTTCTACTTATTTTTTGTAATGCCTATATTTGGAAGGTGACAAGGTGCTAAATGAATAACTTTTTGGGATTGGTTCATGCAATGGGGAATCAATAAAATAGATTAAACCAAGTGAAGGCCATATTTTTCCACGTGGCTCAACCTCCAAGTCCAAGCATCTCTCTGTCAGACCAATCAATCGACCTCCTTATTTTTTGTAGCTCTCCTCATGTCCACATGTAAATTCTTGCTCAATTTCCCATAAAATTTGCTCAAAAAATGAGATAAACAGGAAACATAAGAAAATGCCAAGAAAACCCAGAAATGAAAAATGTCAAAGTATGAATTTTCGATTGACCGGAAAAAATGAAAAATGCCAAAGTATTAAATCGAGAAATACAGAATGCTTTGTTAACTCCTTAATCCCCTTTCTTTCTCTCTCTCAAAATCCTAGCCGTCGCAAATATCTTTCTTCTTCCTTCCCCTCTCCCCTATGGTTCCTTGTTTTGTTTTTCTCTCATCTCTTCAGATCAGCGACTTGTTGTGATATATGAGAGTTTTGTCTCTCATCTTTTAAAGAGTTGTTAGTTTCGTCTAGAGATCGGATTCTTTTAGAGACAATATTATTTCACAATGATATCCGTGCCAATAGTGCTATCTCGTGGTGACTTGTCAGATGTGTAATTTTTGGAAGTTCATTTGTGCATTCATATTTGGTTGGAGTCCTGCCAAAGTAAATGAGAGTGAAAAGGGTCGTATCAATTGCCCCAAACATCCAAAATTAATCAATTATCCAATCAATGGAATTTTTTGCTCTGTAACGATGGAATGTTTTTAAGCATTGGAATTCATATCTTTTAAAGTTCAATCTTGCATACAACTAGGTATAAAATTTAGTTTCATTAACTACTTTCGAGACTAATTTCATTTCTTATTAGCGAATGACTCAATGTTCATACGAATGATTTACTTTCTGAAACATATACAAAATTAACTGAAGTATAAAGTGAGGATGGAAGAGCCAAAGGGCTTCTTGTTCCTTATTTCCAAATTGCCATACGACATTTGAAAATGTCACCTTGTTTGTTTGGAAGTTTCAAAATCTCTGTACACGATTTCCAATAAATTTTTTCTATCTATCTCTCTTCACTCATTACTCTTAAAAATTCCACTAAAAATCCAAACCGAACAGATGTGCAATGCGTGCAAGCTCAATACAGTTTGTCAATTGTGTGTATGTGTTTGTAGGTGTGGTATTCCTCAATGACACCTTATCTACTCATACTGTTACTAATACGGAGTACTATTAATCCCAGCTATGAAAATGAGAAAAGAAAACACTGAAAAAATGGCAGTATAATCACAGAACCTAATGTAAAAGAAACCAAGTAGGGTAGAGGAAAAAGAAAGGTCACGTGGCCTAACAAACAGACATCAACCAAAAGAAACCACCTTTCCTTTGCTTTGCAGTGCACAGCACCGTATTATGCACATTTGAGTTGTCAGATCGTACATTCGACGGTTCGGATTTTATCTAAGCAACCAATGATCGAGAATCGTTCATTATTGAAATGAGATTCAAGCTGTCGAATGCATGACGTCGAATGCATGACGGCTCGGAGGTGTAAAGCACGATATTCCGCACACCAATGCATAACACCATTCCCCAATTGTTTTGTTTGGGCTCCTTCAGCCACGAAAGGCCACCGTCAGGTGCGTATGAAATCTGTCTCAAACTCTATTCTTGATCTTTTTCGTAGATTCTCCCATTTCAGAGCAAAACCATTGAAAATATTGAGTACCCACCCTGGGTTTCAAACCCATATTTCAGTTACTTGCTAAACCTAACCAGTACACTGTAAATATTCCCGAGAAAATCGTGAGAAAGGGCAAGGAATTGGCTTTAGGAAGCAAAGCAACTCATAAGTCTCATATCCATCACCACCAAGGTTAAGGCCAAGCTCCAGCTCAGTCTTCAGAGGAGCACAAGAAATCTTGAATACCCATCAAGAGTTTATGACCGAATTTTCAGTTACTTACTAAACCTAGCAAAAAAGGTGTGAATTTTCCCGGGAAAATAGCAAGAAAGTTCAAGAAGATGGGTTCAGGAAGCAAAACAACCCATACCCACCACCCAGTAGCTCAAGCTCAGTCTTCCGGTACTAGTAACGTTAGGGACTCAGTCAGCAAAGCAATTGCTCAGTACACTGTGGATGCTCGGCTCCACGCCGTATACGAACAATCCGGCGAATCGGGTAAGTATTTTGATTACTCAGAGTCAGTTAAAACAACTACAGAGTCAGTCCCAGAGAAGCAGATCACTGCTTACTTGTCTAAAATCCAGAGAGGCGGTCATGTTCAGCCCTTTGGCTGTATGATTGCTGTTGATGAGTCCACTTTTAGAATCATAGGGTATAGCGAAAATGCCCAAGAAATGCTTTCTCTCACGGCACAATCAGTTCCTAGTCTTGAGAAGCAAGAGATCCTCACAATTGGGACTGATGTGAGAACCCTTTTCACCCCATCAAGTGGGGTTTTGCTTGAAAGGGCATTTGGGGCGCGAGAAATCACGCTGTTAAACCCCGTGTGGGTTCATTCCAAGAGCTCAGGGAAACCCTTTTACGCGATTCTGCATAGGATTGATGTGGGTATCGTAATTGATTTGGAACCGGCAAGGACAGAGGACCCTGCCTTGTCCATTGCTGGGGCTGTGCAGTCTCAGAAGCTTGCTGTGCGAGCCATTTCACATTTGCAGTCGCTTCCAGGTGGGGATATTAAGCTTTTGTGTGATACAGTGGTTCAGAGTGTGAGGGAGCTTACTGGGTATGATAGGGTTATGGTGTACAAGTTTCATGAGGATGAACACGGCGAGGTGGTGGCTGAGAGCAAGAGACCGGATTTGGATCCTTATATTGGTCTACACTATCCTGCAACTGACATTCCACAAGCTTCAAGATTTTTATTTAGGCAAAATCGGGTTAGGATGATTGTAGACTGCAGTGCCACGTCAGTTCGAGTAGTTCAGGATGAAGCACTAATGCAACCTTTGTGCTTAGTTGGTTCAACACTTAGGGCTCCTCATGGTTGCCACGCCCAGTACATGGCTAACATGGGGTCCACTGCTTCTTTAGCCATGGCGGTCATTATCAATGGAAGTGATGATGATGGTGCTGGGGGTCGGAACTCAATGAGGCTTTGGGGTCTTGTGGTTTGCCATCACACTTCTGCTCGTTGTATACCGTTCCCCCTCCGTTATGCCTGTGAATTCCTAATGCAAGCCTTTGGACTCCAACTGAACATGGAATTGCAACTGGCTTCACAGTTGTTAGAGAAACGCGTTTTAAGGACCCAAACCCTATTGTGTGACATGCTCCTTCGTGACTCGCCTAGTGGGATTGTTACTCAAAGTCCTAGTATAATGGACCTTGTAAAGTGTGATGGAGCTGCACTTTTTTACCAAGGGAAGTACTATCCCTTAGGTGTGACCCCTACTGAAGCCCAGATAAAGGATATCGTGGAGTGGTTGTTGGCCTTCCATAGGGACTCTACTGGTTTGAGCACTGACAGTTTGGCTGATGCAGGATACCCCGGTGCAGCCTCACTTGGTGATGCAGTGTGTGGAATGGCGGCTGCTTATATCACTTCAAAAGATTTCTTGTTCTGGTTCCGGTCCCACACGGGAAAAGAGATCAAGTGGGGCGGTGCAAAACATCACCCAGAGGACAAAGACGATGGGCAAAGGATGCATCCACGTTCTTCTTTCAAGGCGTTCTTGGAAGTGGTTAAGAGCCGCAGTTTCCCATGGGAGAATGCTGAAATGGATGCAATTCATTCTTTGCAGCTTATTTTGCGAGATTCATTTAAGGATGCCGAGGGAAGCAATTCTAAGGCTATTGTAAATGCCCCACTCAGGGATTTAGAGTTGCAAGGAATGAATGAGCTCACCTCTGTCGCGCGTGAAATGGTTAGGTTGATTGAGACTGCAACAGCTCCCATATTTGCTGTCGACGCGTATGGCCGCATAAATGGTTGGAATGCTAAGGTTGCAGAGTTGACAGGATTATCTGTCGAGGAAGCCATGGGAAAATCTCTGGTTCGTGATCTTGTTTTCAAGGAATCAGAAGAAATCATTGACAAGCTTCTGTTTAACGCTTTGAGAGGTACTGCCCGTAAAGTTTAATATCGGTTTTCTTTCTAATTTGGAAATGGTCTGGAGGTGGTCCTTCCTCATGATCACATCCCTCGTAAGTAAGTGAATCCCCTGCCATCCAGGAAAAAAGGAAAAGAATTGGTACTTTATCTTGTTTTTGAATGGTGTTACGGCAGTAAATTTTCCCTGTGATTAACATTGACTACTATTTTATTCACATTTCACCTCAGAAGCACTTCGTATCTAATTAGGTGGTGCATAATAGCATGTTGTACACGCTCCTGTTATTGATTTCAGTATGGCATGTTACTAGTCTTCAAACCTCAAAAGAAATTACTATTTTCCTCATCTAAAAGGAACTGCAAAAATAAAGGTTACCATCCAAATCTTTAGAAGGTAGCAATATCTAGCTTTGGTGTTTTGCAAATTTGAGACTGATACTTATTTTTTGGCAAGTACAATTTCGGTGTGAGTACCCAAAAATAGATGAATTGGTATTGGCTTTAAGTGTAGTTGAGTAGGTGTTTGGTTGGACATGGTCCACAAGGCTTGTTGGCCAATATATGTACCAATTCTACATCATGTTGGTTATTCGAATTGCCACTGTTCTATCACAATGGTTCAACTGATACAGGTGAAGAAGATAAGAATGTAGAAATTAAATTGAAGACATTTACCTCAGAACCACAAAAGAAGGCTGTTTTCCTGGTGGTCAATGCTTGCTCGAGCAAGGATTACACGAATAATGTAATTGGTGTGTGCTTCGTCGGTCAGGATGTTACTGGTCAAAAAGTGGTAATGGACAAGTTCATCCACATACAAGGTGATTACAAGGCTATTGTACATAGTCCCAACCCTCTGATCCCACCAATATTTGCGTCAGATGAGAACACCTGTTGCTGTGAGTGGAACACTGCTATGGAAAAGCTCACTGGGTGGGGCAGAGGGGAAATCATAGGCAAAATGTTGGTTGGTGAGATTTTTGGCAGTTGTTGTCGGCTCAAGGGCCCAGATGCTATGACAAAAATCATGATTGTATTGCACAATGCAAACGCCGGACAAGAAACAGACAAGTTCCCATTTTCCTTCTTTGACCGAAATGGGAAATATGTGCAAGCTCTCTTGACAGCAAATAAGAGGGTTAATATGGCTGGCCAGATAATTGGAGCCTTCTGTTTCCTTCAGATCCCAAGTCCCGAATTACAGCAAGCTTTAAAAGTCCAGAGACAACAGGAGAGGAAATGCTTCACAAGGATGAAAGAGTTGGTTTACATTTGTCAGGAGATAAAGAATCCGTTAAGTGGTATACGCTTTACTAACTCGCTGTTGGAGGCGACAGAGTTGACTGAAGATCAGAAGCAGTTTCTTGAGACGAGTGCTGCTTGTGAGAAGCAGATGTTAAAGATTATAAGGGATGTTGATTTGGAGAGCATTGACGATGGGTGAGTATCTCTGAATTTATTAGCTTACATTATAGCTCAAAATAAAAGGCAAGATGCATGAATCAACATAACTTTCCAGTTTATCCTTATGGAGCGCATTTAACTTTGAAATTACTCATTTTCATCTTTGTTGGTTCAAAGTACAACCGGGACTATTTGTCAATTATAGATGTATTTATTCCTATAAAGTACCGGCACTCCTAGAAGCCGATGTGTCCTCGTGTCCGACATGGGGACCCGGCAAAATACACACATTTAACTTTGAAATTACTCATTTTCATCTTTGTTGGTTCAAAGTAGCACCAGGACTATTTGCCAACTATAGATGTATTTCTTCCTATAAAGTACCAACACTCCTAGAGGCCCGCGTGTCCTCATGTCCGACATGGGGACCCGGCAAAATACACATGGGGTGTGCATTAAATTTAATTAATTTTTTAGGGGAATAAGGCGGGGACACGGGAGGGACACATATATGGACACGGAAGGGGTTAAATGTGCAAATTTTAAAACTTTTTTTGGAGTAAATGTGTATTACTTCAAATATTTTGGATTATAAAGTGTAATATGATGTGTATGTGATGCTTGATTATATATATTGATGCTTCAAGCTTATACATTTAACTATATTTGCACTACTATAAAATTAATGCTATTTATTTATTTACTTTTGTTGTGTCCCCTGCCATATCTTGTCCACATTTTTTTAGAAATCCTGTGTCCCATGTTTGTGTCCATATCTTTGCTACATAGATTTCTTCTATTAATTTCCTGTTAACATTTCTAGTTTTCCTTTAAGGTAATATTGCTAACTGAGAGTCTTTTAAAATCTGTCCATAATATTTTTTATGACTGGATTACAACTTAGGGGTGTTGTGCATACCGATGCTCTGGACTATAATGAAGGAAGCATGGTAATGTGCACATAAATTGAATAGGGTCTCTAGGCCTGCCCTCTTTGATGCTATTTGGCTTTGATTTGAGGGCATGGTTTCGCAGCAAAATAGGTATAGGGGGCTACTGTTTCAGTGGTATTCTGAGAGCAGCCACTTTGTGCATATTGCCAAAGGTTAGGTCTATCTTCAATCTTCCCCCGCCCATACCCCCAATGATTGGGGACTACATGGGTTCTGTTGTTGTTGTTGTATTACAACTTAGGGGTAATGAGCCACAGTAGTCATTCTCCAAGTAGTCATGCGTCAAAGAAGCGACACTTTTCTTTTCCGTGGCCTTTTTAACTACAAATCTAACCAATCCCATATAAGTACCATCCTGTCTTATACGGGTTTAGCCTTTATGGTTTTATCCCTCTTTTGCTAGGGTGGTTGATGTATAAATTTTCTGTGATGGCCCCTAGAATCCCCACTTGTGAACTCTCTGTGTGATTTCTTCAATAGGTTACCTTTCTCTTGTTCTTTGTTTATATAATGTGCTTTTGGACTACTTACCGACCCGAAGGCCAAAGGTGTCCTTCCAAAACATCATATTAACTTGTTTAGGTAAGGAGACCTTATTTGATAACAAACAGAACTTGACATAGAGGAAGTTTTGAAGTCATATTAATACAACTTTCCCATTACTGCAAAGATTGATCAGTTGCCATTAACTGTTTCAAGCCTGATACTGCTGCAAAGATAAATCTTGTTTGAGATCTTGCTCCCTGAGTCATGGCATTTATACTTATGATGCCCAGTGACCTACTTGCAGTCCTGCACAAACTCACAGATCTAATTGTGCAATCTTTCGTTCAATGATCTATTGACAGAGTGGAAACCTCCAAACGCAGAGATCGAAGAAACAAGCTTCAGTTACTTAATTGCACTCTATTCTGCTCGATTTCTTACTTCATTCTTCATTGAATTCTGCATATGTATGAAATGGTTCTAGGGCTTAATACGTCACTCATCATGGTGTACATCATTTTCTTAATGGAGACATTATCTAATCATGTTAGCATTTACTCATTGTAGTTCATTGGAGCTTGAGAAGGGTGAATTCTTTGTTGGAGGCGTTATAGATGCCGTTGTTAGCCAAGTAATGATGTTGCTTAGGGAAAGAGGTGTACAATTGATACGGGATATTCCAGAAGAAATCAAAACATTGGCTGTTTATGGTGATCAGGTGAGAGTTCAACAGGTGTTGGCTGATTTCTTGTTGAATATGGTGCGGTATGCACCTTCTCCAGATGGTTGGGTCGAGATTCAAGTTCAACCAAGATTGAAGCAAATTTCTGGTGAAACAACTATGGTTCATATTGAATTCAGGTACTTAAGTCTAGTGCTGCTTCCAACCTCAATATCTACTGCTTTGTAAGAAAATTAAGTCCTTTGGCCATTTTATCTCATCTCCTTTGCGAATTTTTCAGAATCTTCTAAGAATGAAATTAGTGCTTTTTCTTGTTATAGGAAATTCTTGCTGTCAACTAATTTTACTTGAAACTATATTCGGATGAATTTCTCTCCATCAAGTGATTCTTAGGAATGAATTATAACGGTTTCTTATCATTTAGAGACGGAGTATAACCCAAGTTGATCCTAAGCTATGTTACCAGCGTATGATGCATATGATGGCCATTTTTGCGTTCCATTTTTTGATGTCTAACATAGCAGCGTTTTTTGAATACATTTGATGTGTTTTGTTTTAACTTTGATTTGGTGTTTCATTTGCATAAGAACTATCTTCAGATGCATTTACCCTTACCAATTAGATATTCCATGTTGCGAAAGCCAGTCCGATGTTCTTCTTTCCGAAAGAAGTTAATTCAATGATTGATTTGTTTTTCTGGTGAAGGATTGTATCCCCAGGTGATGGCCTACCTCCGGAACTCGTGCAAGACATGTTTCACAGCAGCCAATGGGTGACTCAGGAAGGCCTAGGTCTAAGCATGTGCAGAAAGATTCTAAAGCTTATGAACGGAGAAGTCCAATATATTAGAGAGTCAGAGAGATGCTATTTCCTAATTATCCTCGAACTTCCCATGCCAAGGAGAGGCTCCAAGAGTGTTCAGTAACTTATTGGCATTAAGACTCGCCAGAATTACCAGAATCTCCTCAAATTCAAATGGAAACCTCATTTTTAGCCTTATCATTCGAGATGGCTTGAACAAAACCTAATACAAGGTTTCACTCAGGCTAAAGCCTCACAACTCCGCACAGGTGTCAAAATACTACCTACCATATTTCAGTTTCAGCCATTTTGGACTTCATTTTTGCTTTATTTTTACGAACATCAGGATCGAGATTACGTGATGCAGTCAGATATCGAGGGCCAAGAGCTTGTTATTTGACATGTTAATAAACTACCACGGCCTGAAGACGGACAGTTTCACTGGTGTGTGCAGATGGATTGGGTGCATTCGGCATAACTGTAAGCTTGTATACTATTTGAGTCTTAAGTATTTGCAAAGTGTCCTCTCAAGTTTTGAAGACAACCATGTAATAACTACTGCTTCAAGGATACATCCCTTAAAAGCTCATCTTATTCACCCCCACCTGGTAATAAAGACTACTTGCTCTAGTTGTAACCTATGTAACATGATATACTGGCAATCTAATTTGTGTATAACTTTCTCTTTGTTGGCGATCTCTTTACAACAAAATTGCTCGCTTGGATATAGTTATAGAATCCATACCTTCCCGATTGTAGATCAATTGTTTCATTGTAGTGGTTGAATGTCTACTTAGTACTATTAAAGCATACAATCTGCATGGTATAGAGGTTTAAGATGATAATAACTGAGAACAGTACTGGGGATACAAAATCACCTATTAAGTGGATGGATGACCATGATTTAGCACGTCTTAGAAATCCTGGTCTTGCATGAACTTTTTGTGGCCGATGCTGTGTCTGTAGAATTGCTCGAATGGAGAACTCAATCATGTGGTGTTGTTTAGTTATTTGAAGGTTCCAGTGGAATTTGCACGATGGTATTCTACAGTCAGTCCCCATGAATTAGCTGTCTCCTTGCTCTGCCTCCTGTCTCTTTATGTATGCATGGCTTGTGCCTTGTGACATTTCAGCTCGGGGGCCAAGCTAATCTTCTCTATATCGTTCCAATGCTATGAGATGTCCGCGAAGGAACATGTCATGATCTCACCTCAATTGATAGAATTGATCATCTACCCTATAATTGACTTATTAATACTGTTCTTTTTTTGGGTACAGCTAATTAATACTGTGCATTTTCAGTTTTCATGGTTGGTGGTTCAAGCCAGGAAAGTGACTAAATACTAACACCCCAATTCACAGAGGCCTAATCCAATTGTTTTTGGACCCACAAATCTCATAATCTGCTTGAATGATTTGATCTGCCGAACTTCCAAGTTATGCCAGAAAGTTCAAAAATGGAATTTTAAAATAATTTGTATATTGCATAGAAATTTAGGGTTGACCGTTGTTAAAAATTGCTAGGGTTCAACCCAAGGGCCAAGTCACGGGGAATATGGCAATAAGTAAGGGGTTTACGCTACGCTCCTATGTTTGCAGTTTCGCCTCCTACCGTCGGCAAAGAAATCCTTAGGGCCACTAGAGGTTGCCCGTTATTAACGTTAGCCTTCCGGAATTAGCTACGGTGCACTCAAGTTGACTTAAACACCTGATTATTACGAAAGATGTTGGGTTGCAATTCGTTTGAGGTAAGGTTATTATACTTATTGGAGTATCTCTCAAAATTGTTACGAAGGTCCAAAATCATACTCCCTCTGTCCCTTTTTAAAGTGTCCTGTTTCGTAACTCCAATTTATTAAAAAGACATCATCATTATACCTTTCACATCAACTTTTTCCTCCACTTTCCCTACTTACCCATCATCATTACACTTTTCCTCACTAACTTTTCAAAATGAAATATACTTTTAGGGACAAAATAGACAATACACCAATTTTTACACACTAACTTTACAAAATGGATACTTATTAAGGGACAGCCCAAAATGGAATACTGGATTCTAAATAAGGGACGGAGGGAGTACTGTGTATATTTTTATCTGCATATTATTGTGACATAGACAGTTGGATGAATGACAGATATAAATCCATTGACCATTTTGTTTAGGATAACATGATATATATATATATATATATATATATATATATATACATACAATTGAAAAATTAGTGCGTACCCAACTTATCTCATCTAACACCCATTTTGATGAGTTTTCAGGTCTAACTTTGACAGGGTAGTCTGAGCTCAGGTGCTGAGCTTCTAGACTCCTACATTAATGGAAATATAAGGTTGTCCACTGTCCCTATGGCTTGTGAAATCTCTTTTATGGAAAGACTTCACAGTTAGTAATAGTTTGACAATTATCTGTTCCCTTTGTGTGACGATATAGAAATGAATATATAGAGAGAATGAAAACAAGAAGTGAGATTATATCCATTGCATGTCTATATCACACCCATAATTGTGTGCGTGCACGCCCTATACCATACCTGTACGCAAGTTTTGTGTGTGTGGAGAGAGAAAGAGAGGCAACCTCCTACTTGCAAGCTTTTAAGACGAGACCAAAAGAAAAAGGGAATTTAAGAACTTAAGAGAGAAGTTAAACGAGATCTGGGTTTTTGGCTCTTGGATCCGACCGGTCTCGGCAATCAAATTTTGAGATCTCCAACAATAACGGTGAGAGCGTCATTGTGGCGGCGAATACGATGGGAACGAGTTACAATATGATGCAAGTCCAAATTTTTCCACCCACCGAGATGAGCAGATTTGCGGATTCCAACGCGTGGATTTTTTGTGTCTTCCTTTTTTGTACTTTGTATTTATTTTCTTGTACTTCGGGAGCTTTTGAGTCTTGTTGTATTTTTTGGAGTTATCAATATATGTTGCCGTTTCTTCAAAATGTACGATATACGAGGATTTATTTTTCAGCTCTATTTTTTTTGAAAAGATAACCTTGTTTGGTTGATTGTCATTGATTTTTTTTTTTTTTTTAGAGAATACTCTACAATACTGTTTTTTGATAATTGTAACCAAACTGGGCCATAATTCAACATGAGAGAGAATAGGGGTCCAACCCCAACTTGGTTGGAGTGAAAGTGACATAAAGATAATTAAGATAAGAGCATAAGAAAGGAGGGAAAATTAAAGGCCAAAACATGTGGACTAGGAAATAAGTAAGAAACAAGGTCAAAAGACTCAAAACTCAAAATGATGCTTTTTTAGAGTAGTGTTGGGGGCGACTATTCGCAGCAGCATATTTTCTCCCATAGTCCGTTAAAAATTTTTGAAAATTATATTTCGGTAACTATATGTCGAAAATATGTTTTACATTCGGTAAACAACTGTCGAACATACATTTCGGTAAATAGCTGTTGAAAATAAGATTATGTTTCGGTAACTACATGTCGGAAATGCACAAAAAACATATATTTCGGTAATTGGATGCTGAAAATGTATCTCAATTTCAGTAACTAACTGTCGAAAATGTATTTTAATTTCGGTAACTAACTGTCGAAACATATTTCGGTAATTGAAAATTTTTAATGGGCTAAGGGAGAAAATACGAGGCTGCAAATAGTCGCACCCGTAGTGTTTCCTATATACTTCCATGGATTCAGCCAAAATGATGGGAATTGCACTTTGCACCTTTAGAATTCCTTGTAGCTCAAGGGTGGACTTAATGCATAAGAATGCTTCTCCTCAAATGGTATGATACTAAATTGGTTTTTAGTTATCTTTATTGATTGGGACAAGCTTAATTAATGAAACCTCATTTTCCCTTGGTTTACATGCATGTATCTGTCTCTTTGACCTAACTATCTTTCAAATTTACATAGGTAAGCCCAGTACTTTATGAAATTCCCATCTTAACCAATGGAGGGAGAGAGAGAGAGAGAGAGATGCTTATGGACTATTTCCTATAAAACCATTTCTTACCATGACCAATATTAACAAGTTTTTTTGGGTGCCTGTCATAAATTGGTTAATTCAAAGGTGTAGTGTGCAGAGGTGAATTATGCAAAATTAAAAACTAGGCTAGTTTTGCTTGATTGAAATCAGGGTAAACAAGTACTTCGACATGTGAGTCAGTTAGAGAGAATCATACAAATAAATAGTGACATAGACATACCCTAGAGATAAATGCCTTTTATAATAGTACTACTAGTTTCACCTGTTAAGATTCGAGTATATTTGGTTCAATGGAATCAAAGTTGGAATTGAATGGTCATTTGAATGACATATTTATTCTTATATTTGGTTTACCATGTATTGATGGAATGATCATTCTAAATGGAATCACTATTCACCTTAGTAAAGAAATCATTATTCCACTAAAACAACAAAAGAATTGTCATTCCATTTATTTGCCACACCAAAATTTCTAGCGTCACTCCAAGATTCACTTTTAACACTCAAAAAATTACTATTGCCATTCTATTTCATTGTGGATGAGAATGACTATTCCTAAGCACAACCAAATTTGGGAATGAGAATGAATATTTCAATCTTATTTTATCCAATTTCATCATAACATCAATTCTATTCAATTGTCGATTCTATTCCATCGAACCAAACCTACCCTAAATGCATTACGGAATCTCCCATGCGGCTACTCCACTACGAGCTAGCTAGCTAGCATTCTACTGCAAGTTAATTTGCCCAAATGACGGTTTTTATGCGAAACACTGAAATTACAGTTGGTAATGGGACCCAATTGAAAAACAAAGCTTCCAATCATGATGCACATGGGAGAAGGCTAGAAGCTAGCACTGGAATAAGTTTCCCTCGTGGGCATAAAAATAACCACAAAGACAGTGGTGACCAAAATAAAATAGATTTGATGATTAGGTAAAGTCTAAACTCAAGTCAGTCCAAGCCACATATGGGGGAGGCAATTGGAAGACAGGTCATCCAAACTCAGAGGTTAAAGAGCCCTCATCCGTTGATGAAAGGGCAAAACGGTAATTGGGTCAATTATATATCCACTCCATTTTTATTTTTGGTAATGCAGGGTGTCCCGGGACAACTTGCGTGTACCTTAGACTAATCCCTACAGCTCCTTCCACAGCCGTTTCACACGAATTTGCAGTAAAGAACGACGCCCTTAGAGTACTACGTGATGGTGCTCGGTGCTCCAGGGGCAAAGAAGACAAGAAATTGGATTGGAAGGATGAAAGTCCCCTTCAAAACAAAAATTGATGAAGGAATTTGGAAAGTGACGTGCCACGCGCTTTGCCCACCTTGTGGACGTTTCGAGTACCTACTTTCTGGTTAAGTTAAGACATTATTGGCTATTAGGGCGAGTGTTATAAACGCGCCCATGTGAAGCTCGTGGGTATCCAATTACTTGTCACACTAGTAGTAGTAGTATAAGACAACTGGTCGAAATTTTTTTACGATTTCAGTCCTAATTTTGGCTCATTTTGCAGTTTGGCCCTAGATGAATTATTTACAATTCAGCCCGCAAAATGTTAGATTTTCAATGCGTGGGCACCAAACCCAACCAACATTGGTTTTGCAAAAGAAAAAGCCACGTGGCAACATGGGTGACTTACACGTACTCAGATCGAATGGAAACACATGCAAATATTACCCATGGTAATTTACTAGATATGTCTTTCTAAGTACGTACTGTATTAATTTTTTTTTTTTAAAATTGTTCCTCAACTATAAGTAGCGTAAGTAAGCTAGTAGTGCTAAATTCAAAGATCTCGCGTTTGGCCGTTGTACACCAACTGAGAAAAATCAATTTCTCGACGTATTCGTGCTCGTTTTTACAGTTTTGAGATAAGCGGAGAGGTATAATTGGTAGGAGTGATGCAAGGGTAAAACAGAGCTTACAACGTTAATGTGAATTTGTGCATATTGACGACATGATACTCTAATGATTTGTTTTGAACTTGTGGAAAAGAAAAGAAAGAAAGGAAAAATTAAAAAATTTCTTTTTCATTGTTTGGTTTGGAGAGTAAGAGGAGTGAAAATGAAAAATATCTAAAATTGTACACAGTGTATAATTTTCCTTTCATTCTCTTCCTAGTTTTCTCCCATTTCCTTTTTCTTCCTTTCTCCCATTTTCTTCAAGCTCCAAACAAAGCATAATTGGAAAAGAAAGACATTTGGAGTGAGACATGAGCCAAATTTTGAGGGACAAAAGTGCTATATTACCAATCTTTAGATTCAGATGATGATGAGAGAGAACAGCATAGAGAAACAGAGAGACAGAGAGAAGCAACCATCGCCAATACCGCCCATAGAAGCCAGAGAGAATAACAGCTAGACATTTGGAGAGAGAAAGAGAGAGAGCCAAGAAATCCAAGTGAAAAGTAGAAGAAAGGATAAAAAGTTGAGAGCGAAAAAAAAGGAGAGTTTCTTGACCACTCAAGGGGGCTTTCCATTCCCTTCACCAATACATCAATCCATCACAAAGAATGGTTTTTTACTTTTCTAGAGAGCGAAAAAAAGAGACTGGGAATCAGTAACGGATCCATAAACCCATACCAAAAGTAGTCAAACTTTTGGTGGGTTTTTCTTCTTTCAGCTTCTCCATTTTCTTGATGACTAAATTGTCTCGCCCAGCTTAAACGGGCCTCGATTCAGGTATTTTTGGTAACTCAGCTGTCCGGACCAATTTGAGCGCACCTCAATCAGGTGTTTTTGATAACTTTAGTATCCGGGCCAGCTTAGTGGCACCTCAACTCATTTGGGTTTCGTCAATGGACGCACCACCACCGCCACCGGCTGAGGAGCTGCTAAAGAAGATCCAAGAACTCGAAGCGGGTCATGCCCACTTGAAGCACGAGATGTCAAAGCTCTTGATTTCCACCGATCAGCAAAAGTCGGCCCCAGCACACCAACAGAGGTCCCACTCGGTGTCGCCGCAGCGGCTGCGGCGGAGAGTTGGCGGCGGTGAAGGCGCGACGGCGGTGTTGAAGAAGGGTTCGGCATCGTTTCGGAATTCGTCGCCGTTGCAGAGGGAGAGTCGGAGTGGTGTCGCATTGAACTCGGGCGGTGGCGGCGGTGGAGGGTGTGGGCCGGCGGCTGTGGGATTTAATGATAGGCAGTATTTGAACATATTGCAGTCAATGGGTCAGTCTGTTCATATATTTGATCTCAACCTTCGTATAATCTACTGGTGAGTTAAATTGAATTGCATTTCTAAGTTGCGAAAAAAAATTGTGGTGCTAGCTCATTTTTGTCAATTGTTGTTTTAATTAAAAGAACACAATCACGGCATATCCTCCCTTGAATTTTCGAGTTTTGGAGGTATAGGGGCCGCTATTTTAGTGGTAAAACTTTATGAGAGAACCCCTTTGAGAGTAGACACTTTGTGCATATATTGCTAAAGTTTAGGTTTGCCTTCGGTCCTCCTCGCCCATATCCCATGGACTGGGGATTGATTGGGAATTAGATTGGTACTGTTGTGTTCTCTTGCTTTGATAGTTTGATTCATTGAGTTGGGTTTATTGGTTGAGATTGATTACAGTTACTCAGGTAGGAAAGCTTTTAACAACAGTGTTGAAATCCTTTCTTGAAACCTTCCATATTTGCCCATTTGGTCTTTCGAGAGAAGGGTTGAAATCCGTTTCTGAAATCTTCAATCATTGCCCATTTGGTGCTTATTCTTGTGCAGGAATCATACTGCAGAACAACTCTATGGTCATTCTGCAGCAGAAGCTCTCGGTCAGGATGCCATTGAGCTCCTAACAGATGTCCGAGACTATGCTGTAGTTAATGATATAATACAACGGGTGACAATGGGGGAGAGCTGGGCCGGTCAACTTCCTGTTAAGAATAAGAGAGGGGATAGGTTTGTAGTCCTTGCCACCAACTCCCCCTTTTACCATGACGATGGCGCTTTGGTTGGAATTATCTGTGTCTCTAGTGATTCACGTCCATTTCAAGACAGAAGGGATGATTTTCCGGGTACAAAGCACACAGAGGGAGGTTTGAGCTTTAGCCGGCCTAGAAGCATTGCTTCAGCCAAACTTGGTCTTGATCCTCAACAACCTCTCCAAGTTGCAATTGCGTCTAAAATATCTAATTTGGTTAGTTCAACAGCTTTTGTAGTTTTTTTCTGTGGTTTAGTAATAGTGTAGCTTATATTGATTGGTAAAAACTTCAAACAGGCTTCCAAGGTGAGCAACAAGGTTAAGTCCAAAATGAAGACCGGAGAGAGCAATATGGATCACGAAGGTGGGAGTGGAGATAGTCATTATTCTGATCATGGTTTCTCAGATGCAGCACTGTCTGATCATAGGGAGGATGCCAATTCAAGTGGAGCTAGTTCACCCAGAGGAGATATACCACCATCTCCCTTTGGAGGATTATCTCAAGTTGCACATGACGAGCACTCCCCAGGGAAACTCTCTAGAGATTCCGGTGATGAGAGTGAAGGGAAACCTGGAATTCATAAAATCATTAGTTCAAAAGCAGAGGCATGGATTGGTAAGAAAGGATTGTCGTGGCCGTGGAAAGGGAATGAGCATGAAGGCGTGGAAGCAAAGAACATCCGGTTTGTTTGGCCGTGGTCGAACAATGATCATGAGAATGACTTTGGTCATCTGAAGAGTTCTTTTTCTGGTGTGAAACAAGATAGTCAAGTGGGTGAGAGTAATCGGCCTACCCATAATGAAGCTTCAGGGTCGTGGTCATCATCATTCAATGTTAACAGCACAAGTAGTGCAAGTAGCTGTGGAAGTACCAGCAGTAGTGCTGTTAATAGAGTGGATGTGGACACTGATTCCTTGGACTACGAAATCTTGTGGGAGGACTTGACAATAGGAGAGCAAATTGGACAAGGTAATTAATTGTCGATCTAACAGGTTATGAGTAGTGAGTGCTTATTTTTGCATACTGCTCTCTCACCTTCAACTCCCACTTTTCTGTTTCCTCTTAATGCCACTGAAGCATGTATAATGGCAGGAAGACAGTGAGTGGGGTTTATCAACTACGTTTCATTTGTTTCCATTTTAGTTTCCGCTTGGTAATGAGTCTTTTATTTTTGCAACTTTTGTGGTTAGTTGGTTGTTCGTTTCCTTGATGAATGAACATGCATTGAAGCCTAAATGCACATCTCTTGGCCCTTTTGTCGTTTGCCACCGATTTGGTGGTTCCTATGGTTAAAATGCTTATTACACTGTTTGTGATGAATACCTTTCATTCTAATTCTTATGTTTTATTCTTTTATTTTGTTCCTTTTCTTCAATGTTTTGGTAGGTTCTTGTGGAACTGTATATCATGCTCTTTGGTTTGGATCGGTACGTTCTTTACATCTTTTTGGATCTCGTTTTCAATATATTTCTCTTCCTTTTATAATGCATGAAAGCAACTCTTTTACTTAACCCAAAAACAGGAAACATCCTTTTGGTTATATTAGGTAAAGGAACTTGATCGACTAAAATTGAGATGCAAGAACTGACTAATTTTACATTGAAAATTTACAGTGAAGTGTTTCAGAACAAAAAATTTGGATTTGGAGATGGAAAGATAAATTTGTTCACTACTATCCTCTGAATGTCTTTGGAGGTCCACAGAATGGGTTGAATTTTAAGCACTTAGCTATCTTAAAAAATAGTCCCAACTTTAATTTGTGAATATGACAAGCTATGGAGAAATCGATCAAGACTGGTATAGTGTTCTGGGAAGTCTGGGTAGGCCAAATCTAAACTAACTGATCATGCTCATAAAAACACCTTGAAGCTGTGATAGCAGCCCTGGGAAAAGAAAATGTACAAAGTACGAAGTACGAAGTACGACCTAAATAGTGAGTTTGGCCACTCGTGATTGGATTTTTGGCTATACTCATCACCTAATCGAATTAAGAAGGGCTAGAAATGGACTGTCGACTTTAGTTGGAGGTTCTCCTCATCTTTGAGTGAATTATTTCCCCTTTTTAGTGGTAAAAGAGCACAAAGAAAGTTAAAAAGATACAAAGACAGATAATGATATCAATGTTTTACAGGATGTTGCTGTCAAGGTTTTCTCCAGGCAAGAATATTCAGAGGATGTGATATATTCCTTCAGACAAGAGGTGTGTGCTTAACTAGTTAATGAATCATTCAGAAGTCTCTAATGCAATTGAAGTTTGATTGGCTTTCTGAATTGTAAAATTCCTGATTAGTATTGTTTTCAAACTCTTTATCTATTTATGAATATTCGGGTATGTTATGCGGGATACCTTTTCTAGATACCCACCTCCTCCCCGTCTCCTTTTGATCTGCTTTATTAGATGTCCATGTTTTGCATATGCAATTTGAGCATTGTGTTTTGGCTCTTTTCCTTTAGTGGTTACCAGCAATGACTTATTTTATCATCCCCTCTCTTTGCGTCCTACTGGATTCGATGTACAATTACTTCGAATGCAAGCTGAGCTACATTGCCGTGCCACTGCTTTACTCTTTAGTGCTTACTGATGGTAAGTTACAGGCAGAAAGGATACCATTATCTTTGTCGGAAGTTGGATGAATTTCATGAATGCTTGGGCAGTGAACTGTTCAAGGAAGAATAAATGTTATGAAATTATCGTAAAGTATCGGTTATTGGGGCCATGAGAAGATAGACAGTTAGGACAATGACATGAAACAAAGAAGGGAGACTTAGCCAAAAATCCCTCATATTTACATTTTTTGAGCTCAAGGACAAGCATCTTTTGCAATCAAACATAAGGACAAATGCACCCTATGAAAGTGCCTAAAACTCTAGGGTACCCTATGAAAGTGCCTAGTTAGAACTTTAGGGTACCCTATGAAAGTGTCTAAAATCCTAGGATACCCTATGAAAGTGCCTAAAACCCTAGGGTACCCTATGAAAGTGCCTAAATCACTAAAACCCTATAATAGGAAAGTGCACCCTAAATGAAAACATGTTTTGGCCTTATGGCTAAAAAACTCAAAAAATTGAATGACCTCCACAGAAAACTATTTTGCTGGCGTCCTTCCCCTAAATGAAAACTATTTTACTATCCTCATGGCTAATTTTCCCAACAAAGAAGACAGAAGCATGAACCCTCTTATGAATAGAGTACGTCATATGCTAACCTTCAAGTGACATTTGAAATGAAACAGTTCAATGCCTCCAGCTCTCTATTGCCTAAAACCTAAGATTTTAACCATTTCATGAGTCAATATGCCAATAGGTCGCAATTTTTCATTAACCTTGGCCTATGCTAGTGTAGTCACTAGTTATCACTAGTTACTCCCACATCTGATGTGTGATTTGAACAATTGAGAAAGACATCTAGTTACCCAGCTTGACTGAACAAACTGTGGCTGTTCTCGTTGTCTTCTTGGTACTGGAATTGTAATTGTAATTGTAATTGTAATTTTTATTTCTGACATCAAGTTGTCATTTCTGAAGGTATCTCTCATGAAAAGGCTTAGACATCCGAATGTTCTACTCTTTATGGGTGCAGTAACTTCCCCTCAGCGTCTCTGTATTGTTACAGAGTTCCTTCCACGGTGTGTTGCCTATTATGCTCGTCAATTTCATTTTCTGCAAGCAATTTGTGTCTTAATTCTTGTACAACTGGACTGTCAAATAGTTTGCCACTTTTATTTCCTTAGATTGTAGTTGATTTGGCTTGTTCAGAAATCTTCTAGGATTTGTACGTTTTTACCAACTGGTGTGTAGCTTTCCTATCTGCTTATTGTCTTCGGGTTTTTTTTTTTTTTCCTAGCGGAAGCTTGTTTCGGTTACTACAGAGGAATACATCAAGATTAGATTGGAGACGACGGGTTCACATGGCTTTAGACATAGTAAGTATCATATGTCCAAATTGCTTGAGGAAAACATGATTTTCATTTGCAATGATCACTGTTGTTGTCTACTCAGTTATTACTGAGTGCTAGCTTTTTGTTTTCTTCTTGTTGAGTAATTTTTTTTCCATTCCGGGTGGAGGTTTTCCTACTTCCAACTTTTTATGTTTTGGTGAGACATGGTAAACTTGTTCTCAACGTACATAGGGTATCAGTATCTTGTCTTTAGCTATTATGAATCATAAGACATTTTGCTCCAACCATCTACAGGTACGAGGCATGAATTATCTTCATCATTGCAACCCACCTATTATTCATCGTGATTTGAAGTCTTCAAACCTTCTAGTTGATAAGAACTGGACTGTGAAGGTATCCCCTTTTACTTCTGTTTTTTTTTATTTTGCAATTTATTCTTTTGTTCAACATTTGACCTCCTGCCTTTTGGGATTATTTCTTTTCCATTTAGTATTCTTTTCCAACAAATAATTGTTCTCAAGTATTTTCAACTCAGGTTGGCGATTTTGGTCTGTCGCGCCTCAAACATGAAACGTTTCTTACTACAAAAACAGGGAAAGGAACGGTATGGTAATTGGCATTCAATTTTTGTTTTTTGTTGAGTGGTATGGTAATTGGCATTCATGATACCTTCTTTGGTTACATTATTTAAATCTCAGTTTAAATTTGTCATATGAGACTGCTTAATCTAGGTTCTAGTTGAAGAACAATGCACTGTTAATTTTGGTTATTTAATCTTGTTTTGCAGCCTCAATGGATGGCACCAGAAGTTCTTCGTAATGAACAAGCAGATGAGAAGTAATTCTTTTAGTTGTATTATATGTAATCTTTTAAGGGCAGATGAGATTCTTTGTAATTCTCTTAGCAAATCTGTTAACTTAAAACAATTCTGTGTCTGGAAATCTTGCAGATCTGATATATACAGCTTTGGAGTTATCTTATGGGAGCTGGCCACCGAAAAGATACCTTGGGATAATCTCAACTCAATGCAGGTATAGTTTTCCCTTTTTACATTTGTGTAAACATTGGTTCTGAATTATCTCTCTTATCTCATGGTGCATTGTGGGCGTTTTAACAAGAATTTCTTTAGGACACTTACAGGTGATTGGAGCGGTAGGTTTCATGAACCAGCGATTAGAGATTCCCGCAGATGTGGATCCACAATGGGCCTCTATAATTGAGAGCTGCTGGCACAGGTTACTTTTATCCCCCTTCATGATTTTTACACACTTGATTTGTATGTCATAAACCATGTATGAGTCCTTCATATGTCAAGGTTCTTTGTAACTTTGAGTCAAACTTCCAGTTATTTAACTGCAGGCACATCCTAGCATCACACCCGTTACACATATGCATATATAGCCAAAGGCTCTATCTCCAGTCCCTCACCCTATCCCCTTCGATTGTGGATTAAATGGGTACTGTTATTGTTGTGCTAATACGTGTGCTAATGTGTGTATGCATAACATAAAACTTGGCCAACGGAATTAAGGATTTGGATTTTGTCTAGCCTCTTGCAGTAATGGGGACCCATCTCCTCGTTCGTGCGAACTTGAAAATGATGATTGGCCTAGGAACCGTTGCCCTCTGTTAGTACAATACAACAATTTGATCTTATGAATGTTTCAACTGTTACTTACTGGGGTTATTAATAGGACGAAGGTCTAGTCGAGTTTTATTCATGTCCAGTCCGGTCCAGTTTTGGGTCATTGTGGGCTTGGTCATCAAGCTTTCAATCAACAAAGCAAGCATAGCTGACCCCCATGAAAAATGTCCGATGCCCTCAAAATCTTCCAGGAAAGAGAGAACTTCCATGTTGATCATGAAAGCTTCTACCCGGGGTCGTATCTCGGCAACCGGGCCTCTGTTGGACGCGCCGTTTGTTCTCACACGATGCTTACTAGTTCCTCTGCATATTCCGACCTCCCGATATTTGAAGCCCCAAAAGAAGCAGAGGGGAGCAGAAGCTCAGCTAAAATGGCAGAAGTTTTAGCAATATAAGTACCGTTTCAGATTTAACGCAATTTTTTTTTGGTATGCTTTTAATATATTTATATTATATTAAACGAAATCATTGAAGCCTATATATAAAGATATAGGAGTAGTATATAAAGATACTATAAAGATATGGTGCTAAATCCTTTGTTTTCATTGCCAAGGTAGTTTTTGGTCTTAGTAGTTGCTGCTGCTGCGGATGTTTTTTTTTTCCAGCTAATATTACCTCTATATATATTTTTTTCTTTCATGAATAACGATTTGAGTTCTGGCTAACTCACAAAATCATGAAAAAACAGCGAGCCACAGAGCCGGCCAACGTTCCAAGAATTGCTGGATAGGTTTAAGGATCTGCAGAAACAGTACGCCGTTCAATTTCTAGCTGCTCGTTCTGCTGCAGGAGATAGCTAGAGAGAATTCTGGGATACTGTTGGACAAGTCTCTTACTAGTGGTGTTGAGGTATGTCAGCTGGTGTGTCAGAAATTCCTGTCGAAAGTTTGCACTTACCGCGCTCAAGTTGATGATTACCACGTTGCCATAGACTGCTTGGGTTATTGGCACAACTAGTTCTGCAGCTCCATAGCATGTAAAGAATTGCAGCAAAAATTAGAGGGGTCGTCGCCAATGAAAGTTCTTGATTTGTCTTGTGATGGATTTTTTCCTCCTTTTGACACCATCAAATCTTTTGTGATGGGTTTCTTCTCCATCTCGACACTCTCAAATCTCATCTTGGGGGATCATACATCAGCCACTTTTCACTAGGGTTCGATGATTCATGATGTTGGAAACTTTTTGTATTTTTTTTGGTGATCTTCACAATAATAGAATCACTGGAGATCATCTGTACATAGGAGACCACATGGTTTGCCATTCAGGTTGAAAAGTGATGACATCCGTTGTGTTGTAAAACTTCTTACTCATTTTCTCAAGTAGGTTATTTTCTAGTTTCAGTTTGTTCTTGTTTTCCTATGTCTTCGAACTTGGGGAAGGGAAAGATGAAGTAAACTGACCTTGGTTTTTTCGCTCCATCTAAACTCAAGCTTTCATTATCACATTAGTCACACTATTATTTGCATGAGCAGTATTATGGTTGAATTCTTGTCGCGTTGATGAAATTTAATTCGCAAACGACTGAGTACCAGCTTGATAACTAGTAAAGTAAAAATTCCCGCGGTTCTTGAAACAGAACATGAGCATTACCAATAGAGACGTTAATCTGATTTTCGAGTACAAGATGATGTAGCAGCCACTCCAATTTGATAACTAACATGAGCATTACCAATAGAGACCTTAATCTGATTTTCGAGTACAAGATGATGTAGCAACCACTCCAATTTGATAACTAAACGTATCCAGAACAGACACGATTTCTGCAATAGAATACAAAACTGTACTATTTCTCAAGCAACTGAAATAAGCACGTTGCTTAAGAAAAAAAGGGGTTACAAATCAAAATTCCTCATTAAAATTCAGCAACTCTGATACACTTGCAGGGTTGAAAGGCTTTCTAGTGAAGCAAGTGTCGGATGGCAGCAACAGCATCACCTTTGTGCTCACGCAAAGTTCTTTCAGCCACCTTCTTGTCCACCTGTTCCCAAGGTAAAAAAACGAAGCAAATGCAAATAGTAAGTCAACGAGAAATGTACGGTAACACATTAAAGAGGGCTGAGGAACATAAGGACCTCACCTCTAGTTCGTTAGCAATTATATCGATATCAGCTGCGTTGATCTGAACTGCGGCCAATTCTTTCTCCCTGCAAGGAACCGATCACCATTACCATTACCGTTTTCATTAAAAGGCCTCACTTGCAACTGTTGGAAATCTATCAAGTATGGAGCAGACCCCTACAAGATTGTCCAACGTCAATGTTCATGGTTCAGCAGAGTGCTGACTGCTGAGTATCTGTTCAAACGTCATATAATAGTTTCTTTTTTTTCCTTTTCTTGAGAATTGGAAATTGTGTATGATATTTAGTGAAGCTAACACAGTAATGAAGCTGTGAATGGTGTGATGTTACTGTGACAATCAGATTGTCGCAAACACAATTCATCTATGGAAACAAAGATAATAGGATCTTGTACCCTAGAATAAGGACCTGGGTGATAAGTAAATTGACCTAGAACTGACAATACAGGCAGCATATACCAGAGAGATACGTTAATCTCACAAACAAATCATACACAAAAGCATTGTTCAAAAAGTCGTCTGCCTGGGCGATAGGCAGTGGTCCGCTGCCTTGACTAGGGGCCTAGGCACTGAATTAGGCAGCAAGACGACTAGTCAGTCACTAGACGGGATTAGTTGGCGACTGATCGGCTAGGCTGTTGGGCAGGATTAATCGGAGAATTAGGTGGCTATGCGGGATTAATGGTCGGTTAAATTCGTAATTTTGCAAATCTAAAGGGTTAAATGTTGTGGTAATATACTACAAGGGTCTTAGTGTAGTTTTAGTGTAATATCTAAATCTACACTATACATATACATGATCTATATCTAAACCTAAACCTAAACCTAAATCGATATAAATATAATGTATACGCTATACAATAAAGTAAAAGTAAGTGTATGTAGGCTCTACTTGTGAAATTGTGTGTATGTAGCTCTATTTTCTCTATTTGGATGTGAATTGATGTTTTGTCGTACTTATGTTGTTCTACTTGCTCAAAACTTGGGAAGGGGAGAGGACAATATTCTTAAAAATTAAAAAAAAGAAGGAAAAACCGACTATCTTCAGGCACCGATTAATCCCTATTAATCGGCCTGGGCACTTGGTGGTGTCCGGCTGCCCAACTAGCACCTAGTGACTTTTAGAACATTGCACGTAAGTGTCAATTTTGATATGACCAAGAACTAACACATAAGAGATATCTTAATCTCACAAACAAATCATACCGAATTGACCTAGAACTGACAATATAGGTGAAAATTAGGCAAGCCCCCGATATGAATGGCCATATTTTAGGCCATCTTCCAAATTTGGGCCATACCCTGATCTCTTTCCCTCTCAAGATAGGACTAAACACAAAATTTCATTCAAAGGAAGGACATGGCAGAAATCGTATCTCTTTTGAGCAAAATCACTAAATGTAAACACTTTTGAACATTTTAGTCTGTAGCATGTCATAATCTAGCATTTCAACGGCTAAAACGGACACTTGCATGCTCTTAATCACACAAGCTCAACCCAGACAATCGACCCAACATAAAAGCTCAATCTTGATCCAATCATCAGCTCGAGAAAAAAAAGTAGTAGAAAATACGGACCTCATTCTCATAGCATTCAAATCAGCTTCCTTAGCTGCATATATCGATGCCATAGCCTACCACACAGAATACCACTCAACTCAATCCTTGTATACATGCACTGATGCACATATACATGTATAATTGATCACTTGTGTTTTTACGGTTAGGACTGATAAACGAGCCGAACAGTTGATTGCCCCTTAAAAATATGTTCAAGCTCGGTTTGTCTATGCAGCAACCCGATCTCAAACGGGCTTTAATCGAGCCAATCACGAACCGATCTCGTGCAGGTTAAATTTTTTATACATCACAAGTCAAACGAGCCAAGCAGTAGCTTATTCGAGAACTCGGTTTAAAAGCTTAACGGGCTTAAAAATCATATTCCAAGTCTTGTTCGCTTGTGTAACAAATCCATCTCAAACGTGCTTCTAACGAGCGAACACGAGCTGAAACTCGAGTGGTTTGGTTCGTTTATCGGTCCTATAATAGTAAAGTGCGAGCCTGAAAGGGTACGCAATACAATACCTCTTGAACGCGAGTGGAATCGAGCTGACGATCTTCCACATGGTCGGTGAGCTTGTCAAGGGCTTTGCTCTGCTGCTGCAAGTCCTTGGAGTCCAGTATGTCGATCATCATCCCTTCGTCCCCGCCCTCCATTGCTTTGATAAATTCTCCCAACGATCTTTGATTCTCAATTAGGGTTCTGACAAACTAGCCTGTATATGATGACCCAGATAGAAGACCCGGATGTAAACAAATACTATCCATAATTATTAAACGGGTGAATTGGACTTGGACTGGGATTAGGCATAGGTATTTACCCCGGTTTATTGGACTTTGGATTGGATCGGGTTTTGTCTTGTTGGGCCTGGTTGGTTTTACAAGTTCACCACAATCCATTTTAAACCTTTCACCCTCTATTTTTCTGTTCTAACAAGTTATGGACAACTTCTTATTGTCTAAAAGTGCCAAGTTGTTTTCACTAACCCATAAATTGTAGATGGTATATGGGCGGGTTAAAGGAAAAAATGAAGAGAGAAAAAGCTGTAGGTTAGTGTGAACAACATGACAAAATGCAATAACTTGTAGTCCAAAATTTTTAATATACTGAAAGGGTAGTGCTACGCGCCTACACTAATGAGATGTTGGTTCGGTGGTGGAAACTCGGACTTAGTTGGATAATGCTCAGGTTCGGGTTCCCATAGCTCCTTATTGGGACCAAACATACTTTTAACACCACCCACACGTGATGGGAACTTATCTTTGGTTCCGACATAGGTGCAGTGGGATCCTTTCCAGATAGTTGTGTAGTATGACGGGGCAATACTCCATGACAAATATCTTGCCTACACTTCCATTTAACTAGAGCGTACTGTTGCGGACATAGGTGTTCGGATTTATCCAAGCCTGTGGCTGAACATATTTATGTTGGTTGATACTCTCAAACCACGCAGGAGCATCATAGCCGGAGCCCATCACAACAGAGTAGAAACTATTGAACGTTACACATTCGCTATCAACCTGCATACAAGAGTACTTGTAAAGTTGGACAACATAAGTTCACTCATACAACAGTGGTTGTTTTCTTGCCTTTCCTCGAAAAAATAAATAAAAATTCACATATCTGGTGAGTATAGTATCCCCATCGTTATATCACTACTACATTAATAGTAACTAAATCTTCAAACGATCACATGGTCGCTGATGCAGCAACTCCTTGTTATCGCTAACGTGAGGCTTATAAGCTTCAAAGCCATGCTGGAAGCCATTCCTTGCCATCGATGAAATCTATAGACAGGTAAGGAGCAGCTTCTTTTTCATTGAGCTGTTTTGACCAGGGAGCCCTGCTGCTTGTATTGGATCCTGGTCCATGGTTATCATACTCTGCTTGGTATAAGTTTCTGTTTCAATGTCACAAGAAGCTGCTCGTGAGAAGAGTGGAATCTTGCGTTTCGTTGAGCATGAAAAAGCTAGCCTAAAGCGGAGAACGAAAACGAATGGAACCCTAGTCAAGTTTGCTTACTCAGTGCTGCCAGAGTAGCCCGAAGTAGTCCACCCTTGAGGAACAATGCCCTGAGACAAGTAGGAATTAGCAAAAATGACTCTGGAATAGGCACCTTTTGCTTTACCCAAGTGAACATCTGAAATGCCGAAGACCCTCCCTTTGATGAACACAAATCCACTCTTCTCTTTTTCACTCCCCCTTTGATGGGCTGTTATGGACCCATGGATTTTCAACCTTCTATCTGTAATCACAAATATGTAATAGTTCTGCAACCACAAAATTACAACAAATTGGTGATCAATAAATCGAAAAGTATAGAACTTCTGTCTTTCACCGACAAAAGAAATGCGGATTAGCTACATTCGAAGCCCATAGTTTTAAGAAGATGTCATGTCCACTTGTCCTGTGTTTGTACGTGTGCTTCGTAGGTGCACGAAAAAATTAAGTCTGTGGTAAAAATTTAAATTTGGTTCGATGTTGGCCCCATACACCACAGGTCAAAGCCCCAAGTTTTTCTCATTACTTAGTATATTAGTACTCAATGAACTGCACATGGTTTCTAAAATTGGTGCGACGATTTTAACCACTCACATGGAAGATGGATTGGCCGCGACCAAATATGCAGTCGACAGAGCCCTGGATGTAGCAGCTATCATAGTAATGCCTGCCTTTGTAATCAAACAGTGTGTTGTGAGTGCTTGAAAATGAACAATGATAGAATGCAACCTTATCTCCAGCAACAACTGCGGCTACCGACTGGTTTTGTGGAGTGAATGCCTCCCCAGTTGGAGCATCATTCTGTAAAATCACGATACTAGATTATAACAACTACGAATATTATTTATGCAAAATCTAATTTCAAGAAATTATGGGAAGAAATTTGACTATGGTTACCTTGAATCGGATACCGAAAGCGACAAAGTGTGGAGCTTCCACCCTGAAAGTGGCAGACTCAAGATTGTCATGAGAGCTTTGGGACCAAACGATGGATGTCTTGCTATTTCCATTCCCTCTCATGAATATGTAGGGTTTGTTCTCTGGTATGTACACCTTTTCCCTGCCAGAAAATTGCAAGAAAGTCACAACAAAAGAAAAAGAAAATACAAATTCGTTTATCTACTTCTGATATTGCAAGATACTTTTTTTTGCTTTGAAGTTTCCTGAATTGCTAGTTGAAGAAATTATAACCTCTGCTGAAGATCAATAAGAAATTGTCATCCACATCGGAAATATGGCAAAATACATATGTGCTATGCCATGTTGTGCGCCGATTAAAGCTTAATATTTGTTACTAGAAGACATGCCTGAGAGACGGTGAATACACACGGGGACACAAAAAGGCGATTTTTGCAAAATTTATAACTTTTTTCCGAAGGTAAATACTTCACTATTGGAGCAAAAGTGTAACGCAAACTATGTGTATGTAACGAAGCACAGAACATGTTAATAACGCGTTCGTTTATCTGAACTTTTAATCCTTCCAAGGATATATGACCAACAAAATAAAAACAACAAATTTGTCCTGTCTCCGCTTTGCATGTGTCCTCGTTATTTGAGAATTGCTGTTTTTCGTGTCTGTATTCGTATCCATGTTACATAGCAATGTCTTGATGTTCTTAATTACTTTTCGTGAAAAATCACCTGTAAATCCCTTTCCTTACGTGGATGATAATCCAACCAGAATTCCCCTCCGGAACAGAATTGATTGCATCTTGAATAGATTTGAAGTCTCCGTTCCCATTGACATCGACCATGATGGATCGGTTGGCGCCAATCTTCTGCATGAGGAGGGGAGAGTCTATCACTCCTGGTTTTGCTGTTTTTGAGAAGCCATGGACAACATCCAAGGTAAAAAACGACTTAACGAAAAGGATTGCAAACGCAATGCGAATTGCTCCATTTAACTTTGAGGAAATTGAAGATGACAATGGCATTTTTTTTTTGTTCTCTTTTCTGTTTTGGGTGGTGAAAACACTACAAAATTTTGTAAGGTTTCTGTACAGGTAACAAAAGAAGATTTGAAGGTCCCAAGGTGTTGCTTTATTTAAGGGCTTTTCAGTTTGTTTTCAATGGTAAGATTTTTGTGGGCTAGTTTGGAAGGTCTCTATGAATTGGAGGGCTTTTCCAACCGTTTCATGTGTGGTGGTTAGTTAATTAACAGATTAGAAACTGTCATAAGTTGCCCCATCTGCTCCACATGTAATTCTCTACCCAAGGTAATGCATATCAATACGAGGTTTGTTAAATAAATCAAGCTACTCGAGTTCGAATCTTGTTCGGCTCCTCAAGAGCTCGTTTGAGATCGATTTGTTGAGTGAATAATACGGTAGACAAAATTTTAAAAGCTTGATAAGTTTTTGAACTATGCGTGAACTCTGATAGATAACCTTAATTATATAGCTTGCCTAGAAAAGAAGTAAGCCACTCGAGTTCGATCGAGCTAGTGTTCATTCGTTAAAAACTTGTTAAAGTTTGGTTGGCTATGTAAACAAATCATATATTGGAACATTTTTTTGAAACTCTTAAGCTTTCAAACCAAGCTCGGACAAGCTAATCATCTCGTTCGGCTTGTGACGTATAAAAATTCAAGCCACTCGAGAGTGGCTGTGTTCAACTCGATTAAAACTCGTTTGAAATCAGCTCGCTTCATAAACAAGTTAAAGCTTGAATATATTTGTAAAACTCGTTAAGTTTTCAAATTGGACTTGGACAATGAACTACTCGGCTCGTTTATCTCGACTGGTGATTGGTTCGAGATACAAATCAAATTATGATTGAAAAGCTCTTAATTACATTTTCAAACTAAACATGAATAACTCACTATTCGTATCGACTCGTTTATCGTCACAATCAAATTTGCATTTTTTTTTTTTCACAACATGGAGGTTAAAAATTTCTTGGTTCTCATCTCAGAGTGAAAGAAGAAACTGAAACCAAACCAAATACAAAAAGAAAGAAAGAAAGGATGTGATGATTCAATTGTTGCAAAAGGAAAAGAATGCCCCATTGAGCCCTTGCCTATCATTTGTTGTATGGCCCAAATTTGTCCTTATCAATTTCTGGAAGCCAGGTAGGGAATACTCCTACATTGTTTTATCTCTTATCGAAAAACAGAAAATTCAAATTAATGAGGTGGGCTCATACTCATTTATGAAATTAAAAATAAAAAAAACATGGATTTTTGGAAATTTAACATCAATGCAGCTGGCATCCAGCCTTAGAGAAGGTAATGAAGGGGAAGGGGACCTCATTTAGGCTGTATCTGGGGAGTACTTATTAATAAGCACTTCAATTGGGCAAGTATTTACGCAATTAGGAAGGTAATTTCAAACTTAAAAATTATATGTTTACGCAAATAATTTTTTTACCAATATAGATCTTGTTTGATAGATTTCATTGAGATCTTTTAAACGGTGCAAAAAAAATCAAAAAATTATTTTTCATTTTCATTATATTTAAGCTTAAAATTACATTTTTTTTAAAAAAGAAGATTTTAAAAAAAAGCGTAACCGCACCTAAAAGCACTTTGTTAAGGTAACATGGGATTTCTTTTTTTTTTTTGGTTAAAAGTGGAATTATAAAAAACTACGAATTAGAATACAAGGTCCGGGGATAAGTAACACCTCTCATGTCCTCACAGAATTGAGACTTAATACAAAACGGAATTGAAAGATATGATAAATAAGGAAAAAAAATGTGATCTTGCATCTTGCGCTAGGAGATCCACACACTTGTTTCCTTCCCTCATGACATGCCTCAACGGTGGATCACCCAGCTGGTGCAAAAGGAACCTGCAATCAACAATCAAATTGTAGAGATGATGGGTGCCTGTTGCATTGTTGATAAGTTGGATGACATTAGAGGCATCTGTTTCAATCTCCACCAATGTAATGTTGCGTTGTAAGAGAATCTTGAGACCATGTACAAGTGCCCAAATTTCGGCCTCAAGAGCAGATATGAAACCCAATTTGCAAGAAAAGCCTGTAATCCATTTCCCATTTGCATCCCTAATCAGACCACTTGCACAAGCCTCTGAGAAAGTAGAAGATCCACTTCTGTCTACATTGAGTTTAAAAGTGTTTTGAGGAGGTGGTAACCACCCTACATTGGATGTTCTAGGTTGGATTCTGGCTAAGGGGAGAGTTGGTTGGACAATAAAAACCCATTCAGTGGCTTTAGAAAGAATGGAGGAAATGGTTACATTAGGAGGGGGTAGCTGAGTGTCACGGTGAATGGTTGCATTCCGACGTAACCAAAGGTGCCAAAAGGATAAGAGGAAGATTACATTCCATTGTATGCCAGACTGATGAGTGTAGTGAGCGAGAGAGTTTGTTTTAATCCAAGAAGCAATATCAGCATGGAAGGAGAAAAGAAGAGGCTGCGGAACGTTAAGAAGGGGCCAAAGATTTTTTGCAGCTTCACAATCTCTAAGAGAGTGAAGTGCCGAATCTTCATGGTTGTTGCAAACTGGGCATTTGTTGAGGGCTGTGCTGTAACGAGTTGTGCAATTCAATTTAATGCACATGGCAAAGGGTCTGAGGCAAAATTATTCAGTGCCCCTAGAGCTATCCCAATCACACATTTGTGGGTTAGGGATGATAAAAGTTCCGAATGAGCTTTATACCCTGTTCGTTTTGGGTTTTGAAGGAGATTCTTAAAAGTAATGAGTGGAGATAGATAGATAGAGAAAATTTATTAGAAATCGTGCGCAGAAGTTTTGTGACTCCTAAACGAACAAGCCCTTAGAATATATTAAAAGCTTGACCAGTTTATCGGTCGATCTCGAACGTAATTCAAACGAGTCTATCACATGTGAATTTTTTAAGCATCGTATGCGCGTTGAACAAGACGAAATAGTTTGTTTGTGGACAAACATAACTTTAATTGGGCATGCAAGTGTTAAAAGCACCTTTTTTAAAGGTAATTCATGGGCTATAATTAACTAGTTGTTTAATTATACTTATTAATGCACATGGCAAAGGGACAACTAGTCACCTCAGCAACTGCATTGCAACATTTCACTGCCTCACTGGGGCTCTCATTTTCTTGGACACTTGGACCTGAATTTATTGTGCTCATCAGCCACAGTTAATGCAATAAACATTTGCCACAGTACTTAGGTCCCGTTTCAAAATACCTTCTTAAAAAATACAGTAAGTATTTAGCTTGAAAATTATTTGCGTAAACACATTATTTTTTAGCTTGAAATTATATTCTTAAAAAATAATTAGGTACTTATTTGGGATTCCGAAACGGGGTCTTAAAGTCAAGAAAACTCAATACTGTCTTTTCAATAATACCCACCAAATCACATGAGTCACCGGCATGTAATTTAAATCCAATTCAGTGCAATTTTAATGAGTAACACATGGAGCTAAATATGTAGTACCAATGAATATGGAAACTGTTGGGCTCGGAGTGCCCCCATAGATTTAATTTAACAATATCACTCCCTACGACCGCTCTAAAAACAGACTTGCGGGTGCAACGTCGAATGCCATAACAGACATAATTGAAGCCCTCCATAACACCAATTGGTTTTAGGAGAGATGGTGGAAAAGCGGTCCGACAAGTGGTACCAGTGCCAGAAAGTCATGGGTTCAAGTCGCGGGAGCGTCATCGTGAGGGAAGGAATGCCACTCCATGCGACCGCTCTAAAATAGACTTACAGATGCGATGTCGAATGACACAAAAGACTTAATTGAAGCCCTCCGTAACATCAATTGATTTTGGGAGAGATGGTAAAAAAGCGATCCGACAGAAACTGGCCGCGGTATTGCACTATTGTACACCAAAAAATTATTTGTGTTCCAGTAGCAATGCTCCTCCCTCTCACAAAAGTGTGTAGAGAGAGAAGCATTGTCCTTTGAGGACTGAATAATCTCTCAGACTATAGTGTATGCGTATAGCGAAATCTTCTAAGAATCGATACTTATGGTATTTCAGTAGAGGGACAACTCTGTTGTAAGTCTCTAAAAGCAAATATTGAACAAACAACGAGCAGCCGCAAGGTATAATGCTTCGGTCAGGTGTTCACATTTTTGGGGTATATAGTCCGTATTCGTAACCATATAGCGGATGCATCAGATGGACGTCGTCAAGTGATTGATGTTATCACTCTAGGACCCGGACAAGCCAATTAGTTTTGAAATATCATTAACTTATGCGTCTTATGATCTATTGGCGATCGACCCTTTCCCTCCTCCGCTGAAGCCACTCGACGTGCTTCCTTCATGAAATTTGGTAAGGGTTCACTATATCCTAAACAACCGGACCTTTTCCCTGAAAGTACTAGTACTAATTTACTCTTTCATTAACGCATTATCCCAAGCAACTTGTATTAGTTATTGCCAAACTCGATCAAATTTTTATGACTCTTGATATTTGAGACCACCACGTAAAAATCCTAGCCCCGCCCTTGCCTGTTTGTATGGTTTTATTGTTTCATTCTCGTTTTGTTGGAACTTATGGCTCATATGTTGTGTATGAGAGGTACTAAGAAATTCTCGTATAAGGCCAGTGCCGAACGGAGTGGAGCGGAGCGGAGTGAGGGAAAAGAGGAGGGGAAAAGTAAGAGGGGGTATATGGAGAGGGGCCCACCTATTTTCCCCCGTTTGGCATCCCAATTTTGTCCCTTATTATTTCTTTCCCCCTCTTCGTTTTCGCCAGTTCTAGGGATTGTCCGGTCTTAGTTTTGGGCTCCTCTTGAGGTCCCCAAAAATAATCCGGCTGTGGAGGGGCGTTTTGTGGACGAAGATACCCCTCATTAACCCCTTTCCCCATCCACCATTCAACCAACTTCTACTCTCTATTCTACCCAAAATCATACTTTCCATTCAAACCTATCCTAAGACTCCTTATTTAGTTTAAGGGCTCTCTTAGGGTGCTCATTGAAAGGCCTTAGAGCCAAAAATCCATTATTACCATTTAAGATAAAAATGATCATAAAAATAAGATATTTGTACCGGTTCAACCGGATTGAAAATTGGAACACTTAATTTTTTAACTATATTTTTTAATATATAAACGGTGTAAAAAAATATCTTTTGTGGTGAGAAGCTTCAATGTCTTCACATTCTTCCGAACATCACATTTAAGTAGGGCTGCAAATGAATCGAGCTGCTCGCGAGCGACTCGTGACTCAACTCGCTAACGGCTCGTTCGAACTCGGTTCGTCAAATAAACGAACGAGCTCGAGCCATCATTCTCAGCTCGTTTCATAAACGAGCCGAGCTCGAGCACGAGCAACTTGATGCTCGGCTCGGATGAGGTCGCGAGCTGGTATGTATTTATATATATGTATAAATTGTATATATATATATTTTAAGTATATATGTTTTGAAAATACACAACGACTTCATTTTGTTGACATTTTAATTTAGTTTAGTTTTGGTAGTGGGTGGAAAGTGAAATAGGGTAATGATTGGAGAGAATGATAATGCGTATAGAGAAAGGAAATTGCTTTCCGCCCCCCCCCCCCCGGGCCCCACCTCCCTTTTCCCTTACTACCCCCGGCCGCCCCCTCTCTCTCTCCCCCTTAAATTGGACCCCGCCCATACCAAACGGCACCGTTTTTGTTAAATAAAAATTCTTACCACCAATTTGCAATCCTATGAAGCAAAAACGTGATTACGAGAGCCTTAGAGACAAAATTTGATTATGTCTCTTTAGAATAATATGATCAAAATAGTAAGATTTTTCACACCCGTTCAAACGGATTAAAAATTGGACCACTTAATTTTTTAACTATTCTCTTTTTTTTTTAAAAGGGTCTCAAAAAAAAATTAGAACTCAAATTTTCACTCCGTTTGAATCGGTGCAAAGATCTTGTTATTCTGATCATATTATTCGAAAGAGACATAATCAAATTTTGTCTCTAAGACTCTCATAATCACGTTTCTGCTCCATAGAATTGCAAATCGATGGAAATGATTTTTTATTTAACCAAAACGGCAACGTTTTGGCAGTGTGGGTACGGGCTCCTGTGCCCCTAGGGCAGCAGAACCCCCGGGTCCCCTTAAATTACTCCCACTTTTTAATTTCTTTATTTATTTAATTACTTTTATCTTATTTATTTAATTTCTATAAATACACCCTTTCTATATTAAAAAATATAATTCAAGAATTAAGCGCTCCAATTTTCAATTCCGTTTAACCGGGGCGAAGATCATATTTTTTTAATCATTTTATTCTAAATAGTCATAATGACTTAGGCCTTTCAACGAACACCCTAAAACTCATTATTTAGTTTCATTGCTTTCTTAGGGTGTCTGTAGAGACTCGCAAATTTGTTTTAATTTCAGAAATCATTTATTTCGTCAATTAGTTGTATTGTTGGTAAAATCGCTCGTATGTTGTGGGGTGTACGGAGATACGTATCCGGGTGTGTATCGGACTCTCGTAGGATAGCAAAATGTTAGTTTTGATGTTGCAATGATGTTTGGAAGTGTTAGTACCAAGTCAGGTTCGTTTTGGTGTCCGTTGAAAAATTTTCTTTTTTCTGTCCTGCATGAACCGGTACAGCTTTTCCCCGTACCGGTACTCTTCTGACAATTTGAAGGTTCATGAACCGGTACAGCTTTTACCCGTACCGGTACATGGTCTGTTTTCTGCACTTTTTCAGCACGCTTCTTGGACCACTATAAATAGACCTCTTATGTTATTTTCTCACTCCAAGGCCACGAACCAAGCCCTAAAATCGCCCCTCTACCTTCTCTCTTCAATCTCTCACCCAAATTCTTGGATTTCCACATCAAACACCTCAAAATCTTCAAGATCTATGGGTTGTTCATCCTAATTTCATCCGGAATCAAGGTTATTGCGTTCAAAGAGGTAAGAACTTCATCATTTTCGGATTTCTCTCTCTCTCCTCTCAATCACTTGTTGAACCTCCCTTATTTCTCTTGATCTTGGGAAATCTTGGACCTAGGTCTCGTATTGTAGCTTGGGAGGAGCTAGATCTTGGTGTTTCAAGCTTGGGTTACTTAGGGTTTTGCTCAAAACCCATTGTGGTAGGGATTTCTTACTCTTGTTATGCGTTTATGTGATGTTTGTGTACCTAGATCATGTTTCATTTCGTGCTTGAGGTTGGGTTTTGCGTTTCGGTCGAATCCGGGAATTTCAGCCCTTTTTTAGGTTTCAGCCCAACTTTGAACAGCCATAACTTCCTCGTCCGATGTCCGTTTCATGAAAACTTTATATCGAATCGAAGGTCTGGAAGTTAGCTTTCGTTTGCCACCAAAATCACCTTTAAACTCTTTGTACACAGAAAGTTATGACCATTTGAGTAGAGGTGTGTCAGTCGGTCGATGTTTGCGGCTACTCCCTAGGTTATATTCGTTCCGTGTTATGACTTCCTATATGATTAGACTATGTTTAAGTCACTCTTGAGTAGGGTTGCTTATGCCCTAATGGTTCGTTGTTCGATCTTGTCTCTGAGCACTCGTTAGAGTATAATATTAGTGTCGTTGGTTGGAGAATATATACCGTAAGGGTGGTTGGAGTACCGTGGGCTATAAGGGAGTAAGAGGTGAACGTTACGCGTAGACTTGAGTTTGTCTAGTGATCCTATGGGTAGTATTGTGACTCGTGTCCTCGTTCGATATGTTTTCTGTTAGGAACCAAGTGGGTGGTGTGTCGTAGAGTCTTTGCGGGTTCGATACGTGACGTAGGGCGTCGTGATTGACTTTGATGAATAACGTGGACTTAAAGTATTTATCAATGTGTAATGGGGTGTACTTATGAGTTGGTATGCATGGTTAATGATGTAAGAACGATTGTGAGTGTGGAAAGTGATGTTTGTTTATATACGGATTGATAACGCTTTTATGTTTACGTGAGTTGTGAATTCTGAATTGAGGGTCCTGCAACGCAAGGTGTGGAAATGCGGGGACTCTAGAGGGCCCGCAACGCAAGGTGTGGTAGTGCGGAAACCCAGGTTGAGAGAATTCAGTGTGACGCAAGGGGTGGTAACACAGTTAAATGTCTCGCATGATAAAGAGAATTTTGATTGACCTTAGAGGTCTATATTGATGTTTGGATTGCATGATTGCTTGAGATTGTGGTTGCCGAGACAGAGAATGAAAGGTTGATTTTTATCAAAGATAGCAATTTGAGTTTTGAAAAGAGGATTTTTATTTAAAAATTCTCCGGTATTCTTGAGCGAATCAACGGATCCGGTATTTGGGCACAAATCAATGGACTCCGGCATTCAAGCTCGAACCAACGGAGCTTGACCTGTGATGGTCTTGAGTTTTTCCTAAAATGTTTTGGAAATCTAAAAGGAAAGTTTTAAGTAATGAGGCCATGGTGGATGGTATGAAAAGAGGAGATGGTTTGTGGAATTCATTTGAAACGTTGTTGGTTGAACTATAGTTGTTGTTTATTTGATTGATATGAGTCCTAATGCTTCTTCTAGTTGATGCATGGATGGTTAGGGTTATCTCTAAAATATACGGAAAGGTCTAAATTCGTCAGTTCTTTTTTGTAATCCCTCTTATGTCTCATGTTCAATTGGGTGTCTCATTCGTGTCAGGTGTATATTTCATCTCATTTCCATATAACTTGAGTATAGATTTCTCTACTGGGCTAGTGTAGCTCAACCTATCATTTTCAGGTAAAGGTCAAGGAAGTTGGCATAACGTGCATCCCGTGCTTGCTGATCACGTGTCTCGGAGGTTCAAATGAGGAGTCAAGTTTGCATTTTTTTTAAAGTAGTATTCGGAAAATTGATTAATGAAAATTGTAATATTGTTTTAGCGTTTGTATAACTTGGGGCTTCGAACCAAGATTGTAACTCGAATTTAACTTTGAAAACTGGGAAAAGTATGTCATTTGGGTATTTCCGGTATTTTAGTGAAGGTTTTATTTATTAAAAATGTTTATAATTTATGTTAAAAATCGAGAGCGTGACAGTGTCTATTGAAAGGCCAATACAATAATTACGAGAGATAATTACAAAAGTGGATTTCAAAATTTTAAAAATATATAATAACCAAAAAAACTCCTTTATTTTTCAAACAGATTGAAAATTGAAACACTTATTTTTTTACATCGTTTATATATTGAAAAAATAGTTAAAAAAATAAGTGTATTCAAAAATTTACTACGACCATTTAGGATGAAATGTTTAGAAAAAAAACATCTTTGCACCGGTTCAAACGGATTGAAAATTGAAACACTTATTTTTTTAACTATATTTTTTAATATATATATAGGGAAAAAAAGGAAAAAAAACAGTTGGATTAATTTTTAACAATATTTTTTAATATATAAACGGTTTAAAAAAATAAGTGTTTCAATTTTCAATTCGTTTGAATTGGTGCAAAGATATTATTTTTCTAATCATTTCATCCTAAATGGTCGTAATAAATTTTTGGCTCTAAGGCCTTTCAATGAGCACCCTAAGAGCTCTAAAACTAAATAAGGAGTCTTAAAAAATATTAAAAAATTAATCCGACCGTTTTTTTTCCCTTTTTTTCCTATATATATATATTAAAAAAATAAGTGTTTCAATTTTTAATCCATTTGAACCTGTGCAAAGATGTTATTTTTTGAACATTTCATCCTAAATTGTCGTAATAAATTTTTGGCTCCAAGGCCTTTCAATAGGCACCCTAAAAGAGTCCTGAAACTAAATAAAGAGTCTTAGGGTGCTCGTTAAAAAATAAAATCTTTGCACTGGTTCAAACGGATTGAATCACTATTGAAAATTGAAACACATATTTTTGTAACTATATTTTTTAATCTATAAAGGACAAAAAAAGAAAAAGAAAACAGTCGGATAAATATGATCAATTGAAACACTTTTTTTTCTCACAATTATTTTACAAAGCCTAGAATTAGAATTGAACTTATTATTAAAGAGGAAAAAAAAGAAAAAAAATTCAAACCGGAAAAAAGAAAAGGAAATAAAATGAAAAAAAAAGAAGTAAACCGGAAAGAAAAGGAAAAAAAAGAAAAAAAGAAGCAAACCGTAAAGAAAGAAAGAAAAAGAAAGAGAGAGAGAGAGAGAGAGAGAGAGAGAGGCGGGGGCAGTAAGGGAAAAGGGAGGTGGGGCCGGGGTGGGGAAAGCAGCTCCCATAGAGAAATAGAGAGGGATGACAAAGTAATAATTGGAGAAATAAGATAATGATTGGAGGAAAAAAATACTAGGATAATAATTGAAAAATAAAATCAAAATAAAACTAAAATGACAAACAAACACACCCTTGAATTTTTCTTTCCACCTGTTGGCACGTGGCCTTTGCACTCACATCCACAATACAAGTACGTAAAAATTCTACTGCTTAGTTTTACAGGTGAGGAGTACAATACCCTTGCACATCTTTTACCTTGTGCGGGTAGGGTAGGGTAGGGGGTAAGAGGCACAGCAGAGCCCCCGCGTCTCTGCAGCCCTACATTTATAAGTGGACCAAACAGTTGACTATGCAAAGTGTTTCTACCATACAACAGTGATGCTTCTGATCTGCATTTAAATAGTCAGACATCAGAAGTCAGGAGCGCACACAGAGGTTTCAGGGGAAGAAAAGTAATGGGTTTATCCAGAACCATGTTTGGAGTGATCTTTGTGTTTGCATTATGGTTTGAGGTACTTGAAGGAGGAGGAGGAGGAGGAGGAGGGGTTCTGTCTTATGATTTCTACGAGAGAACATGTCCACAAGTTGAGGACATTGTTAGAGCTGGACTTAAATCTGTCTCTCTCTCTGATCCCACCACCCCTGCAGCAATGTTGAGGCTCATGTTCCATGATTGCCAAGTTCAGGTACTCTCTCTCTCTCTCTCTCTCTCTCTCTCTCAACTTCTGTGGCTGAGCTCATGGTTCTTGACTTGCGTTAGCTTCAAACCAAGTATAGGGTTTGTGTTTGGTTTGAGAGAAAACAGAGAGGAAGATAATTGTGTGGCCCGTGATCCTCCGGTCCTCGATCCTTCGTAGGTGGTTCGATGGTGGGTTGGCTTTCTTCTCCTAGCCTGCACAAGGAACGCACGACTAAGACCTGGCCGGGGTTGTCCCGGCAAGGCCCTCCGGCGAGAGGATGAGTATAGCGCAGAGAGGAAGCAGAAAGCTCTGGAGAGGGAGTAAGTGTGAGTATTGAGTAGCGTGTACCTGTTAGGGTTACCATCTCTAGGTATTTATAGTGCCTTCTGACTTGCCCTCCAAGTACCATCGCGTGCCTTCCACGGGCCAAGTGACATCATAGTGACGTCGAGAAATAGATCTGATAACCGTCTTCAGGGCTGAGCTGGCACACCCATGTGCGCCCGTGATCATCTTCTGTTGTAACCGCTTCTGCACGTGGCAGGACGCGTGGCTTTACAGCCAGCCGCCGTCGGCTGCACGCCGTGCTCTGAAGGTAGCCGACCGCGGGAACCGCCGAGCATAGCCATGCGTTCAATGAAGGAGGTAACGCCGCCGCGGACTCCGTCGACGGCACAATCCGAGCGCGGGTCTGTCCGCTGCCGAGCCTGAGGCAAACCGGATATACACGACGAGTCATTGTCGGCTTGCCGCGCACGAGGCCTGCGATCGGACCACGGCAGGTATGGTCCGCGTCATGCGAACAAACCATGTTCGGCCCGCTACAATAATAAAACGAAGAATTAAGCGCAGTGAATTTTCCTCCACCCTCTCCTCAAAATTTCGTTTCCTTTCTTTTTCTCAAGTTCCAGACGGGCTGTTAGTTTCTGCTTATGATTAATGAAAGTGAAAATCAGTGCCATTTGCGTTACTGATGGCTATTTCAAAAGTGATTTTAGATCAATTTTCCCCACTTAAATTGAAGTTAAGTAAAAACAGCACAAATTAAAGCCGAAATGCGATATGTCCAAAAAGATGCCTAGGAATACAATATGGAGAACTAGATTTATTTTGTGTGTGGCCTAGTGAAATTTCAACCATATGGTTCATGTCATTTCGAACTCTTTAGGTGTTCTCATTTAAGAAAAGTGCTTTTCACACTCACAAATTTTTGAAAAGAGCAAGGAGAATCCCTATTTCTCTGTTCTTATTTTTCAGTTTACTAATTTGCCCTGTCACTTGTTGAGAAGGATATTTGACAACAAGGGTTGTCTTGTAATTTAGCTCAACAAACATGAGATCAAATGAGTGTCTTTGGCGACAGAAAAAGTCCGGAAGTTATTTATTGAGATGTCATACTTAAATCATTGGAATCACTCAAAAATTGCATGAACAAATCAAACCAAAATTTATTTTTCGACCAACTCCACTAAAATCACCACAAGTCCACAAGTCACGCCTAAACGAGAACCAAACGAACGAACTAAAACAGCGCATTTTGGACTGGACTTACGATTGACGATTTTTCCCCTATCCACTCCTTTCGGCTAGTGTGTTTATTCCGGTCTAGTTATTGAGACAATTAATGGGGTTTTTTTTTTTTTCTTTTCATCCTGGTGACTTTATTTATTTCTTTAAAATCACAGGGCTGTGATGCTTCAATCCTAATTGATACCGTAACAATGCCATCAGAAATGGACTCAACAAAAAACTTTGGGATCAGGAAGAGAGAAACAATCACCCTGCTGAAATCAATGGTGGAAGCAGTCTGTCCACGTCAAGTTTCTTGCGCTGACATTCTCATTTTGGCCGCCCGCGATGCAGTGGCAATGTCTGGCGGCCCACAGATACAAGTGCCCTTGGGAAGAAGGGACTCCATTTCCTTTCCTAGCTATAGCCTGGCTGATTCTCTGCTTCCTGCAGCAGGTTTAGGAGTTGATGGTATGCTGAGGATTTTTGGCAGCAAAGGGATGAGCATTGAAGAATCTGTTGCCATTATGGGTATGGAACTGAACTTGGAACCCTCTCTTACACATATGTTTGTTTTATATGCATTAGTTTTGGAACTCACAGAGTCCGGTTTCCGGGCAACTTGAGTAATTCTTGGGAGACCAATTCGACCATCCACTAGCGAGGGACTGAGTGCACCGACATGGATACCGATTACCCATATGCATCAACACATGCAACAATGAAATGTACAGAATATATGTACCTAAATAACCCAATCTGTGAAGAATTAACTGTAGAGAATTATGTGGCCTTTATGATCCTATATATGATTTCAAATCGAAACACTCACCCTTGTGGGGTAATTATTGGAAAGGGCCACGGCTTCTCTGCAGTCGGAAATTCAAGTGAACTAGACGGTACAGTTTTCTATTATAGGCCCACCAAGAAATTTCAAAACCAAAGGATTCAAATTGAAAAGATAACAAAAAAAAAATTGCCGTTACAAATCTCCAATCAATTTTCATTTTAGAGGATGATCTTCTTGGGAGGTCTTCAAAATAAACAACTCAGATTCGTCGACAAGTCATTAGCCATAAGTGGTGGGGCCAAATGAATGGCTTAGATTCATCGACAAGCTACATAAGTACTGGTGGGCCCAAATAGTACTTTTCGCAGAGGAAACTCATCACAAATGATATGCCAATATTGAGGATTTGGAATGGATATGCTAGTGACACATACAAAACACACACATACTTACACACACACTCACAATAGTCGGGTCCACCCACTACATAGTGCAGATACACCACAAACACACACATACTTACACATACTCACAATGGCCGGGTCCACCCACACACCGCACTGTGCATTGGCCCCCTTGGCCATTGTATCACAAGGTGTACTGTGTCACCATTGTCAGTGTCTGCAAAGGATAAGTGTGTCTCCAGTTCTTCCCACCCATACTCTTATCGATTGAGAATTACATAGGCACTATTATTGTTGTTATTGCGTGTCCCCAATATGCATATTGCATAGCATATCATGTATGGTTTTTGACACAGTTGTGCCCCTTCCACACCCCTTTGCAGGTGCCCACACACTAGGAATCTCACATTGCTTCAACATCTTCACTTGTCTACAAGCCCCACAACAAGGCAAGGCTGAATGCATGGAACCAGGGCTCGAAATGCTTCTGAAATTAAGCTGTCCATTAGGCTCATTGACCCCAAACAGTAGCTTTGTCGTAAATGACCCTACCTCGTTAACCTTTGACAACCAATACTACCTCAACGCCATGAGAGGCCGCGGGATCCTGAGAGTCGATGCAGAGTTGCCTTTGGATCCGAGGACAGGTCCTTTTGTTCGGCGTTTTGGGGAAAATCAAGAGGATTTCTTCCGGGTTTTTTCTTCCGGTTTTGTGAAATTGGCCTCTTCGGGTGTTCTTACCGGTGACCAAGGTGTTATTAGAGGGATTTGTGGTGTTATTTGACAGATTGTGCTGTCATTATTCTTTGTTTAAGCTGATACAGTCATACGGATATGTACTTATTCGTCTTACGTATCACTTGGCTTCTTCTTCTTCTTCTTTTTTTTTTTTTTTTTTTATTATTATAGAGGAAGCAACTAAGAGAAATAGTATGTTGAAACAGTCAAAAAAATAGCGCTGAGGTCTGAATCGCTTTGTGTAGTGTCAAGTGTGTTGTGTGTTTTATGGATTTTGATTTTCACGCTCCACTTTGTTCTTCACATTAAAAGTGGAGTGTCATCAATAAAAAGTGAAACATGAAAATCAGTTTTCGTGTTTTATATATGCAGTTATAATAATTGAAAGTTCTCTCTCTCAATGATGAATACCCATATGGTTAATTTTTTTGTTCAACCCAATTTAGTCTTGTAATAATTAGGTCCTTTTGAGCGAAGAAAAAAGAGTGCAAAAATCAGTTACACCAAAATTAATCTCTCAAATGAAGAGGTGGCCCTCCAATTAGAGGGGTTTTGTGTGTGTGTATGTGTCCAATTACCGTTTAGCAGTTGAATTGAGCTAATTAGAAACATTGTTTGAAAAACCCACTTCCATTAAGAGCAAGCCTTGTGTTGGTTGGGCTGACCTTGGTGGCTTGACCACTCTCTGGGTTGGCTTACCAAAATATACGACACAACTCTTTCCTTTTTATTTTTGGGTACAACCCACTTCACTGTCAATAACATACGAAAATGACAGAAAAACACACAGTTCAATACACTTTTTATAGTCCTTTTCAATACATTTTACGTTCATATATTTTTTACATATTTCAATACATTTTTTGAACCTTAGTAACAGCTCACTCGTATGTTTGTAGCATTTTCCTTTATTTTTTGGTCGGAAGAAAATAAGGGAAGGGAGCTACGGAGTTCGCAACGATAAGGCTTGAATTCCAAAAAAACACACCTGGAAAAAGAGTGCCTCAACCACTTTTAACTTGAATAGAGTTTACCACATTTGATTTTCAAGTACATACATATGTCTAATTGAAAGTACACAGAGACCCCCTAACGTTTAAAATCGCCCATACAAACCCCCTCAACTATAACCGTCAACCAATCAACACTCTTCTGTCAAAAAGACCGTTAAGATGAAGGGGTTGGCGTGGATAATTTTTATAGATAAGGAGTTCAATGTGGGCAAATTTTTAGGGGTAGAATCGTTATTTCCCTACATTCTGTTAATAGAGTTAACCAAATTTTCATTTCATATAGTTGAGGGGATCTGTATGGACAGTTTTAAAAGTTAAGGGGTCTTCGTGGAGAAAAGAGAGAGGCATAATTGAGGGGGTCTCCGTGTACTTTCACCTACTAGGAAATTACCAATAGGGAACCTACTTTTTAGTTTCTTTTCTGTTTAATTTACCGAAAAAATTCTAAACCTACATGGCAGATCAAGTCAGGACGTCCGGATTTTGTGTTAGGTCCAGACCACGATCTCAGCCGTTGAATTGTGTTTTCAATAATCCGGATTCGCAGACAATCTGTTTGCGCAATTAGATATCTAAACCTAATGTAAACCGAACCGTCTAAACCTAAAAGCCTTGCCTACAAATAGATAATCCTACACCCAAGCCTTGCCTAAAAGGCATAAAGCTACCTCCATGGTCCACCCTGGTCATCTATGATCTATCTATATATCTACACCATCTCTTAAAGAGGTGCAATCCACTTGGTATTACCTCTTTTTTCTTGAAAAAAAAACACACACACAAAAACCCCAGATGATTACTAGCTAGACTTAAGTTTTGTGGACAAACTTAACAAGGTGAAAACTATTAAGATGAAATTACTTCATCATATTTTATGTTTTTCTCATGATTTGTTTTAGTATATATGCTAAGCATTGTAAGAGAAAAATGATGAGTTGTGGTGGTATTGAGACAAAGCTAGATTACAAGGAAAATGAGGACACTGCAGATTTTTCTTTTTTATAATATTTAATATGGTCAGTTCAAAAATATATATTTAATATGGTTAGACTCTACACTTTAGAGTAGTTCAACTTTTAACTAGATTACAGTTTCTTTTGACCAAACTAAACGAAGACTTCTGTTGCAATTAATGATAGATTGACGGTCAGCTCCATTTAGTGCATCTCGAAATAGGCAAATGCTAAAGTAAGCCTAATGGGCTCATGTTTAATGGGTCTCATTTACTTACTTTTTGTCTACTTTTTTTTGACTCATTTGACAAATCTAACCCTATCTTTCTTTGTCAATTACAAAATTGTCACCAAAACAACTGGTGGGCAATTTCCCACCAACTTGTCCTTTCTTTTTCACATACATACAAAATTCACTTTCTTCTCACTTTTTGCCTACTTTACCTTCTCATCTCTGGGATCGACAATTTCTGATATTGAAGGCTTTAAACATTACAGGAGCTCGTGCTTGGTTTTAACGATTGTGAAGGTGTGCCTCTCTCTCTCTCGTTTTGGTAGCAAGATAACCACCAAGTCGATTCTCCAACCGTCGGCACAGGTTCTTCTAGAAAGTACCCCAATTCTCTCTCTAAAAGTCTCTCTCCCTCTTTAATCTTGATCTTTTAGGTTTGAATAGTAGAAAAAGAGAGGTGGTCAGTGTTATGAGTTGAAATATTCAGGAAAATGGGAACGATAATATGAGGTTTTATTTGAAATTGGAATTCCCAAGGTATGGTGTATGGCTACCGTTAAGAGAGAAAGAAGCCCTAATCATTGGCAAAATCAAGAATCCTAACCCTCGTTCAAGTCTATGGCTTTACATTTAGGATACTTCTCATTGAGAACATTTGCCATGATAAGTGAGCTTCATACATTGTGATTCAGTATGTTAATTACTCAATCCGGAACTGTTTTGGTTCATATAAAACATATTTTTATTTTCATTTCGTTTTTTTTCTTTTAGAAAACAAGTTGATACAAACATGTTTTTTGTTTTTGTTTTCTTTTAAAAAAAATAGAAACTAGTTTACAAAAACTAAAAAACATAAAATAGGAAGTGGAAGTGGAAGTTATATTGGTAAGATGAATGTGCTTATTATCTTGCCTTCCTATTTGTTACAGTGGTACATTAAGAAGTGGTGGAGTACTTTTGCCTTTTGCTACATGAGTTCTTGGACTTCGTTTTGGTCGAATTTTTTTGGAACTATTTGACTATATGAGATCTCTGGAAGGTACTCAATAAGGTGGACATTGGTTTTGAGTATGTAAATGGTCACTTAATTTGGTAGTAATATGTGAGATAGAACTCATTTTGTACATGTTCACCTAAAATTTAAGTTTGAATTTGACTGGTGATTTTGGCTAAGTGTAAGACTTGATTGAGCAAGAAAGGTATATACGGAGTATTTTTTTTGTTCAACCTATAATAGTGTTGCACTCTTTTTTTTTTTGTGGCTAAATGTAAGACTTGATTGACCATGTACAGATCGGCATACGAAATCTACTTTCGGGTCCCATACAAATGATCCAGACCATTTATTAATTTAAAATATTTTTCGGATGGTCTTATGAGAATTTGGCTCAATCGGATAACTCAAGTGCTTAATCCAATATAATATTTTTTTATTCTATAAATAAAGGAGTTAATGTTTTGATGAAGCAAATGCGTTGTTTTTTTTTAATCCAACAAATGTGTTCTTTAGTAAGTAGTGGCAATTGGTGTAGGGTAAAATTGTCATTGACATCTAAAGAGAACAAAAGAGTTTGTGTTGATTGACTTTTGAACAAAAAGTAAAAATTTTGTACTGGGATGCAGAGAAATGATATGCAAGGAGATAAATTATGGCCAGTGATTTTGCCACACCCTTATTTGTTAATGTCACACCCTGTAAGTGTATTTTTTGGTACAAAAATACACTTACAAGGTGTGGCATTAACAAAAAAGGGTGTGACAAAATCATTTCCCTAAATTAAACTATTAAATATCATGTTTTGACATTCTTAAAGTTGACCCACTGGGCTTCCATTAGCCGGACCGCTCAAAATATTTTTAATTTTGATTAGGGCATCTTTCTTTCTTTCGTTTTTTTATAGTAAAATGAAGAGTGGTCTTCGGGCCAGCTTGCGCGCACCGCATGACTAATCTGTCTACCCCCACCAGTCTTTGCTAACCCAAAGGGTTTTTACGCATGGGGTGGCTCAAGGGCTTCTCGCAGTGTAAGGGAGTCAAACCTGAAACCTCGGGATGGTAAGTCCTTCTGTTTTGGCTGTTGTGAAATTTTAATGTACTCGCAAGCACACGAATTGTATCAAAGTATAGTTATGCAAGTGCGAGGTCGAACCCACAGGGACTTGTGATTTTTTTATTGGAAAACTAGATAAACTTAAATCGATTAAACCCTAACCTAGTTAACAAAGGTGCGATTGATTTTTAAACTAAGAATTTAAATAAAGCAATGACAAAATAATAATTAAACTAACACGGAAAAATAGTAAGATTGCTGGTTGAGAAAAGTAACTAAGGTTTTGGAATCCACACCCACAAATATTTAGCAACTAATCTTATGCAATGGTTTTTCCTATAATTTCTACACAATGATTTAGAAGCTAATCTTAATCGTCATGGATAATATGTCGTTAAGCCCTTTTATTTATATCGACAAATGTTCATCCTCTGCTTCGCAAGTTTAAGCCAAAATCATCAACTGTATCCGCATAAAACAAATTACAGTAGATATCCTGTACTTAAATATAAACTTTGATAAACCAAGCAATTCAATTAATAAGGTGATATCAAATCATGGAAAAAAACCCATTCTGATTGAATCCATATCCGAGTCTCTACCAAATTAATTAATGAGATCAGAACAATAAACTATGAACGGATGTAGGAAAAATCATAAGCATTAAATCAATCAATAAACTTTATGGGAGTTTCATCCTCAACCCTAGTTTAGAAGTTTAGCCTAACATAGATAAAAATAGAACCTCACAAATTATTCTTTTGCTCTTCTCGTTCTTTGTTCCGCGCTGTGGCCTCCTTCCTCCAAGCCGTGAATCTCCTCGCTGTCGTCTGATGCGTGGTGCTGTTTCTTGTGCAAGCCCTAATCTTCTCTTCTTATAGATAGTCCCCCAACTGCCGTAAATCTTCCCAATAAATTGAGAATCCTAGTTTTCCTAAACTGTTAGCTAGTAATATTTTTCCCTCTGGCCAATAAGAAATCCTTGGGTTCTAACAATTTCAGTCAAAGTCAAATACTCCCATTTGTAGTATTACAACTTTCTCGCAAAGTAATATAACAAGTGGGGTCCCACCTTGTGAATTAATTTGATCCCAGGCTTTATTTCGATACCAAACAAAATTCGACTTTGCGCTTTCTAAATCCAACGGTTTTACATAAGTTGTTATCATCTTTTTTTCTGCAAAATAATAATTCAATGTAAATGAACAAAAAGATAATAATCCTACCCAGTTATGCACAATTGAGGACTAAAAATATATGATATTGGAGCTTCTATATGTCAATATTTTATGCTCATCATTGGCTGAGCAACCAACTACACTACTCCTTGGGGTTGCAATAGGTAGTAGTAGTTGTTATCATACTTTATTACAATTAAACTTTGTACTATCCCCAGTGGTGACCTGAGTTCAAGTCCCACGGGGAACAGGTTTGGGGTTCAAGGCTATGGATAGCATTTGAACTCCATTGTTGACTAACATACTAATACCCTACTAACACCGCTGATGTATAACGTACAAAAAAAATTGTACTATCCATTTAGTGCAAAGATTGTAGGATTATTTAACTCCACTAGGAGCCCAAAATTTCAATGTCATTGGGTAGATTCCTTTCTATTCGAAAGTTACCATAAGGACAAATGACAACTTCTTTTTTTCATAATCGGGTGTTAGCTGGATCAATCTATGTGCACATCGAAGTAATTTAATTTGGCGTTCTGAAATAAACGACTGCACAACCTTCTAGTAGCTAACATTTTTGGAAGAAAATAACAATTGAGAACTATTATAAGATCCTTAACGGCTATTAAGTGACTGAAGATTAATAAGGGGCCCAAGTTAAAAGGTTTAGAGAATTTAAGGTAGTCAAGTGTAGGATTTTTGTAGTCGAAAGTGTGATTTGAAAAAGTGTGATAGTTCAAGAATGCAAGATGTAATTAAGCCAAAAAATTATCGTAAATTAAAAGCTCTCTCTTTTTTCTTTTTCTTTTTGTTGCCACAGAGGAAAAATACTACCTGTTATTATGTGTTCAAAACAGGGCCAGAGGCTCTTACATCGGCAAAATCTAGTTCAGTAAGCCATGAAGGAAAATTAGACCTCCAGCTTTCTTTCCTAGCACCTAATAGGGAATGCTTAGCCGCAAAATATGCTACCCTATTACAATCCCGTAAAAAAGAGTAGAATTGCAAATTCGTAAGTCTCATTCTTAGGAAGAAAAAGGAACTAATGGTTAATTAATAGTCATTGCATTTCTTTTTCCTGATAACCGGATATCTGGGCCAGCTTGCGTGTACTTTGACTAACTCTGGGGCCCTGAAGGTAACAACCGGACATAAAAAAAAAATAATAGTCATTGTAATAATCCTAGAAACCATATCAAACTGAAAATTTAATATGGATAGGTTAGGTGTATAATTAAATTTGAATTGTTGCTACTACCTTTAATGTAAGTACTTGTCAATGATCTTCATTTAACAGAATTTAATGATCATGGACAACCTGAATTTAATGATCATGGACAACCTCATTACCAGATTAATGCTGATCAATACTACTCCCTCCATCTCCTTTTTAAAGTCCAGTATTCCATTTTGAGCTGTCCCTTAATAAGTGTCCATTTTGTAAAGTTAGTGGGTAAAAGTTGATATACATTTTCAATTTTGTCCCTAAAATAGATTCCATTTTGAAAAGTTAATGAGTAAAAGTGTAATGATGATATCTCCATAGAGGGTAAGTAGAGAAAATGGAGGTAAAAGTTGATGTGATCGAAAAGTGTAATGATGATGTTTTCTTAATAAGTTAGAGTTACGAAGCGGGACACTTAAAAAGAGACGGAGGGAGTAGTACTTTCTAAGAGTTGCGGATTAATTTGTATTTCAAAATTACTTTCTTTTTGACAAGGTAAATTCTATTCTACTAGAAATAATCTAGGGGAAAGGGGACGGAGCTGGTGGCGTTTGAACCCTCACCCAATGCAACAAATATAGGGCTGCCACTCCATTTAGCATTTCAGAATCACTTTTTCAAAGAAAGCCTTGTTGATGATTATGGAAACTTGTTTGGACAATTTTTTTTTTTGAAAACAATTGATTTACAAGAAAAATATTTTCTTAGATTCTGAAAATTAGTACCATTAAAAACTAAAATCGATAAGCTATGAAGTAATCAGTGTCTGTATTTCAAAATAATAAAAATATTTTCTTATATGTCTACTCCCATTTTGGCATGTTTGGGCATCTGATTTTGGATCTTGTAGTATGCATTTCTGTAATTTGCTTGTATGACCGAAATTTTCAATATCTATTATACTCAAATTCCGAAAATTCAGATCTAGAATTAGCAGTCTCAAAAGAGATAAAATTTATCAGGCATAGGTTTAGATTGGGGTGAAAGACATGGGTTGCCTTGTGTTTTTTTCATCTTGCATTAGTTAGATGATATGTTTGGCTTTGTTCAAGATATTTATAATGAATTTCGTTATATAAATGCCGTTGGGCTTTTATTCATATAATCTTAATTGTTGAAAAAAAAAATTATACCAAAATGCATTCTGGATGATGAATTGGAATAAGGAATCCAAAAATACCCGGAACGGCTTTTTGGATTTTCATTGCACTTCCTATAATCATTCATCAAAAATCTATTTTGCACATGTAATTCAAATAATTTTGTAAATAAAGTGTAATAATAATTGAAGAAGTTATATTCTATGATTCAGATTTCAAAATTGAGAAAAACAATGAGTTCCTAAAACACAACCACAAGTCTTTTGTGGCTTAAACCTGCACCATCTTTACGTTTTCAGAACATTTCACTAATGAGTTGCCAAAAGTTGAGCAAATTTTTTTTTTTGATAATGCAAGGTGTCCCGAGCCAGCTTGCACGTACCTCAGACTAATCCCTACAGTCGGCCGGTGAGGTGGCCCCAAGAGTTGTTGGCAAGGAGAATCAAACCGGACACTTTAGGATGGAACAAACACCTAAATCCTAGGCCAAGAGCACTTGGCCAACCCCTTCGGGTTAGTTCAGCAACTTTTACTGTTACATGGTCCATGGTTTTCAATTATTTTTTTTTGGGTATACGTCTTGATCGCAGATTTTAATTGCTACAATTCGATTCCAAATGGGTAATCTTGTTATTTTGCAGTACATTTAATGAGATTCTTTTGCTCCTCACCAAACACAATCCCATCTATAAAAAGGGTAAGCCTTTTACACCAACTCTGCTTCTGGTTCCTTACTTTCCATCAGATTATTGGTATTTTAATTTGATTTGTCTTTGTGCATGCGTTTCAATGAAAACCCATGAGTGTAAATGGTTCACAAAAGCTAAGGCTATTTTTGGCCAAATTCATTGTTATTTTCTCATTTGAGGTTCATGGTCATATCCTGTAATTCTCTGTTCTTCAATAGGTCTCTTGCCTCAGTTCATGGTCATCTCAATATAGGATAGAACAAAGAAAAATACATCAATTTCCTATCTCGAAATCGTTCCGCTATTCATTTATCTTGCGTTCTTTGATATGGGTTTTCTTCGGGGAAAGCCGGTCGTTAGGATCGCGTTTGGAATTATGATAGTCTTGATCATACTCTGCGGGATTTGCACGGCGAAAATAGTTCCTGCCATATTTGTGTTTGGTGATTCTTTGGTTGAGGTAGGAAACAACAACTACATTGCTTCTCTATCTAAATGCAACTACGTTCCGTTTGGAATAGATTTCGGGGGGCGGCCAACGGGACGATTCACAAATGGAAGAACCATAGTAGACATTATAGGCAAGTTCTTGTCCTTGTTACTTCTGCTTTTCATCTTCTATAGAAAAAAGTAGCTAAGTTTTGGTCAATTTAAATGTTGCAAACTATTTTATTTATCTGAAATTTTGTCTAATTTTCCTCTTAAACCAGGACAAGAAATTGGTTTGGAAGATTTTACTCCTCCTTATATGGCTCCAACAACCACCGGAAATGTAACTCTGAAGGGTGTGAATTATGCTTCTGGTGCAGGTGGAATCTGTAATGAAACTGGAATAATTTTTGTGAGTTGTTTTTTTTTTTTCTTCATTTAATAGGCTATTGGATTTACCAATTTATTGAATCAGACATAGTATATGTTTAATCTGGTTGTCTTTTGCTTACAATTTCATATTCAAAACTAGAAGCAAAAATTTCAGAAACATGTTTGGTTGATTGCTTTTGAAACTTGAAGAAATTTTAAATGATACGAAAAAGAGCTTAGTTTCAGAAAAACAAATGTTGTTAAATTTCTTTTATCTACGAAATTTTTATTGTTAGAATAGTTAGATTAACACGTTAGAGGAGGAGTTGAACTCCTAAACAAATTGGGAAAAATTCAAAAAAACCCCTGAACTTTGAACTCAATGTCAAATAGGCACCTGAACTTAAATAAACTTCAATTGAACACCTGAACTTTCACTCCGTTATCAATTTACCCCCTGCCGTCTCGGATCGTTAACGGCACAGTTAAAAAAAAAAAAACTTACCACCAGTTTGCAATCCTATGAAGCAGAAACGTGATTATGAGAGCCTTAGAGACAAAATTTGATTATGTCTCTTTAGAATAATATGATCAGAATAATAAAATCTTCACACCCGTTCAAACGGATTAAAAATTGGAGCACTTAATTTTTTAATCATATTTTTTAATATATAAACGGTCCTAAAAAATTAAGTGCTCAAATTTTCACTCCGTTTTGAATCAGTACAAAGATATTTAAGTGCTCATAAAAAATTAAGTGCTCATAATCACATTTCTGCTCCATAGGGTCCTAAATAAAGAACACATACTTAATATGAGAGCCTTAGAGATAAAAATGAATTACGACCCTTTAGAATAATATGATAAGAATAAAAAGATCTTTGCATCGATTCGAACGGAGTGAAAATTTGAGCACTTAATTTTTTGGGACCGTTTATATATTAAAAAATATGGTTAAAAAATTAAGTGCTCCAATTTTTAATCCGTTTGAACGGGTGTGAAGATTTTATTATTCTGATCATATTATTCTAAAGAGACATAATCAAATTTTGTCTCTAAGGCTCTCATAATCACGTTTCTGCTTCATAGGATTGCAAACTGGTGGTAAGTTTTTTTTTTTTTAACTGTGCCGTTAACGATCCGAGACGGCAGGGGGTAAATTGATAACGGAGTGAAAGTTCAGGTGTTCAATTGAAGTTTATTTAAGTTCAGGTGCCTATTTGACATTGAGTTCAAAGTTCAGGGGTTTTTTTGAATTTTTCCCGAACAAATTTCTCCTAGCACTTAAGTGCACCCCTGATGCTATTGAACCAAAGACCTCTTGGCAACGTTGTTAAATTCTTGGAAAAGATTTCAGCCAGAAAATGAATTACAATGTGAAATGATGAGTTTATAGAGTCATAAATAGTTTTTGAAAAGTGTTCATAAAAACCTAAAGCCGGGTCCCTGTAGCAACCTCAAGTCGCTGCAACCTGTAGTGCGCCATCTGAACCTTCTATTTCTGCAATCGATGGTTCAAATTCGCTGAAGCATTCTTACCGGTAAGGTTTAACAAACATACATGAACGTTTGATTACCAAGATGGCAGCTCGGGTGAGGTCGCCACAAGGACTCGGAATCCAAAAATCTATCGCCTTTGGGTTGTGTTTTTTCTTCGCCCAATCGATCCAAGGTATTCTTATAGCTTGTGTTTTCCGAATTTTGATGCATTGGACATAGATATTCCTCTTGGTTCGATTTACGAAGATCACTCACCAGATTGGAAGGTTAGAAGCAAATTGATCTAACTGTGCTTTTTGACTATTTGCTAGGGTGGTAGATTCAACATGGATGAACAAATAGACTACTTTGCAAACACCAGGCAAGACATAATCTCAAGCATAGGTGGTCGTGCGACAAGGAGGCTGCTAAGAACTGCACTCTTCTCGGTCACAATGGGCTCAAATGATTTCATCAACAATTACCTTACGCCTGTTCTCTCAATTCCTGAGCAACGAACGGTTCCTCCAGAGAAGTTTGTGGGCTTCTTAATCGCAAGATTTCGGTCACAACTTACGGTAAATTTTTCTTAAAGACAACGTAGTACTCTGAGGCTATCTCCGGTCGTTACTCAGCTATCTCCAGTCGTTACTCTTTTCATCAGTTTTGGGTAAAAGTTTGGTATAACACATTGAAAACTTGTCTCAGAGACTCTACAAGTTGGGAGCTAGAAAGATCGTTGTGTCGAATGTGGGGCCTATTGGGTGTATTCCATCTCAAAGAGATCTGAATCCATCAGCAGGAGAAAACTGTGTTGCGTTGCCAAATCATCTAGCCCGGTTGTTCAACGGCAGGTTGAAGAACCTTGTACGAGAGCTTCGCAAAAACCTCAAGCGATCCAAATTTCTTTACGCGGATGTTTATCGTATCGTAGACGATATCATTCAAAACTACGAATCCTATGGTATGTCATACTGAGGTTTTTTTTGTAACGCTCCATTTCTTCTGATCAACAGAGCGTTTATATCACAGATTAAGTTGTTCAAAGTTGGTTTGATCTGTGCTAATATATAGCTCATTTTGTGATCCAGGATTCCAAAATTCGAATACATCTTGTTGTAAGATCGCCGGCCAGTTTGGGGGTCTGATACCATGTGGTCCTCCCTCCAACATTTGTTCGGACAGATCCAAGTACGTTTTCTGGGATCCCTACCATCCAACTGATGCTGCTAATATAATCATAGCTATGCGCTTGATGCATGGTGGTTCTGATGATATTTCACCGATGAATATTCGACAACTTGTTCAATCTTGAACTGAAGACTAGATTGAGATGACTTTAGAAGATGGTTTCACGTAGAACTTTATGAAGTAGTTTTTTCTTCTTTTTTGCCTCTCTTTTTCTTGATAAAATCTTTAAGTTAATTTCGTGCCTAGTTCGTGTCAAAAATAAATTTGTAATAACTTGGAGTTAACAACTCCTCCGTAGAATAGTGGCCAAGACCGAGTGTCGATCCTCAGAGATAGTGAGACTGAGTTACTATAATTTCGATTAATTTTTAGATTAATTTGAAGAGAAAAGATGTTTGATTTTAGAAAACTGAATAAATTAAGAAAGCAACTAATTAATTGATTTGGCAACTGGTGGGAAAAGGATTTAGGATTTCGAATCCACCCCAACCGCATAACAACGATATGCATAGGCTAGGTTTAACATGCGAATCATTAAAGACTATCGTTAGAGCTTGCAATCACTTCCGATAATCGTCAAGAAAATATATTATTAGTATGAACAACATCAATTGAATTTAAATATAAAAAAATGTTTCAAATATGTAGAGATTTACATATTGTCGCAAATGGAGCAAGACATTCCTATGGAACCAAAAAATTCCATAGGTTGGTTGATATGACCTTGGAGGTAGCCCAACCTCCCACCCCGTGCAATCTACTAAATCTCCACGAAAATGCATTAAGGTTCGCCCATAAAGGAAATTAAATCCAATAAAATCTAGGACTTTGAAGTAGAAAGACTATTTTGGCTTGTTCATTGAAAAAAGCCAAATTTCTATATATGAAATATGTCGAATCCCTAATTGAAAAAAAAAACAAAATGATTAATAAAATGTACTTCAAGAAACTTCTAAAATGAGACACAAATAATTCATGATTACTCACATCAACTCTTTGCCTCCCTGCCTTTGTGCTTGATCACATAACTCTACCAATAGCTTCAAACATGTTGGCACATAACTGACACTAGGAATCATCATGGCCAAGCCCTTGAAATCTTCAATATCTTTCTTCAAGCCTATTTCAAATGCAATAATGCAATTGTAGCCTTTGGGTTGAAGTTGAGAAGGGTGAACAATTGTCCACCAGAAACCTCTATGTTGCCCTTGTAGAGTTCACCATGGTACACTTTGTTTTACCTCTAATTTTCATCTCCTCGTTCTACTTTACAAATTGGCACTTCTATTTTTTCAAACGCGCGATTTTTTTCGAAGATTCTATGTTGACTCATCTTGATTCCATAGAACAAGATGACCTACTAAACTATAACTTAATTATATATCATATTCATTACCCACATCTTTCCGATGTGGGACTAAAACACCTAACTTTTCAACCACAAATAAAATTTTATAAAATTTTCACTATCGGAAACACTCCCTAAGTAAGCAAAAAGATAAAAGAGTGGAGAGAGAGAGATTTGTAGAGAGAGAAAGAGTTTTCACTACAACTTGAATTGCAAAGTTTATATGTGGTTCGGGCAAATGAGACTCTCACTTATTTATACACTACGGAAGAAGTCTAGAACATTCACTAAATGCTTCCAAATTATTTCAATCTAAAATTCTCTGTGAATATTTATACAGATTATGAACAATAATCTAGATTATTCTAGGAGATGGTTCTAGAAAGTTTCTAAAATTCTCCAGACATTCACACTGCTCTAGAGACTGGTCAATTTAGCTTTTTTTTAAAATCAAATTGGCCAATTTAGTTTGTTTTAAAAAAACATATTTTAATGGTGATTTTTAATATACATAGAATGGTGGCATAGTACATTTACAAACCATGCTAGTTTCACTATGTATTAAATAAAAAAAATACAAACATCTGTCTATGAAGATTGGAGCGAAGATTAAAAACAAAATCAACCTTCACAATCCCAACGTGCATGTCGCGGGCCTATTCTGGACTCCACTACTGTTAAGATAGAACAAAGATAGAAGAAATATGTATTCGATTCAATAAAGAAACTGTACAATAAGACCTCTATATATACAAGAGGAGGGATCCTAACTATGGAAACAGGATCATCCTAATTAACTAATTACAAAATCATAGGGATCACAGAAATCATAGGAAATCATAATCAAATCATGTTATAATTACAATATATTCTAACATCCCCCCTCAAACTCAAGGTGGTAGTGCAGAAACCAGCTTGAGTTTGGACACCAAATCATGAAAACGTCCAGGAGGATGAGCCTTCGTGAAAATGTCTGCGGTCTGGTCAGTTGAGGAAACAGAGAGAAGGTGAACGCTACCCTTGACAACATGTTGTCGGATGAAGTGGCAATCAATCTCAATATGTTTTGTGCGATCGTGAAAGACATCATTGCGGGCAATCTGAACAGCACTCTGATTGTCACAACAAAGTATAGTGGCAGTGGAATGAATAACACCCATATCAGTGAGGAGCCAGCGAAGCCATATCAACTCCTGAGTAGTGTCAGCAATAGCACGATACTCTGCCTCAGTACTAGAGCGAGAAACAAGAGATTGCTTCTTACTTCGCCAAGAGATGAGAGAGTCACCAAGAAAGAAGCAGTAGCCTGTGGTGGAGCGACGATCAGTGGGGTCACCAGCCCAATCAGCATCAGAGTAGGCATATAACTGTAGGGAAGAATGTGCTGAATAGTAAAGGCCATGAAATAGGGTGCCTTTGACATAGCGAAGAATCCGAAGGACGGCCTGAAAATGAGTCGATCGAGGAGCAGACATGAATTGGCTAACTATGTGAACGGCATAGGCAATGTCAGGCCGGGTGACAGTAAGATACACAAGACAACCAACCAATTGGCAATAAAGAGTGGCATCAGGGAGTGGTGTGCCATCCAGAGGGGTGAGTCTAGTGGTCGGCTCAAGTGGGGTAGATGCAGTCTTGCTGTCGGTGATACCAGCACGACGAGTAAGAAGATCAGAAGCATACTTAACTTGAGTGAGATAGTAGCCATCGGATGTAGATGAGATCTCAAGACCCAAAAAATAGCTCACTGTACCAAGATCCTTCATTTGAAATTGCTTGTTGAGGAAGGCTTTGAGATCGGAAATACCAATAGTATCATCACCAGTAATAATCATATCATCAACGTAGAGAAGAAGAAAAATAATACCACTTGCAGACTTCCGGATAAAGAGTGCAGAATCATACTGGCTAGAAAAGAATCCAAAGTTCTGAATAGTGGTGCTGAATTTTGCAAACCAGGCACGTGGAGCTTGCTTGAGACCATAGAGAGCACGATTAAGTTTACACACTTTGTTTGGAGGATGATTATACCCAGGTGGAGGCCGCATATAAACTTCTTCAGTAAGATCACCATTGAGAAATGCATTTTTGACGTACATCTGATTTAGCCTCCATTTGCGTACTGCAGCAATGGCAATTAAACTTCGAACAGAAGTAAGACGAGCAACTGGCGCAAAAGTTTCCTCATAATCAATACCATACTCTTGAGCAAATCCCTTTGCAACTAGACGAGCTTTGTAACGCTCTATGGAGCCATCAGAGCAAGTTTTTATCTTGTAAACCCACTTAGAACCAATAGGAGTCTTGCCAGGAGGAAGGTCAACAATATTCCATGTGTTTGTGTTATCCAAAGCCTGTAATTCTTCTTCCATTGCTTGCTGCCAAAGAGGATTAGAACTTGCCTCACGGTAGGAGTGAGGTTCATGTTGAGAAAGGACAGTAGAAAAGCAGTGATAATCACGAAGATGAACAGGTAGTTCCCTTACCCTAGTAGAGCGACGAAGTGATGAATCATCAGATAGAGGTGGTGTATGAAGCTCTGCAGGAGGAGAGTTGGGTGATGAAAGGGGCTCATTGAGAGTAGAGCTAAAATGTGAAGGCTCGGCAAGAGAGGAGCCAAAAGGTGCAGGCGTAGGATCAGCAGACAGAACCGGTGCCTCGGGATAGACCATAGTAGGAAGCTCAGAAGAACCTGTATCAACATCATCTAGAAATATATCTGCAGAAGGATCTGTGAAGAAAGATGAAGTAGGCACAACTGGTAAATGAAACTTGGACATAGAAGAGAACATTTTGTGTTCCCAGAATATGACATGTCGAGAAATGCGAAGACGTTGGGAAGAAGGATCCCAACATTTGTAACCTTTATGCTCAATCGAATACCCTAAGAAGCAACAGAGACGAGCGCGTGGCTCCAACTTTGTACGCTCATGGGGTTGTAAGAGAACAAAACAAGCACATCCAAAAACCTTGAGAAGACTATAGTTGGGCAATATACCATATAATCGTTCATATGGCGACTGATTCCCAATGGTTGGAGAAGGGACACGATTAATGGTATAAACAGCAGTAAGAGCAGCTTCCCCCCAAAGGCGCTCAGGACAAGATGCATCTATAAGAAGGGCACGGACAGTGTCAAGAATGTGTCTGTGCTTACGCTCAGCACGACCATTTTGTTGAGATGTGCCAGGACAAGACCTATGAGTTAAGGTTCCATTTTGGTGAAGAAATTTCAAAAATTCTGTTTCTTTATATTCCATGGCATTGTCAACACGAAAAACTTTGATTGGGCGTGAAAATTGAGTCTGAACCATTTTGGAAAAATCATAGTAAATCTGTTGTAATTCAGATCTATTCTTCATAAGATATAACCATGTAAAACGAGAATAGTCATCTACAAAAATAACAAAATATTTGGATCCGCCCATGGTAGTATTCGGGGAAGGTCCCCAGATATCAGAGTGAACTAAATCAAAAGGAGCAGAGGAAAAAGAGTCACTGTGAGGAAACGGCAACGCTGGTTGTTTAGCAAGTTGACAAGAAGGACAATCCACGTGTTCATTCTTAACGGATCCTAAATGCCCACTTGAAACTAGGGTACGTATTCGACCAAAGGATGCATGACCTAGTCGAGAATGCCAAAGACCAAGAGAAGTAGAATAGTTAGATGTTACCGAACACTGTGATTGACTCACTGAAGGAGTGGGAGGTGCAGAATTGATAGATGAGAGCTGGGATGGTATATGAAGATGGATGAGTTCATACAGGCGTCCAACTTTACGGCCTATCCCAATTGTCTGTCCTGTCCGAGGATCCTGTACCTGACAACCATTGGCAGAAAAGATGACATTAAGCCCAAGTTCACATAATTGTCCAACAGAGATCAAGTTTAAGGTAAGTTTGGGAACTAGATAAGCATTAGAGAGAGACATGCGAGAGGTAGAGATATGGCCAGTGTGAGTGACTTGGATCTGAGAGCCATCAGCAGTGTGAATGGTTGGACTAAAAGAATCAGAAGTTTTCGCAGAAAAAATATGAGGATCCGATGTCATGTGATTGCAACATGCGGAATCAAAGAACCATGATGTTGTACCTGAGGCGGCAGACAAAGCAGTGGAAGAATTCTTACCAGACTTGGAGAGCAAACCACAATTAGAAAGAATATGTGTAAATACCGATGGGAGATCGCTGATGGGAATGCATGTAGAAGGAGGGTAATTTTTGAGACCGTCCAAGATTGCGTGAAGATATTGAGCCATGTCGAATTGCGCCATGATAATGGTAGGTTGTGGGGCAGTAGATGGAAATGGTGTAATTGGATATAATGGTGAAAAATGAAGCTCGGCTGATTGGGCTAATTGAGGGTTAAATGGGATTGAGCTAATTTAGTGGGCTTGGTTAATTTGGCTATTAAGTGGGTTTTGGTCAAATATGGAAATTCGGGGGTCAAATGTAGCAGTAAAGTGGGTTTTGGGAAATCGGGTTTAGACTTTTTGCTAATTACAATTAAATTTGAATTTTTAGATATTCTTTCTTTTTTTTTTTTTTTTATAGAAAATTTCTAAAAAATTTAAAAAAATTTCGTTTCTCAATCTTTGTATACTTTATTTAATTACTCGTTTTTTTTTCGAATTAGAAAATTTCAATTAGGTGTATTCTTTCCTCGATCTTGTCTTGACCAATTAATATAAAAAATCACATATCACCTAACATATTCCTTTTTTATATTTATAGTAATGTTTTATTCGATTTCGAATAATATTTAACTGCGATTTTAACATATCTATAGTTTTTTTTTTTGTTTTCTACTTCTTTTTATAAAGAGAATGCTATTTAAAAAACAAATAGATAATGAATAGTAAAGAAAAGAATGATTCTTTTTGAATAATAGATGTCTTTCACATCCAACTCGAATAATGAGTAACCTCTGTATTTAAAAATGGGAGTTCCAAAAAAACGTACTTCTATCTCAAAAAAGCGTATTCGTAAAAATATTTGGAAACGGAAAGGATATTGGGTAGAGAGAGCTCCTTCCAAAAAAAAAAAAAGAAAACTGATGGACATATATACCGATTTGTGCGATGTGAATTTTTGGTGGAGGCGATGGTTTGGAAAACAGACGGTGGCAGCGATGAATTTTGGTGGGGGCGATGGCTCGACAAAGATTGCTCCGGGTGAGGATTTTGGTGACTGAAAAGCTAGAGCCAAGCGAGAATGATGATCTGAGGGAGGCTACTAGTTTCGGAGAGGCACGACCGGTGGTGTGTTAGATGATGGTGGCTAGTGATGCTGATGTAAGCAGCCCGGGGATTAACTGAGAATATATATGGGAATGGGTCTAGTGGTTTTGTTTGAGGTGGAGGCAACAGTAACAACGAGGTGGGCGAGGCGGAAGCGATGGCGATGGAGAAGCTAAGTATGAAGCCTTAGCTCTGATACCATGTTAAGATAGAACAAAGATAGAAGAAATATGTATTCGATTCAATAAAGAAACTGTACAATAAGACCTCTATATATACAAGAGGAGGGATCCTAACTATGGAAACAGGATCATCCTAATTAACTAATTACAAAATCATAGGGATCACAGAAATCATAGGAAATCATAATCAAATCATGTTATAATTACAATATATTCTAACAACTACCATCGTTTTTCATCGAATGACCGGATAGTGTAGAGTAAGACAAACAGATCATCCCCATACAAAGTCAAGTTCGTGCAGTACAATATCAAATGAGGAGCTCGAGAGCTTCTCCCAGAGACTTTCGGCACTCCATTGGCGACTCTCTTTCTGGGAGTTCCAACAACAATCTCATTAGGTTAGGTCGATTTATGATTGTTATGTTAGAACTGTTATTCACAAATATTATTTTATCACAAGAATTAGTGGTACACATAAACATAGAAACACAAGAAGTAAATATGAGAAAATATGAAAATAGTGAAAGTATGAAAGATATTATCCGTGAGAATGAGAGTCGTAATCGTATTTGACAGCGTGCTTACTACTAACGCTTTTCGTTGTATCTTGGCCACAAACTTTTGTATATTGGACGCAAACTTTTGCGTTATGGCCGCAAGCTTTTACGTCTTGGCCGCAAACTTTTACGGTTAAGTTAAAAACATGCTTACTGCTAACGATTTTGGTTTGTTGGGGCCACAGCTGGGTCATTTGGGCTCCTTAGACTTGATTGGGCTTGAGGTAGACCTACCTTCATTTTAAGTCCAACAAAAACTTCGAATAGGCCCAAATTAATTTTAATGACCCCAAAATACTTTCTTCCAAAAGTCTCTGAGATAAATATTTTCAAATATATATATTTTTTATAATTAATTTATAAAAAATGCTTGTAATTGTGACCATTAGTTGTATCTTTTAGTAATCCACCCATGAAGATCTTCCTGAAATTCAATCAATAAAAATCCAAAACAATAGAAAGTGTAACTGAAACTAACCCAGGACTAGCACAATAAAAATTACTACTTTTGTTTTCAATAAAAATAAACAGGAAAAAGGATTATAAAAAATCCACAGCAGAAAATTTTGTTGTTTACTGCATTAATGATATTCGATTGACTTTATTTTTCCTTGTGCATTTAATGACTAGTTCAGATCATATTTTTCAGCTCGAAACAAGGTCCTTAAGGATGGCACACCTATCGCGTCCCTAAAAAAGGCGATGTTTAGGCTTGGATACTATACATTATTTTTTTTATAACTCTATCCTTTCTTGGCAATTCAACAGCTTCCAGTCAATAACTTCTCAGACACCATACAACTAGACTAGAGATGAATCTTTTTTAATATCAAGCTACACTCCTACTTTCAGTGACAGTTAATCGCAAATCAAACCAATTCATGCAACGTTTAGCCACCATGAGTCAAAATAAGCATTTGAATGGGAAAGCAGACGAAAGGAGTTCTCTAGGAACAATTCGACCCTATAATCCACTATAATTGCTTGCTAAGTTTTAAGCTACTATTCAACGACTGAGGGGGTGTTTTCGATAGTGAAAAATTTATAGATTTTTATTTGTGGTTGAGAAGTTGTTAGGTGTTTTCGGTAGTGAATAAGTTGTTGATAGGTTTGTGAGTAGAGTTACTGTAGCAAAAAAAAAAATTGTTGACAACTTTTTTGTTAGTGGAAACCAAATGGTAAAATACTGAAACTTTTTTATTAGTGGAAACGAGATGATAAAATGCATTACGTTTTTAGTGTTTTTTGTTAGTGGAAACACCCTATGAGTCAAAAAATATCACATAAGCGTAACCCTTGAACATAGTACGCATAGAAATTTTCGGTGTCGAAATGCAATCTGGACACAACTCACCCTTGAGAGAGAGAGAGAGAGAGAGAGTACAAAACATTCTTTTTACCAAGGAATAACATAAAGCTACATGAATGTGACAATTAACTTACCATCCAGTCAGCTAAAACGCAAATCTCAAATTACTATCTTTTGTTGCATCTTGGTTTTTTACATACTGGAACAAATACAAGTACAAAGAAAAAGAACCTCCCTTTTGTACCTCCTATGATGCAATTGGAGCTTATCGACATAAACGAATCAATTTAGATAGCCCGCTGTGGCTAAATCCATGAGTCTAACGTGAAATACCAAATACAACATATCTCCACACAGCGTATTTAAGCAAACCCATAGAAAGTATTCTTAGGCCGGGGATAAGAAGTACGCAAAAGTCGCTACTAAAATTCAGCACCTTTGCTACTTGACTATTCTAATGGCACGTCTGAAGTTGCACAGCTATGGGAATGAATGAGAACGATGATCTGGCCAGCAATCTGGTGGAAGGGGACAATCAAGACAGTAATTGTGTATGGCAAGTTTGCCAATGATACAGTTGGCATGAAATACAAGAGAGCATGGCATGTGACCAACCACCGTACCTACAGAAAATTTGCCAGAACAAACCCCACAAGATTTGGCCGATGACAAATCCTCAAGCCTCCCATACTCCAATGCTTTGATGGACGATTTTCTTGCAGTCACACACTCTAAAGCTTCCGGGGAAATGTCGTCACTTGCAAAGGTGTTCCGGGTAAAATTCTTTTAGAATGTCATCTGCACACTCTGAAAAAGCCTTGGCAATCGCCTCTGTTGTACCCGGAGTGGATCAAACAGTGTTGTACCCGGAGTGGATCAAACAGAGCCAAAACACATGCACACAAACACGAACACATGAGATATACGTGGTTCTCCAAAATCGGGTACGTCCACGGAGGAAACGGAGCAAACACACTATGTATATGGACAAGCTTTACAAGTGAGGTCTTTCACCTCACCACACTCTCACATCACTCTGTGGTTTACATTGCTAATACAGAACCTCACTCACTGAGGTTTACCCTCACAGGTCTCTCACTCAAGAGAGATGAGGAATACAGAGGCAGAGGCTCCAACTTATAGGCAAAGCTTGGAGCCTATTTCTTCATCACGCCAGACAATCCATTAACTCCTTGGCTGGCTGAAAAAGACTGGGAACAGGGAAGTGCAGGCTTTGCACACAAAGTCTCTTCTGGTGTGCTAGCAACAGGAGGGTGGAGCCACCCAAAGTCGACAGCCTCTTGCTCACTCTCATTGGGTTCTTGCAAAGTCCTAAACACAACTTCCACAGCAATTGGCATTACCTTCTCAATGCCTTGATTACCAGCGTCGTTCCAAATTGACTTGCCCAAACTCAATACCTGATCTACTATATTTTTCATGATGGTTTTTGGTGTAATAACTCTTGTACAAAGACCAAGACAAAGAAGGACCATTGCATCCAGGTACTCAACCGTGGATGGTCAGCCGTGGGATACTCAAGCTATTTCCCATACGAACAGCAGTGAAACACAGCAGTCTATTGGCAACAAGCACAATAAGACACTAAAAAACGGAACAAGCAGCTACTGGAAAACACAAGAAACCCACACTCTCGGTAATCATTAACTGGCATTGGAAGAACAAGGGAACACAAGAAGAACCAGCTGTTTCTTAACAGAACTTGGAAAGAAATTATCTCGGTTCAATTAATTTAATTTTTGGCATGATTGTTATCCTTGACAAGATTCGCAAAATGGAGGCAGCTACTGCACTACATGGTGTAGTGCGAAGGGTGCACTACAGCACCCCCAGATCCACTTGGCTATTACAACTTTGAGCTGCTGATTGTTTATGTGGATTAAAGCATCTGATGGAACTATAAAGATTAAAGGAGGCACATATATGGTTCTTGGTTGAAACTTTGGAATGAGCACATTTTATGTTCATCCTAGTCAAATTTTGATTCACATTTTCCCATCTCACATACCACCTTTACTGAACAACTAGTTCATTCCCATAGGAGAATAGTGAAAAAGAGCATGCAAATAAGCATTATTAGTTCGTTCTTACGCAAAAATTCAATGGCAAAACACAGCATCATTGCATTTCATAAAACATTTACCAGAATTGGGCCACCGCAACCATAAATCTCTTTACATTCCTTCAACTTTACATCTTTCCGCCAGATTTATTGTACAAGAAAAGTAAATTTCGTAAACGATCAAACCTAGAGCTTAGACGGAGGTTTCTTTCGACCACCTATGAATTCCTGCATTTTCTTAAACTGCTCCTTGGTCATTCCATCATAATATTCATGAGCCCTTTCCTGAGAAACAGCAACAGCAAATAAGGGTGAATATCAATAAGACATCAAAATCCAAGGCCAACAATCTACTGTAATGCTAGAATGAATTTTCCAAACTTGGTCTTTTCCTTGCCAATTCAACTCCTCCAGCAATGCTTATCAGTATCCCAGTTTAAATTGGTAGACTAGCAACCAGAGTCCCAGACGCAGCCACATAAAACGTCAATCTATGCATACTGCTAGCATTAAACAAGATTTTGAGTAGATAATTTTCAAATATACGAACCTATAAGTTACTTAGTAGTTGGTACTTATAGCAACATAATAAAAATTAGTCCCAGTTGTTAAATGGTCCAAAAAGAATGCCATTTTTCGATATCTAGTTCTACGCTGACCCCATGGTCGCATAAGATTGTCACGTTAAGTAAAGTTGCTTCTAAGTCCCCGATGTCAAAGATCACAAGATTTTCAAGGTCGTAAAATCAGTCATCAATGAGAAGGAATATCAGAAAGCACTTTTACATATGCAGTTGGCCTAAACAAATGCCCCAAAAGGGTGAAGGGACTGCAAGGAGGCAGAAGCAGATCCAAAATGTGGGCAACAATTGTTACCTTATTAAAGAGGTTTAAAAAAGTAACTAAAAGAGGTAAGGGGACCTTCTAGGTATGTTATACCAAGTCGTGAGACTTGATTAGAATCAAAAGTCATGAAACACCTAACAGGTTATAGTTTAATCTTAAACAAGATTGCATGAAGATTGAAACTACCTTTTCTAATACGAGGGCGTGACCCAGGTCCAGCTTGAGGCCATCATTAATAACTGACTTGTACCTCAACACCAAGTCCTGGTTATTCTTTAAGATAGCCTCTGCAACTTCTCGGGCTTTCTTTAGCAATTCGCTTTCGTCAACAAGATGATTCACCAAACCCCACCGCTCAGCTTGTTCTGCAGTTAAGGGCATCGCTGTCAAAGACACTTCACGAGCTCTGTTGGGTCCTATAATGCGTGAAAGCTTCTGAGAAAGACCCCATGAAGGAAATATTCCAAACCTGAAAAAATCCAACAAAAAGTACATTAATCTTGGTTAGATTAGAAAAACTAAAACACCAAAAAGGCAAAAAGAGATTCAACTTTCCACAAACAAACTTGTCTCTGCAAGATTTCAGTCAGATTAAAGAAACCTCGATTTCAATACCCAGAGAGAACCATTGATTGCAAAACACGGTAGAAAGAACCATAAAAATTGTTTGGGGAAAAAAAAGAACCAAATCACATCAATGAATTTCAAACTCAACTGTAAGTGGAGATCCTCTGTTTAGTTGAAATTTCTCGCCAACATACACACACGCACAACCCCCCAGGAAGTTTTCTTTTCTTCCACAAGCCCATTTCAACACAAAGACACTACTAATGTTATCAAAGCAACAGCCTACGACGCACTTGAACATAGCAACAAGGTAAATGTCCATACAATTGTGCAAGGCACACACATTATAAAGCCATCCTCGTGTCACCCACGCTATGTTCATATGGCCCCATAATTCATTACCAGTGTCCCATCCCCTGCAACTACAACATAAAATTCAATCACAAAAAACCACCATTAGGCAAAAGAAAAATACGTGCTTTCCAAATCAATCCCAATCAAGACTCTAATTTCATATTAGAGCATCTCCAAAGCCATTTCCTTTGCCAATTGCCATAGCTATAATTTGGCACAATCTCTCAACACACCTCCCCGCTAACCAAATTCTAGCTTGGTCCTTGAGCCAAATCTTGTGTCAATTTCTATCCCCATGACCCAACAAAAACAGTTCAAGCAACATCCTTCTAAAAATGTCTTTTTTAAGCATTGGAGCAACACAATCAACCAATGCATTTGCACACTGTAGCAACTAGCACCTTATTTCATAATGATAGTCCATTACCAAAAATCGTGCCAATTTTCAAATAAACAAGTAATTCTGCACATAATATTTGGAACCTTTCATACCAATTTAACTAAGTATTATTGGTGCCAAAAACAAAGTTACAGATGAGAATACTTGATTTTTTTCCCAAAAAATGACAACTTTTCACGATGAATTCTCATTGTGGAACTGAGGACTAAATGTCCTTTGCTTTGAAAAAATCATTACAGATGCTCAAAGAGCATCTACAGCCTGTATGTACCTCCATTCTTGACTCAACCTCCAAATTTGAGTAGAAAACCACTTAAATTCATCACCAATCATTTTACTCAAACTCCTATGGTCCTACCCAAATCAATAAAGACCCCTTTTATTTGCTGAAATCCTATGCAACCCAATCAGGACACTTATCATATTCTATCTAACATTCTCTCCATAGAAATGAGTTATATCAAATGGAATTTCTACTCAAATTTGTATTAAAAAAAAAAAAAAACGAGTAAGGGCCGGTGATGCTCTTAGAGCTTGCTCTTAATAATTCTTTGCAGGTTTCAATGTATTTATAGTTTTGAATCATGCAATTACTACAATTTCAGCAAGAAAAATAAATGCATTTCAATAATGTGTGTGTGTGTGTGAGAGAGAGAGAGAGAGTATCAATAAACATTGCACCCCTTAGACATCACAAGCAAGAGTAATCTCTAACCCGGCCGTAACAGCCCGTTTAGAAGACTACTTTGTGCCACTCAAATTTACAATTATGCCATCACTGAAACTTTTACCAAATTTATGCTAAGATTCTTATTTGTTTACTTCACAATAAATGAAGTTTACTCAATTTTTTCACTCCAAATTGATTAAAATAAAACTTGTTCAGTTTTAGGGTAATCGTAATAGGGAGAAAACCCATTAGGGTTGATTTTATTCAACGTAAAATATATATACAAGATGTAAAATAATTGCACTACGGTCCTAGATGCTTAAACTAATTACATGATAAGACACATATTTATATTAGATACAAATAGACCCATAATCTAACACTCCCCCTCAAGTTGGTGCAAAGATATCAATCAAGCCCAACTTGAATACAATAATATGAAAACTCTTGCTACCCAGCCCTTTTGTGAATATATCAGCCAACTGATCTCCAGATCTCACAAACGGCATACATACCAAACCCTCGTTCAACTTTTCCTTGATGAAGTGTCGATCAATCTCTATGTGCTTCGTTCTATCATGTTGAACGGGATTATGAGCAATGTTGATGGCAGCTTTATTGTCGCAATAGAGTTTCATCGGAACACTATCAGTAAACCCCAAATCACGTAACAAAGTTTGGAGCCACAAGAGCTCGCAAACACCATGAGCCATAGCTCTATACTCAGCTTCTGCACTAGACCTAGCGACTACCGATTCCTTCTTACTTCGCCAGGTAATCAAATTACCCCCATGAAAAGTGCAATAACCAGAAGTAGAGCGTCTATCATCCACAGAACCAGCCCAGTCAGCATCAGTGAATGCCTCCAATCGCAAATGGCCATGATTAGAGAACAAAATTCCTTTTTCTGGAGCTGATTTCAGATACCTCATAATACGATAAACCGCATCTAGATGTGAAATACGAGGATCATGCATAAACTGACTAACAACACCGACTGCATAAGTAACATCTAGTCCGGTGTGGGCCAAGTATATTAGTCGACCCACAAGTCGCTGATACCTCTCCTTATCAGTATACTCCCCCACATCTTCACTAAGATGATGATTCGCCTCAATAGGGGAATCTGCAGGTCTACAGCCCAACATACCTGTTTCTTCCAAAAGATCAAGTATATACTTGCGTTGGGAAATAAAAATACCTCTATCAGACCTCGCTACTTCCATTCCAAGGAAATATCTCAATGATCCCAAGTCCTTAATCTCGAACTCTTGAGCTAAACGAGACTTAAGATTATGAATCTCACTCACATCATTGCCTGTCATTATTATGTCATCAACATAAACAATAAGGACAGCAATCTTACCATTACTTTGTCGGGTGAACATCGTATGATCTGCATGGCTCTGCTTGTAACCAAAACTCAACACAACATAGCCTTAGAAAACCTGCCAAACCAGGCTCTAAGGGACTGTTTCAGCCCATAAAGTGCCTTCTTCAATCTACACACTTTTTCCTTACTTGCAGGAGAAGAGAAACCTGGTGAAATATCCATATAAACTTCCTCCTCTAAATCACCATGGAGGAATGCATTTTTCACATCAAACTGTTGAAGAGGCCAATTCAAGTGGGCAGCACACGAGAGGAGAGCTCGCACCGAATTCATCTTCGCTACCAGAGCAAATGTCTCCTCATAGTCAATACCATAAATTTGAGTAAAATCTCTGGCAACAAGCCTTGCCTTGTAACTCTCAACTGTACCATCAGCCTTTTGCTTAATAGTAAACACCCACTTACAGCCCACTTACTTCTTCCCTTCTGGAAGTGACACTAGATCCCAGGTACCATTCTTTTTCAAAGCTGTCATCTCTTCCACCATAGCTCCTTTCCACTTAGGTATCCTAAATGCATCCTGCCAATTCTGTGGAATAGATATAGAGGAAAGAGAAGAGACAAAGGCATAGTACGAAGGAGACAAACGGTCATAAGAGACAAACTGTGAGATAGGATGTTGAGTACAAGATCTAACACCTTTTCGAATAGTAATAGGAAGATTGTCAGGATCCATAGGAGAATGTTCAATAAGAGGAGAATCATTACCAGAAGAGTCAGCTGAGGAATCCGGAACTGGAGTGGGTGATTGTGATTGACAAGGTGGTAACGCACATGAAGACTTTCTACGTCTAGCATACCTCTGTAAGTTAGCTCCTTACAGTCGTGCAGGTAGTTGTTCCTCAATGTCACCACCAATATCATGTGTTTCCCTTTCCCTTTCAACAGATACCGGTTCCTCTCCCATGTTTTCCTTCTCCTCCTCACTATGATCATAGAACAATTGCTCCCCCTTACTATGATTATAAAAGGTAAGCATCTCTTCCTCCGGCTGATGCTCCCCCTGAAGAGATGGTTTGGAGGGAGAATAAAAAAACTCTGTTTCCCAAAAAGTAACATCTATAGAGACAAACATCTTCCTAGAATAAGGGTCATAACACTTATAGCCTTTCTGGGTAGGAGAGTACCCAACAAAAATACACTTATGGGCGTTGTGGCCCAACTTGCCCCCAGAAGGTTTGGAGGCATGAACAAAACACACACAACCAAACACCCTAGGTGGAAGAGTCGTAACTCGACAAATGCTTGGCAGACACTCAATGGGTGTTTTAAAATTGAGGACACTGGATGGCATACGATTGATAAGATATGTTGCAGTTAAAACAGCTTCTCCCCATAAGTATTTGGGAACATTCATAGTGAACAAAAGGGATCGAGCTACCTCAGCAAGATGACGATTTTTGCGTTCAGCGACTCCATTTTGTTGCGGAGTGTCAACGCAAGTCGTCTGAAAAATAATACCATTATCAGCTAGATATGTCCGAAAAATCTTATCAATATACTCAATCCCATTATCACTCCGAAGAATTTTAATATGTGTATCAAATTGAGTGCACACCATCTTATGAAAAGATTTGAAACAGGAAAATACTTCATTCTTTGACTTGAGTAAGTACACCCATGTGACACGAGAATAACAATCAATAAAGGTAACAAACCATCGATAGCCCTTTAAAGAAATAATGGGAGAAGGACCCCAAACATCATAATAAATAACCATAAATGGAGAATCACTTCGTTTATTAATAGGGGCATAAAAAGAGCGTTTATGTTTCCCAAACTCACAAGTTTCACAAAAAAACTGATCCCTAGGACAATGTTTAACTAAAATAGGAAAAAGTTTCTCTAATATTCCAAAAGAGGGATGACCCAATCTACGGTGCCACCGATATAACAAAGAAAGAGTGGAACTCATATCTGCATGTAGAGTTTTTCCACATGATAAAGATGGCTGAGATGGATGAGGTGCATGCTCCAGATAATAGATACCACCATGTGTTTTACCACTGCCAATCACCTTCCCCGTTTCCAGTTTCTGAAAGACACAGTGAGTAGGAAAAAATGTCACAGAACAGTTTGCAGAATGGGTAAAACTACTAACTGAAAGAAAGTTAGTGACAAAGTTTGGAATATGGAGAACTGAAGAGAGTGAAATAGAGGGAGAATAGCGAACGGAACCTTTCCCTGAAATAGCAGAGATGACCCATCGGCAATTCGGACCTTATCCTTACCAGAACAAGTAGAATAGGAATCAAAAACAGAGGAACAACCTGTCATATGATCTGAAGCACCAGAATCAATAATCCAAGGGATTCCGGAGGAGGCAGTAAATGCACTAGCTGGAATACCTGAATGAGCAAAATAGGATGCAGTAGAAGCGCTGTGGAAGTAGGAGCTATAGTAGAGGAAGAATCAGCTTGAGCCATAAGACACCTGAGAGCTTGCATCTCCGCCTGAGAGAAACCACCAGTAGAATCAGAAGGTGACTGAACCCCTGTACTGTACCTAGAATCGGACAAGGTAGCAAACTCTGAAACATGTGCATGGACCTGAGAACGCCCGGGACCACGACCTCGACCTCCACGCCCACTGCCTCGCCCACGAGAAGGACGACCATGTAACTTCCAACAAAAATCCTTGGTATGTCCAGTGTTGTGGCAATGATCACACTGGAGTGACATGCGGTCTATAGTCCCACTGCTAGTACCAGGCTGAGATTTTCCACTGCCAGACCCAAACTGTCCTTGCGGAATAGCAACCAAGGCAGAATGATCAGAAGTAGGAGCTTGCAACATAGCACCCCTCCTGCTCTCCTCCTGTTGAACAATGGCATAGGCCTCTCCCAAAGATGAAAACGAGACACGACCTAACATCTGCACTCTAATTGGATCATACTCCACATCAAGACCAGCAAGAAAGTCATACACACGCTCTTTCTCTATTCTTTTTAACCAAGCACCAGCATCAACGGAGCAGACTGCCTGAAACCCCTGATAATAATCAAATTCTTGCCAGGCCCCACTGAGCTCAGCAAAGTAAACAGCAACAGATCGATTGTGTTGATCCATAGTACGAAGTCTCTTTCGCAACTCAAAACGTTGAGCATCATTGCCCTGCTGAGAATAAGTCTGTTTGTCAATAGTCCAAATCTGATATGGAGTGTCAAGAAGCAAGAAAGGACTACGAATATCAGCCTTCATAGAATTAAACAACCAGGTCATGGCTAAAGATCGATGAGACTTAAACTTCTTCAGTTCAACATCAGTAGTAGGCTCAGTAACAGGGTCTTCAATGAACTCAGACATTCCTTTAGTTTCAATAGCTAATGTAAAAGTACGAGACTAAAGTAAATAATTTGTTCCATCCAATTTGATAGGACAAATATCCAGCGGAGAGTTATCCAGAGTCCCTACACGACTCAACTCATCCTTGCCACTAGCGGAAGCCTGTTTTTTCTCTTCTGACATCTTGAAAGCAGAACAATAATGCCAAATAAACAATAAACAATGTTCCCAGCAGCTTTAGAACTCCAAAAACAATAAGTAAAGGTTCCAATAACCCTAGAACCTAAAAAAAACCAACCGAATACCTTCGGATCTGACTAAAATAGTGCTGAAATTTCGTGAGAAAAGGAAAAAATAGATCTGATCGGCGAGCAGATCGTGATCAACGGCGATGGCAAGCCCTAACTGATCGAAGCACTGTTCACACGAGTACTGTTCACGAAGCACTGTTCACACGAAGTACTGTTCACAAAGTACTGTTCACGCGGTGCTGATCGACGAGAAGAACGTCGTAGGTCGCCAAGTTCTATTGCTCTGATACCATGTTCAGTTTTAGGGTAATCGTAATAGGGAGAAAACCCATTAGGGTTGATTTCATTCAACGTAAAATATATATATACAAGATGTAAAATAATTGCACTACGGTCCTATATACTTAAACTAATTACATGATAAGACACATATTTATATTAGATACAAATAGACCCATAATCTAACAAAACTAAATGCTGGAGATGCTCTAACAGATTCTCCTACTAGTTCTTTTCAGGTTTCAATGTACTGTTCATAGTTGCTTTGAACCACTCAAAGAAAATTCTACAATCTCAGCAAGAAAAATCAATGCTTTTCGATACCTCATAAGTCGAACGCGAGCCGACGAGCAGTAGCTTGTTCGAGCTTGATTTGAAATCTTTACAAGCCTCAAAAAACTAATCAAGCTCGACGTGTCTTTGTAAAAAACTTATCTCAAACGAGATTTTAATGAGTGAACATGGCTCAAAACTCGAGTATCTTGTTTCATCTAGGGCTGCTTAACGAACCAAGCAACTCAAGCTCGTGTTCGTTCGCTAAAAAGCTTGTTCAAGATTGATTTGTTACAAGCTTAAACATTTTCTTTAAACTCAGTTAATATTTCAAACCAAGCTTGAACTAGCTATTGCTTGGCTTGTTTGACTAATTACGGAATAAAAAATTCACATTAGTGGAGATTGGCTTGTGTATTTAGCTTGATTATGGCTCGTGTATTTAGCTTGATTATACAGCTCGTTTGCGATCAACTCATCTTATAAACAAGCTAAGCAAATATACATTTTTAAAGCTCGTTAAGGTTTCAAACCAAGCATGATCAACTCGTTTGGCTCGTTTATCACCCCTAGTTTTGTTGACTTTTCCTGATTTCTCCACATGGGCTGCTGGATTTGCTTGGATTGCAGAAGATTTGCAGCATGCAAATCTTGACTCTCTCTCACGCATGGAAAGAGCATTCAATGCTCTTTGTACTGATTCTCCCTCCCTTTGCCTATATAATGTTGTGTAATGCTCAGTGTAAGAGTGTGGGTTAGCAGAATGTAGTCTGGAGTGGGTGGGGTTGGGCGGTGAGCCGGAATGTGGCTCCTGGAGAGTTTTTCATCTTGTATATGTTTGTGTATATATACGAGGGAGTTTTCTCTGAAATCAGTGTGTTGTGTGCGTTAATGACCCCTGGGGCGCAACAAGTTTCATCTAGCAGCCCTATAGATAGAAAGAGAAATAAGTATTATTACCTAGCGTGAGTGTCAATAAACTTGGCACCCTTAGCAGCCACCAAAACATCACAAGCAAGAGCAATCTCGAACCCGGCCGTAACCGCAAACCCGTTGACCGCCCCGACAATCGGCTTCCTGCACCGCTCCATCTGCGCCACCGGGTCGGCCTCCGCGTCCTTCACGTCCCCCTTGAACACGTCCTCGGCCGCCGTCAGGTCCACGCCCGAGCAAAACGCCCGGCCCGATCCGCACAGGATCACGACCCGGACCGACTCGTCGGCGTCCAGGGACCTGAACGCGCGCGCCAGGTCCGTCATCATCGGCTTCGTGAGCGAGTTGAGGGATTTCGGACGGTTGATCGTCACGTGCGCGATCCCGGTCGGATCTCGGGTCACGAGTATGAGGTTTTCCGGCGACGACCGATCCATTTTCTCTCACTATACAGGCGATGCGAATGCGTGTGCGTATACAATTGAAGTGGTTTTATACTATGCACGTGAATATGGGACCGTGTGCCGATCGGTGACGGCATGGCAGGTAAAACTGGTGAGGCTTATCTCCTCACAAATATAAAATTTACTGTATAAACTGGTGGGGGAATTCGTGTTCAGTGGAGCAAGGGAAAAAATTTATCAACCCATGAACGGGTTAGTTTTGCCCGTGCCTCCTCGAGTCGCACCGTGGGCGGGATACGGACACTGTCGGATCTAAATGATCAGGCGGGTAGGGATGGGTCCGGTAGTGACTCTAATGATGGGCCTCACCCTCCTCTCTCTCTCCACGCGAAATCGAAAGACTTGACTTCGGAGTCCGGACTATGTTGGTTGTTGTCTGCATGTACCAAGCTTGGGCAAGTTGGGTATGCTTGTGAGGTGTTTGAAAAAATACCTTATGTATGAACCTAAATTGTATCGTATATGAACTTAAGTTGCCCCTTAAGTTGGCCCGTGTGTGTAAACCTAAGTTGCCCCAGAAGTTGCCCCGTGTATAGGACAGTAGGAAGGGGTATTTTTGTCTTCGACACCATGTCTTTGGGAATTATTGTTTTCCTTCCCATGACTGCCCCTCTTACCACTTAAATGCAATTCCCCCACTAAATTTTTTTGAACAACCTGTTGTGTGGGACACATCTCAGAGATGATTGGAGCCGCTCAATTTATTTAAAAAATATTTTTAAGAATTTATAAAAATTTGCTCAATCGGATATCGGTTGTCAGATACGGATAAGGGCTTGACAGTTTTGTGCTCAATTTTGCTGATAGGAAATTGAGCAAAGAATTGATCAAATTCTTATCATTATCACTTATCCGATTGAGCTTATTCTTTGCATGGATTCTTAAAAAAAATCTAAACAAACTGAGCAGCTTCGATGATTTGTGTGGGACCCCGAGGCGGGGTTCCATACAATACGGTGTGCAAATGGTATACCCCAGTTGGTGTACCCAAAGAAGGACTCACTATGCACGCAACCAAAGAACTGACCACTGATAGATTTGCAATCATTCGATGCACGCAAGATCCAAAACATCCAACTGTTGGAGTCATTTGTAATCAATGTCTGTGTACATATCATTTTTGAATATAGCGTTTGATGCATGTAAAACATACACGATGCACGCAAAAAAAAAAATTATGGTTTCACACGTACCCAAAAAAAAAATTAAATGGTTTCACATACATTTGTATATGAACTTGTCCGAAAATTTGTATTCCTTTTATTTTCTATTTTTTTTAACAGCAATAATTAATTAGACATCGGATAAGCCACGTGATGCCCCAAAGTCCTTTAAACGCATAATCATATGGGAGTCGAATAATACTACCCACACACTCGACCGCACTTGTGCATATCCTTATATTAATGGAACCTAGCTCACGTGAGAGTTTATGCGAACATGTATGTGAGCAAGGTACTTGTATTGTGTTTCGATCATCTATTTGTGGAGACAATGACAGCAAAAATATTACTCTCCCGTCCCATAATGTTTATCCGGTCTGCAAAACGGAGGTGAAAAATAATGGTAAAAGAATGTGAAGTGAAGTTGAGTTATGGGCAGACCCGATCCAGTACGGAAGAAAAAAAAAAGAGATATTAAAATAGGAGCATGTAATTTTTCTTTCCACATGTAAAAGAATTCAGAAAATCCCACATTTCATGCCATTTTAGAACACCAACGAAGGGATTAAGCAAGCTCAGGAAATAGTTAGCCAAGCAACAGAAAGGAATAAAAACAGAACATTACCCACCACAAGGAGAAATTAGGGCACAAATAAAACCAACCAATACAGGTATAAATTGCTAAACATACATTTGTTGTGTCTGAGCACCATGTACATGAACCTAACCAGTTCTAAAGATAGGCAACTAACCATTTCCATGCTAAGACTATCCTATATTGGACAAGGAATATTTACAAGCATTTGATCATAACTTCTCTTCGTTTATCGGCGAAGCAAAGCAAGGAAAAGGTTGAGAATGTCCAGATAAAGGGAGATTGCAGCCCAGATGTACTCATCGTAGTTGAAGCGCTTGATGAGATTATCTGTACCCTACACGATAAATGCTGAAAATACGATTGCTTCCAATCCTCCATATATGGTTGATGCCAGTTTCCCATAGGCATGAAGACCTGTTGATTGAAAACCCAATTCTTAGAGAGGGAGATAGAAAGCAAAAACACAACTAGATAAAGTGTAGTTCCCCTGGAATGAGGAAAAGACAGTTCCACAAACCTGAATCAGAGCAAAAGCAATGAGCACCAAGAGGGAGGTGAAGAGAAACGGCCCCAGGAAATGGAAGTCGCAGCCGTTTTTAGCGGCCCAGAACGTGTATAGTGTCGAGGAAATGACCACAAAACTAGTTAGTATCCCAGCTAGCAAAATGACTCTCCCTGTTAAGATAATGAGCAACGTTTAACATAAAATTGGGCAATGAAGAAATTCTTAACCAACTTGTAGCTTAATTTGACTTTGTTTTTCCTCTATTTACTTTCAAGAAATTCTGAATCCTCCCTCAAGTATGCTTCTGTCAGTCTTATGCCCAGACATGTTACAAGAAGATTGGTTTTAAGAGTGTCTAAATGTTTAAACAAGCTTTTGCCAATCTTAGAACAGTACTAGTCACTTAGAACAGCAGTAGTCCCAGGAAAAAAAATCCCCAAGACACAAAAACACGGCTGAGAATCCAGAAACTTCAAAAGAGGATACACAATATAAGTATGCCACAAATAGAACCACTGGCAAGAACAGTTCCTGGACAAGCATATCACAATTCGAGTAGAAAATAAAAAAAGCATAGACGAGATCCGTTCCTAGACAACTACAGGCATGATTTTTGGTTTTTACTTGCAAGTTCATATTAGAACAAGCGTTTTTCAACACACCACTTAAGTTTTCAGGAACAAGTTTTCTCCATCACTTTTCACATTATTATTGTCTACACAGCCAGTCTAATTTCAAGCTCCGGCATTGGAACTGGGTTCCGGTTAAGAAATCTCAATGCTCACACAAGCTCTACCCATCTCACATTAACAACCAAAGTGACAATAAGTAGATTAACATCCACAAAGCTTTTATGGACCTCTGTTTGATCCACTAGCTTAATTGCTTTTATCCACTGGCTGCACCCATGTCAATGACTTAATAGCACACTTTATATGTACAAGCCTCCAAGAGTTATAGTAGACTACCATAAGATATCCAAGCCAAATAGCAGGAGCAACAAAAATCAGAATTTCAGGTTTCCACAGCAGCAGTTGAGAATCAGTGAGAGTGCGCCATAAGACCTCCTAATTTGATTGATAAGGAGCCTTGGAATGAAATAACATAACAGACAATTCAAGCTAACAAACAACTCAACACTCCCCTAATACTTATCAATTACAGATGGAGACAGACACAAGAAGCCCCAGCCCACAGCAACTATCCCCACCAGCCCACCCTCCCCCCACTTCATATAACTTGACACCCCAAGACAACCCACAACCAAAGCAAGACCCCCATTCCCCGCTCGTCCCAAAATTCCTAACTTTTTAACAATTCAGACACCCCAACAGTAATCGCACCCACGTCTTCTTCTTTTTTCCGAAGAGATCTCACCCACATATCCAAAACAGTAGATTCCCCAATAGCATGAATCGCCCACAGTACAACACAAACACAAGCACACACTGTTACACACCACACGCACACACAATTACACAAAACACACCTATTCAGTCATTCACTGATGCACCCCACACCCACCCAGTGCTACACAACACACACCAATAAAGTCTCTTGATCGAAGCCCTGCAACTTCAACAGCATACCCTCGAACTCCATTAGAGAGATTCCTTTATTGCCTTAAGCTTATAGATGAAGTCATTGTTGCTAAAGTCATTCCTTCCCACTTACCCAAAAAAAAGTCATTCATTCCCCACTTCATTTTCACCCCAAAAGCTATTCTAATCTTGATAATCTCCGGAATCTCATCCCATTGTGGTTCTGAGTTTCAAAAAAAACATCCATTAGCCATGTTGATAGGTGCCATATTGCCATCCCTCTCAATTGTGTTTGAAAACTCTCATTTCCATCCAGCCATAATTGGGCAAGAGACATCAGCTCTTTTTCCATATAAAAGTTATAGAGATTGTCAATTTAAATTCTGTCAATCAACAACAAAGCCCAATCTTGATCTTCACTTCAAATTGTAGACGATACAAATTGTTGGATCGTAGGTTTTTAACAACGCCATTAGAGAGATTCCTTTTTTGAAGGAGACAATACAAATTGTAGGTTTTTAACAACTATGCTTATATCACTATCGAGCTCTGTCATGAGAGAACCGACCACAGTCAAAGATCCAGCAGCTAATCAATACAGGGCAATAAGACTTCCAAATTCACCTATACAGACACTTATCCGAACACTCAGAGATGTTCCATAGAGGTATATCTAGAGAAAGGGAAAATTATAGTTTTGGTGGCAATAACAAGAATTGCAAAAAAGGAATAAAAATCCAAGTACCGAAAAAGAAGATAGACCTGAATTAATTAGGTAGCAGAAGTGATGAAATCGATTGCCTCATTTGAATCATACACAATCTAGACGAAAATTGAGATTTTGCATACCCGAAAATGTGAGGCCACAATCAGTTTAGAGAGGATTGACGCCCATTTATGAACGAAGATTCAGTAAAATACAGTATGTATACACACACCTACAGAGAGAGAACGAAGATTCAGTAAAATACAGTATGTATACACACCCACACAGAGAGAGAGAGAAATCATGGGGGAAATGGGGACGACGACTGGTGTTCGGTTCGGTTATCTGCATGTACGGGCATTCACTGGGAACTCGCATATAACAGACGCCAGCTTTATCTAAATGGCGTCGGCCGGGTTCCATTTAACACATGTCTATAACAGTATGTATACACGCCAGCTTTGTAAGGACTTCGTAGGTTGAAACTGAGAAGTCACTTGAAACATGAATTTGTCGAATTTTGAACCCGTTTCAGCTTACCACCGTGATCGAAACCCTTCATTTATCAGAGATTGTTAAGAAAATATACCAAATCAAATATCCTTTGAATCGAGTACTCATTGATACATAATCGGGGACGATAAGTGTGAATTTGTTTTTGTGAAAATAGACTTGGCCACACCCTATCAAATCCATTGTGTCAACGACGTAGAGGAGTTCTTCAAGAAAACGACGTCGCCCGTAATTTATTGGATCTGCATTGTGAATTCGTTAAATTGAGATCTCATTTCGATTGATCTCCATGATCGAAATCGTTCAAATTTTAGAGCTTGCAAAGAAGATAAACACTGTCAATGATCATTTGAATCGAATTCGGAAAGATACATAATCGAAGATGATAAAAGTGAATTTATTTTTATGAAAATAGATTTGGCCACACAGTATCAAACCCATTTTAGCAAACAACAGATTCGCTCCGAGTCTCCGACGAAGGGACGTCCCCGACGAAGAGAGAGAGAGAGAATGTGGTGGTTCAGCGGAGAAGCAACTACTCGGCTTCTCACTACTCCATCGTAACAGGTCCGTTAATTTCAATTTTGTATAGCTTTCATTGCATGTTTAAATTCACGCAATTGTCAAGGACTTTGTGTGTATTACTGTTCCAGCTGTGGCAGAGCACTGGTTTTGCTAGAGATTTTTAGTTTGGACTTACACAACCCCTGAAGATATGTTTTTTGTGTGAACTTCCGGCTTTCCTTCTACATACATAATTAATATGAACAAAAAAATACAGAAGAAAAGAGGGAGAGTAAAGCCTTCGCTCTTTGAAGCTCGTGAGAGGTTCAAACCAAGCTCGATTAAGCTACTACTCGGCTCGTATAGCTTATGAGATATGTGAAATACGTACTACTCGAGACACATGAAAAATTCAAACTACTCGTGATCGGCTAATGTTCGGCTCGATTAAAACTCATTTGAGATCGGCTCGTCTCATAAACATGCTATGCTTGAACATATTTTTGAAGCTTGTTAAGCTTTCAAACAATACTTGATCAACCTCTTGCTTGGCTCGTTCGGCTCATTTATCACCTCTAATCCTGAGTTTGTCCAAAAAATTTCCTGAAGGTAAGATGTATCAATGTGTCATGGGGATTGGTTTCACTATTTGGTGTGTCTGAATGTGTCATGGGAGTTATCTGTCGGTGAAGTTTGTTTCATTATGTTTGTGTCGTGTGGGTGAATCTTACATGGGAAGGATATGTCATGGGATCATATGTCATAGGGTGTAGCTTCAATGTTGGTATCCTGCTCCAAAGGGGTGTTATGGGGTCATTGAATTTGACATGGGGGGTGGGTTCAAAGCTGGGATTCTGATCAAAAGGGGGGTGTTTTGAGTAATGGGTCTGAGTTTTATCGGGGTTAAATCGAGGCGGTGTAAGTTCTGCAGGGTGTGCCAGCATGGGTATTGTTTTTTGATCATTGAGTTATGTGTCAAGTCTTTGGTAAGTGAAATGAGGGTGTATGAGTCAAGGAGTATTTGGGGTACACAATATTTGCTCAAGGATTGCTTGGTGAAATGGAGTGTCACTATCTAGGAGTTTTGCTGTCAATAAGTGTTACTTACTTACTGTCAAGGGATGCTGCTTTGGACTCTGAATATCACGTCATGGGGCATTTTGGATTGGGTTTATATCTGTAGGTGGGTGTGTAATTCTGCATAGCATGGGTGGTGTATATCTCAAGGGTCATTTTGTCTATTTATATTGCATTTGCAAAGACAATGGGTGTCAACTGGTTTGGTTTTCATTTGACTGAAATATGGCAGGTAGAATTCTTGTCGTTGAAACATTTGTTGGTGTTTTGGTTCTTCATTTCTTCCCATCTAACAAGGATTCATTTGTATATTTGTTTTTATTTTTTCAGGTTTGGAATATGTCCTTTGTGGGGCCTTTCTCAGAAGCTGTCATGCATTATAGGACCCAATAGAGCTCTTGAAGGTGAAGTGTCTTTAACAGCCATGGCCCTTAACTGCAGGACAAGCTGAGAGGTGAGTTTTGGTGAATCATCTTGTTGATGAAAGCGAATTGCTGAAGAAAGCCCGGAAGTTGCAAAGGCTATCTTGAAAATGATCAAGGCTTAAGTTTTGAGTTATAAGGCGGTTATCAAAAATGGCCTCAAGCTGGACCTGGGTCATGCTCTCGCAGAGGCTATCTTGAAAAATGATCAAGACTTAAATTGATGCTTCTGCTACGTTCATGCCGTGGCCTAAATCCTGGGCTACTCCATTTGGCTCAGTTGATGCCTCTGTTATTGGGGCCCCATTCTTGCTCTTGGAGCTCAGATGATGCTGTTGTTCCTAATCCCCTGGTGTTTCTCCCCTGCTTTTGGACGTGCTACTCGAAGGCCTCAGTTTTGGTCTTGTACACCCATGCTACTTTACTTTTTGGTGTTGGAATATATTCTGCATGGAGTTGATTTATGAGGCAATTATGTGTTTATTTTTCTTTGATTGGTTGAGGATTGTGGAGTTGTATTGGATTGATTCTTTGCACGTACCTGAGGCAATAAAACCATTTTGATTTACAGGAATCTGAATTTAAAATTGATTTTATCCAACATATGAGAGAATTTAACACTGATTTACTTTATTAGTCTCATGGTACAAGCAGTGAACATGGACGAAGCTGGGATTATGTTCGAGGAAATTATAGAAACTGTATTCCAACTCAAAAGTTTATGTCGTTACGTGTGGAGATTCCAAGTGATCATTCATCTCACACCCGATCAATATTGAACTAGTATTATCTAACATCTCCTCAGTCTTGTAGACGCGGGCAAGGCTTTTACTGGCCCAACTTCATGGACAATCAAGGATGGGTCTAGTCAGAAGTTCTTCCCAAAAAAGGGCCGACCCTAGTATTTCGATTGAGAGGCATTGGATTGATTGTTACCGCCCCATGCATACTTTTGAGGTCTATACACTATAACTTCTTTCAGAATCTATCATCGTGAAATCCTTTTATTAGGTCTGCCATAGTGGAATTTGTTATATTTTTATAATGTCAAATTGACGGAGACAGTATATGCATTTGTGACTTTCTAACATCCTTCACTCGAAGCAATACTTAACTGCAAATGTTATAAATGCCTTCCTCATCTTAATTAGTGAAGCAAATATGAGAGGTTCCTGAGAAAGTAACGACATTTTACTTAACCAATTGGGGAACTAAAACAATAGACACAGATATGGTATACGTCTAAATGTTATCTACATTGAATTCTACTTTACAAGGACAACTTAGTTTACGATGCAGCACCTTCTAACTCCTTAATGTCCAACTCATGCTCTGCTACCATGATACAAGAATCGGCTTCCAATGGCGACCACATAACGTCCCTTTCCCTGGGTGGAGAATTCAGCAGTTTCGTCTTGCACTATACACCAAGGTTATGCCAACTTGATCTATGTCATGAAGTGCCAGTGATATACTTCACTACTGTCACGAACAAAGCAAATCCATCATGGAGCTCCATAATACACTTTGCAGTCAACCCAAGAACAGAAAAAAGTATGTTGAGGTACTATCAGTGTCGACTTCCTAGAAGTAACAGCAGTGGCTGCAAAAGTAAGCAACTTGTTGGAACCGCATTTCACCTTGTGCAATCTCTTTTTGTCAGCAGAATCACCCCAAAGAAAGTTTCTTTGAAAGTGCATTCTTAACAACATAAGCTAAGGGAGATTTGTCGTTCTTCAAAGTGATCAGTGATCCACCCATGAGCTGTAGCGATGGCCAATGCTATCTTCAAGTCACATCGTAAGCCACGGGTTTGAGCAGTGTCATCACTTGTTTTCCTCTAGGGAAGTGGTGTTGGCATGGTTTGAGTCAAGATTATTAGCTTCTCCAAAACTAAAATGAAAGAAGCGGGAGTAAAACTGCCTGCCTAGTTCTTCAAACTGCGCGTGTGCAAGGAGGAAGAGCCTTATGTACAGGGTACAAGCTTTTTTTGGAAGAGGTTAGTAGTACCTGAATTTTTCCTTTCCCAAAGGTTTTGTGCCCAACAAGGCAACAAGGATAGCTCGGCCATTGTCGTGTAGAGCTCCAGCCAAAATCTCACTTGCACTTGCACTTCTCTCATTCACCTGTTCTAGCATTATAGCCACAAAGAAGAGCCCACTCAAACAGAGACAGTTTTGAAAAGAAAAAAAAAATGGCTTTTTCCGGGACGAAATCAAAATTGGATTCTATCCATGAACAACAAATTAGTCTAAAGTACAAAAGAAGAAGTCACAAAGCAGATTTAGTCCAGCTTAAGTTTCAATGATGTGTAAAGTCCTTTAATGAAAATATTTTAGAGTTTAAGGTCCTTGAAAAGACCAAATTGCCTTTAATGAGACAAGGGCCTTGTTTGGCTAACACAAAAAATATCTTTTTTCTTGTAAATTGACTTTAATGAGACAAGGGCCTTGTTTGGCTAACATAAAAATGTCTTTTTTTTTATTTTGACCGGCGTTGACTGGTGTATCTGTTCATTTTTGCTATATCTGTTGATTTTTTTATTTTTTTATTTTTTTGACCGTTGACCGGCGTTGACCGACGTATCTATTCATTTTTTGTGTATCTGTTAATTTTTTTTTATTTTTTGATCATTGTCCGGTGTTGACGTCGACCGGTGTATCTGTTCATTTTTGGTATATCTGTTTGGCTAACAAAAAAGACTTTGTTGTGGTTGTGGCTGTGGAGTGGTGGTGGTGGTGGTGTGGTGGAGGTGATGGTATGGTGGTGATGGAGGTGGTGGTGGAGTGGTGGTAGTAGTGGAGGTTGTAGTGGCATGGTGGTGGCGTCGTGGTGGTGGTGGTGGAAGTGGTGGTTGAGTGGTGGAGGTGGTGGTGGATGTAGAGGTGGTGGCATGGTGGTGATAGAGTGGTGGTGTATGTGGTGGTGGAAGTGGAGGTTGTGGATTTGTTTTGGTATAACTGTTGTTAATATATCTGTATCTGTTTTGTGTTGGTGTATCTGTTTTGGTGTATTGATATATTTGTATCTGTTTTGTGTTGTGTTGGTGTATGTATTTAGGTATATTTATATCTATTTTTGTGTATCTATTGTTGGTATATTTGTATCTATTTTGGTACATCTGCTGTTGATATAAGTGTATCTGTTTTGCGTTGGTGTATCTGTTGCGAGTATATCTGTAAGTGTTTTGTGTTGGTGTATATATCTTGATATATCTGTATCTTTTTTTTGTTGGTGTATCTGTTTTAGTATATCTATATCTATTTTGGTATATTTATTGTTGATATATTTGTATCTATTTTGGTACATCTGCTATTGATATATCTGTATGAAAAAATTTCATATTAGCACCTGACTTTTCACGCAAATCACACAAACACCTGACCTTATCGAAATATCATATAAACACTTGAAGTATTAAAAACACTCATCAATTAAACTCCTACTGTCAACCTTCGTCCAAAAATAAATAGAAAACTTATTTCTCTCTCCAATTTTGCAAGAGAGAAACCGGAGCAAACTCCAGCAGATATTGTTGGTATATTTGTATCTGTTTTGGTACATCTGCTGTTGATATATCTGTATCTGTTTTGTATTGGTGTATTTGTTGTGGTTTATCTATTGTATCTGTTTTGGTGTATTTGTATCTGGTATATCTTTATCTGTTTTGTATTGTGGTGGTGGTGGCGGTGGCGGTGGCGGTGGCGGTGGTGGTGGTAGTGGTAGTGGACATGATTGTGGAACTGGAGTGGTGGTGGTGGAACTAAGAGGTGGTGGAGTGGTTATGGAAGTGCTAATGGGGGTGGTGGAGGTGGTGGTGGAGTGGTGGAAGTGGAGGTTGTGGTGGCATGGTGGTGATAGAGTGGTGGCATGGTAATGGTGGAAGTAGAGGTGGTGGTGGCGGCGGCGTCATAGTGGTGGTGGTGGAAGTGGTGGTTGAGTGGTGGAGGTGGAGGTGAAGGTGGTTGCGAGGTGGTGGAAGTAGAGGTTGTGGTGGCATGGTGGTGGTGGTGGTGGAGTGGTGGTAGAGGTAGTGGTGGAAGTGGAGGTTGTGGTGGCATGGTGGTGGCGTCGTGGTGGTGGAAGTGGTGGTTGAGTGGTGAAGGTGGTGGTGGTAGCGTGGTGGTGATGGAGTGGTGGCATGGTGGTGGTGAAAGTGGAGGTTGTGGTGGCATGGTGGTGGTGGTGGCGTCGTAGTGGTAATGGTGGAAGTGGTGGAGGTGGTGGTGATGGAGTGGTGGTAGAGGTGGTGGTGGAAGTGGAGGTTGTGGTGGCATGATGGTGGTGGAGGTGGAGGCGGTGGCGTGGTGGTGATGGAAGTGGAGGTTGTGGTGGCATGGTGGCGGCGTGGTGGTAGTGGTGGTGGAGGTGGACATGATGGCGTGGTGGTGATGGAGTGGTGGTGGAAGTGGAGGTTGTGGTGGCATGGTGGTGGTGGTAGAAGTGAAGGTTGAGTGGTGGTGGTGGAGGTGGAGGTGGTGGCGTGTTGGTGATGGAGTGGTGGTGGAAGTGAAGGTTGTGACGGCATGGTGGCGGCGGTGGTGGCGGCGTGGTGGTGGTGATGGAAGTGGTGGTTGAGTGGTGGAGGTGGAGGTGGTGGCGTGGTGGTGATGGAGCGGTGGTAAAGGTGGTGGTGGAAGTGAAGGTTGTGGTAGCATGGTGGTGGTGGTGGTGGAAGTGGTGGTTGAATGGTGGTGGTGGAGGTGGTGGCGTGTTGGTGATGGAGTAGTAGTGGAGGTGGAGGTTGTGGCGGCATGATGGCGGTGGTGGTGGCGTCGTGGTGGTGGTGGTAGAAGTTGTGGTTGAGTGATGGAGGTAAAAATAAAAAATAAAAAATCAACAAATACACCAAAAATCAACAGATACACCAGTCAACGCCGGTCAACGCCAGTCAATGGTCAAAATAAAAAAAAATTAAAAGTCAACAGATACACAAAAAATGAACAGATACGCCGGTCAACGTCCAGTGACTTCCGAGGGTATTTTTGAGAAACTGATTGCCAATTGTCCTGGAGACTATATGGAGAAAAGTAGATGGACTAATTGTGGCATAAACCCCTAGACTATGTCCTCCTACTCAATTTACCCATCTATGAAATGGCATATATTCCAGGTAATTCACTTGACATATTTGCTCCTCGAGTAAAATGGTTTCTTGGAAAGGGTACTTTAACCAGAAGGTCGAAGACTTACGAGCACAACAAACGGATCATGTGTTAGGGCATGGCCATTAGCCATATTGATAGGTGCCATATTGCCATATCTATCAACTGTGTTGAAAAGTGTCTCATTCTATCTAGGCATATTCGGCCAAGAAACTTTAACTTTTTTTCAGTATAAAAGTTCTAGAGATTATCAATCTAAATTCCGTGAATCAACAACAAAGCCCGGTCCTGATCTTCTCTTCAAATCTCCCTTACATGTCCTCTCTCTCTCTCTATGACTACTATACTACACTGTACTCTCCCCCGAGGCCATCAAATTTGTGACCCTTTAGCCCATCACGCAACATCCTGTATTTGCTATTTCGAAGATAAAAAAATGCAAACATTCAAAGATATCCTCCTTGCGCTATGGGTATAGTATTAGAACTACCTGTGAATGGATACTCGTTAACATGTCCATGTAGCAGAACCATGGTGTTGCACATAGTCCATCATACTTGCAACAGTTAGAGAAATAGGGATATGGAGAAAAATTATTGATCGAGGCATGCATGTAGCGCTCTTCTTAGAGAAGATATGTCCCCTCTAGCCCCGGGTTGATTAATTCCACTCATATCACTATTGAGCTCATATTATTTTCATCCAAAATAAAATAAATGGGATTTACAACTTTGTTAGTTCAACCAATTTTCCTTATTCTACAGTTAATTCAGAAAATAAACCATTTTAAAGAGTTTTTAAAAGCTTTTTCCTAACACACACACATCTATATTGCAAGTGTACGAAAATATAGTGCGGAAAACAGTAATCGATTTACTAATTTCTGGAAATTTACAATCGAACAGAAAATCACATGAAACGGAATTACAGGATATGAAATATAAACATAAACTGTAAGCAAGGTATAGAGATACGTACTGCAAACCGAGACCCGTTTTATTCAATGGTGCCTTTAAGACAAATTCGCCGCCTCACCGGTGATAGAGGTTGTGTCGGTATTTGTCTCCCAGGGTTGACTCGGTTCCCACTCGGCCGCCAGAGCACCGCTGTAGACTGCCCGTCGAACAAACTTGTGTCTGTACTCTCTCTCTAAAAGAAGAATGATTTCAAGAAGAAGGAGAAACTCTTGGATTTCTTGGTCTGTTTGAAACAAAGGAGCCGAACTCCTTTATATAATCGATGAGGAGCCTTCTCATTGAATACGAGAATTCAATAGGGGGAGCTGCCCATTCAATAGGGCCAATTCAATATTCATATTGAATATAGGGAATTGAATATGGGGAATTCAATTTTTGGAGAAAACTGCTACAACTATTAATCCAGTAATTGATTCTATAATCAAATCGTGGGTTTTATTCTGGGCATTCAACCCAACGTTAATCAGTCGCGCATAACTGATTATGTAACTGGACCATCTAAACGTGAATAGTACAAACCCAATAAAGCACAATCAATTCCAAACTAATCTAGATTAGACCATAGACCACAGACCTCGAACCACAGGTCGCGGGCCCACAAATCCTGAGCTCCGGCCCCGGCCCCGGTCTAATTTAGGTGTTTGGTGACGGCGCGCACGCACGTCACTTGGCTTTTCCAATTCCCATAATGAGACAATTTCTCATTCATATCTTAATGGAATTTATTTACTGTTGTTGGGCCCACCTCACGCGGTGTGGGTCCCACCAAATTCTCTTTGGTAAAATTCCATTTTCCAACAATCCCCCACATGAATGAAATTGGCAGAAACCGACTCGGAAGACAAAGCTGACACGAGAGAGAGTACAACGGAAAAATCCCGCATAGGATAGGTAGCTTTTGGCCTTGAACCTTCCCTTGTGAAGACCTATCGGATTTACTGGCTGACCAGTGAACATGATGTCTTGAACTGTTCTGCCGTTTGTGTAAACCGAGACAATAGGCCTCACACGGAACTTCTCCAAACACAGTTTAGTTCTCACTGTTGGGTTCGTTTTGGCCATGACACCCCTTCCTGGTTCTGCAAGTATTTTCTCGAGAATTTTGCCTTTCTAAATTCTCAAAGAAGCGGCCCCACTTCATACTCATATAGGTGACCTTCTTATAAAGAGTATCCTGCTATACCCCGCCTGGCATTCCAGCGCATAAGAGTCATTAAAAGCAACGCTTAACCTGTTTCCATTTGCAGGCATCACTGTTTCGCACCATAGGAATGAGCAGGAGAACATGTCTCCACAGTGATCGTTCTCCGTTACTCGCAAGTAGGTTGTCCCATTGAACCTAGATCTTGGGATCTCCAGTCAGCTAGGTTGGGTTTCCTTCACGGTAACACAAGCGTAGTAGGCTTTAGCCTCATTCCCTTCGATGCTTTCTCAACTAGCTCTTTGTTTAACCCTTTGGTTAGTGGATCCGCAATGTTGTCCTTTGACTTCACATAGTCAACAGTAACAACCCCAGTTGAGAGCAGTTGTCTAATGGTATTATGTCTACAACATATGTCTAGACTTACCATTATACATATTACACTGTGCCCTTCCAATCGCTAATTGACTATCGCAATAAACGCAAATTGCTGGCACAGGTTTCAACCATCTTGGAACATCTTCTAGAAACTGGCATAGCCATTCTGCTTCTTCAGTTGCCTCATCTATAGCAATGAATTCAGATTCCATCATAGAGCGTGCAATACACGTCTATTTTAAAGATTTCCAAGAAACAGCTGCACCACCAAGTATAAAGACATATCCACTCGTGGATTTAGAGTCTTTCATATCTGATATCCAGTTAGCATCACAGTACCCCTCTAGTACTGCAGGATATCTTGTGTAGTGCAGTCCCAAATCACGAGTATCCTTCAAATGGCATAGTACTCTCACTATCGCCTTCCAATGGTCATCCCCTAGATTACTCGTTTATATACTCAATTTGCTATTGAATAGGCTATGTCGGACCTTGTACAACTCATTAGGTACATTAGACTCCCAATTATCCGAGAATATTCCAATTGGGATTCTCCTTCCCCCACATTCTTGGGTAAGTGGAGATTCACATCCACAAGAGTACTCCTTGCTATCAGACTTGCTGAACTTCTCAAGAATCTTATCAACATAATGAGACTGAGACAGTGCAAGTCCATCAGATGTTCTAGTGATTTTAACACCTAGTATTACATCTACAAGGCCCATATTTTCCATGTCAAACATCGAGTTCAACATCTTTTTGGTAGATTTGATAATCTTATCGTTACTACCAACAAAGAGCATGTCATCAACATAGAGACACAAAATGACGTACCCTTCGTCTGTGTCTTTGACAGGAGAATATCCAGATTCATACACAAGAAACCGATAGGCAGTATTGTTATGTGTGTAACCAATGAACACACAATCAACAGTTCTCGGCCCTATCTTCTCCTATTTAGGTGGAGGTACAGCTTCCTTTGCGAGACACCCCCACATTCGAAGGTAACTGTAAATCACACACCTCAATGTGGATTAAATCCAATGCCTTAGTACTTCTTTCAACTCATTGATAAGAAGTCTTTGTCACTTGGACCCTCACAAGGCAATCACTTGCCTATCTTCCTCATTCCCTAAATGAGAGAAACTTGTTCCCGCAGGAACCACTTGTTAGCGCACCAAACAGCTATGGTTACACCACTTGGGACAATACCATCACAAGTATTCCCATGGTTGGAGCCATTTCTGCAAGCACTTGGCCCAACAAAACCGAGTACAGAAAATTGTATCCACCGAGCAAATCAAACATAGGACCGAGGCCAAGCAATGTCAAGGCCAAAGCCGAGTAGACCACTCCAGAGGCCGAACGATTTGTGATCCAAGGCCAAGTCGCACACGACTAACCATGGCCAAAGCCAGACAATTTACCAATAATCCGTGATCGAGTCGCACACGACTGATCGAGGCTGAACCCAAACTGTTTGACCACAAAGCCAATCAGAGGTCAAGTCGCGCACAACTGACCGAGACCATAGCCCAATAGTTTATCACAAAACTGATTCAAGGCCCAGTCGCACACGACTGACCAAAGCCGAAGCCAAATAGATTCTTTATTTCCCCCTTCGTGCATTTGCCAAGCAATCTACCAACAGAATACTCCAATGTCACACAGCAGGTTGACTCCAACATACCAAGTTCAGATCATCCTGTGGTAACATTTCTCAAAAAACCTTCACTTACAAAAGTTAGTCCAGATAAGCCTCAAATCAAACTGTTGCCTAAACAACAAATAGACAAATCCTTCTGCGCCGAGGATTAGTCACAAACTGAAAAGTCATTATGTGACCAACTAAGCAACTATCAAAGTATAGATCCCATGGGCAAACCCTTCACTGTTATCGAGAAAAGACATCAGTCCACGTACTCATTTAAATGCCAATCAAGTGGGTCGCGCGCAGTTTCGAAAGTTACCACCAACAGTTCTATCTCACTCTGAAACAAACTGTGCTAACCCATGCCACAACAAAGTGACACCACATCCATAATATCGTGATAGCATCCTGTGGAATTAATTACCAAAAACTTCCACACACAAAGTTAAGTCCAGATATGTCTCAAAATAAATCTTTCTCCATACATGTACATGCCCATACATATATCTCTCAAAAATTTGTTTGTGACAATAATATCAGACTTATATTATGACATAGGATACTAATGCACAAGCAAGGTATCAGCATTTAAGGGATATAATCATTGAAATTATATTGACACAATTAATCTCCATGATATCAAAATAACACATCAAAAATCAGTGTTAATCTCCATAAGTGTGCCAAATATTTATCACTACAGATAATCTCTCTATCTGCATGTGGTCCTGAGATACGAATTTGAAACAACTTGGTAGAAAAAAGTTAATCCCAAAATTCCTACAACACCGTAAAAAGTCGGGACCAAAGCACATGAGACATCACAACGAAGTACACTACCGGGGAATCGATTCATAATATTATTCCTCATAGACAAACTGTAACTCTGCCAAGAGGCACACTAATAAAAGAGTATGGGGACAAAATCCTTAGAACCCTTTGCTGATTATGAGGTGTAGACAATAACCTCGAAAAATCAAGTTCTATACTCATGAATTCAATGCACCAAACAAATTGAATGCCTTTAAAACGCGAAAACCGTTACTGGAGTACGAATATTCAAGGTAAAAGCCCTTTAATGCCAAATCAATATCCAGTACCCATAACCTTTTAATGAGCGCAAAATGGTTATGCTAAGACATTAACCAAGGCATTTACGAGATCAGTTACACACACATGCAAAACTCTGTTCATATTGCAACAAAATTCGCATACTTTTTCCCTTCTGTAGAGACCCGTATTTATTTTATCCAAAGTTGATATTTATTAAACGCATAGTTTTCGGAAAAGGAAAACGGAATGTTTGGCTTTATGTGATTTGGGGTTAAAGTGGTGGAATTGAATGTGAAAGGGTGTAATGTGTGATTTGTGGATATATGAGTATATATAGGGGAGATGAGAGAGCATTGAATCATTTTTCCCTCATCCACTCTCACGTCTCTCTCCCGGTCTCTCCCTCTCTCACGGTTTTCTCTCTCTCTCTTGCTCTCCCACCAAAATCACTCAAAAACCCACCAAAATAACCTTCAATCTTTCGACCTCTACGCGTATTGTGGTCCGTATCCCACCGGTTGGAGCTCGGTGGAGTCGTATCCCGTTCGAATCAAAGTTTCCGGAGAGCTAGGGCTCGTGTCTTCTTGGGTTTCGTTCTTCGGCTTCGAGGTAGGGATTCTACCTCTCAATACATGAAATAGAAGTGTTTTCCTTGCTCGAAATCGTATCCATAGTTGTTGTTGTTGTGATTGTTGTTGAATCTCTGAAAATCTGCAGAAAAACTGCTCGTAAGCCTCCCGTATCGATACGGCCCTTAACCCGTATCGATACGTAACAAACTGGACAGATTCGTAGTCATCCCGTATCGATACGGATTTTCGCCGTATCGATACGGTGAGCTTATCACCAGATTTTACTGTTTTGTTCCGAAACCCATTGTTTTGACCCCCGATCACTTTCAACTCGTTCTAAGTATTTCTAAAACACTCCTAAGCATTGTTGAATACCCTTGTTGAGCTCTTTGTGCGTTCTTGGCACTTCCTTACTTCCGTTCGATGAAAGTTGTCTTAATCATCGTATGAACTTGAAATGGAACGAGATGTTATGAAGTTTGAGACACGTGAACTTTGTTGACACAACGCGTGAACACTCAAGGCCCATCGACGGGTGGGTGCTTGGCAGGGGATATCAGGGTCCCATAAATAGCCTGGCAGGAGCTAATGCTCGTATTGATTATTCGAGGCCCAACCTTTGAGGTGGGTGCTTGGCAGGGGATATCGGGGTCCCATGAATAGCCCGGCAGGAGCTTCGGCTCATGACATGTAACGCGAGATGGTTTGGACACGCGAGATATGAAAACGGTTAATGGTTGAGATGTACTCTGAGTCTCTTGGCTTGTTTGTCGGATTGTTGAACCGTTTCGATTGTCAGTTGCTTGGGCTACCCATTGTTCATGTCGTATTATCACTTTCGCATTTCTCTTGCATATATTGTCTGCGTAGCATTTCTACTGGGCTAGTGTAGCTCAAGCCTTATTTCTTTTCAGGTACTAACTCTGGGCGGTAACGAGCATGATTGGAGTGCTTGGATGTTGGACACGTTTTGAAAAGCTAACATTGTAGAGTTACTTAGGCATCTTTGTAAATTTCTTTTGAAGATGTATTTGTAACTTACGTGATAACTCAATTGACTATGGGACATTTTGTAAACTCTAAACTCTTGACCGTTGTTGTCTAATCTGATTCGGGGCCGTCGTGCCTTAGATGTAATATTTTGAACACTTGAACTTGGAGTGTGGTATGGGAAGTTAATGATATTTTGGTGTCGTACAGTTTATTGTGAGGTATTTGTTTATGAAACTCTTTATATTTTATGTCGAAAATGGAGGACGTGACAACTTGGTATCAGACCAATAGGTTTAGAACACCTAGAGACCGTGGGGAGGCGTTTCGTCTCATGGGTTCAAAACGTCGCGCCTTTTAACATAAATTGTGCATGCTTGTGTGACTAACATTTATGTGACTACGTGGCATTGTGTTTTTTGTTATCGTAGAGTGGCGTAGGGTTAATTACCTATGTTGGGAGTTGAGGACTTGATCTCATAGCTATACTGTTGTGGTTAATAGTCTTTTCTTCTTATATCTTTGTAGTAAGATGCCTCCGAGGACTCGTGGTAGACGTGGCGGGCTTGGAAACCGGGGTGGTCGTGGCCGTGGCCGTGGGGCACCTCCCGAGGATGAGGTTAGTCAGCTTGGGGAGAACCCAGGTGGGAACCCGGGGGCTGGGGCCGGTCGAGGTGCAGGTGTGCCTCTGAATCAGAATCAATTCGCTAGGGATCTTGTCGCAGCTCTTACGGCTGCAAATCTTTTGAACCAAGCTCCGAGAGAGAATGCTGAGGACCGAGCCATGGTGGCAATGCGAGAGTTCAGCCGTAGGAACCCTCCAGTGTTTGACGGGACAGATACTGACCCATTGGTAGCCGACCATTGGCTAACCCAAATCCGTAAACTCTTCCGAGCCCTTAATATTACCGAGGACAACATTAGGGTGGGAATCGTGGCCGTTCAGTTAGTCGGGGAAGCAGGTGGTGGGAAGCAGTGTTGGAAAGTAGGAAAGATGCTAGGAGAGCGGCGAGGACCGCGGCACAAATAGATGAGCCGGATGTTGAGAACTTGACGTGGGCTGAGTTTGAAGCGCTCTTTGAAGAACAGTATTTCCCGGAAACCTCACGTGACACCATGAGAGATCAGTTTGAGAAACTAGAACAGGGTAATATGACTATCTCGGAATATGTGTTGAAATTCCGATCTTTGTCTCGTTTCGCTCCGGAGTTGGTGGCGACGGAGGAGAGGAGGTGCCGACGATTTGAGAAAGGGCTGAACAACACCTTCAAGAGACTGGTGACTGTCCAACGTAGGACGAAGTTTTCTGAGGTTATAGAATGCGCAAGGAGTATCGAGATACCGAAAGAGGCGCAACGAAATAGGGGAGTTTGGGAACCGAGGCAATCAAACGTGGGCGTGAGTTCGTCGTCGGGGAGTTTTGGAAGTCAAGGACGGAAAAGACCGAGGGAACCATCTCAGACACCGCAGGTAGCTCATCGGGCTTCAGGCCACCATCTTCAGGGACTCGGGGTGCGTTGTCTAGGCCTCCACCTGTATGTTATAAGTGCAATCAACCGGGACACGTGCGTGCTCAATGTCCACATCTTGAGAAGGCTTGCTATACTTGTGGGAAGATGGATCATCTTGCGAGAAATTGTCTTCAGGGTTCTGGAGCACGTAGTGAGTCGGGATCCGTGCAGCAGCCGGGAATGGGGCGTAGCGTAGGCCAACAGTTTCGGGGTACCCAGAGGCAGCAGCAGCCTCACTTCCGCCAGACTACGTCGGCTCAGAGTTCCGGGGTTGATAAGGGGGCGAGCTCTTCCGCGCCTGCTCAGAGTACGGGTCAGGGTACTCAAGGGCGAGTCTACAACATCACTTCTGCCATTCCATCCACCACCTCTCAGGCTCCAGAGACTCCTGTCGTGAGGGGTACATTCCTTTTATTCAACTCCTTTGCTAAAGTTCTCTTTCATTCTGGAGCATCACATTCATTCATTACTGCATCATTTGTGTGTGCTTTGGAATTGGAAACGGAGAGTCTTAGTCCTCCCTTGTTCGTTGAAACACCTCTAGGGGTAGGACACCGCTTGATCGTATCTGTCGAGATTGTGAGTTGATCATCCGTGACCGTCGTTTTGTGTTCGATTTCATTGTTCTGGGAATGTCAGGGTTTGATCTTATCTTAGGAATGGATTGGCTATCCACATTTCAGGCTACCATTGATTGTTTCAAGCGTCGGGTTCGTATTTGTCCTCCTGAGGGTCCTTGTTTCGAATTCTTTGGGGAGCGTCGAGAACAGTTAGAACCGTATCTATGTGGACCTCGAGAACGCGAATCGATCTATTCTTTGTTGGCAAGTTTGACGTTAGATGAGGATACCTCCGTGCGTGGGGAGTTACCCTTAGTGGTTTGTGATTTCCCGGAGGTGTTTCCGGAAGAATTGCCTGGTTTGCCTCCTGAGAGAGAGGTTGAGTTCACCATTGAATTACTTCCTGGTACCGCTCCTATCTCCATACCTCCGTATCGTTTCGCGCCCGCTGAATTGAGAGAGTTGAAAACTCAGTTGCAAGAACTGGAGATCTTAGGTTTCATTCGTCCAAGTACGTCGCCGTGGGGAGCACCGGCTCTTTTCGCGCAAAAGAAGGATGGATCACTCCGTTTGTGTATTGACTATCATAAGCTAAACCGAGTCACCGTTAAGAACAAGTACCCGATGCCTAGAATTGATGATTTGTTTGATCAACTACGAGGTGCCACTTGTTTCTCCAAAATCGATTTGAGGTCTGGTTATCACCAGTTGAGAGTTCAGAGAGAGGATATTCCAAAAACCGCGTTTCGTACTCGTTATGGCCATTATGAATTCGTTGTTATGCCTTTTGGGTTGACGAACGCTCCAGCTACTTTCATGGACTTAATGAATCGAATCTTTCGTGCGTATCTTGATCGTTTTGTGGTCGTATTCGTCGACGATATCCTTATCTATTCGCCAACGGAGGAGGAACACCAATCCCATCTTGCCATCGTTCTAGAACTCTTAAGAGAGCACCAATTGTACGCCAAACTCAGTAAGTGCGAGTTTTGGATGTCCGAAGTCAAATTTTTGGGTCATGTGGTATCGAAAGGTGGCGTGTCCGTTGATCCGGGAAAGATAGAGTCTATCATGAATTGGCAGCGACCGAGGAACGTGTTTGAGATTCGAAGCTTTCTGGGGTTGGCCGGTTACTACCGTCGTTTCGTTCTTGATTTCTCTCGTTTGGCGGCACCGATGACTCGATTGACGCGTAAGGGGACTCGTTTCGTATGGAGTGACTCGTGTGAGACGGCTTTTGAAGAACTAAAGAAGAGGTTGACTACCGCACCGGTTTTGATTGTGCCCGAACGTGGAGTTGGCTACTCCGTGTATTGTGATGCGTCTAAGGAAGGGCTAGGATGCGTTCTAATGCAAAAGGAGCGAGTGGTAGCGTATGGATCGCGGCAATTGAAAACTCATGAACGAAATTACCCGACACACGACTTGGAGCTTGCGGCCGTTGTTTTCACTTTGAAGAGTTGGCGTCATTATTTGTACGGTGAGAGATTTGAAGTCTTTTCCGACCATAAAAGTTTGAAATACTTGTTTTCTCAAAAAGAGCTTAACCTTCGTCAACGTTGTTGGATGGAGCATTTGGAGGATTATGACTTCGAGTTGCAATACCACCCGGGGAAGGCGAACGTTGTAGCGGACGCACTAAGTAGAAAACCCACACACCTTGCGAGTCTAGCTGTTTATGAGTGGAAGATGATAAACGATTTGGGCTTTTGTGCTTCGCATTTCGAGGAGGTTCGGGAAGGGGTAACGTTATGTAATTTGACTGTGCAATTGACCTTATCGACTCGAGTGATTGAAGCTCAACAACACGATGAAGAAGCGGAAGAGTTTCATGCTAGATTCCTTAGTGGAAATGCTCAATAGGGGTGGATGATACACGCCGATAGAAGCTTGCGTTATCAAGGGAAGTTGTTCGTACCCATTTCGTGTCGGGCGGAAATCTTGCGAGAGTTTCATCATTCTCCATTAGCCATTCACCCGGGAGGGACAAAAATGTATCATGATCTGCGTAGGCAATTTTGGTGGTCCGGAATGAAGAGGGACGTTGTGATCTTCGTGTCCAAGTGTCTTACGTGCCAACAAGTGAAAGCCGAACATCAACGACCCGCAGGGAAGTTACAACCATTGCCTGTGGCCGAATGGAAATGGGAGAATGTGACCATGGATTTCGTTACGGGTTTACCGAGGTCACCAAAGGGGCATGACGCTATTTGGGTGATTGTGGATCGTTTGACCAAAACCGCTCACTTTTTGCCTATGCGTGTTACCGACTCCGTGGAAGCACTCAGTCGTTTATATATTCGGGAGATCATTCGTCTTCATGGGATTCCCGTATCCATCGTATCCGATCGTGATCCGAGGTTTACTGCGCATTTTTGGCAGAGTTTGCAAACTGCCTTAGGCACCAATCTCTTGTTTAGTACCGCCTATCATCCTCAAACCGATGGACAATCCGAGAGAATGATTCAGATTCTAGAAGATATGCTTCGGGCTTGCGTGATGGATTTTCGGGGTAGTTGGGAGGATCATTTGCCGTTGGTAGAATTCGCGTACAACAATAGCTATCAATCGAGTATCGAAATGGCACCGTATGAATCCTTATATGGAAGACCTTGTCGATCGCCGGTATGTTGGACCGAATTGGGAGAAGCTATGCTAGTGGGGCCGGATATGGTCACGGAGACGTCCGAGAGTATGAAGATTATTCGCCAACGCCTTAAAGAAGCTCAAGAGAGAACGACCGAACAAGTCAAGGTGATTCGCCAAAGGTTATTGACCGCGCAAAGTAGGCAAAAGAGTTATGCCGATCGTCGTCGCCGCCCGTTGTCGTTTGAGGAAGGGGACCACGTATTTCTTAAGGTATCGCCTTGTAGGGGATTATCACGTTTTGGGAAGAAAGGGAAGCTTTTGCCGCGTTATATAGGGCCGTTTGACATTATCGAGAAAATTGGGGAGGTTGCGTATCGCTTGGCTTTGCCACCGAAGCTATCGGGTGTCCATGACGTGTTTCACGTGTCTATGTTGAGAAAGTACGAACCGGATTCGTCGCATGTGCTTGAATGGTCCGAACTTGAGTTGGAAGCCGACGCGTCTTATGGGGAAGAACCGACTCGTATCCTAGATTCGCGTGATCAAGTTTTGAGGGGTAAGACGATACCGTTAGTGCGAGTCTTGTGGAGAAGTCAAGGTAGTGAGGAATCGACGTGGGAAAGAGAGGACGAAGTTAGGGAGAAATATCCGCACTTATTTTTGGAATGAGCCAATGTGAGTATTTACACTTCGAGCTTTTCGATAATTGACTTGTTGCATGATGATGAAATTGTGAATGTTGTATGCATGCTTGATGCATTAGTGGTTAGCTTTGGCCTGGTAATTTCGAGGACGAAATTTCTTTAAGGAGGGTAGAATGTAGAGACCCGTATTTATTTTATCCAAAGTTGATATTTATTAAACGCATAGTTTTCGGAAAAGGAAAACGGAATGTTTGGCTTTATGTGATTTGGGGTTAAAGTGGTGGAATTGAATGTGAAAGGGTGTAATGTGTGATTTGTGGATATATGAGTATATATAGGGGAGATGAGAGAGCATTGAATCATTTTTCCCTCATCCACTCTCACGTCTCTCTCCCGGTCTCTCCCTCTCTCACGGTTTTCTCTCTCTCTCTTGCTCTCCCACCAAAATCACTCAAAAACCCACCAAAATAACCTTCAATCTTTCGACCTCTACGCGTATTGTGGTCCGTATCCCACCGGTTGGAGCTCGGTGGAGTCGTATCCCGTTCGAATCAAAGTTTCCGGAGAGCTAGGGCTCGTGTCTTCTTGGGTTTCGTTTTTCGGCTTCGAGGTAGGGATTCTACCTCTCAATACATGAAATAGAAGTGTTTTCCTTGCTCGAAATCGTATCCATAGTTGTTGTTGTTGTGATTGTTGTTGAATCTCTGAAAATCTGCAGAAAAACTGCTCGTAAGCCTCCCGTATCGATACGGCCCTTAACCCGTATCGATACGTAACAAACTGGACAGATTCGTAGTCATCCCGTATCGATACGGATTTTCGCCGTATCGATACGATGAGCTTATCACCAGATTTTACTGTTTTGTTCCGAAACCCATTGTTTTGACCCCCGATCACTTTCAACTCGTTCTAAGTATTTCTAAAACACTCCTAAGCATTGTTGAATACCCTTGTTGAGCTCTTTGTGCGTTCTTGGCACTTCCTTACTTCCGTTCGATGAAAGTTGTCTTAATCATCGTATGAACTTGAAATGGAACGAGACGTTATGAAATTTGAGACACGTGAACTTTGTTGACACAACGCGTGAACACTCAAGGCCCATCGATGGGTGGGTGCTTGGCAGGGGATATCAGGGTCCCATAAATAGCCTGGCAGGAGCTAATGCTCGTATTGATTATTCGGGGCCCAACCTTTGAGGTGGGTGCTTGGCAGGGGATATCGGGGTCCCATGAATAGCCCGGCAGGAGCTTCGGCTCATGACATGTAACGCGAGATGGTTTGGACACGCGAGATATGAAAACGGTTAATGGTTGAGATGTACTCTGAGTCTCTTGGCTTGTTTGTCGGATTGTTGAACCGTTTCGATTGTCAGTTGCTTGGGCTACCCATTGTTCATGTCGTATTATCACTTTCGCATTTCTCTTGCATATATTGTCTGCGTAGCATTTCTACTGGGCTAGTGTAGCTCAAGCCTTATTTCTTTTCAGGTACTAACTCTGGGCGGTAACGAGCATGATTGGAGTGCTTGGATGTTGGACACGTTTTGAAAAGCTAACATTGTAGAGTTACTTAGGCATCTTTGTAAATTCCTTTTGAAGATGTATTTGTAACTTACGTGATAACTCAATTGACTATGGGACATTTTGTAAACTCTAAACTCTTGACCGTTGTTGTCTAATCTGATTCGGGGCCGTCGTGCCTTAGATGTAATATTTTGAACACTTGGACTTGGAGTGTGGTATGGGAAGTTAATGATATTTTGGTGTCGTACGGTTTATTGTGAGGTATTTGTTTATAAAACTCTTTATATTTTATGTCGAAAATGGAGGACGTGACACCTTCTCACGTAACGTCCAAAATCGATCAACTCAAGTTTCATGGTGTATGCATATAAAATGAAGACCATGTCCAACCAATGGTAAACAAGAATATTATTAAACGTTTACCCATGTATATACCTCGCACTTCGGACGGACTAGCCTGTGGAAAATAAACATCCAACACTTCCACCACACCAAAAGGTCAAATTTGGTTTCTCCAGAACCAAGTAGAGACTAGAATATTGATTACTTGTTACCGTACCCAGAATTGAAACGTTAGCCAAGAACCATCTACTAGACTGATCACAAAACCCAGTAGCAAAGATATTAGTCCACGGAATATATAATCTAAAAATTATATAACCAGAATAATATGAAAATGAGAAATGCTAACAAGAAACAAAGCACTCATTTTATACATTTTTGGAATGGAGAAAAAAAAAAACCCACTGACTAAAGAGTCAAAAAAGTTAACTAAGGGTACTCCAAAAGTCTCTGTTTTCACAACTAGAGAAGGGGAAAATTTTCAAATAAGCACGTTCCCAACTCTACTGTTCGAAACCAAGTTCACAAATCTGTTTTCCTTTATTCCAAAAACTGTTCGTAATAGGAAATCCAGAAACTGTTTTCAACATAGCCGAAACTAATTTTCCAAAGAGTTTGTCTTAAGATTGTACGAAAATATAGTGCGGAAAACAGTAATCGATTTACTAATTTCTGGAAATTTACAATCGAACAGAAAATTACATGAAACGGAATTACAGGATATGAAATATAAACATAAACTGTAAGCAAGGTATAGAGATACTGCAAACCAAGACCCGTTTTATTCAACGGTGCCCTTAAGACAAATTCGCCGCCTCACCGGTGCTGGAGGTTGTGTCGGTGTTTGTCTCCCAGGGTTGACTCGGTTCCCACTCAGCCGCCGGAGCACCGCCGTAGACTGCCCGTCGAACCAACTTGTGTCTGCACTCTCTCTCTAAAAGAAGAATGATTTCAAGAAGAAGGAGAAACTCTTGGATTTCTTGGTCTGTTTGAAACAAAGGAGCCGAACTCCTTTATATAATCGATGAGAAGCCTTCTCATTGAATACGAGAATTCAATAGGGGGAGCTGCCCATTCAATAGGGCCAATTCAATATTCATATTGAATATAGGGAATTGAATATGGGGAATTCAATTTCTGGAGAAAACTGCTATAGCCATTAATCCAGTAATTGATTCCATAATCAAATCGTGGGTGTTATTCTGGGCATTCAACCCAACGTTAATCAGTCGCGCGCAACTGATTCTGTAACTGGACCATCTAAACGCGAATGGTACAAACCCAATAAAGCATAATCAATTCCAAACCAATCTAGATTAGACCATAGACCACAGACCTCGAACCACAGGTCGCGGGCCCACGAATCCTGAGCTCCGGCCCCGGCCCCGGTCTAATTTAGGTATTTGGTGACGGCGCGCACGCACGTCACTTGGCTTTTCCAATTCCCATAATGAGACAATTTCTCATTCATATCTTAATGGAATTTATTCACTGTTGTTGGGCCCACCTCACGCGGTGTGGGTCCCACCAAATTCTCTTTGGTAAAATTCCATTTTCCAACAGCAAGATACCCCATTGTATCACAGGATTTCTACACAAAAGGGACACGGGTTATATACTTATAGTTTATGAAAGAGACGATTCAAATTGTAGGATCGTAGATTTTTAACAACTATGCTCGTATCACTATCGAGCTCTGTTGTGAGAGAACCGATGATAACCAAAGATCCAAGTATTGGAAAAGAAGATAGACCTAAATTATTTAGGTAATGTGAAGTGATGAAATCGATAGCCTCATTTGAATCGTACACAATCCGGACGAAAATTGAGATTTTGCGTACCCGAAAATGTATGGCCACAATTAGTTTGTGAACGAAGATTCCGTGAAATAGAATATGTATACACACCCAAAGAGAGAGAGAGAGAGATCGTGGGGGAAATGGGCACGATGACTGGTGCTTGGTTACCTGCATCACTGCAGGTACTGGCATTCATTCTAAACTCACTCACTCTCTCTCTCTCTCTCTCTCTCTCTATGACTACTATACTACACTGTACTCTCCCCCGAGGCCATCAAATTTGTGACCCTTTAGCCCATCACGCAACATCCTGTATTTGCTATTTCGAAGATAAAAAAATGCAAACATTCAAAGATACCTCCTTGCGCTATGGGTATAGTATTAGAACTACCTGTGAATGGATACTCGTTAACATGTCCATGTAGCAGAACCATGGTGTTGCACATAGTCCAGCATACTTGCAACAGTTAGAGAAATAGGGATATGGAGAAAAAATTATTGATCGAGGCATGCATGTAGCGCTCTTCTTAGAGAAGATATGTCCTCTCTAGCCCCGGGTTGATTGAAATTCCACTCATATCACTATTGAGCTCATATTATTTTCATCCAAAATAAAATAAATGGGATTTACAACTTTGTTAGTTCAACCAATTTTCCTTATTCTACAGTTAATTCAGCAAATAAACCATTTTAAAGAGGTTTTAAAAGCTTTTTCCTAACACACACACATCTATATTGCAAGATACCCCATCGTATCACAGGATTTCTACACAAAAGGGACACGGGTTATATACTTATAGTTTATGAAAGAGACGATTCAAATTGTAGGATCGTAGATTTTTAACAACTATGCTCGTAGCACTATCGAGCTCTGTTGTGAGAGAACTGATGATAACCAAAGATCCAAGTATTGGAAAAGAAGATAGACCTAAATTATTTAGGTAATGTGAAGTGATGAAATCGATAGCCTCATTTGAATCGTACACAATCCGGACGAAAATTGAGATTTTGCGTACCCGAAAATGTATGGCCACAATTAGTTTGTGAACGAAGATTCCGTGAAATAGAATATGTATACACACCCAAAGAGAGAGAGAGAGATCGTGGGGGAAATGGGCACGACGACTGGTGCTTGGTTACCTGCATCAGTGCAGGTACTGGCATTCATTCTAAACTCGCATGTGACAGACGCGAGCTTTGTCTCGACTGTTAAAAAACTCGCATCTTGACACGGGAGGTATCTCATAAATGACGTCGTTCGTAGTTGTCAAGACTTCGCAGGTTGAACCTGGGAAGTCACTTGAAAACATGAATTTGGAAATTGTGAGCCCATCCCAGTTTATTGCCATGATCGAAACCCTTAAATGTTTCAGAGATTGTCAAGAACATGAACTATGATCAATATCCTTTGAATCGAGTACTCATTGATACATAATCGCAGACGATAAGTGTGAATTTGTTTCTGTAAAAATAGACTTGGTCACACTCTATCAAATCCGTTTCCGTGAAACGACATGGGATACGTGCATTTTTGGATTGCAGCGTGAGTTCGTCGAATTGTGATCTCATTCCGATGAATATCCACGATCGAAGTCGTTCAAGTTTTAGAGCTTGTGAAGAAGATAAACATTTATGAAGATCATTCGTATCGAATTCTGAACGATGCAGAATCGGAGATGATCCATGTGATTTTGTTTTTATGAACATAGAATTGGCCACACAGTATCAAACCCATTATAGCTAAGGTTAAATTCACTCCGACGAAGGACGTCCCCGACGGGGAGAGAGAGAGAGAGAGAGAATGTGGTTGTTCAGCAGAGAAGCAACTACTCGGCTGCTCACTATTCCATTGTAACAGGTCCGTTGATTTCAATTTTGTATAGCTTTCATTGTTCTTGGCAAAAACAAAAGTTGCTCTCACTACTCCATTCCTAGTTTGATTTCTATTTTTTTTGGAAAGCAAAGGATTCGTTTTGATTTCTATTTTGTTTATATGAGATTTCATGGTCTCATTTGAATTTTACCTTAATTTGTTGTTGATGATCTCTTGTGCACCTATTCATCTGCGACAACAAGAAATTTAATTCTTGCTCCATTCCATGTTCAAATTGAGGCAATTGTCAAGGACATTGCGTGTATTACTGTACGAGCTGTGGCTGAGCACTGGTCTTTGCAAGGGATTTAAGTTCTTAGAATGAAATTGATTGCTTTCAGTTTGGACTTGCGACCCTTGAAGATATGTTTTGCTGTGAACTTCTGGTTTTCCTTCTACATATACATAATTAATATGAACAAAAAAATACATAAGAAAAGAGGGAGAGTAAAGCCTTCGCTCTTTGAAGCTCATGAGAGGCTCAAACCAAGCTCGATTAAGCTACTACTCGGCTCGTCTGGCTTATGAGATATGTAAAATACAAACTACTCGAGATATATGAAAAATTCAAACTACACGTGATCGGCTCATGTTCGGCTCGATTAAAGCTCCTTTGAGATTGGCTCATCTCATAAACATGCTATGCTTGAACATATTTTTGAAGCTTGTTAAGCTTTCAAACAAAACTTGATCAACCTCTTGCTTGGCTCGTTCGACTCATTAATCACCTGCAATCTTGAGTTTGTCCAAAAATTTCCTGAAGGTAAGATGTATCAATATGTCATGGGGATTGGTTTCACTGTTGGGTGTGTCTGAATGTGTCATGGGAGTTATCTGTATGTGAAGTTCGTTTCATTATGTTTGTGTCATGCGGGTGAATCTTACATGGGAGGGATGTCATGGGATCACATGTCATAAGATGTAGCTTCAATGTTGGTATCCTGCTCCAAAGGGGTGTAAGGGGGTCATTGAATTTGGCATGGGGGGTGGGTTCAAAGCTGGGATTCTGATTAGAATGGGGTGTTTTGAGTAAGGTGTCTGAGTTTTATTGGGGTTAAATTGACGCGGTTTAAGTTCTGCAGGGTGTGCCAGCATGGGTATTGTCTTTTGGTAATTGAGTTATGTGTCATGTCTTTGGTAAGTGAAAAGAGGGTGTATGAGTCGGGGAGTATTTGGGGTACACAATATTTGCTCAAGGATTGCTTGGTGAAATGGAGGGTCACTATCAAGGAGTTTTGCTGTCAATAAGTGTTACTAACTTACTATCAAGGGACTTTGCATATCACGTCATGGGGCATTTTGAATTGTGGTTTGTATCTGCAGGTGGGTGTGTAGTTCTGCATAGCATGGGTGGTGTACATCTCAAGGGTCATTTTGTCTATTTATATTGCATCTGCAAAGACATTGGGAGCATGTCAACTGCTGCAATTGTGGTCATCTTTTGGGTCTTGTTCTATTGTCATGTTGGTGATTCCAATTTCGATTTTGAATAGCTTTCATTGGTCTTGGCAATAATATTTGCACATGGAAACAAAAACAAGAACAAAACTGCTCACTACTCCATTCCTAGTTTGAAAACATTTGTGTTTATTTGAGATTTCATGGTCCCTTGAATTTTACCTTACTCTGTTGATGATCTTTCCACGCCTATTAATCTGCAACAACAAGGAATTTCTTGCTCCATTGCATGTTTAAATTGAGGCAATTGTCAAGTACTTTGTGTATTACTGTACGAGTTGTTCGGAGCACTGGTTTTTACTTGAGATTTAGGTTCTTAGAATTGAAATGATTGCTTTCAGTTTGGACTTCATCCCTTGAAGATACATTTTTGTGTGAACTTCGCTTTCCCATTTGCGGATGACTGATTTTTGTTTATGGAGTATAATCTCGATCGTGACTGGTATTTAAAATGGGTCCTTGATTTATATTGTCAACAAGCAGGCCAACACATGAACTTTTCAGATTTTGAATTGTTTGTGTGTCCAAATATGGTGCATGTTGATGTTGATTTACTTCAAAGGATCATCGGAGTTTGTTGTGTGGCGAAACTGGCATTTACTTGGGGTCCGATTTAGATCTCACTAAAAGTAAGGGGAGTTTATTTTCAAGTGTCTTGGATCGAGTTCAATCCAGGTTGAGTAACTGGAAGGCACCCCTTTTATCCTTTGCTTGTCACCTGATTTTGGTTAAACATGTGTTGTTGACTATTTCAAGCTATCAATTTGGTTAACAGATACTCAGCATCTAAAATTGTCATGAACTTTACTGTTAAACGCTACTGTTTCTTGTAGAATTTGAAGTCCTTAAGTTGCTTGGATAGTACAAAGCCAACCCAGCCTTGAACTCTACTTTCCTCCCCAAATTCCTTCACCTTGTCGATAAACCCCGGATGAAGAAACCACTCATTGAAGGATTTGAAAGGCTTAGGACACCAATCCGTCCCATCCCCCTCCAACAAAATAGGGCAGTGATCAGATAAACATCTGGGAAGACCCCATCGTTTTGATTAAACCACTCAAGCCATTCTGGATGTATCAAAAATTCAACTGACCTGCAGCATTTTTTTTTTCCACAACTGCTTGCCCCAATCATTCATCCTTATTCCACTCTAACCTGTAGAGCCTAGGAAAGGTATTGATCAAATTGACTCCATTCACCCAGGAGTGTCTCCAGAAGCTGATTTTTAAACCATCTCCAACTCTGAAATTTGCATTATTGGAAAAGGCACTGCATAGAGCATGATTCTTGAAAATGTCCAAACACCGCTTTGATTGATGTCTGGTAACCCCTGTATATGGTAACCAACTCTCTTGACAAATTTTATATTTGTCACAAACCGTTCTTCTCATCGTGAGTCTTTTTCATTAGCAAATCCCCACCACCATTTCACCTGCCTCACCTTTCTAATCCCCAACCCACCCTTTTCCTTCCTTTCGGTCATAGAATCCCAACTAATTAAGTACTAAGAATTGAGTCGAATATGGGAGCTCGAGGGGATAAGCCCTTATCATGGAAGTCACACTCTTTTGTTGGATTCTCGATGAATTAGAAATCTTTCAGGGGAAAAAATATAAAGTTCATACATGTGTTGTTATCCCTCAGAAAAGAAAGATGGACACAGCGGTAAAAATGGAGAAAACAGACATTTGATCAGGTCTTCATTTCTTCTATCAATTTTCCATCTGTGTATCACCATTAACTCTAGGAAAAAGCTATATATGTGTATATATTCAATGGTGATAATGTTGCATGTTTGTTTGATGAATAATGTTGATTATCTAACCCCAGCAGTTGACACAGTTGTAGGCCCATGGAAGTCAGGGACCCCGGAACCCACCCGTTATTACTTTTCATGGACCAATCCATATGACACTTTGCTCCGACTTTAATTTTCCTCTGCTTTCGCACGGATTGACAACCCTATTAGTCGTTCTATTGGGCCGGATACCGAGTTTATTGTATCTAGCACTCTTTTATCTCTTGTGTTTTCTGCGGCCAATGTAGCATCTCTAAATCTGTACTTAAGACATTGCAAGATTTTGTTTGTTTTGTATATAGAGGCAAAGTACAAGTCAACTGAAAAGATTTGATCTTCTTTTGTTCCATGCATTTGCAAAGGAACATAGGTGTGTTAATGGACATAGGTACGGTTACGGTTTTCAGGTAGGTATGTGTATATAGTGTGGATTCATCAATTCCGATATCAAGGACACATGGATACAATATATTAATCAAGTAATTGTGTGATTTTCTAGTGTAAGTTATTTTTATGAGTTGCTATTAACCATTTCATGCATTAGTGAGAGTTTCATACCATAAGTTTGCAAGATACCTGAATACTAAAGATGCTTTCTAGGTGAATGTCCACTAAAAATGTCGGACACGTATTTCAAACCCTTATTCAAGTGTCAGGTGTCTGACACAGCCACTTCAAACATTTTGGAAAGTGCATGTGACACACTTATAGAATCTATATGTAGTTTTCTCTTTTATGTCCTCAAATTTTCATCAGCTGGACAAATGCCAAGGGGTGTAGATTCAATGCAGACTGTATGTTTATCTTTATGGCTAAAAGGGTTAGGATTTTTGTAAATAGTTTGTATTGAATCTTTCTCTGTGACAGGGAGTTTTTGAATTGAGATTCAAAGACAGTGCCAACTGCCAACCAAATTGTTGTCGGGAGTTGGGATGGAATCTCTCTTTCATTTGATTTGAGATGGTTAAATTTTCAGATTTGGTCATTAGTGTCATTACCATATAAACCTTTCTGTGATTAAGAGGACTAAAGAGTACCTTACTTATGTTTGTGCTTTGTATTATTATGATATCTGACCATCTCAAACACTGTAGTATGAGACTTACAGAAACATCTGCTAATCATTCTGGTGAAAAAAGGGGGCTGGTGTCGAATTCAAACGGTTGGAGATTGTCTCAGACCCTTCAGATCAGTACTACTAAAGCCCTCTAGGTTTGATTGGTCAAAACAAGGTTGTTTCGTGAATGAAAAGAGTGTTGTCCACAAGAAGATCGTGGAAAATCCTCCAAAAAAGTCTCCCTGAATCCGTCTACGTCCGAGCATACAAAGACTGGATTGACCTACTTTGAGCTGTGATCATTGGAGCCCACAGGACCCACTACCATGACTGCCTCTTCTTCCTCGACATCGCCTTCCCTTCCAATTACCTGAATGTCCCTCCAAAAGTCTATTACCACTCCCCTGGCCTGTGACTGAATCCCAACCTATATGCAAGCGGGTACATGTGCTTGAGCCTAATCAACAATTGGCGTGGCTACACGAAAGAAAGGTGGACCCATTCTTCATCCTCCATTCTTCAGTTACTGTTTCCACTCAAGGGCTTGTGCTCATTGAGAGACCCTACTTCAATGAGTGGACCCGTGTACACTGACGATTGGTTTGAGGTCTCTAAGGCTTATAATGAAGATGCCATCGCTTGGTCGTGTACGACTATGCTTTTTGTATTGCATGAAACGCCCAACAATTTTGGGGACATTGTTTCTGAACACTTTCATAGTCGAGCATGTGAGACATTGAACGCGGTCGGTGCTTATGGGGTGGCCGTGCTATTGTTGGTTGGTATCAAGCGATACGATAGGGTCTAATTCATCATCTTTGGGTGAGCATGCCGGCTAGTTTTAAGGGTACTACTATGCACTACTTTTTTCTGGGAACTACTACTTGAGGACCTCAGCTTTCTTGTCCCGGGCCTCACACGGGTTACGGCAACAAATAAGGAAGTAGAGAAGCATATGCCAACCAATACGCTGCCTCAACCGGTGGTGCAAAAGAACACCAAAGAGTGTGATTTGACTGAGATCCAGATTAACTTAAATTGTCTTACTGACGGGTTTATATATTGATGGAACAAGAGAGGGTGTGAAGGATGTATAGGAAGCCAAAAACACACTTGGAGTTCTAACTTTTTAGCTTTAGGCCCGTTGAAATAAGCAGCGAGTCTGTATCTCTCAACACTCAACAGTCAACTCTGTTTGGACCATGTTCACCACCTATATCTTTATGCTTCTATTGCTTACAATTGGGTTCTAGTATGTAGATTTCTCATATAGTCTTGTCTCTTACAATCAGTAAATGCACATGCTTTTTTTTAATATTCAAGTGTCCTAACCAGCTTACGTACACCTTTGACAAGGAATATGAAATCGCGAAGATGAGACTGGACAAACATGCAATGTTCCCTAGTAATTGTGATTTTTTATGGGAGTTGAACCAACAAGCTTATGATCATGAATTGATGAACACTTTCGATGAACTCTCTTTTGTTAATATTTGCTGGTTCTTATTTTGGTGATCTTTTCAATGCATAGGAAGATATCTATAGCACCCATTCATTTACCAAGAATTTGGGAAACTCCACATGCTACTATTGGAACAAACAAAGATACAATTATTGGACTCATGTGAGGCATGGTTGATTGATTAGGTTGAATTACGTATCTATGAAGGTAATATTTGTAATCAAACAAAGGTTGGGTAGCTTATCAAAAAAACCAAAAAACAAAGGTTGGGTACAATAGAGGCAATAACTCTAGTACCATACTACCACAGAGGTACACATTTATCCACATGAAGGTAAAGGGTTCCGGGCCATACAAGTTTGTGTAAGTTTGTGGTGGTAACATTTATTATTTAACGAAAACGACATAAAGATTTTCCATAGGGTCCCACGCCATACGAGTTTGTGTAAGTTTGTAGTTGTAGCATTTATTATCATTTAATAAAAAATTTCCATATCAGAAATGTGAACCAAACAGAAGAAATTTAGAGCGTGGGAATTGCAATTCCATTTTCCACTATTGATTCCCAGACACAAGCAAACAAGAAATCTGATGACTTTACACAAGAAAAAGAGAGCTGGAATTCTGAATTCAAAGCAGATAGTGGAATATCAATCAATGTTGTACCACATTTTGCTCCAATCACTCAACAATGCACACTAATGATTACTTCTTTTGTTAGAGTCTATACATCCCCTGTTCAACCAGAAAAAGAAAGTCTTTTACTTTACTCTTCCCCCCTTTGATTTTTACCAAAGCAAAAAGAAACTACCCAAGTGGCCCCCCTCCTTCCATGTAGCTTCCACCTCTCTTCGAAGAACGAGGCTCCGGTCCAATTTACCAGTGGTCAGTTTTTGACCCGTTTAACTCGACCAGTCATTAATAGTTATGTCAACAATTCACTTTTGTGGAAGACAATTCGTTTTGTCTTCCACAAAAGTAAACTGTTAACATAGCAATGAATCTCCAATCGAGCTAATTTTTTGCCCAACCGTTCTTCTCTCTATCTCTTTTCCATTCGCTTAAATATCATTGCACGGATGTTCTTCTCACAAAAGACCAAAATAAGAACATATTTAATCACCGTTATTGACTCGGTTCAAAACTGGACCAAACTGAGGGATAGCAAACTGGACCAAAGCCTTGGTTCCTCTTCAAGAGGAAGAAGAATTCACCTTGATCTCCTTTGCAGTACCAACTTTCTTGAATCCCAAAAACCCCTTCACTATCCCAATCAACTTCCTAAACCCAGATGATTTCTCCTTCTTCTGCTTCTTCTTCACATCAGAATAATTTCCCTTAGACGACGTCGTTTTCTTCTCAACCATCAACTGTTCGAAACTACCCAGAGAAGCTCCAGTCCCTTTAAAAACCACCACCATATGTGGATACCACGACTTCATCAACGCCTTGAAATTTTTGGAAACTTTAAACACCTGATCCGAACTGGTTTCCCCATAGCACCCTACCACAGCTCTAGAGTTCATGTAGGCATCACAGGCAGATAAAATGTGGGTTGATCGGTCTCGAAAATGGGTCGAAATAAATGTTTCGAAGTTCTTGGGGGGTTTTTTGAGCAAGTAGACCATGGTCATGCAGGAGTAGATGAAGGTGTTTTCGGTGTAGGCCATGGATTTCTTGGTTTTTCGACCCGTGAAGAGACCAGCACCCGGTTCGTTGAAGTATGGGTTTTTGTTGAGGACTAGGCCTTGGATTGAGACTAGGATTTGAAGCATTGTGGACTCACCTGCAGTCATGGCATAATCCAAGATTTAATTAGAGTAGTCAGTTACAAACGTAAATTTATGTTTTCCTTAAAAAAAAGGAAGCTAGTAGGAGTATTAAACACTAGCACAACTATAAAGATTATGGTAGTGAAAATTTTGGACAGTTAACACGACTAACCAAACCAATCCGAGCCTTATGTCCCAATCAGTTAACACGACTCGAAAATAAAAAAATAAAATGGAGAGGGATACGGATGGATTATTACCAAAAATAAGGAACTCACTGTATTCCATAATACAGTACTATTTGTCTTTTTTAAAAGTCGTATTCTACTGTTGAATAATAATTTAAAAAAAAAAAAGAGGTACGGAGTACTTCCATAACTTTTTTAACTATTGAAAACTGAAATTGCCACTGAAAAATAACAAACAAAAACAATCTGAGACGGAATGCGTAAAGGTTTGGGTTGATGTTGAATTTAGTCTTCAAAATAACAAAGTGGGGTAAGACTAAACAAAACATTTTAAGATAAAGTAAACAAAACCACTGACATTCCCTAGTGGTGATTATAAAGTATGTTGCTCGAGAGATATGGATGTGGTGCTACAGATAAATCATACGTCACATCACACGTACTTATCTCTCGCGCAACATACTTACCTCAAGCCTTTTACTAATTCATTGTTTTCACAACTCATGGTGACTAGTTCACTTTACCCACACGTTGATTACTTTTGGGAGCCAATTCCACCGTCTACTGTTGAAGAGCTCGATTAAGCTCGAACAAAGTTATGTAAAAATTAACCCAGAAGAATTAGGTCTCGATTCTAGAGCTTAGGAGAAAACAAACCCTCGGGATAAAGTCATGTGTACACATTTATATACACACACATATACAGATACATTTACTCGTTCAGTGACATGTGATAAGATATTCCTTTTATAGAGGGTGGTTGAAGAGTGGCCACTGCTAACCTGGGTTCCACTTCTCATTGCGACTACCAAACCACGTGTTGAGCAAACTGAGGCACACCTTCCCGTTCGCGTACAGGTTCGGGTTGATCCTGATCCCAAACGACCTGTAATGGACCAGCGGCGGCCGGGCCGGGTAATCCGGCGGGAACGCCACGTCGAACACGAACACCCCGTCGTGGTACGGGGTGCCGGCGGGGCCCACGATCGCCGCCCGCAGGAGATCGATGCGGCGCTCGTAGACCCGCACGTAGATGTCTTCCGGGAGGTTTCTCTCCAGTACCCTCCACTCCTTGATGATCTTCTTGTGGACCCCGCTTGATGGGTTTGCGAACCAATCCGGGCCGTCGGTTTTCGCGTCATTAGCGTTGTTGTTATTATTAGTAGTACTAATACCCTTCTTGCTCTTGGTGGGTTTGTTCCAGTAGTTGAGGTAGCTGTGGTCGGAGTGGTCGCTGACCACGTCGAATTGCCGGAATCGCTCCGGTTGTTCAATGATGAGAGACATTGAGTTACAATTTTGTAGAGAGAGAGAGAGAGAGAGGGGGGAGGAGAGAGAGTAAAGGAGTTTAGGGTTTTATAGTGGCGTGTGAATTTTTTCTCTGAGGGGGAAGAGAGCAGTGAAATTGTTGTGAAATACTAGAGGGGAGGGGGATGGGAGTTTGTTAAGAAAAGCGAGTGAAAGGGTCCCACTTTTTAAGCTTACTTGACCGTGATGGATACACCATCTTTTTCATCATCTACCGTTCGATCGAAAACGAAATTAATCGAGATGCGCGTAAAATTGTAAACTGGCTCAGACACTCCTGACCATGATGGATACACCATCTTTTTCATCATCTACCATTCGATCAAAGACTAAATTAATCGAGATGCGCGTAAAATCGTAAACTGGCCCAGACACTCCTGATCATCGAAAAGAGAGAGAGAGAGAGAGCAATTTAAATAGCACGCGGTTATGTCTCCATTACATTTTCACTGACTTTTTATTCTTTTCATTATATTTTTGAAAAATATAGAATCATGTAAATAAAATATAGGAAAAAACTAGTCAAAAGAACTAATCGTATTTTATAGAATACGTCTTTCAGTTCAAAATTACCGCGGCGCCATACCAAGTACAAATTAAAAACCAAAATAAAAGAAATTACGATTAGTCCGCAACTTCATAGGACTATAGTCCACAGGACTTTTAATATTTCCTTTTGGTTGATTTTTATCCGGCTGGCTATAGCCTATAGCATTTTGCTAATTTTTGGCATACTTTTACCTCCATGGGTTTTTAGGATAAAATTTTGTAGTTCTAGCCCCATAGAACTAAAAAAATAAATTTTTCTTAGTATATATAATCCAAAAGATCATTAACGATACGATGATACAGTATAAGGAAAATCTTGAATTTAGATTCAAAATTGACGTCTTAGTGTGACCTTATCTATGTGTTTATGCTCTTAAGCATTCTTTTTCTGATCTTCTGTTTTCTTGAGTCTCCAAGACTCTTTCAATGAATATTCTGACTTATAGCTTCCTTGTTCGTCACCAAAGTATAAGATAGAGATATATTTCTTTATTTATATACGATATTTTCATTTATTTATACATGATAGGTCCCAAGAATATTGTAATGAATATTCTGACTTACTTGACCTGACTTATAGCTTCTTCTTTTTTGTATATAAAGCGGATTCAAAATTCTCTTTCATTCCAATGACATAACCTGTACCCAGGTGCTTCATATTCGCTCAAAGATTGTCTGTCTTTAACAATGAAGAAAATAGTGTACGATTCCAAGATCTCGATGAAATCTTTCCAAATTAATTAAGCCTCCTAATGGTCCGAATTGGATTCAATTGCGAATTTTTTTGAATCCGATTCGAATTCAAGCTTGTGGTAGAAACTATAAGAAGCACGTTTTTTTATAACTGGATGTCTAGGTCAGTTTGCGCGCACATTTCGACTAATTCGGGGCCCTGGAAGTAACAACCGAGCATATACCCCAGTGACCCCAAGGTTTGGAATGTTTGGCCTCCGTGGGAATGGAACCTGCGTATAACGTATTGTTTAGAAGTTTTCTTAAGATGTTCCAAGAACTTATGGCAAGTCTAATTTTGAATTCGAGTAGAAGTCCTACAATGTATCCAAGGGGTTTCCCATAAATTTCAGGAGAATTTCCTTTGTATTTCTGAATGGAAACACTAGTTTACCAATTTCCTATGCAAGTATGTATGTACATATTTCAAGTGTACAAAAAGAGGGATTGGAGTTGCTGTAGTGCGGCAGACCGTCCATCTTGATATGAAGGCCTCGGATTTAATCCGAACTCCTACAAATCCGAGCCGTCCATTGTTCGGATGAAAATCCGAGTCGTTCATTACCGAGATGGACGGCCGAATTGGCCGTGTAGTGCAGGGGTGCACTACAGCACCCTGGATGTAACATGAAAATAGAAAGGTACCCATTAATCACCAGGGATTATTAAATCTATGGGTAACTCAATTTCCAGTGTATTCATATCCCTAGTTGCCATTGGTTGGACTAGTTAACTAAGAGTTAAATCATACACACTAATTAATTCCAGGACGTTCTAATCCCATGTGTGGGCCTCTTTTGGGTCTCACATAGATGATTCGAAAAGTTATTTTGATCAATTTTTTCATTTGCCGTATAAAAAAAATCAATTCATACGGGTTTCGATAAGTCACCGATCATGTAATCCAATTTTTCGTTCAAAATTCTTGACTACGAATTCTGAACAAATAAATTGAGTACAAGAGGTACATCGGCTGCTTCTGATTGCAAACATAGTCATCGGCTGCTGCCAATTACCGTAACTCTGTCTTGGTTGAACCCCAAGTAGTTAGCCAAGCACGAACCAAATTGAATCAGGCTTGACACACCCAAACAATTATATGAAGCCGAGAAGTATATAGGCACATAATTAGATGACCCACACAAACCAATGATCCGGAATCAGATTGCAGAGAAGTGCACCGAGTACGATGCCATGAACCAGGATTTGGGTCACAATGGAGTAGCTTGACATAATACGTAGGTTTTTTTTGCTCACAACTTAGCACACTATCTGCTCTTGCTAGTACTGGGAAGCTTGAAGAGTTCAGGAAGGTGGGAATTAGTCAGTTTTTTCTTGCTGAAATCAATAACCTTCTTCTTGGGCTCAGAATTGGCAATCAGAGCCAGGGCCATCCTCCTCTTTACAGTGTCTGTAGCTGGCTTCATTCTGTTCTTCACGAGATCCTCCTCGATATCTAGCATATCGTGGGGCAATTCAATTTCCCGAAACAGCTGTTTCAGATCATCGTCCACATTTATGGTCACTCGCAGGTCGTTTGGGTACGCTATTGTTTCCTTCTTTTTATCTGACAGTAGCCAGATTTCGCCGGCAGCCTTCATAGCCTACAAGACATTAGACACGTATCAAAATATACTCTTTAAGTGGTTTCTAATAGGAAACTATCACAAAATCTCTCATTTGATTGAATCATATTGTTTAGGAAGTAGAAAGTACTAATGAAAAATCTGCTTGTATACCATAGCTCTCTTGGATACGTATGGTATTCCAGAGAAAAAAAATGATCTTATTGGTAAACAAACTGCAAAATCATGTGCAAAAACCAATGGATAGACGCCTTGTCTACTTTGTTTTCTAACATGTTTTTAAAGCACGGGTAGGTTTTGTTTTCGATTCACATACTGAGTAAGAAGGAACAGAAAGTAGTCCATTAAGGAAAATATAGGGTCCTTAAACACTACACCATTATGCCGGGTCAAAAGACTTATAGAGTCTGAAAGCATATTTTGAAATGAGGAACATGTAAGGAGAACTTCTCCTTTTCAAAGATAGATGGAAGATTGACCACATATCAGCGCTGCCTCTCTCTTTACGTACCTCCAAAAATAAAAAAGTCGGGCCATATTCTTAAGATCGAAGGATAAATCGAAGGTCTTGCATGAGTGATGATCAATCATCACATACCCTGACAAAAAGACCGGCCTTGAAATGAAAGGTCTTATAGAATTAGACAATGCTTCTTTCTTCCTCTCATAAATTCTTTTCGAGTTTTATCTTGCTCTTTCTTGGGGAAAAAGTTGTAAAACGTATGTAGTTGTTCTTAGCATGAAACTGGGAAATCTCATTGCTATTGCAAAATAAGGTTGTTTTGTGAATGTCCTAAGTTAATAGAAATTAGTTACGAAAAAGGAAACAAAAATATCAATTGAAGTTACCTGTATGTCCTCCATTACAGTTGGGTATGCATCCTTGACTTCATCCACATCAATGCCATTTGGAAATGTCCTTATGAATTTGAGTACTTGATCCTTGTCCTCCAAACCATACTTGGACTGTAAGAAGTTCAAAAAACTCAGAAATTCATCCTACTAGGAAATGGCTGAGAATGATAAAAGGGCTCAATGAACTAAAACCCAAATGGGGTGTTTTACCTTGTAACGAAAGCATCTCCCGTCGTAAACCACTTTTGGGTTGTTTCTCAAGTTCTCAAAAACATTCTTGTTTTCTATCATGTCTACATTGCATGCTTCGAGAATTTGGTTTGTCGTTAGAGCTTGCCTTGTCTGCAAAGAAACGAGAAGAATAAATCAGCAGATCTCAAGGCAAATGCATTTCCTAAGGAAAAAAAAATGATACTATAGTGAAAATGTGAGTAGCAGCATTTCCTGAGAAAAAGCAGAAAACGAACCTAATGTAAACCCCCTCATGACCTTCTGCCTTTCCAAGTGGACATATGCTTAGAGTGGTGGAGCCAGGAATTAACGCCAGTGGTAACAATTAAGCAGAACTTCAGCAAAAGAACAACTCGACAGAGGACGTATTTTGCTAACAGGTCGAATTTAGCTTCTGCAGTACACTTTTTATCATTTTGAAACACTTTTCACATACTTCTCTCTCTTTTTTTGAACATACAATAAGGCTAAACATCATCCACAGGGCTATGATTAACATTTCCCAATGAACGAGCCCTCGTTAATGATTTTGCTACTATTACAATGTACTACTGCTCCAGCGTAACCAACATCCAATGCTTTAAAGAATGAAGGCAAATGTTCGAAAGTTGAAATGGAGTTAGGAGATTTGGTGAAAGTTGTGAGATAAGTGTGTAAGAACTAAAGTGAAATTTTTGTCCAAAGGCTAGAAAAGATATAACCCGTTTATGTAAATTATTCATTCTGTTTAGCAGAGGCATCAACCAAACAAGTTTTCTGTGTAATCTAGAAAATGAAGACGAGAAAACAAATTCTGAAAACTGCAACCAAACAGGGTTAATTACCTCTCGCAGTAGGTCTACTACACGCTTGATCAGAACTCCTACGGGGGATTTCTCTTTGACATTAAATCGCTGAAGTCTCCCACTGTTTTCCGAGAATTTAACTGTGGGAGCAGAAGTTTTTGCATTAGTTGGAGGGGTAGAGTTTGAACTCTTTTCTGTGCTAAAAGAGGAGACTGCTGCCTTGGCTGCAGTGCTGGTGAAGCTCGACTTGTTTTTGCGCTGCTTGAATTCGTATGGACTTCTATGCGATGAAGCCATCTGAATAAAGGTTACCAAAATTGCTGAGAGCAACAATAGAGAATGAGCATGAAAGGAAAATGTACGTAGAAATTTGGTCATTAAATAAGAAAAGAACACTAATAGCTAGTCTTGAATCTTAATAACTTGTGCATGCGAGCGGACTACTGAACTCGTGCCTGAATTCACCAATATAAACAATTAAACATCATGTTCCAAAACCCAATTCAAAAAAAGAATCATCCACCCAATATGCGAACAATTAAGCCGAAACCAATTTCAATTGTTAGTATAGCTAAAAGTGCATTTAACGAAGCGGTAGCAAGTCCTTTGGATTGTGACTTGTGAGAAAGTGAGAGAAAAGAAAGGATTGTGATTTCTCATCAAAACTTTTCTTATACATTGCTCACCTATTTTAAGTTATCCAAACAGGTGATATGCATTTTTTTTTCCCCTTTTCTTGTATGCATCATTTTTCACAATCCAAAGTGGCTGTGAAGGTATTCAAGCAATGGGTGCAACAACAATGTACGTGAAGAACTCGAAACTGAAGAAAACCACGGGAGAGATAACCAAACATTAATATACCATCACACAATTGCAAGAACATCTACATACCGAGCTGCGAATCTGCACTCATGCACTGAGACCCTTGTTGCCAGTAGAAAAATGGAAATCGACCAACGCAACGCCTGGAAATGGAAGTTCACTATGAACTACTACTAAATTTCATTGTTCAAACAGGGAGGGGAAAAAACAGCAGAACAATGAAAATGAAAGTTCATAAGAAAGTTGAGATCCATATACCCAGACGGAGAAATGGTTGAAGAGACAGGGGAGAAGACTGCAGATAGGAGCAGCGGTTTCTGGCTTCAAATACTGTTGATGGAATTTCTATTTTATGTAACAGCTCTAAATGGTATGTAACATATTGAAGAACTGATTATAAATGTAACTGCATTTTGTGCTACTAATGTGAACATAATTAACAGTCCAGCAAAGTCATTAATCCCCCAAAATATGACCAATATGTGGAGAGATGAATATCATGTTTCTATGCGCGATCGGTCTAGTGGTCAAGGCCTGAGACTTAGGGGTTTGCTCTCTCTTTAGGTCTCGAAACATCTTCAGTCATATCAAATCATTTGGGCCCCTACATACCAGTCAAAGGTCTAAGACTTAGGAATTTGCTCTCACCTAAGGTCTTAGGTTCGAAACCTCTTATGTGCTATTAAACTCATTTGGGGCCGGTCCATACCGAGCATTTGCTCCGGCTTTCGTGGGGTCACAGCTAGTGGACAATGGGTTTTCGATCCCCAAAAATTAGTCGAGGTGCGCGTAAACTGGTCTAGAGACACCTGGTTATCAAAATAAGGGGTTTGCTTAAACTATATGCCAGTAGCATTTAACGTGATGAAGTTTTTCCACAACCAAACCCGAAAGAGATGAGAAAGTAATTAGTGAGTCCGTTTTTCCACAACCAAACCCGAAGAGATGATAAAGTAATAGGTGCGTCCTCCATCAAATCGCATTTTTAAATCCTACGAATGCTAAACATTTTAAACTTCGGGATCACCAAAGGATATGTCGGATATGTCTGTTTGTTATCTTCAGGTCTCTGAAATTAGTCAAGCTGCACGCAAGCTGGCCAAGACATTCGATTATAAAAAAATATTTTAAAAGGATCTAACACTAATGGATTGGGATCCTCCCCACTGTCCCGGACGGTTCACTTTTTATACTACAATGTATTCTTAACAGTAAAAATATAATCGTTGGGTCCACATTTGTGAGACAACCCAGCAACTGTCCCAAACAGTTACAGCATATGATCCGGATCCGACACGAATACGGATCATTAGGCCGGTGGGACGTTAGAATCACTAGCGAACCAGGTTATGCACATATTTTTGTAATCAAGATACTAAATAAACTTCAATTTGTAATCAAGATAGTAACAAACTTAAATTTGCATTTAATTAACGAACTATTATCTAAAAGAAGGAAAAGGGACCACGAAATCCAAATTCCGTGGAGGAATTCCGCAAAGTAAGAAAGGAAAGGGAAGCAGCCTTGACCTTGAGGCAGCAACAATGGTAACTAAATTAATTTGTTCAACTATCCTGAGAGAGAGAGAGAGAGAGAGAGAGAATTTCACCTGTGAGTTCAAGAGTTCTAGAACCTTTCACCCCTCCAAACTACGTCGTTTTCTGATTAGCGTTCATTCGGTGGCTAATACTGTACAAGGGTCTCCAAAATATTTTTAAGGGACTTGTTATTTGCAGCCACAAATTTTCTGAACGTAGTCTGTGTACCATATTATAAATAGGTGTGTACCATAATATATACAGGCTACATTCAGAAAATAAATGGCTGCAAATAGCAAGCCCCTGTATTTTTAATTCGCGCCCAGTTTTGCAACCACATCTTGGCACAATTTTAGGCTCCGTTTGGAATTTAAGGAAAAGAAAATAGAAGGAAAATGAGAGAAAAATGGGAGGCTATTCACTAAACTTGAATTTTTTTATTTTCTACTCTTTTTCTCTTTCAACCAAAGAATAGAAGGGAAATTTTTTAAATTTCTCTTCTTTTTTTTTCTTGAGTTCCAAACAGAGCCTTAAACTATCTTTGGTGACTACAAAGCATTTGGTCACCAAAGGTAAACGTTCAGGGACTAAACTTTGATCACCGAAGATATTGCCATATTTGCAATGACCAACAAAAACTTTGGTCAATGAAGATTAAAAATTATTGGCGACAAAGTTCGTCTAGTCGCTAATTTGATTACCTTCAGTGACAAAATTCTATTGTGCCAAAAAAAATTTGAATAAGAACAAAATAATAAGTCACTTTGCTTATTTATCCTTAGGTCACTTTCTTATATTTTCCTTGAGAAGAGAAATATTGCTAATCTGACTATAAAAGTACTTCAAAAGCTTATAACCAAAATTACGTATGTAGGGACGCAACCGAATTTACCTTTAGTAATATCTTCTTCATAGTGAAATACCCCATTCCCATTTATGGTCGAGTTTTACAAAGAGTTGCTAAAGATTTTGAAAAATTAACGACCGCTACGCCAAATTCCTACCACCTCCAACATTTTATCCAAAACCAGCCAACCAGGGCCAATTTCTTGTAGGGCTATGTCTGTGATTGCTATGTTCTGCCTCCTTTTCTGTGTCTGTGTTTGCTGGAATTGCAAGGATGAATTGGCCATACCATGTCTCTTGCAGAAAAGAGGGTTTCCACAAGTTTGGTTGTGAAGTCTCAATCCATGGGAACAATTAAATGTTGAAGGGCGTGCTAGGTCTATAGCTTGGCCTAGCTAGGACCCATTAATAGAAGAACATCAATTGCAACAAGATCGATTTTATGTTGCCCCAGTCTGTAGGGACCATATATGTATATGGTTTTTTTCCACTATACTGATGATACTGATCATCTTGATGGATTGCACAAGAAAATACGGGTCAACGATTCCTTTTGTGTTTTTCTTTTAAAGATCATTGATAGTAAGAAAAGTACAATGTGTTATCGCCGTTACAATAAATAGACACGCCAGCGACAGACGAAGGCCAAACAAGGCCCTTAGGAACAGAACACACAAAGTACTGATCCACAAAATACACAAAGAACTATGCTGTCGCCAGAAGATAAAGACTAACACAAAAGCTTAGAGACGCCGACGATAAGCGAAGGCCTAAAGAACAGAGCACAGTATGAAAAGTGTGGGGGCGCCAAACACGAACAACAAAAACAAAAATAGCTGAAAACATATAACAAAACATAGTAATAAACTTAAAGTAATGCATCTCAAAGGAACCGCAACCGTTGTTGGCCAACGATTCCTGATTGTTCGTTTTATTCTATGTATAAAAATCCCAATTGCATCAATCAATCAATATTCTATGCAAATGTGTTTGAATCGTATAAAAAATCCCAATTGCATCAATCAACCAATACCGAGTCACACGCAAATGTCAACTGAGGAAAAAGTAGAAAAAAAAACCCACGTCCAATCTCCCACCGAGTCTAATCGAGCCGAGTTTTGAGATGCTTGAGCGGCTAGCCAAAAACATAATCAGCTCGAGCCAAAACGAGCTACCAAAAATTGGCTTAAAGCTCGGCTCGCTACTTCCTGCCTTGGCTCGAGCTCGGCTCGGGTGAGCTCGAAACTCGCACTGCTGTGGACAAGAGAGAATTAATGATAATAATAATAATAGCTCGGGAGCTCATTCGAGCCGAGCAACTAGTAGCTCAGGAGGCTCGGCTTATTTATTTTACGAGCTTAATAACATGACTTGAGCTCATTCATTTTCACAGCGAGTCGAGTTTGAACGAGCTCCTCTCAAACGGCTCGGTTCATTTACAGCCTCCCAACCCTGTTAACTTCCACGCCCACGCTCTCCACATTCAAAACCAGCCCCACTACTAACACCTCCCACGTTTTCTCTTCTACCATTATTTCTCCTCCACCTATGGAGTATATAACTCCCCTCATGCATGGTGCACCATTAACTTCACTCCAATTCATTTTTCTGTACTCATCAAACAAAAAGAACTCATCATCCAAACAAGATGGAGTAGCATTTTGATTGCTATGAAGTCAAAAAGGAGCACCCGAAGTGGTTTACAAACGCTGACAGGAGTTGTAAATGCAAGTCCATCTTTGTCGTGTTACCTTTTCTCACATTCCTGCTCCTAATTAATAGTGCTTCCACTTTTTTTATTCTCTAGATTTTAATTAAAGTAAGAGGCCGGCTGTATTCACAAACTACAACGAACTATAGTGACTGCTCGATTCACTACGATATTTGGTTTCAATGCTCATCCGCTACTCAAACCGAAACGAACTCACACCTGCGTAAGATGATTTTATGTTGGCTTATTTTGTGTAGTTCCCTTTCTCCCTCTCTCACTGTTGTGTTTGATTTTTATCACAGGATTTAACGGAAAAAATGATTATGGAGAATGCTTGCTTGGTATACAAGTGGGAAAGATTTTAAAGGTTAAAACTCACTTGAGGAATAAAAATATGTCTTTATCATTTTTTTTTATACCTTTGAATTAACTGTTTTCCATTTCTAATTGATGAGTCCTATTATGATTCCTTTCTTTGTAAATTAGCCAGTTTCATTTGAAAGTGATTAAGTGATGTAAGTGGGTAAAGATATATATGCCTTAAACCTAGTATTGTATCTGTTCGATCGATGTACAAAAACGAAAAAAAAAAATGTGGACTTTTTTTGTTGTTGTCTCGTGCATTGAATGGGCACAACTCTAGATGATATATAAAAAAGATAATTAAATATTTATTTTGGTAATGTGTTCGATTCAAGTTAGCATTGGTCTCATTTTATACACCGAAAGACATGTTTGGTAGAAAATACATTTGGGGTACCACATAACGGTAATTCCATGCATCGAACGGGCACAAAATGCTACTATATGGTAAATGAAGGGTACATGTTTCTTCGCAATCCATAAAATGGTTATTTAGAAGAAAATAAAGAAATCATCATATATATAAAGCATTTATAATACTTGTATTGTATCATACTACTTTTGAAAATTCTTTCTCGTTTAAGTTGTTCACTACACCGAACCGTGTCATTTTTCAAATCAACCAATAAAGCACTTTTATGCATAATTTTATCGGAATACTTTTTAATTGTGAATTAGTAGAATACATAATTTTAATTTTTAATTACGTTCGTGGAAAAATTGCAAATGCGTGCGAATCGGGTTTTATATTTTGGACAACCAATTTTTCATTACAATGGATTCAGACAGATCGTCGTAGAGAAAATTTATTAAAAATTATGCAAAAGGATTTTAAAATTCCAAACGAAAAATTATTCGAAAGGATTTTAAAACCCCAAACGAACAAAATCGTTTCATCAGAGAGAGAAGAAACAGAAGGCATTTCCATACGTCATCTCCCTTCCAACACATCTCCCCCCCTGTTCCTCTACCACCGAACAACCCCACCCCCCCTCCCCCTCCCCCTCCCCCTCCGCTGTTAACCCCTTTCTCTCTCCTAGGGTTTACTTCTTCTTCTTCCTCTCTCTCTCTCTCTCTATATATATATATATATATATATATACACACACATACATGTCTAATATCTATAGCTATCGATGTTATTGAAATAGAGGACGATTCTGTAAACGCAAGTCCAAACTGTTGTGACTCGATCGGGAGGTGCCTAGGGTTTCCCACCGAGAGATGTGGGATGCTCCAGGCGTTAATGAATCTCCTCTCTCTTTGTTGGAGGCCACTTGAGGGCAACGACAACAACAACAACAACAACAGAGTCAACAACAACCCGCGCGGTGGCGGAGACTTCGTGAGAGATGGGTTGGTGTGGTCCAAGGACATCGGCCGGTGCTCGAGCGGTGAATTCTCCATGGCCGTGGTCCAGGCGAACCAGGTGCTCGAGGACCAGAGCCAGATCGAGTCTGGCCCGCCCTTTGGGACCTTTGTTGGCGTCTATGACGGGCACGGAGGGCCCGAGGCCGCTCGATACGTCTGCGATCACTTGTTTCGGCACTTCCGAGGTTTGGATTTCTGGCTCCGTTACTGTTCTTTTGGTGCTCTCTTTCAGAATAGTTACAGACTTTGTATATACAACTGTGGGATTTAACTGTTCTGCTGCAAAATCTGAGTTTGTACATTCTCTTTTCAAAAGTGGGAACTGTGATAATTGATTAGGTGGTGCTTGGGAGCTAATTAAAAGATTATGGATTGTGAATTGTAGAGTTTTGGATTATGACTAGAACCCGCAAAAGTGTTTGGTTGATATGTGAGTAATGGATTCGTTAAAAGGGTTTTGTGAGTGAAAATATAATCAGAATCCAAAAAGCTTCTCCCGAGAGGTGATTTTTGGATTATGCATTCTTCAGTTCGTTTTCGGAATTCATTCTATAATCTGCTGCCAAACACCCCCGAAAATGCCCAAAAAAATGTAAAAAGGAGGTGGCCAAACAGCCCCTAGATGTGTCTGTTATGTGGCTTTTTTCAAGGTTCTGCTTTAACTAGGGTTATGGATAACAGGAACTAATGTAATTGAGAATGTGAAACAGTAGGCCTCGGCTCTAGCTTAAAAATCTAAGGTTGGTAACATTTGGTGAATGTACACGTACGGTATTTTGGTCTGTAAGAGCTTTTTATTCGAAATAGTCTACATAAGAAGTGCATTATAATTTGACTTGGTTATCGGGTGTGGGATGTGTTCAAGTGAAAGATTGAAGACCTTTTGAAACTGAACTCTTAGCCTTAGGACGTTGCCCGAAGGGATATTGTGCCTTATATTAGGTATGGATACAGGACACGTCCTAAACACTTGTACCATGTATTGTATCTTATTGGAGTATGTTTGTTATGCAGATGTATCATCTGAGGGCCGCGGTGTTGTGACAGCTGAATCAATTGAACGAGCTTTTCTCGAAACAGAAAGAGGGTTCACAGCTCTTGTTTCGGACATGTGGAACACGAGACCCAATTTGGCAACAGTTGGGTCGTGCTGTCTTGTTGGAGTGATAAGTCAACAGACCCTTTTTGTGGCAAATCTTGGGGATTCTCGTGTTGTGCTGGGAAAGAAGGTCGGGAACACAGGAGGTATTGCCGCCATACAATTATCAACTGAACACAATGCCAACCTTGAGGAGGTCAGGCACGAGCTTAAAGAATTACATCCAAATGATCCTCAAATTGTTGTTCAAAAGCATGGAGTTTGGAGAGTAAAAGGCATTATTCAGGTTCTCTCAAATGCTTTCACCATACCTATTTGTTGATTGATCCACAGTTCCAATTTCTGTGATAAGTTCTTATAAGACTTTCTTCTGCTGTGTAAAAATCGGAAATTACTTATGCTGTGTTTGGATGAGTTTTTGAAAATTTTTGAGTTCGGTTTTTAGGGTAATGAGTGAAAAGAGAAATTAGGGTAATAATGGGAGATAAGGGTAATGAGTGGAGAGAAATAGAGCGAGAAATGAGAATAATGATTGGAAATGGGGCTAATGAGTGGAGAGAGAAATGAGAGTAATGGTTGAAAGTAGGGGTAATGTGCGTTTTTTGAGTTGGAATTTTTTATTCCAAAACTTGATCCAAACAAGGCATTAGTTTTTATGAGTACATGTTGAGGAAGTTTTAGAAGTTTAGAAAGTGATTCCCTTAGTTGAACTTGTGCTGGCGCTAGTAGTTTGAAAGCCTTGAGAAGCAGCATATGTATCAAGGTGTTCTGACTTTGAATCTTGGTGTTGTTTGAGAACATGCTTGGTCTTGTTATGGTTGAGTCTAATGTATGTATTTGAACTGACCTCAATTGTAGCTGTCAGTACTAACATGTATATATTTTCACATGGTTGTGCATGTCTAGAATCATTACAAAGGAAAGACATTTGATTCAGCCCTTAAATGCTGCCATAGTGATGCATGAACCACAAACTTGGCATACTAAAGTCAATGGTTCTTGGCAGAGAATCTCCTTGGTTTGAGGTTCAAATTCAATTTCAAGAAGAAAAAAATCACCAAAAAGCTTGCATAATTACCTTCTTTGACTAGCAATGACTATGTTGCGTAGCTGTAGAGCTCAGAGGCATTTCAAACTAGAATGAATGGAATGTCCAAACCCATTTGTCTCCTTGTGACACTTCAGATGGTTTTTTTATTGTGAAAATCAAGATTTGACAATTGGGTTAGAGAGATGCTGGCTCGATAGGAGTGATAAAATACCCTGTGGTAAAAGAGAAGTGGAATTTGATCTTTTTCAGGTCGAGGATCAGGCGTCTTGATTTGGTGGTGACACTCTTTGATGGATGGCTGTTAGAGAGAGGTAAAACGTTGCCAGTTGGACATCAGCATATTCCTTGCTATGGTGTGGTGTATCTTGAAAGTTTGTGGAAGGGGAAACTACACAGTGCAAACTCTGTACATTTAGATCGAAGCTATTGTTTTTAAAATATCATCATTCGTGTGGGCTAGAGGTTTGGACGTGCTTGGTGTTATCCTTAAAAATGATTATTTTTTCTCTCTTGTAAGGTAGAATCTTTGAACGTATATAAATCCCTCTTACGTGGGGTTTTCACCCTAGTTTCGCTTTATATACAGTTTCTTGCTGCTTATAGTCTTCACTTTACTGCTGCTAGTAGACTTTACAGTTAGCACCTTTTAGGATATATATTTGCACTTCCACATTGAACTGGTGACTTTGAGTCCTCTTTTATGTCTTTTGATTTGTAGTACATGCGATTAATTCAACATGACCATATTCTTTGAAGGCATTCTCTCTGTTTATTTTTTATTTTTTAATTATGCATAGGGTTGTAGAAGCTAGCGCTTTGAATCCTCTTGACCACAAACGTTCATCACTAACGATTCTTTTCATTTGACTTTTGGTTATGTTTGACGCAGGTTTCTAGATCTATAGGTGATGTTTACATGAAACATGCGCAGTACAACAGGGAACCAATCCAGGCGAAATTCAGACTTTGTGAACCGATGAACATGCCTATCTTGACGGCCACCCCATCTATTCTTTGTCACCCTCTACAACCAAATGATTCTTTCCTTATATTTGCGTCTGATGGTTTATGGGAACACTTGAGTAATGAAAATGCTGTGGATATTGTCCAGAGACATCCGCATGCGGTGAGTTTTTTTGCTGTATATCTCCTTGTGTAAACACTCTTTTCTCATTGAAATTCCTTCTCCCATCTAGTCTAGTGTAGATAGTTTGTCGTCTTCTGATCCAACACATTTAGTTATATACTGTTTTTTTTGGTATAGTTAATCGCTTCAGTAAAGTGATCGAGGGAACTAAAAGGTGGATTAATTTGAACGTAAAACATATAAGCAAGAGGGATAATTCATGACAAATTGGGTACAGAGTGAGCAAAGAGACACATAGACTTGATGCGTTCTATCAACTTTATGTAACTGCTGTGTATGTGAATGCCAAAAACCAAAATGGACTCTTTTGAACGTATAAAGCACCCTTATTGGACTCTTGAATTGGACTCTTGAAGGGTATGGGATTCATGATCGATGTGCTAAGTTAGACATTCACCTAGAAAGCATATTATGTACTTCTAATTTTCCATGAACTATCCAGAAAGATTATTATGTGTGAAATGCCCTGAGGCACCTTCGTTTACCCTAAAAAAGTGAAGAAATATACAAGAGTACGATTGTTTTGGCTTGTTTATTGTCCTTGAGATGGTGGATGATTCTAATACTTAGACACATATTTGCAACAAACAGTGTACCCAGTCCATGTAACGTAATTCTCGTCTTCTTGTAGGTGTGCATTCAGCTGCCACCACCACCACACACACGGAAAAAACCCTCTCTCTCTCTCTCTCTCTCAACAAAAACAGAAGGAATAATGAATAACCTCGGCCTCAATATTAGTAATCAGACATCAACCTACCTTTCTATTGAAAGGAATTTCGCCCTCTATATTTGTGATCATGAATAGGTTCATAACTTATCCAATGTGATGTGTTAATATGCACTCTTAACCTCTTTTGTGCTCACCAAGATGCTTTTGTTCTAGGGAAGTGCCAAGAGGCTTGTCAAAGCTGCCCTTCAAGAAGCAGCTAGAAAACGTGAGATGCGATATTCTGATCTTCGGAGGATTGACCAGAGGGTCCGACGCCATTTCCATGATGATATAACCGTCGTTGTGTTGTTCTTGAACCATGACCTAATTTCCAGAGGCATAATGCAAGAGCCTCCACTCTCACTCCGAAGTGCTCTGGAGCACCGTTGATTTCCGATCATCCTGATCCAATTTCTGCTTCCTCTGATTTTTGCAGTTCCGCCAGAAAATGATACTAGCCCCACGAATGTACCGGAGTCCACGGCTAGTGAGCAGCCAGCATAACAAATCTGCCTTGCTGCTCTATTTATGATATTGAGTTCATTAGTTTCAAGAGTATTGATAGTATTATTTTTTCATAGCTTTTAGAAGATGGATGATGATCTGTGTAATACTCTGATATAGTCAATTGGAAAGCATGTTCTATACTCTTTGCCTCCCAAAATCACACATCCCTAATTCTTACTGTCTTGGTGCTTCATGAACGATATTGAAATTTGATGAAATTGTGATGCTAACTTTTGTGAACCTTTTTTAGCAGGTGTAATTGGTTTTGGCTGTAAATAGTGGCTTGTGAATTGTGACGCCGGCCTGGACGACTTTGAGTAGATATTACCCATTGGAAAACTCTTCAACCACGAACACATTTGCACAAACAAATGCACTAACACTCACTCACAAAGGGCCTGGGCCTCCACACACACTGTTTGTGCAAATGTGTTTGTGTTTCCAGTATCTTTGTTACCCATTACCCACACTTTCTGCCCTAAGTAGCATTTGGAAGAAGACTGCAAAGCAATCGCTAGCGAACCAAGTTATGCTGCTTATGCACATTTTTTGAGCGGGCCAGATTAGGCCCTGATCAACTGGGATATGGCGAAGATGGGCCAAGACGATAAAAACTTTTGTCTATTTAAGATATACTAGTTGAGACTTCAAATTATAAGTACAGATACAGAAATGTGATCCAAACATTAGTTTGCATACACTTCCCAAATACGGAAAAACTTATTTTCTAATCTTGAGTTCGAATCTCAAAGAGTAGACCTATAACTAAATTTCGTTCCCTTTTTACTTCGGTATCTTAAGGATTTAGGCCCAACAAACATGAAAACACATTGGACAACCAAATAAACCCAAGAGATTAGTCGATGTGAATCACCGGATACCATCATCCTTGGATGTGTAAATAAAATGTAACCTTATAGCCATGGATTGTGGTCAAATAGTTATTTATGTAACATCAAGATAGAATGCCGTAATTATTGATAAATACAGGGGCGTTGATGGTGATTCTAACTGAACTCATTCTTCCAGTCTTCTTCCCCGCGAATGTCTTCGCAGTGAGACCAGATCTCCTGTCCGAGTGAAATCCGGACAGGGGCCTGTCTTAGTGTTCAAAACCGTTGATCTCGCAAATCAATGGCTGAGATCTGTCGAACACTTTTTGGTCCAAAACGACGTCGTTTTGACTCGGCAGATCTCAACTGTTGATTTGCGAGATCAACGGCTCCGAGCACTGGAACAGGCCCCTGTCCGGATTTCACTCGGACAGGGGATCCTTGGTGCTTCGCAGGAGACCAGATCCCCTGTCCGAGTGAAATCCGGAAAGGGGCCTGTCCTAGTGCTCGAAGCCGTTGATCTCGCAAATCAACGGCTGAAATCTGTCGAACACTTTTTGGTCCAAAACGACGTCGTTTTGGCTCGACAGATCTCAACCGTTGATTTGCAAGATCAACGGCTTCGAGCACTGGGACAGGCCCCTGTCCGGATTTCACTCGGACAGGGGATCCTCGGTGCTTCGCAGGAGACCAGATCCCCTGTCCGAGTGAAATCCGGACAGGGGCCTGTCCTAGTGCTTGAAGCCGTTGATCTCGTAAATCAACGGCTGAGATTTGTAGAACACTTTTTGATCCAAAACAACGTCGTTTTGGCTCGGCAGATCTCAACCGTTGATTTGCGAGATCAACGGATCGTTATATTTTTCTGATTCCTCTCGACAAATGGTTATTAATCTCAGAAATGATGACTAAAAATTTAAAGAAAAGTTACGGAAAAACAAAAAATACCGGAAAAAAAGTTCAGCATGAAGATTCTACTACAAAACACGAGACCAGATCCCCTGTCCGAGTGAAATCCGGACAGGGGCTTGTCCCAGTGCTCGAAGCCGTTGATCTCGCAAATCAACGGCTGAGATCTGTCGAACACTTTTTGGTCCAAAACGACGTTGTTTTGGTTCGGCAGATCTCAACCGTTGATTTGCGAGATCAACGGCTGACCTAAACTCCTATCTCTCTCTCTCTCTCACTTCACCACTCCGATCTCACACCATCAAGACGAACAAGCGCCCATGACTAGATAAACATATACATACAGATAGAGAGAATTCAACTGAATCGGAGGGAGCCATGATGAGCTCAATTCCAATCCTAGCATATTCTCCGTTAATCCTCACACTGAGTTTGCTTCTACTTCAATCATCAGAATCTGCACCAAATCAAGCTTTTCGGAGGGATCCAGGGCACCCTCAGTGGCACCACGGAGCCTTCCACGATGTCAGAGATAGCGTCCGATCCGACGTCCGTCGTATGCTCCATTCTCGCGCTCAGGTATTCAACCTACACATACATACAAAATGAGGTTAAAGTTGTAAGTACTCTTGGGATCTTTATTAATCTAGCTTTTATTTCCGTTTTTGTGAATGTCTTCGTATCTCTCTTCATTTCCCTTCATGTTTACACCCACTATGGGTGGGTAGCGATCAAGGCTTGATCGTGGGGTGATTTCTACCCCATGACTTGGGTAATTTAATGTGTTCTCCGTATTTTTTTGCTTAATCTAGGTTTGTGAATGGAATAAAACCCTAATCTTTGGTCTAAACCTAGAAATGTTAACTTCTTTGATTGGGTGTAGACAAGTCTCTTGGCACACGCAATACTTGGAACCCTGGCTCTCTTTGTGTTCGATTAAATGCCTAAACGAGTTTTATCCATTTCCAAACCCCTTTTATGAGAGAACCTGATTTTCATGGCTCAATCCTCCGAGTGAGAGGGAGTAACTTTGACTCTCACTTGAGTTATCAAAGAGAACCATTAAACGGCCAAGTCACGGGTGGTTTGAATCCTTAGATTGTAAGTTGAATTTGTTTTCACATCTGGTGCTTCAAAAAGCTATAATGAGATAAGATAATTAGAACACTTCTCACAAGAAAGTCAAAGTGAAGTATAAAGATTTGATATTGCACTAGGACAGAGCCAGTTGCATTGGCAAGGGCTATCAATGACTGAAGTCACTGAACATTCACAATTTCAACAAAATATAAGAAACTACAGTGCTTTAATGGCAATAGTATTTGAATTTCTATAAATCACAAGAGAGAGTCGCGAGGGAGAAGATGGCTTGGATGGTGGTCGCCGGTGTCGATAGTGGGAGCTGGAAATGGCGTCAACGGTGGGAGTAGAAAGTCTGGTGGGGGTGTGGGTCTGAGTAATAGGGTTCATTTCCCGGGGTAAAAATTTGAACTGCAAATATAGGGGGTGGGCCCCATTTCTTAATGAAGTCAGAAGCCACATAGGCAGTGTACAAATGGTGCACTAAGTCTCCTGCTTATAGTGTGCATGGAAACCAAATGAAACCAAGTACGAAATTACTAGTCAATTACTCCTCGTCTTCTTCTCCATATCTCTCCATAACTTGGTCTCCATCGGACTCAAACTCAAACTCAAAATCCTCACAAAAAGAAAGAAAGATAGTTAACTGTTAAAAAAATTAAAAACATAATTCAGAATATTGATTAATAGTGGAGACTTCTAATATTACTAACACTCACAGTAACAGTAACACTATAGAAGTAAACCCTAACACATTATACATATATAGCAGTGTAGTATCAATGATATAAATAATAATTAACTAATAATTTCTGTTAAGTGGATTTTATCAACTCTAGCTAATAATTTCTCATGGAGATTTGCAGACATCTTGTGTACATCAAAATCTAAACTACAGCAGCTAGTGGGTTCAAAAGATCTCGATATAAATTGTATAACACCAGTAGAGAGAGGTTTTTTTGTTGAACTTCACTTTCACAATCCATTGGGCCCTTAATGTTTAATTAGGAATTCTTTTGTTTCATTCTTGGGTGTGGCCTACTCCTTTTTGTTCCTATGTTCGTAACATTGTGATTGGCCTCTTCATTCCACGTGAATGTTTAAGCTGTACACATTTCTTGAGTTTCGTTCCAATGCCTAGGCTTATCATGCATTTTTGCATCATGCAGGTTCCATTTCAAGTCCCGCTTGAAGTAAATGTGGTCCTTGTTGGTTTCAGTGGTGATGGAGGCTATAGGTATACAATTGACGCACACAAATTGGAAGAGTTTCTGGGAGTCAGCTTCCCATCATATAGGCCCTCATGCCTAGAGACAGGCGAGCCTCTTGACATCGAACATCACATAGTCTACAATGCATTGCCTGTAAGATTCTCCTAGTTATGGTTATTGACAATGTCACTCCCCCGCTAGACACATTATAAACTTGAAACTCCATCTGAGGGCTTTTGCATCATCTTTGCTCTTTTATCTGAAGTTATATTTTCTAATTTTGGGCTTTTCATGGTTCAGAAATGTTGGATCACCAATTTTCTAGAAGCTTAAGCTGTTAGGAAATTGGCCAACAATGTTTCTCAAACTCTCGATCAAGAAAAGCTCAATTTCAGTATTATACATTGGGCTGCAATTCTACAACTCAGGGTGGTAACTACAACCAATTTAAAATCGTAATATTATAAAAAAAGTTTCATTGTGGGTGAAGTTAAATGGGATGACCTACTTGAGGTTGATTAGAAGTATTTACAACTAGGTACAGATACCAGGGTCTGTATCGGATGTTTAATTGAAATAATGTTTATGTTGAACGATGTTGCTTGAGGACTGATTGAAACTATGTTTGGATGTCAGGACACTGTTATAGGATGCTAGGATTGATTGTACCTTAATGTTTTGGAGGGCCCTGGTAATAGGGAGTGTGGGAACAGGGGTACCATTGGAAATTAGTTTGGTGGTTGTTTGCACCAGGCCTGTGGGACTTGAGAATCGGAAATAGGCTTGGCGTTCTACTGGAAGTTGTTCATTATTAGGTTACAGCAACAGACTGTCCATGACTTCTTGTCCTTTCCTGGCATGCATTGTTGCTGGTTTTATGGCACATTATCGTAGGAGAAACAGATGCAGCCGTACAAGTTACAACCCATAAAGTTTCCAATCGAAGTCAAGCAGATGACTTCTGTTCTTTGCGTATGCTCAAAGCCAAAAACTCAGAAAGCGATAGTTGTGAACTAATTCTCTGCTATTGCTGAAAACTAGTATGTTAGTACTTAGTAGTAACTTAGTACTCCTATGCCATGAAAAATAGTAGACAATTGGTGGGGAGAATAAAACGGAAATCTGAATCTTGTTGAATTAGCAATTGCCTTTGAAAACAAAATTAAGCAGTGGCCAGAAATTTTATCTTTTGCCTTCTTGAACTTAATGAACCTGAATTTTGTATGTTTAGCACGATACTGTTAACTACTTTATTTGTAATGCTGGAGCAAATACTTTACGTAAGCATATACCCCTCTGTGCAGGCTGGGCAGCCAGAACTGATAGAACTTGAGAAGGCACTGAAAGCAGCAATGGTTCCAGCTGGGACTGCTAGAGAGGTGATTTATTTGTTTATGTGAACTACAACTCATGGCTTTGTTTATTGATGGCTACATTTCGAAAAACACTTTGTCTGACAATAAGTTCTAACTTATTTGGTCCATTTTGATTCCTCGTAGAGTGATTCCGGAAGAGAGGTTTCTGCTTTTGAGGTCGATGCAACAGCTGTGGAGCCAGTTTTCCAGAGGCTTTATTCCTACTTATTTGACATGGAGAGTGGAAGGTATTCAGGAGAGGAGACAGATAGACCTGTGCCAAATGCGATATTTATTGTCAATTTTGATAAGGTATTATCTCATTATCTGACATCTTAATATTTCCTCTAGTTATGAAAGTTAAGTGGTAGTAAACATGAATTTTTGATAGTAGTAGACCGTCATCGTATATTTTTCCCAAAGCTATTTCTGAAGTTTATGTACCATTCTTTAGGAGAAGGTGGCATGACTGTATCTTTATGAGTTCCTTCCCCTGACCTTGTTCCACTCCTTCACAGGTCAGAATGGATCCTAGGAACAAGGATATTGATCTCGAAAGTCTTATGTATGGAAAACTTCCCCAGCTAACTGAGTCAGAGATGAAGAAACAGGAAGATTACGTTTACCGCTACCGTTACAATGGAGGGGGTGCCTCTCAGGTTTGGCTGAGCTCTAGCAGGTATAGTTGGTATACACTACTTTGGGAAGATATTCAAGCTTGATATTCACTTGTTGTATTCTGGTTGATAATGTAACTTCCTTCCCTTGATCAAATGCGCTACCTACTTCGAATGAATCACGTGTGGATTTTTAAGATTTAAAGCATGGAATCCATTTATTATTAAGTGGAAATTCTCATAAATAAGGTTAAGTATTTTATTATACCCCGTGCACAAATTAATATGGAGTACTTATTAGTCAGCAATGCATGTATTTCTGCTCCGTAACTACTTATCTGTCTTTTAAAGGCGCCATAAGTACTCATTTTCATTTTACAATGGAAAAATGTTTTTTCTTTTCTTTTTGTTTTTATGTGTGGACCTGATAGTTAGGAATATATAGAGATTAAAGCAACATAGGTTGATGCTAAAAGGAGAAATTCTATAAATTATTGTTATATTGTACTGGTTAAGTGTCTTGAAAGAAACCTTCTCCACGTACAAATGATGCCAAATCTCATTGGATGACACAAAAATACTTGAAAGTAGAGACTCTTAGTGGAAGATTCTATTGTGATTTAGTCGGTGTAGTTTCTTGAGTTATTGATCAAAAGGCGGAAAACATGTTTTGATCGGGACTTTTGTTTTAGAAGCCACTACCACATGCTAATTCGTATTAGTCATCATGGGTTTCTAACAGGGGTCCATTAAATAGTTAGCGTCTTTGGAAGGATGTGGGTTTTAAGCATGGACATGATACATAGGAAGTAGGATATAGTACTGTTTGATGCTAAAAGAAGAAATCTTGGAGATGATTAATATGACCGTACTGTAGACAGCCTTGCAGCAAACCTTTTCAACCTTCAAATTTTGCCAAATCTCTGGTGACACATAAGTACTTGGAATAGAGATCTGCAGGGGAAGTTTGTGTGGTGAAGTATGAGGTGCAACTTCTTCAGTCGCGTTTTAGTGCTCCCTATTCTTTTCTTGGGTGCAGTTGAAAGCGGTGAAAAACGTGGAACTGCGACTATAGTTTCATCTTTGTTGACATGTTGAATCAGTTGGTTTACCCTCTTGTTGTCTTCTTTTGCGAGTTTCAGATTTGTTGTGATCGACCTCTCAGCTGGCCCTTGCACATATGGAAAGATTGAAACTGAAGAAGGCAGCATCAGTTACAAAACACTCCCCAGGATACGGCATGTGATGTTTCCAAGAGGTTTGGCTGAAGCTGTTGATCATTCGGCCCACAATATTTTTGTTGGACAATTGGCTGCTCTGGTTGCGACCACAATTGAACACGTTATAGCTCCTGATGTAAGGTATTTAGACATTAGCCCTCTAACAAGTGGTTATGTTGTACGACTTACGACTTACGTTATTGTACTCCATGTTATGAATCTTTGTTTTATACGATTTTCTTGCGTTAATGCTAGGCTAGGTTTTTTTTTTCCTTTCTAAGTGTAAGGCAATATTAGGAATAAGAGCTCTTCTTAGATCTTTCATTAGGGAAGAAGGTTGATCTTTAATGATACACTCCCATCATTTGTCTTCAGAACAAATGGGAGTCCATTTAGCTCGTGCATCTCAGATATTGATAGTAATACTTTTGAACTGTAGATATTATTGCATTCAATCAACTCTATGAGTCAGATTCCTGCCTTTATATTATGACACTCAACAAAACGGTAGTTTCTTGCATATGCTCAAAGAGCCAGATGAACTAGATGATGATCATCGTAACTGGATTTTTAAAATATGTTTTGTATTGATTGTTGCTTTGTTCATCCTTTTCTCTTGGACTTTGTTTATTCGCTTTGTCACTCCAATTTGCTTTAATTGTAAAGTCCGCATTTTTAAGAGTTCATTTCAGTTTCCATTGAGACTAAGATGATTTCATCTTCTCTTCATGGAATGCTGTCCTTATAATTAAAGTGTGTGCCCAACTTATAACTGCATCAATTACTTGGCAAGCACCATATTTAGGCTACAAAATCTTCTCTGCATAGCCCTTGAGAGTTGAGAGGCCCTACTTGCCTAGGAGCTCATATTTGACAAGCCTTTTCCTGTACCCTTGCAACTTATTGTCAATAAACAAGAAATTTTTGGTGTTTCTTTTGTTATGTGTTTTTCCGTGCCTTGCCCTTTTTTTTTAATTTTCTTTTCCTTTTTTAAAAGTGATGAAATATATACACTAAACGATGCTAATGATGGAAAAATAGAACCAAAGCGCACAGGTTCGTTTGAAGGACTTTTTCCCTTCGCTTTTTCGTTCATTTTGTTATGGTTAATGGTAGAATTGCCTTGTGTCTTTCCATGACTTGATTTACCTATTAAAACAATTTTACACTGCTGCTTCTCATCTAGCTGTTTTGGGTTTTGTTGGATGGTTGTGTAGCCTCTCCAAATTACATGTGTTTTACATTTTTTGAAACAGGTTTGAAACGGTTGATACGACTACGAGGTTGCTTATACCAGTCATTGTCCTCCAAAATCATAATCGGTACAATATCATGGATAAAGGCCACAACTACAGCATAGATGTCGAAGCTATTGAAGCAGAGGTTTATTTGTCTCTGCAATTATTTGTCTGTGGAAAATCATTATTCTGTTTTGTGCTTGGCTGCTTGCAATAAGAAGTGGTGTGACATGCTTTAAGTATTGTATTTTCCCCTTTCATTACTCTAATTATGTGATAGTTGCAGGTTGGATAACAAATACCATAAGCCCAGAAGTATAATATTTTACATCTTAAAATTACCTGTACCTGATTTTTTTATTGTAGGAATTAAAGAATTTGTTGTAGGGATTTGTATGTACTGAATTCAATCTTTGTCTGGGAGCTAAGTATGCTCTAGACTCATTAGATTCTAGAGGTCACCCAGGATGACTGTTGTGGATGATTCCTGCATTCTGAGGTAGTCGCTAAATTATCCATTGGAGCAGTCACTTGGTAGGAAGTTAGGTACACTGGACTGTACTTTTCCTGGTAGGCCATAGTTTGAAGCCGAGGTCAACCCTGCTCAAGTCCATGTAAGTTATGGCCCAGGTCACCAATTCTAAGGCCTGCTTTGGAGAAGGCCATGAATGACCCAACCCGAAATATTTCTCCACTGAATTTTAAATTACCCCCACAGCTATGATCAGCTAAGTTACAACCAAACAGATTTTTCTTTGCTGTTGTTTGAAGTAGGTTTTTACAATTTCTCCACTCACATTGATTTCGAAGAGAAGTGGTCAGTGAATGGAGGTCTTTTACGGAATCTTTGATTTTGACAATAAGTTGAGCAGCTTTTTACACAATACCTAGGTGCATAATTGCATGAGTGGGGAAAGGGATGGGAATGCTTTTGTTCACGTGCAAAATAACTCAGTTCGTGGAGGATTGGATTATGGAGTCGTGCTCCTAAAAATCATTATGCAGCCTTTGTGCATTTAAGAATTTATTAATATATACAGCAAGAAATGCGAGGGCCAACCATAATATGGAGTCCTAGCTCTACGTTTCTTACCAACTGCAAATTATTTTTACTTATTTCTTCTGAGCATGCTACATCCAGTTCAACAACCAATTGGATCTGATTGAAGGACTAGAAAAACACTCACCAAGACTGATGAGGTCCACTATTTCCTAGCACATGGCCATATCACATGCCTTTACATATTACCTTTAAATTGGCTGGATAAATGGACCACTTTAAGATTTTGGTACTATCTAAAGATACTTTGGGCCTCCTTTCATGCTAGTGCAATTAGTTGTTGGAATCCTTAATGCATTTTTCTGGACATAACCTCATTAGTCATTACAACACTGGGAGGATTCAAGAATCAAAGTGTGACCCTGAATAGGCAAATAGAGTGTTTCGGCACCTCTTCTTTCTGCTAGATGTTATTTGTTTTTCTCTGCAAGCCATTTGATTCATCGTTGACGCTGACATTAATTGTTTGGACTAAGATTGGTTGTTCATCTGGTAGTATCATTCAGGTTCATGATTCACTAGTAGCATGACTTTTGGCTGAATGTTTTTGGTGCTTCATATTTTGTGATCAGAACTCATGAGCAGAAAATGATGGAATAGGGTGAATTATTTTGTCCACTTTCAGATTAGGAAGATGGTTCACGCTGGACAGGAAGTGGTAATGATAGGGGGTTCACATGCATTACATCGGCATGAGAAGTTGGCAATTGCTCTTTCAAAAGCAATGCGGGGTCATTCTCTTCAAGAGACAAAGAATGATGGACGATTTCATGTTCACACAAAAACACATTTGGACGGTGCTATTCTTAAAGAGGTGTGTCATTAATTCATCATTTTGCTTTTGTTAACTTTTGAACTAATTCATTTGGAAGTCAATTGTTTACTTTCCAGCTTGGTTGTTGAAAATGTATGTACTTCGAGATAATGATGTCATTTTTTGCAGTAACCTCATATGTTCTTCTGAATGCATTTATAATGTCTGTAGTTGCCCTTGATGGTTCATTGTAGCTACTAGATTTTGTGTTAAAACTTTTGCAGAATCTCACTAGTGTTCTGTTTTAGCATCATTAATGTTCCAGTAGCGCTTGTTTTAGTTACTGGACCAAATTCTGCGTGATCTCTAAGTCCCTCTTCAGCTCTTGATATGTTCTTGTTACCTGCAATGTTTTTGTTGTCATATGGGCTTGTGTATGGCCTTACTGCCCTTGAATGATACATCCGCAATTTTTCTGTCCTCTGCACCTGGCTTGTGGAGAAGTTTTTTTTTTTTATCAGCGAAGGCTTGCGGAGAAGTTATAGTCCTCTGTTATGACATTTTGTCTTGAAATGGTCATTGCAGGAGATGGAACGGTCGGCTGATATGCTTGCTGCAGGTTTACTTGAGATGTCAGACCCTTCACTTTCTAGTAAATTTTTCCTTCGCCAGGTTAGTGTAACTTAGCTGGCCTTTGTTTTATATTCTTTTTCTCCGCAATGTCTTTTTGCTACATGTGTGATTGTCTATATGCTCCTGTATACCACACTGCCCTAACATTATTTTATGTTTCCCAGAATTGGATTGACCCGTCTGATAGTTCAACTGATTCAATACTAAAGCACAAACCTCTTTGGGCTACTTATACTTCCAAACGTGACAAGGGCAAGAAAAAGAAGATGGTAAAGAAACAAGGAGATCTCTACCGAACTTACGGAACAAGGGTGATCCCTGTGTGAGTACAACCCCCGTCTTTTGTTTCTACTTTTGTCTATGAGTTAAGCCTTATGAATTCCCTTTCGTAGTAAAATTTTTATAAACCCTCTACCAGCTGACGAACTTGCTGAAAAGTTAATATCTTAGTGTAGCGAATGAAATTTGTAGTCTAATACCTTTGCATGCATTTATTCCGTATGGTTTACAAGCATCATTTTAGCGACGCATGATCGAAAACCATTATGTCAAAACCCAAACTGCTCTAAAACCTCTAATAGTTAACAACACTCAAGATAATGTTTAGGAAGGTGGTTTCCACAGTAACAGTTAAAGAGTAACGGTGCTCGTGCTGTCAAAAGACTCAAAAGTATTCTGTATTTGCACTCTGATTACTCAGAATAAAAAGTGCAACTTTATTTTTTACTGTATTTGTGAGTGAAACAAGGAAAAATAAAGATTATGTGATCAGTAGTGAGTTCCATGGTCTTCATGATTTCATGAGATCTATTGAAATATAATCAGCTCCTTCGTGCAGCTTTATTCTCTCGTTGGCTGATGTGGATCCACATCTGATGATGGAAGATGAAAGTCTTGTGTGGACGAGTAATGATGTTGTTATTGTTCTTCAGCATCAAAGTGAAAAAATACCCCTAAGGTTCGTTTTGGTTTGGTTAACCTTTTCCAGCTTCTTATTGCTTTTAAGTATAGTGTGTTTGTAAAGTTATTAGATCTTTCTCACTATCAAATTTCAGTTGCATTGCCTACATTTCTCATTGTTTGACCATCCAATTGGCTTCTCTGCTTTCTGCATTGTCGTCAGTGGCATTGTGTAATTCACCTGTTTTTTTCTGAGAGTCCAGATCTTGCTGCTTCCTTTATTTATGCAACTGTTCTACTCAAGAACCCAATGATACCATGCCCCATTGTGTAACTATCATAGTTGATGAATCACAGGTTTCAAAATGCTTCATAACTCTGGATTTAGTGGAATATCAGACACTCTACGCTGCCTCATAAAGACCTTTTAATTCCACCATCCAAAAAAAAAAAATGTCGACCTTGTCAGTCCTCAGAGATGCATAAAGCTCCTCATTCCACCTTCTGCTTGGTCATAATACGAAAAAAGTTTATGGCTACCCAAAAGCTGCTTAGAACAAATTAGAAACTTAATGAATTTCCCAAGGATCTAAATTCTGAAACTGCTTACCCTGATTTGACCTGTATGACTATATAGGTTGGTTGAGTATATCTGAAATGAAGATATGGATAATTGGCATACATCCTCATCCATGTTTTGCTAACAGTTGCTTGGGACATGTTTGCATGGCTCCTGGGGTGTATCTCGTCTGTGCATGGGTGCATATATGTCTTGCCTATCTGTTGAAGCTGCTTTTAGTTCTTCATTGCTATTCCTTTGCAATCTATCTTAAGTAACTGTTGCATCTAATTTTGATTTCCGGAATCTGTGCGACACATGCATAATGATGGTATGCCTCCCTTAAATGATAAATGATCCTTCGTCAAGTATCTTTACTCCTGTCTTTATTTTTGGGCAGTTACGTCTCAGAAACAAAGAGAAGGCATGCTGACCCCTCACAAGTGCAGCGCCATATATTAGCTGGGCTAGCTTCTGTCGTGGGTGGATTAAGTGCCCCATATGAGAAGGCTTCTCATGTGCATGAAAGGCCGGTTGTCAATTGGCTATGGGCAACTGGTTGTCATCCATTTGGACCATTCTCGAATACTTCCCAAGTTAGTCAATTGCTTCAGGATGCTGCATTGGTAAGGCTTGTTATCCAGATCTTCTTCATTCTGCGTGAGCTTAATTATGAGATTGAGTGACGACCTGCATCGATTTCATCAAATCTCTTATGCTACATGGACTCTTCAAAACGCATTAAATACCCATATTGCGGTATTGGTTTATGATATGGGATATATATCCAACTTTTTAGTTAGACATTTGCCTTGAAATCATATTTAGCAATTCAAGCTCTTCACATACCTGTGCACTGAACTTTCATTGTATGCATGCTGTATGGAATTTTGCAAATAGCATTTCGCCTAGAAAATAAAAGTATACTAAGAAATGTAAAAGATTTTGTTGTTTCACATGTCTTTGACATAAAGATTAGATGAGTGTGACAGACACCTCCATGCACCCAACACTCATATATGGGTCCGTGTAATAGTAGCCCTTCCTTCGGTTGTGTTTGGATGATTGATTTGTGGAAGGATCTGTTGATGGAGAAGGAAGTTTACGGTATTTCCCTTCACAAAATGTTTCTTTTACATGTTCTTTTCCCCCAATAAATCTCTCCACAAATCCGTGATCCAACACAGCTCACTGAAAAAATGGTTTCTTCGCCTTGTTTTGATGGTATGTGCTACAATTGTGGAAACATCCACTAAATTGATTCGCAACTTCTGCTCGTGTGCAGAGAAACACAATATATGCAAGGGTAGATTCTGCCCTACGTCGAATTCGAGAAACATCAGAGGTAAATTTATCGCCATTTAGCCGTATTTGGTCGTATGTTTATATTCTTATCTTATGTAGTCATTGTCTATGTCTATACAGGCAGTTCAAAGTTTTGCTACGGAACATCTGAAAACCCCTGTTGGTGAACCAGTGAAAGGGAAAAAGAATATGTCACGCACTGAACTGTGGTTGGAGAAGTTCTACAAAAAGACAACTAATCTACCAGAACCTTTCCCACATGAATTAGTTGAAAGATTAGAGAAATACTTGGATGTAAGTCACCCTTGATCCGACTCATCGGTTTGAGCTTTGTTCATATCTTTCTCGAATGACGTGTTGAGTTTTGTTCATATCTTTCTCGAATGACATGTTGTCTTGAATGTCTGAATAACAGAACCTTGAAGAACAGCTTGTAGATCTATCTTCCTTGCTATATGATCATCGTTTAGAAGATGCACACTTGAACAGCACAGGGATCTTTCAGAGCTCCGTCTTTACCCAGCAGTAAGTTATCCTGCCTCTATATTTCCCACTGCAAATTGGTTGATGTGGTGTCTGTTCCAAATTAAAAAATGATGGACCTATGCTGTTTTTGGTTCCGTTTTTTGCAGACTCTTACTTTCATTGGGAATTTTTGATAAAACAGAAATTCTGAGAAGACTGTAAAATTACGTTTTCAGATTTTTGAAAAACCGTGTCGCTGAGAGATGAATAAGATATAAGAATGATGAGTATAATTATTTTCAAACGTCATTTCTTCTGCAAAATTGGTTTTGAAAACTCATTCAAATAGTTTCCAAATTTATTTTGGAAACTCATGTAGACAGGTGTTATACAAGCCACAGCACCACGTGTTTACAGAAGGCTGTGTTATAATATTTTGCAAAAGTTATTTTTTTTTATAGAATTTGCAAAAAGCCTCGATGAGCAATATTGTAGTTTCAGTGACTAATAAATATATGCTCATCCACATATACGTTACTTACGTGGGTCTGTTGTGCAGGTACGTAGACCACGTTTTGACCAGTGAGAGGGAGAAAATGAAATGCTGCAATATTGAATACAGATATCCTGTGCAGTCTTCCCAGAACTTCATTTACGCAGGAATTCTTCTTGCGGGGTTCTTTGTATATTTTCTTGTCATTTTCTTTTCATCTCCTGAGCGGTGATGTACCAAAATCCCTACTCTTATTACTTCCATTTTGTCGTTCTGAGTTACTCTTTCATGGGGAAATGCATGTCTCGGCATATTAATTTTCTCCTAACAGAGGAAAAACAAGTTGTATTACATCATTTTTGGGCAGCTTCTGTGAAAATCAGCTATAGGGCAACCCTCTCGAATTTCTCGACAACAAGTCAAGCAGGGATCATATGAACAATTTGGGCAGCTTCTGTGAAAATAAACTATAGGGCAACCCTCTCGAATTTTTCGACACTTGACTTCTTGTCGAGAAATTCGAGAGGGTTGCCCTATAGCTGATTTTCACAGAAGCTGCCCAAATTGTTCATATGATCTCTGCTTGACTTGTTGTCGAGAGATTTAAGAGGGTTGCCCTATAGCTGATTTTCACAGAAGCTGCCCAAGTTGTATTACATCATGAAACAAAGGTATGATGAGCTTGTGTATGCTTCTCTCTCTCTCTCTCCATATAGAAGACTGAACCAACACTTGTTTGATAGTGAGCTTTATGAAACTCCCCTCTAAACTGGAGATTTTACGTTCTGTCAGCTTTCAAGCTGGTACAAACTGATATTACAACCTCACGTTTCTATTCCATTCACGATAGAGCGCTTAAGCCTTGTTTTGATGCCCTCTCTAAAGGGGGGATTAGACTATGAATCCTGTAGGTTCGCTAGTCCATCGTTTAGTTGCATTTTCTGAGGAGGGCTTAGGAGTCCGCCTCAGACTCTGAATTACTCAAAATGAGGGAGATTACCAAAGGAATGGGGGATGGATTTCATAGCTCAGGCCCCCGGATTTGTTCCGGTGCTTTCGTTGACATTAGTCCCATCCTCCTCAATCAAAACAAATATGGTTATAACAATCCGTACCTCTAACCAAACAACCAACTTCGCTACCAGTTCCTCCTAATGACCGAATCCGTAGTCCTCTGTTGTTGGATTTACTTTGAGCAGTACTCTCTTCATTTGCGGTCGGTACAAGATTTCCTTCACACAAACAAAATAACAGGATCATATACTATAACCGGGGTGAGGTTCTGTGTGGATTCGCAGGTTCGATTTGTATCGCTAGAAAAAACATTACTAGCCTAGTGATGAAAGTTTGTTTTGCCCTTTCCTTCGGGCTCTGGGAGTAGTTGGCATGAGCGTCAGATGCCTTGTACATCCAATTATGGAAAAAAAAAAAAAATCAAATCATTCAATAACAAGGGACGTATTTGTGACAATCATTCATAATAGGGGAGTTGATTTACGGAGATTTCGGGGCAAGACAGGGCGGAGACAGACACATATTCACCCTACCTGTTTCCTGGAATTTTTTTTTTTTTATAAAAAATCTCCAAATTCTACCTGATCCCAAAAAAAAATCTCCGAATCCCCTATCCATTCAGGATGGGGATCGGAGCGTGTAGGGTAGTGTCGGTTCGGCCGAAATGGCCATTCGTACTGTGTGTGGTACTCCTTGTTTTTATTTACTACTCCCTCCATCCCAAAAAAGATGACAATTTTTGAAACTCATGCCATTTTTCATCGCTTATATCTTTCAATCAATGTTTTTTTTATGAGTTGGAAAATTTTGTTGTATAATAGAACTAATCGAGAACTATCAAACAAGATCCACATTGCATATTTTTTGAGATCTATATTGAAAGATTTAAGGGAGTAGTAATTTGTAGGGTCACTAGCATCTAATTCTCCCACTAGAATTTGCCCTTCGAGCAAAATTCCAATTTCTATTTGCCACTACCCGAATTATACTCAACTCACCGAGTCTTTGTTGTAATTAACTTTGAATCGGCTCCGTGGATCAATTTCCTCCTCTCTGTTTTTGCCAATAGTTTCCTCTATTTGAGTAGAAAAGTCGTATAATTTTTGTAGTCGTTGAATGTTCCAAACTAATGTCTACAAGATGCTAATCTCAAGCGTGGTGGTCTTGGCCGTGGACTTAGGGGTTTGCTTTCTCCTAAGGTCTCAAATTCGATCGTCCTTGCCTGTAATTCTTGGAGCCACCTCACCTTACTTGTAAGAGTGGAAAGGGCTGTGTGGACCGTAGAAATTAGTCTGAGATGGCGTACAAGCTGATATGGAACACTGTGACAGCGTGTTCATGTAAGTATATGAACATATACACGTTCATTAATTTTGAATTTTTAATACTATCAGCATCCCTGCATTTTAAAGATTACAAGATCTCTGGGGTTGGCCTTTTCTTGTTGACTCGACTTGTATGAAGAATAACTTTTCTACGTAACAAATTCTGAGGGAAATTACTTGGAATCCGGCTGCGGAAAGAGTGACCCATATTTTTGCACCCGTCCATATTTATACACACACATACATATATGTGAATATTCATATATCGAAAATGCTTGGTGTTTCGAATCAGTTTGCACGCACTTCATGCTATACCCTATAGCTCATCTCTCATATTAATTTCATACCTTTACGCGCGGAATGAGTTGACCTATGTTGGTAATTAAGGAGAGTTGAACATAAAACGATTGGAGCAAACTCTCAAGTCTCATGCCCTTAGATTTATTCATACGTATGTATTTACAAACCTATTGTTAGCTACTCATAGACTTGGCTAAGTTATAGAGAAGAGAAAGCAGGAAAGCTAAAACTACAGAATCAGAAGCAAAGGGCTACAATCCAGACACCAGGTCCAAAAGCTAGGTAAAGAATACGCATAAAACTAGACTTGGTGACTTGTGCGCGGAAGTTGACCTGAACACCCGATAGGGTCTGTGTCCATGCAGAGCTTTGCTCCAGTTTTAATTGAACTCCCTACAATTGAACGGTGGAATCGGGCCTCCAGAATTAGTCGAGATGCATGCGTGTAAGTTAGCCTGGAGACCTGAGTTTTCATATAAAAAAAAAAAAACATATGATGAGGTGTGAATTGATGGTTATGCGTGACTTTGGCAGGCAGCTCAAGTAGAGAAAGGAACTGAAAGAAAAGGTCGGCCATTACATGGACCACCCGCCTAACTAGTTTTTGGATGTTTCTCAGTTAGTTCTCATGGATGGAAGAACCACATGGTTTGGTTTGAGGGAGTCTCATTCTAATTTTGACAAAGTTATTCATTACAGTAATATTTATTCTCTCTTAATTTGGATGTCTAAAAGGTCAATAAAATTTGAAAATCTTTACACCTTTGGTTCACTTTTCTTGGCTCCGGCGAAAGAAATTTACTTCTTCAACTTGTCTAACTTTTCTAATCTCTCTCGATAAGACGAATCAAAAGTAAAAAAACAAAAATCGATGAAAAGCTAAAAAAGTTGAATGAAAATGTATAGGCTTTTATTTGGAACAAAACATGGCCTCAATAGACCTCAGTGAGTCCACATCCCCCTCTCCAAAATATCAGTAGCACCAAAATAAAATAATTGAAGTAGTGTCAAATTCGACAATTGGATTCTCCCTCATCTCATAGATGCTGAATATTTTGTGTACTGTAGTTCCTAAAACCTTTCTGGCCACTTGCCAGTTAATGCAGGAAGCGGCGCGAACCACAAGGTTTTTTTTTTTGTTTTTTTTTGGGTAATGGAGGGTGGTGAAATTGTACAAGGGAGTACCGCCACGTGGTACTACGGATCACTTTACAACTACACATTCTTGTGGGGTCTACCACTAAGTGTATGAACCCTACAGGAATGTGGTGGTGGTAAAGTGGTCCGGTATGCCACGTGACAATACTCTCGGACTATTGAGTAATTTACTCTGGAGGGTGTCCGGGGCTGTCATGCGCGCACACCTTAGACTAATAATCTCTATAGCCCATTCGAAAGCCTTTTCACTCGCTTACGTGTGACGATGAAATGATCCTAAGAGTTACTGACACGAGACGTTACATGGGAGCAGTCCAAAAGTTCGAGGCCCACCCCTTGAGGTTGTGAACCACAAGATTGTTGTGCTACAAACAAATATCAGATCCTCAAAAAGTTTGATCATGTGATTCTCTTTTTTTTCTCAACAAACAAACAAACAAACCTAGCTACCAGTAAGACATTGTGTGGTTCATACCTACCAGCCTCTCATTCACATAAACCCTTTGTCGTGTAATACCATGCACGTTTATTTTGTCAGATATAACATAGGAATTGGCCGGTCATCGTGGGCTAATTTCATTTTTTCTATTGACATCGGTAAACATGATTTTTGGTATCGTTAAACATTTCGATGAGTTTAACACAATGAACGACATTGATCATAAAAAATAAACTCAGAACGAGCCCAAAATGTCCAACACTAAGTCGGTTTAGCAACTTGGGAAATATTTAGACATTGAGAAACTCGTTAATTTTCTTACCTTAGCTCGAGCTCAAGCCCTACAAACTCATGTGGCACTATATACCAAAAAATGAGTGCTTCTCAAGCTCAAATCATAATTGCTTCAATTAGAATTGGTTTGAGATCGATTTAATTGTTTAGCCAATCCACTTTTAACACATTTCTAACATTTGTGGAGCCTTCAAGCAAAACTTTAAACACGCACTACTAAACCAGGTGTTGGCCTGGTAGTCAATATCGAAAACTTGGGGGTTAGCTCCCTTCTTAAGTCTCAAATTCGTTTTCTTTGGCCCAACCCCACGTTTAAGCGTGAAACGGCCGTAGAAAGGACAATAAAGACTAGTCTGAGTCTAACGTACACAAATAATTAGCTTGAGATATCTTGCATTACCAAAAGAAAACACTGGTTTAACAGTACATGACTAGTTGGAAGGGAAATAGATCGAGATTCCCTCCCGTTCAGAAAAAAGAGATTCCTCTTTTTCACCGAAACAAACACCCCCTTAAAAAAGTATATAGAACCCCCAAAATTGCGTCACCTCATACGACCAACCAGGCAAAGCTTGCAGCCCAAGATGATTAAATTAAAAAAAAAGAAAAAAGGAAAAAAGCTTGCAGTCCAGGACTCCAAAGTCAACGAAATCAAGCTAGCTGTTGTGGGGGCCAATTATGGATGCTTCCGGAGTATCACGTGACATTGCCTATTATATTTCCCGCAAATAAAAGATTGACACTTCCGAATGTGAGTCACTATTCGTCTCTCGACCACTCAACAAAAGTTAACGATAACAATTCAACTACATAATTTGTCGTTACGTAAATGACGGGAAATATCACGTCCGCAACGTCACCTCTTGCTCTAAGACGTGTTGCCCAAAATCCCCTGAGAGGCCCAAACCCTATGTCTATATATACATAGCACCTTACTCTAAATTCCATGCAGTTGTTGGCTCTCATTTGCATTAGTATTTCATTTTCCTGCCATACAAAAGCACAAAATGTGCCCAACTGGAACCACCACGCTCCGCCACTCCACCGCCGCCAAAGGCCCTGATTTCCGGCCAGCATTCGAAGTCATCGACGCAGACTGCGATGGCAAAATAAGCAAGGACGATCTACGGGCATTCTACGCTGGGTTTTCGGGTACCGGGTCTTCGGATGACGACGACGTAATCGGGTCGATGATGTCGGCGGCGGATTTGAACGCGGACGGGTACGTGGAGTACGAAGAATTCGAGCAGGTTTTGGAGCAGAGGAGTAAAAATGGGTCTGGGTCGGGTGTGATGGAGGAGGTTTTCAGGGTTATGGATAGAGATGAGGATGGTCGGGTCGGACATGAGGATCTCAGGAGCTATTTTAAATGGGCCGGGTTTGGTGATGCTAGTGATGAGGATATCAAGGCCATGATTAAATTGGGAGGTGGTGATGAAAACCAGGGCGTGACTTTTGAGGGTCTTCTCAAGATTTTGGCTGTCTGATTAGTAAAATGATGATGATGATGATGATGATGATGATAAATTTTAGCATTTGGGTAAATTAAGATTTAGCTTTAATTACCCAATTTAGTTTGTGCTTGTTTCTTTCTTTCTTTCTTTTTGTAGTAAATTCATGAGACGATTACCGAATAAAACTGCGATGCGGTCAGAATTGTCTAATGGTTTTAAGTTCTTTTAGGAATTAATGGGGAAAAAAGAGGGAAGGGAACATTGCTATGTTTCTCTTCTTAAGCCTCATCTTTGTTTAAAATAAAACTCGTCACAGCTAGATTTTTTTCGTCGGTTAAGAGTTTCTAGACTAACATATCGATAACTTGTGCAATAACGACTCCACAATCGATTATACTTCGTTACATGGAGCAGGGTACGTATTAGGACCAAGAGTATGTATGTGTCAAATCTTTAGATTCTTCACTACTATATTTTTCCAAAGCAAATTCGATTAAGAAAATTGAGATGTTTGTGAGTTCTTATGGTAGAGGGCTTTTTAATCATCTTTTTGTCTAAGATTGTGAATATGAGTGTGCTGCTTTTTTTTTTGGGGTGGGTTTTGGCCATTTTAGCTCGTCCAGAGAGAGAGAGTTTCTGCGGCGTCTCCGAGAATTTGTAGAACAGTGACCATTTGAAGTACTTCTTCAACCAAAAAAAAAAAAGAACAGTGACCATTTGGAAGTTCTAAATACAGTATCATTGAAGGTTTTAGAGCAAGTACATCAGAAAATGTAAAATGTACATCAGAAAATGTAAAATGCTTTTTTCTCTATTTAGGAGTGAAAAATCACAGAAACATGCTTGCACCAGATTAGATAAAAGATGAGGTAAACACATTTGTGAATAGTCATTTTTACCTAAGCACGGTTCATACTCTTTTTTTTTAAAAATTGTTTCTTTCTCTCTCTCGTCCCTCCTTTCTCCTTTCTTTATTTTTAATATTGGAAAAAGGAAAAAAATAATATTTTAATAGATGATAGATAAAATGGATTGTGTTGGTATAGTTGTGAAAGAAAAAATTGATAGCTAAAATAGATTTGTGAACTGTTCACAAGGTAGCATACCTACCCACCGATAAACTTGCTCTTAGAAGCCAGAGGACTCGCAGATTACTTCTTTTGAAAACCGAAGATTTTAGAGAGAGAAGCGAAGATATTTACTAGGATGATTTTATTAGAAAATAAAAAAGGGAGTATTTTAATCGAGATACTCCCTCCGTCCGGATTTAATTAATAGTCCCTTATGCAATTCTAACCGGATAAAAAATGCTAGGGCCTTGGAATTGAGATATGCAGAAGTTGATACAAGGGTATTTTGATACATGTCATTAAACTCTTGAACAAGGTAAGGACCTTAGCTATTGAAAGGTATGTTTTCATACACCCTAAAAGGATTTATAAATGAGAAAATGTTGATTTTGTAGCCATGCATCCATGATTTAAAAACTCTTTCTTATTGTATGTGTTTTGGATATGTGATTGTTCAGAATTTTTATAATCATGGTGGCTTCCCTACGTACTTACTTGGTTTTAAATTGCAGGCCTTATGACATGATTTTGTGTGAAAGAAGGAAGAAATACACATGATTTTAGTGAAACTAAGTGGTAGGAGATGGATATGGAATTCCATGTTCACACGTGTAGAATTGGCAGTATAACTTCTCCTTTCTCTTCACTGTAGTTTGCTACATTTCCTTTATCCTATCTAACATGTGTAACGTTTTCAGACACCTTATTAAACTCAAATGGAAACAATAATACTGAGCACGCGGTTTCTTGCGAAGCACGAAATTTGACACTAGTGTTGATAAAAAAAACAGCCACCTATTTATATATATGTGTGTGTATATATACTAGGGATCAAATCCCGATCTAATGCTCCTGGCAATTTCAATTTAAATGTTTGACTGAGCTGGACAATCTTATCCGATCGAGAAACGATCTTTTAGGAAGTTTATTAAATTCAACATTTTCTTTTGCAGGTAGATTTTGGTGATTGTGTGGAGGTCTATTGGAAGTCTAATTTGATGGTATGATTACATGTTTTTCTCATATTTTTTTTTGTGGTATTTATGATGCTTCTTGGGACGTTTTTGGTATTCTTTTGAACTATGAACCAAAAAGGATGCAAAGTAACCAAAGGAGGTTTACGTTATACTACCAAACAATTTGAATTATGTTGATGGTTGCAGGAACGTTAATTTACCCAGGGATACGTTGGAAAACATCTTTGGGCGATTGACCTTCAGGGAGATATGGAGATATGTAAGCTGCACGTGCTGTCCAAAAGGTGGGCTCCTTTTTTGAAACTACTCATTCTCAACAACGCGCCAAATTGTTCCTACCAGGTTAAGATTACCTGAGAGGTTTGACAAGTTACATGCAACCGGGAGAAAGGGTAAGCCTGGACAAAGCTCAACAAAAAAATAGGTTGTCTTGGATAGAGCTCAATGGAAAAATAGGATTCATGTAGTCGACTCCAATTGATTAGGAAAAAAGCCTGGTTTGGTTTTGTTTTTTTTTGTATGCGACCAAGTGAATGTTTAAAGCTGCTAAAATTCATTCCTTTACATTCTTAGTTTTCTGATTTGTTTGTCCATTTTTCATTTGATATCGATGTCAAATAGTAAGGTTATATTTTGACCACATGATAGGAAAACAAGTTCTTCTAAACGACGTGGTTTAGATGATGAGATGCTAACGGCGAGAGGAATACCCGTTAGTTACCCAGCGTTCTTGTTCTTCTTCTTCTTCTTCTTCTTCTTGGGTAAATAACCCAACGTTTCTTCTTCTTTTCTCCGTTCCACCCAAATTCATGGCAAAAATTAATGCTTCCGACAGATCTCTCTCTCAAATGATACGACGGGGACGAGGTCTTCCTTTCAAATTGTATGAAAATTAATTTTATTCTCTCAAATGATACGACAGGGACGAGGTCTTCATTCTTCTTCCTCCCAATTTATGATTTTCATTCAGAGATTTACAATGAAAACCTTCCATTTCCGGTTCGTCCCACCAAATTTAGGGCTTATTTTGCTTCTTTTTCTTTGTGTAATTCAAGAAGAAAAATCTCCAAATCAATTCTGTTATGATCAAATAGCAACAAAGTATCCCGTTTTGCAATGCATTTTGGGTCCTTGGAAGAAATGGGATTGCAGTATGGAGCATATGGACAGAGGGGCTCAGTTGGATTGAATTGGATGAACTTGGCCAAAAAAAAATAGGGCTGGGAACGGTGAAGAACATGAAGGTTGACGGCGTTTTCTTCCTGTTATACTTTTTGTCCCTAAACGATGACATTTTTTTTAGCAAGAAGGAGAGGCTTTTGTCTACCATTGGATCTCCTCATTAATGATGTGGCAGCTCCACAACAAAACCCTCACAGGTAAATCCTCACAGAGGATCCGGATCCATGATACACAGTTTCAGTCTCTTGAATAAGAGTTTCAGAGTTCTTGTATCTTCGCGAGACGAGTATAGTGCATAGCTATATCCAGAAATTCAGGCACTTATTGCAACTAACAAATTCATATCACAACTAAGGTTCCATTCTCTGATGACAGAATCACGGAGCCATAGTGCATAGAGTATACAAATAATATCACAATTCGGGTACCATTTACTCCTAGAAAACCTGTTAGCAGCAGGTTCCATATTTTTCACACTAACTCTATTTGGCCACTGTAAACAAGGGGCTTTATCGACCTGTAACGGACAGCATATAGATCACCAGGATCAAGGTCCACAGGATCCTCTACCCCGCTGCAAGATTGAGAGATTCCAATTTGTTAGCGAACAAATATTAAGGAGAAAAACAGTAAGAAACCCGAAGAATATGATAGATTGCCTGTTATCAAGCTGGAGAGCTCCCAAGGATCCCTTGGTTCGACAGATTACATACGTGTCCAGCTGAGGTTCTGGGACTGTAATAGGTCAAAATGGAAAAATAAAGCAAATTGTCACCAAATACAAAGTGTTCAAACTATTAGTATAAACAACAGCCGAGAAAAAACTCAGGTCATGGAGCCATGGCCCATTTTCGCCCTTTATTTACTGTTATTAATGTCGTATTAACAACCTTTTCTTCGCAATATGGCCAAGTACAATCAAAAGGGAACTAACCCTTACTCGATGTGAAATTAGGAAACAAAGGTTGAGACATCCACAATTATCACCGACTCTAATAAGAAGTCAAAGAGCCAGGAACGTAATTTCCATTAATTTGTTCCAATGACAGCTGTTCTCAAATACTTATATGACCATTAATTTAAGTAGGCAAACTGATGCTTCGAATACAATACTCAAATATCGACACAAATGGCTACTTTATTCAGGACGCAGCTTATAATGCAGCAAGTTTGCCGTGGTGGCATAATTCTAGTAATCAAGTATCTGTATAAATTATGTGTCTACTACAGCACGTGCATGATGCAAGCTGTGCCTGATGCTTGACATATCCATTTTCATCCACAACAAGACAACAAACTTTCAATTCACAGCTTGGATTAACAATTCAAGCCTCTTATATAAACTCGCAACTGCCATAAACTTAAGACAAGTTTATCTTCTGTTATTCAAACTTAACAAAATACAGAATTCACGCACACTTCGCATAAACATGTAAACTACACACCAAGACGGATACAAGAAGAAAGTAACTAACATCAATTTGCACAAGATGAAAGCATTACCCATGTCATCCTCTTCACTTATAACAGATTGCTTTACACTGGACTTATAACGGTCAGGCAATTTTGACAGAACAGACTTATCAAAATGATCCTCCAAATCTTCAATGCACCTGAGTGACAGAGACATAAATAGACTGAGATATAGTAAAAATATCCATTTGGATTCCATGTTTAAAAAAAAGCAGTAGGAAAATAGAAAAGCCTTTACCTTTGGGCGAATTTCTGTTCTTGTTCTGAAAGCCGATTCCACAGCTCAGTATTTTTATGGATGTGAAACATGTATTTCTCAATCTGTAATGAAAAAGACAATCGCTAAAACAACACGCAATATCCAAATAGATATCAATCGGTAAAGTAAGATCTACTGACGCAGCACTGTATCAACACTGTGGAAAGCAAGTGTATTCCTTAAAACAAATTCAGGCAAGCCATAAAGCAAATGAAAGAGTTCAGTCACGGTCACCTTCTGCAGACGAGTACGAAGATACGATCTCAACAGATAGAGTGTCCTGTCCATGTCCATTTGGTTCAGTGATACAATAAGTGGATCACTTCCACTTTCCACAAGATCTTCCAAAATTCCTTCCTGTCCATGTCCATTTGGTTCAGTGAAACATGATTTACATTTTACACCAAACAGCTGACAAACCAACTCAAGGATACAGAATCCTGAAACATTGTGTCTTGCTTGAGGGTTGTTCCAGTCAGTGACTACCCCATGCTGGCTTATTATAGGTTATTCCATTATCTAGAAGACAACAAATTAATAAATCATTCTATAGTATTATTGCCCATGCAACTGCCAGTAGATTTACATCAGAAAAGGAAAAACTATTTAAGTTCCTTCTCCTTTGGCCTCTTGCTTTGATGTATGGTTGATTGGTTGTCAGTCCTTGCGATTTCATACACCAAGAATCTATACACACATCCAAGAGGCAAACTAGATGATGGTAGCAAACCATCAAACAGAAAAAAAAAGAAAAGGAAACCCCATAAACTAATCCTAAGAACACTCACAGCCCGAGAGCTACGACAAGCACAAAAACTATGTCCCAAGAAACGCTGCCTTCATCTACTCAGAAGGTTTTGAGCATGGTTCTTAGGCTTTTTACAGGAGATATCTATTGCTTTTTCTCTACAAAACTTAAGGAACCTTTGCCACATGAGTATACCCTTAGACATCTCCATTCTATATGTTTCCGCTTGAGATACACTGACATAGATGGTCCCAAGTCTTCATTATTCATCACCATTGGAGCCTTCAACTAGAGAAATATTCAACACTCTCAGAGTACCAGGCGACATTTCCACATGGCACTCCCAAAAAATCAAGTGGCAACAAATCTTATAAGCGTGAGACAAAAGTTGGCTCACATAATGTATGTTGCAACAACTCATCGACCAAAGTACCACGTAACCAATTGAGAAATCGTTTAAGCCAAACACACTCCTATGTAGCCATAGTTGCTGCAGCATACTCTGCTTCTGTGCTAGAAAGATCAACATTTGGCTGCTTCTTACATTTGGTCACATGGGACTCAACTACTCATGGAGTACCCAATGACTAATCCTTTAGGAAGTAGTTGCGACCGCCAATGATCTTCTTGTTAAAACAATAGCTTAAAGCCTGATATCTGGTGCCACAACCCCCAGAAACAAAGGCCACGGCATGAAGGAACACGCTCAAATTGTTTGATCCCTTCTTCCTAAATGGGGACTCCTTGGGTACCTCGTATCTAAGTCGTTCAATTACACCACGTATTTTGAGCTTCAAAACAAGTTCATGGGTCAAAACACATTCATAAATCCAGTCATTCGCCTGTATACTACAAGGCCTTGTTTGACGCCAGTTGTAGTTTCTAAGGGATTCATAGCAGGGGGTATTGAGATTGGGATTGGTAGTCAAGAGGTATTAATGGTGAAGAGGTTTATAACCCTCCTTTGTTTGATTTGCTCCGGACTGGGATAAAGGATTGGTAATAAAATGTTTGATTTGTTGTTACAGTGGTGGGGTTATATGGTAACAATGACAATGTCACTTAGGTTCCGCAAAGGAAATTGATTTTAGCACTCCAAAAATTGATGGAGGGGCTCCAAAACGACGTCGTTTTGTGTATCGGCACAGTTCAGTTTTGGAACCCTCCATCAATTTTTGGAGTGCCAAAATCACAATCCTTCCGCAAGGCATATTTAACATCAATGTCCTTAATGAATTCGATACTTTTCTGATGGTTGTAAAATTAACCCAGCAAATCAGACGGTATCCCAATCTCTTGCAGGTCAAAATTTTCAGGAGCATGTTCTAAAAGTGACTAAAAAAAAACTATAAAATTAAGACATGATCCAGAGCTACTTGTAGACACAAACATATATCATAAACGGAGAGAGAGAGAGAGAGAGAGAGACCACCAACTGGATCTGTTCACGGGATCTCTGGACCAAACGGGCCTCGAATTGAAGGATCTCGGGAGCAGCCTTCTCGGTACGCCAAGCCCGCTTCAAGAGCTCCGCATCATTATTCGAATCGTCCGTCGCCGGCGCCGATCCGTCCCATGCTCCCGACGAATCCATCTGATTAGTGGGGTACTAGGGAATCGAAGATTTGCTGGAGGCGAAGTCTAAAAAAATTTGGGAGGCAAAATGAAATGAAAAATCAAAACTGAAAAAAGGAGAGGGAAGATAGGCTGGGGTGTGGACCAGAAGACATATCCCTAGTTTGTGCGTGAATCTATCACCGTTGGATTTCAAAACTGATCGCTTTCCTGCATAAATTGAAGAAAGAATTGTACTGTACTACTGTTTTTGGGGTAGAAGTGAATCTACATCGTTGGATGTCGAAACATTGAGGAGTTTTTCAGTGCCGAGCGGGTATTGTCGACGTGGCACCCGCTCGGCGCATCTCAGCCGTTCGATTCACTTTTGGATGGCTCGGATTGAAACCCTCTCTCTCCTCTCACCCCAACACTTTCTCTCTCTTTTTTTTCTCTCTAAATCCGAGCTATTCAAACACGAAATGAACGGCTCGGATGCACGAGCGGGCACCACGTGGTACCCGCTCGGCATTGAAAAAATTTCTCGAAACATTAATTCAATTCATAAGGGTACCAACCCGTAGCGTCCAGATTATGTACAGACTGTGTGTGTGGCCACACAGATAAGAATCCTGCTACACAGAGATAATCTCTGCACAAATTATGCACAGATTTCATTTTGGGGCTCGCTATGAGTTCTACACAAATAATCCGAATCGTTCATTACTTATATACTGTAGGACATAAGGCTGTAATACTACGCGAATGTGTGGTTTTCGAGAAATTAGAGCACCACGTACGTTGATCAAGGTTCTCCAAAATCATTGAATAATTACTCCATGTAAAGGATACGAAACAGACGAGCAATACAAGAGAAACAAACCTAAGCCATGGTCTTATTTTTCAAACATTTTTATTACAGAGATCGATGACCTACTTGGCCAACATGCATGGCTTACATTCGACTCCACCACGCAGACAAACCACACATACAACTGACACTTCCTCAAATACTACTACAACATAGAGTTGCACACTTTTTTGGCAAATTAACGTAGTACAACCTTATTGCTACTATATATGCAACCACACCATTTTCCACATATGATCCATTTTCATGTCACCAAAGAGCTGGCTAGCCAGATAGCTAGTGCTCCGGTGGGTCGACTCGGTCTCTGTAATAGTGGTGGCTACCTGAAGTACTGCTGGACGTATCATCAAAAATTCCATCGGTATTCTTGTTCTGATTGTCTTCTGTGCTAGTTTTACTCTCACCACTCTCGAAGGCACCTTTGTTTCCATTTATAAGACTAACCTTTTGATCATTCTTCATACCTACGTTGTCCTTTCGCCCGAGATTTGCATCGCTTAGCAGCCGACGGCTAACCAAGGTAACCGTCTCTCCATTCGCTTCTGAAGCTCCCACGATGAACACAAATGCTACGACAATTATTAGCAAGATCTTCATGATTCAATCGCTGTAAATAACCCTGAAAAAATGGAAAGTTTATAATTTGAAGTTAGTGTACGCTAATTTAATTGTTTCGATCTCCTAGGACAACTAAAGAGCTACTGTAATTAATAAGGAGAGAGAGAGAGAGAGAGAATAACAAGTGAGCGAAAATTATGGCTGCAGGAGTTACCACTGATGTTCTTACTTCAGCAAAAGGATTCTAAGGGTGGTGATATATATAGGTGAGTTTTTGTTACTGTATTACTTTTTGTCTTATTTTGTATGTCAAGCAGTAGAAGAATTGCATTCATATATGGAAAATGATATTGGCACTCCAAAAATTGATACAGGCACTCCAAAATTAGTGTAACTCCAAAGCCATTTTTCTTTGTATTTTGGAGTGCCTGTCTCAATTTTTGGAGTGCCAATATCATTTCCCTCATATATATCATGAAAATTATAAGGAGAAGCTATGGTACACAGGATATACCGTATGTCTAAATTATGACAATTTGTGATTTTCATTATGCCGATTTTTTGTTTTCTAATGCATATTTATGATTCTAGTTACGACTTGTACTTTAAAATTTACTTATTGAACAGATCATTAACAGGTTACCCATAATTAAAAAATATTGTTATTATGTAACCATAATTGTTCGTATCGAAATCCATAATACTTGTACCCTAACCAAATACATGCGTACAATATCAAAAATTAAATAATGCTACCCACAAATGATATAACAACACCATAAATTGGCATTATCTTACCATAATGAGTTGTACCAAAAAAAATTTGACTCGTATGATATTTCGTAACAAAATCAAAATATGTTGTACCAAAATCAACAATTGTTATACCCAAGCCAAAAATATTTGCAAAATGCCACAAATTTTATAAAATAACCACAATTGTTATGACAATACCTAAAATTGTCATTTTCTTAACACAACGTGTCGTATTAAAAGAAAACATATTTAAATACCACAAATTATATAACAAACCACAATTGTTATGACAATACCATAAATTGATGTTTTCTTACCACAATGTGTCATACCAAAGGAAATTAATTAAAATATTCCATAATATTGACACATGTCTAAATACCACAAATTTAGTAATATAACCAAATTTGTTATGACAACACCATAAATTGACGTTTTCATACCCACAACGTGTCGTATAAAAAAATTCAATCAGAATGTTCAATTAACGATAGTTATAATCAGCAAAATATCATACCACAAATTCAGTAATATAACCAAATTTGTTATGACAACACTATAAATTGACGTTTTCATACCCACAATGTGTCGTATAAAAAAATTCAATCGGAATGTTCAGTTAACGATAGTTATAATCAACAAAATACCATAACACAAATTCAGTAATATAACCAAATTTGTTATGACAACACCATAAATTGGCGTTTTCATACTCATAACGTGTCGTATAAAAAAAATTCAATCGGAATGTTCAGTAAACGATATTTATAATCAGCAAAATACCATATCACTAATTATTTTCAATTCCCGCCACATTATTTTTTCAAAATTTAAAATTTCCACCATATTATCTTAATTTTCGATTCCCTCCACACTATTTTTTCAAATTCTTATTTGTCCCTACACAATACCTCAATAATTTAAACTAAAAATGAAGTTTTAGCTCAAAATTTTCATCCAAGAAATTCACCCAAAAGCAAGTACTTTACCCAAATTTTTGAATACAACTACAATTTCCTCTCAAAATATTTTTTTCCGATCGGAACCGTCTCTCTTTTACATAATATGAATAAATCATATGTACCAAGAATGAAGTTGATCACTTATCGTTAGACCCTTAATTAAATGAAAATATCATTTTATGATTGAATTCGGGTGCCGATGAAAGGGCTTTCTAAATCCGATTGAGGAAAAATTTTACGTGAATTATTTAATCAACAAGCATAACGAAATCAATGATTTTGATCGTTATTATTATGTTGCGGTCACAATTCTACCGTATATTCAGTTACAACAGAGAAATTAGTTTCATATAAAGTATATTGAATGTACAAATTCTAAATGTTGTTTTTTTAAAGAAAAAAATTCTAAATATTATTATCGAGTATATTTATAAAATGATTGATCAGAACTGTTAGAATGTGAAGTCCTACAAAACTCAAGATTGTCACCAAAATTAGAAATCATGGGATATCGAAAAATATGTAGCCAAACGATATTTAACGTGTCCGAATGCATCAAAATCTATCGTTAATTGTGGTACGACATATTTTAGTCTTGCTACAGAATATTTGGATTAATTTCTTTTAGTACGACACATTGTGGTAAACAAATGCCAATTTTTGGTGTCGTCATAAAAGTTATGGTTATGTTACATAATTTGTGGTCATTTTTTGGAGAGGGAGAGGGAGAGAGAGGGAGAGAGGAGAGAACAACCGGTTATCTGCTCATCCCTTTTTTCATTTTATTAATTGATTTAATAAATGGGTGGTTCGGATCATTCACTTTTAAATCCGAGGATTTAAAATCATGGTGTGTATGGTACACCCCTTAATAAGGAGTGTGTACCATAGGACTTCCCAAATTATAATCATGGAATGCTACATTAATTATGTAAGAGTCCACATTAACAAAATTAAGTCCAATAGACAATAATTAACCTAATTAAGAAATGGTCTCATATATACTGTGAAGAAGAAATTAAAAACAATAAGACAAAAGATTTCTATAAAGAAGAACTGCCAAACAACTTTTCGCTAGATTTGACCCATTAACCTCTCAGTCGAGGTCGTGCAAGAGTATTGGTCATTGTTACTGTTAGGGGTGAGCATGGTCCGGATTGGTTCGGTTTCATAGTAAACCAAAAACCAAACCAATATCTACGGATTATGAATTTGGAGAACCAAACCAACCCACAAAAGACATATATAGAACCAAACCAATCCAAACCATTAAAATACGGTTCGATTTCGGTTTTAAACCACGGTTTGCATGTATAGAAATTTAGGGTAATTAGTCTTGGTAGTGAAGGAATTATAGGAATAGGAATTGAAATTAGTTTTCATGTATAGAAATTTAGGAATTGGACCGTGGAAGTTGATTGTTTTGATGATGCTTTTTGTGTATAATAAATTAATAATCATAGGAAATTATGATTGGGTTTGATATATAGAAGTTTAGTCTAAATTATCTTGGTAGGAAAGAAAAAACAAATATTACCGTGGATTTAATAGGATCAATAAAATTAGGAAAATAGTTAATTAAGGCTCTCATATTTATTTGGTGAATCATAATTAAATTATATATATATGTATTATACGGTTCGGATCGGTTTGGAACCATAACCGTGAACGTTTATTCACAAACCAAACCATATAACACGGTTTCTAATTTTTTAAATCCATGACCAAACCATACTACTAAAAAACCAAACCAAATCTTTCGATTTGGATTGGTTTGGACTGGATTCGCAGTTTGATGGATTTTTTGCTCACCCATTGTTACCATATTTCCACCTTAGAATTTTGAGAGGTTATGATAAATTCAGAAGCACTAGAAGAAAAATGCCTTCATTTTTTTTTTATCGGCAAAAAAAGCGCTCATTGGGGAGGGACGTACAATGTGTTAGAACGTTCGAGATGAGTGTCGTCGCCACCAAAGAAGGAGTAATGATGATTAGCATTGACAATTTGGATTATTAGAGCTGACTTTTCTTAATTGAAGGAATAAATTCCGATAATGTTTCCATGTTAGGGTTCAATAATGGGTGGCACAGCCAATATATATTTTGAATACAGTCGTCTTCACTAGCTAGCTACATTAGACATATATATAGTGAGCTCATGACTCATGGAATTATATACTTGGTGAGATGAAACAATTTCGTACTGTAAAAGTAATTGATTCTACTTATTGATGAGATGTACTTAAACTGCTGGTAATGGATCGATGACACTCCGCTATGTAGATTGTGGAGGAGAATCTGTACTTTGGTTTGTCGCATGCAAATCAATAGTCTATAGTTGGGCTATATACACTAGCTAGCTAGTCATGTTGGGCCGAGTAATAAGTTGTTCTAACTTGATTTCAAAACTTAATTTGACGGATTTAATTATAAATGGACTCAAATTTGATCTGTTCATGTAACATAATTAATATTCTCGAATGAATTTCAAACATTGAGTCGGGCGCAATTGGCCGTCCGGTTCATTTAAACAACCTTACTGATTTGTGGTTGGATTTTTTTGTTCCTTTTTAGTAGATATCTTTCTGTGGTACTCTAATATTTAGGAAGGAAAGAGAAGGGGAGAGCTGTAACATGAAACAAGAAGATTTGAACCATAACATCACGTTCAATAAGAATACTGTGCTTTAATACAAACTACAAATTAAGTGAGATTCAATTTCTCCTTGGAACACCATCTTCAATTTCCATTGAATGTTTTCTCTTTTTTCTTTTCTTGTCCTTCAGGCCTATACAGTACTTCCTCCTCAATGGTTTGTATTTGGTCTCTCCTCGATGTACCATTTGTCGAGTTTTAATAAAATTTTGTTGCCTATAAATAAAAAAACACCATCTTCTAAGAATATGAAAAAAAAAAAAATTGAGTATTTAGTCTTCTGTAACGTTATAGTAATTAATTCGATCATCAGTTATCAAGACTAAATGATTTGTTCTTCCTTTTCAGGTTCTGAGTTTTGACCCGAGCCGCAATTGTTAGAAAATTGCACAATATCAAGCCCTAATTTCATGCTCCAATTCATGGCATGTAAAAATAAATCTTACTCCATATATACCTGAAGATGAAGACACCATGGAAGCTTGAGTGACAAAAGGGAATTTGCTCTTGTTTTGACTGGAGATGATGAAACCCTCACAAAAGCACCAGATATTTCTAGAGAGGAGTAGCTGCTCCCTTTCCTCTTTTTCTCTCTACAACCGTGTATCCCAATGGGCTAGACACACCCATATATACGAGGATGGGAGTAGGATCTCCTCTCGTGCTTATAAAATGGCCCAGCCCATTATGGATCCAAATTAACCATATAGCACCGGACCCACACTTAACAAAATACATACTAATAAAATTAGGTGCATCAAAAATACCCATTCATTTGTCTTCCGGCTGCTTCTGAATTCCTTTCTTCTCCAACCAAGCTTTGAATTTCCTACAATACACCCTTTTGTGACCATAGACACGACAAAAGAGGCAATTTCCTTTAAAACCATCAAGTCTCATCCCAATAAGAAGCATGGGAAATCTACTCGGCAAGCTGCGCCATTGAGTCAAGGACAAAACCACGTTAGCGTTCGGATTGTGCCGTTCTATGCCGCCTTATACCATGTTGTGTCGTGTCATAACATTCCGGGGGAGTATGGTCATAAGGTTGAAACTTAAAGGAATTGACGGAACAGCACCATGAGAAGTGGAGTATGCGATTAATTTTTTGAGCATTCCTAACACACGAAGCACTCAACGAGTGCCCATGCATGCAGTGGCGGACCCAGAAATTCTCTATGCTGGGGGCACCTATATATTATTTACAATCGTAAAAAATATTTCTGTATGTATTCTAAATTATCGCTCAATCATTGTATATTGATCACTCATTCTATTCTGCAATCAATTTTTAACAATCTTCATGGCTGAAATACTCTTTGAATTGTCACAGTGGAACTGTAAGAATGTAAGATTAATGCCAAAGTTAAGAGAAAGTAAACTACATAATACAGTAATAGTAATTTGATTTTCATAATATTTTGGATTGAAAGGAAAACACAAAGAGATAGGATAAAAATGAAGAAATAAAGGAAAAAAGGTAGAACAAAAAAGAAAAAAGAAAAGAAAAAAGGTAGAACAAAAATGAAAAAATAAAAGAAAAAGATAGAACAAAAATGGAGAAATAAAGGGAAAAGGTACATGAATTGAACTAACTCATAAGAAGATGACTTATGGGAATCAGATTTATCCACTTCACACCTCCAGAATAGAAAAAAACAAAAAAAAGCAAGCAAAGGAGGCGCTGGGAATCGAACCCAGGCGCCTGGGATCTTTCAGCGCGCAATCAACCATCACACCCTGCGTATGTCTAGTGCAAAGGTAGGAAACTTTTATATATTTATATCAAAAACAAAAATTTAATTTTTTTTAAAAAAAAAGGCGTGGGGGCACGTGACCCCACGTGCCCCAACGTGGGTCCGCCCCTGCATGCATGTATGTCCAAGGCACAACGATGCAACCAGCTTTCCGTCGCGATGGGAACGTTAACTAGTTGGCATGCAGATATTTATGGTTTTATGTGTTTCTTTTATTTGTGATTCAGACTAGTAGATTTTTTTTTACGCTTAATTTGCATTTAGGCTCCATTTGTTTTGATGTAAAATATTTTTTCAAAAGACAAACTTCAAACTTTTTATTTTCCGGTATTTGGTTGACACTTGAAAATATTTTCAGAAATCAACAAAATAGTGTAGAGAGAGAGATGGAGAGCTTAAACGGTGGAGATAGAGATATGAGACTATTGGAATTGAACGTGGATTGAGACTGACGATCGAGAAAACTGAGCAGTGAGAATTGCAGTAGAAGGCAGTGGGTTTATTTCGAAATATAACTTACGGAAGATTTAAGGGTAAGTCATTTTCATCCAATTGATGGAAAATGTTTTACATGTAAAATGTTTTCATCATTTTTTATACAACCAAACACCGAAAAATAGGTAAAACATTTTATCGGAAAACATTTTACGTCCAAACTAACGGAGCCTTGGTTGCATTCTTCTGGACCCCAAAGTGAGTAGTTTTGCTTGTTAAGATGACTCCATATGAATTTTTCTATCTTAAAAATAAATACCTAAAAACACAAGCAAACACAGCCGTTTGTTGTCTCTCCCCTAATAGAAGAGTGAACCATTGTTTTGGAATAATCATTCCATGCCCCTAGAACACCACATGGCGATGCTCCAAACTCTTCTTTACCACAAATTTGTGTAGGCTCCGCACAAATGTGAGAGAGGAAGAGTTTGGACCATCAGACATTGAATAAATTTTCATTGTTTTTTTTTGTTTGATAGGCAACAAGATATATTTTATTAAAATCTCGATAATGGCATGGGTACATCGTAAAAAGACCAAATACAGACCAATGAGAAAGAGGTACTACTGTATAGGCCTGAGGGAAAGCAAAAAATAGAAAAGAAGATTACATTGAATGTTTTCCAATAGACAGAGACTAAAACACCAGTCTCATTAGAATGAACTCAGCAGAAGGATCTTCCATAAGAATTTGGTAAAGCTCATCTCATCCAACACATTTCCAACAGCACCAAATGCCGCAGAAGCAATCCCATAATTATATCATGAAATCCCAGCAAACTAGTTTACAGCATACATCATCAAATGTTGTAGAAGTAGATAAGCTCATTATTCAGCCATTACCAAAAGCAATATGAGCATCAACAATTGGACCAAATTAAAAACAAAGTTCAGAACGGCAAAGACCCAGCTATCTCTTAGCCCGGCCTCCTCACAGTTGGGAGTTGAAAAGAGATAATGGTACACACCACGAACAACAGCCCCATCACATCTCAGGCTTCACCACGAGAAAATTTAGCAATATATTATCAAAAATCCCTTTCTCGTTCTGATCAGGTCCATTAGTAGCAGATTCAACATGATCAGTTGAAATAGAGAAAAGCCTACGTACTCAGAATATCCATTACCCATCAAACAATAATTTTTCATTGTTTTGGGACGTCGTATATATCCCATTGTTTGCACGTGACTTTGTTGTCAAGTGAAAATATAACGGGTAGTCCCGTGGCACCCCAACGTTGTGTCTCAATTCGCAACTACATAAACTTGTGATTGTACTGAGGAAATAGAGCACCACGTCGAAGTTCTCCAAAATCGTTGAATAATTACTCCTTGTAAAGGATTATATAACAAGGAAGACCATCACACGCACACACACACACTCTCTCTCTCTCTCTCTCTCTCTCTCTCTCTCTCTCTGTGTATATATGTATATATACACACACTAGACCTTCTCTCTCTAAACTTGGACACTCTCCGCAGTTGGGAGTTGTTTTATTATTTATGATGAATGAAAATTTTCTTCGTCGACCAAAAAAAAAGAAAAAAAGAAAGGGATATATAACATGAACACAACAAAAGCAAACCTAAGCCATGGTTTTATTTTTGCAACAAAGCTAAAAACACATGACGACCTAGTTGGCCAACATGGCTTAGCTTACATTCATCATCCCACCCACGTACAGACTAAACAAACCACACATACATCGGACAGCTTAACTAATTCATGCATGAAACTCGAATACCGTATAGTACAAAGTTACACTCTTTTTTGGCAAACTTATTACTGCTATAACCGCACCTTTTTCCACACATGATCGATTTTCACCAAAGACCAAGCTAGCGCTTAGCCCCTCGGGCATGGGTCTTCTTTAATGCAATAGCGGTGGGTATTTCTATTTTCAGTACCGGACGGAGGATCATCAAAAAATCCATCGGTATTCTCGTTCTGATTGCCTTCTGTGCTAGTTTTACTCTCACCACTCTCCAAGGCACCTTTGTTTCCATTTATAAGACTAACCTTTTGATCATTCTTCACACCTACGTTGTCCTTTCGCCCGAGATTTGCATCGCTTAGCAGCCGACGGTTAACCAAAGTAACCGTCTCTCCATTCGCTTCTGAAGCTCCCACTATGAAAACAAATGCTACGACAATTATTAGCAACATCTTCATCATTCAATCGTTCTAAATAGCCCTGAAAAAATGGAAAGTTTAATTATAATTTGGAGTTAGTGTAAGCTAATTTAATTGTTTCTCCTAAGACAACTAAAGAGCTAATTAGTAATAAGGAGAGAGAGAAAAACAGAAAAAGAATCACAAAAATTAGGGCTGCAGGAGTTACCACTGATGTTCTCACTTTAGCAAAAGGATTCTAAGGGTGGTGATATATAGGTGAGTTTTTGTACAGTAAAAAGGATCATGCATTATTTTGTATGTCAAGCAGTAGAAGAATTGCATTCATTTATATCATGAAAATTATAATCATGGAATGCTACATTGATTATGTAAGAGTCCACATTAACAAAATTAGTCCAATAGACAATAATTAACCTAATTAAGAAATGGTCTCATATATACACCGTGGAGAAGAAATTAATAAACAATAAGACAAAAGATTTCTATAAAGAAGAACTGCCAAACAACTTTTCGCTAGATTTGACCCATTAACCTCTCAGTTGAGGTCGTGCAAGAGTAGTCATTATTGTTGTATTTCCACCTTAGAATTTTGAGAGGTTACGATAAACTCAGAAGCACTAGAAGAAAAATGCGCTCATTTTTTGTTTGATTGGAGAAAAAAGCGCTCATTGGGGAGGGACGTACAATGTGTTAGAACGTTTGAGATGAGTGTCGTCGCCACCAAAGGAGGAGTAATGATGATTAGCATTGATAATTGAAGGATTATTAGAGCTTGACTTTTCGTAATTGAAGGAATAAATTCCAATTATGTTTCCAATTAAGATATACTCGATTGAGGACTTTAAGGGGTATTTGGACGGGATTCAGAAACTGAAATTTTAACCTACCTTTGAGGTGTTTGTATCCAACCTTTGGTTGGATGTTGGGGTGTTTACTTGTTTTTTCATTTTGTATCCTTGAGCTGCTTTTTGTGCTCTCTCTTTTCCTCGATGTACCCCCTTCGAGCTTAATAAAAATCTTCGTTTGCCGAGCAAAAAAAATTATGTTTCCATGTTAGGGTTCAATAATGGGTGGCACAGTCAAGATATTTTGAATACAGTTGTCTTCACTAGCTAGCTACATTAGACATATAATTATAAATGGACTCAAGTTTGATCTGTTCATGCAGGGAACATAATATTGTCGAACGAATTTCAAACATTGAGTCGGGCGCAATTGGCCGGCCGTTTGGTTCATTTAACAATTCCACACTAATTTGTTGTTGGATGTTTTCGTTCCTTTTTAATTTACTCTCTTTTGTGATATTACTCCAATTAGGAAGGAAATAGAAGGAGAGAGCTGTAATATGAAACCATGTCGTGTTGACCCAAGGACAAAACCACCTAAGCGTTCGGATCTCTCCGTTCTATATATACCGCCTTATACCATGTCGTGTTGTGCCATAACATTCCGGGGGAGTATGGTCGTAAGGTTGAAAGCTTAAAAGAATTGACGGAAGAGCACCACGAGGAGTGGAGTATGCGATTAACTTTTTGAGCATTCCTAACACACGAAGCACCCGATCGACGAGTGCTTGTGCATGTATGTCCAAGCCACAACGATGCAACCAGCTTTCCGTCGCGATAGGAACGTTAACTAGTTGGCATTCAGATATATATATATTTATGGTTTTATGTGTTTCTTTTATTTGTGATCATTCAGACTAATAGATTAATTAATATTATCACGCTTTGCGTTTGGTTGCATTCTTTTGGACCCCAAGTGAGTTGTTTTGCTTGTTAAGAAGTTTTTATAAATTGACTAAAAACGACAAAATGCGCAACCCCATATGAATTTTTCTATCTTCTTAAGAATAAATCCATAAAAACACAAGCAAATTAACACAGTATCTCCAATGGATACTCTATATCTTCAAATCTCCCTCCATTCCTCCATTTTGGAGGAATTATTCAATCCAATCCATCTTCCATATTTGGAGGATCAAAAATTTATGGAGGAATGAAGGAATGGAGGCAAAAATGGAGTATATTGGATTGGGGGAAAATTTCTTTTATATCTCTTCGACTTTGACCAAAAATTCATTTTGGTCCTTCACCTTTCAATTTCGGCATAAAAATACTTCGACTACTTTCCAATTTTTTTCAATGTCATCCTTTACAAGGAATCCGTTTTCTTTATAGGGACCAACGGCCGCGCCGGGCCGTCTCCGGCCACTAGACAGCCGATCCGAGCCGTCCAAAAATTCTATAAAAAAAAAACGAGGGAGCTTACGCGCGAATCAACGGCATCTGATGTGTGTAGGGTGTTTGATCCAAACACCCTATTTTTCGTGTATATATGTATATATCCCTAAATGATGACATTGAAAAAAATTGAAAAGTCGAAGTATTTTTATGCTGAAATTGAAAGGTGAAGGACCAAAATGAATTTTTGGTCAAAGTCGAAGGGATATAAAAAAAAATTTCTCTTGAATTGGAGATGCTAAGTTTTGTCCTCAACTACCAGCAATAAACATGGAGGACATGGCTGGTCCTCAACTAGGCCAGCAGGAAGCAAAAAAAAAAAATGGCGGTTAATAGCTGGGTATTCATGGAAGCAAGAGAAAAGGGTGAGAAGCTAATCCCAGGATTTGCATCGCTTGGCTGCTGACGGTACTCCTCCAAAGTAACCCTCTCTCCATTTGCTTCCAAAGCTCCCAAGATCAACACGAATGCTACGACAACTAGTCGCAAGATCGATCTTCATGACTCAATCGCGCCTGAAAATTAGAAACTTTGAAACCTTCAAATAGTATAAGCTTATTTGAATTTGTTTCCTAAAAAACTAGTGTGGTAAGAAGGAAAGAGAGAATGATAAAATAAAAAAAAGAAGCACAGTGAGTGAAAATTAGGGCTACAGGCCTAGCTAGCTAGGAGTTACCAGTACTGATGTTCTTCCTTGATACAAGGATTCCAAGGGTGGTGATATATACACAAATGAGTTTTTGCTATCAAACAAATTAAGTCTCCTATAAAGGAGAAATGCTTGACATGATTTAACTCATTGACCATTCAATTGGGAACGTGCAAGAGGTCATTAATTATCACTGTTTTTTTCAACTTTGAATTTTGAGAGGTTACGATTAAATATAAGAAGCACTAAGAAGAAAAAAGCGTGCGCATTGAGGAGGGACGGACAATTTGCATGTTAGAACGATCCGTGTAGAGATGATTGTCACCACCAAATTAAGGAGTAATGATGATTCAAATTGATAGTTGAAGGATTACTAGAGAGACTTTTCTTAATTCATGTAGTAAATCCTGATTATGTTTCCATGTTAGGGTTCAACAATATTGGGTGGTAGATCCAAGAGATTTTCAAATACAGTCATATATATTCACTAGCTACATTAGGCATAAATAGTGAGCTCGTGACTCATAGAATTACTCAAGGAATACTTATAGATATTTAATGATTAGCTGTACTTAACTGTTGCTAATGGTTGGCCCTCTACGTATGTATGTATGTATATTGATTTATTACCTCATGAAAATCGAATATGAGTATGTCATACATAGGTAAAATCTTATTGAGAACTAAAGATAAAATCATATTCAACTAAATATTAAGGAGCTGGCTCGGTGGTCAAGATCTAGGAATTAATCGAAATTATATACTAGCAATTTAGCTAATTTATCCCTGCAAATTCGACACTCGGATTTCACTACTATTCTTCTGAGTACGAGAGTACAACACGATCACCTCACCTTAATCTATTTTTGACTCGGTACGACACGATCACCCCGCATGGAGAGGCCTGGATCACTGAACAATCTCTCCCTAAATCCACTCCAGGTTTTGAATTTGGGCCTAAGAACCGGTTCAAAAGTAAAACTACCTTTCCGAAAATGAGACCTAGCCCAATTTTAGTTTTCTATTATTAGCCCATATACCTCTTTCACGTCGTTAACGTTTTCCATCAACAGAAAATTACCAGCCGGTCCAGTTTTTTGACATCTAATTCCCACTAAGGATGTAAAAGCTGTTTAATTACGTGCAAGGATAAACAAAAGCTGAAGTTACCATTCTACCCTTATTTCATTTATCTTCAGATCATGTTTCACACTTGTTCCCCGTCTCTCTCTCTCTAGCAAGTTCTAAATCCAAACCCACACCCCATTCCTCAAGGCCCCGTCTACTGCCGCCTCCACACTGGCTCTCCCAACCATGGAAGCTTTCAGCCTACTCAAGTTCTGGCGACTCAACCCCACCGACAATCCTTCGCCCGCCGTCGACCTCGACGCCGACGCCCCCATCCAGCTCGTCGAATCGGACAGCGAGTCCTCCTCCTCCGAGGACTCCGTCTTCGACCTCGAATTCACTCTCTCAGGCCAAGACTCACGCGATGACTCACCCAAAAACAACGACGTTGACTCCGCCTCCGATTTCCTCGAATCTCCCAACGACGGCTTCTGCAAATCTGACCGCACCAACACTGCGAAATTTCATTCTATTCGTGGTTAATTTAAGAGAGTCAAAATTGGATAGTGGATGGAAGCAAAAATAACATAAAGCCCTATCGTAGTACTTTTTCCGGAAATTTCACAATTTCGCAGTGATTTTTTGGAAATTTCGCAGTGTGAAATTTGAAATTTCGCAGTGATTTTTTGGAATTTTCGCAGTGTGAAATTTGGAAATTCGCAGTGCAGGAAACAAGCTAAATTAGGAGTTGACTCCTCTTAAATGTACTCCCCCAACCTTCTCCGACACTCATAAAACTCATCAAAATTACAATAAACCTCAATTCCATTTGCAGTTACGCCCCCCTCCCCTCTTCGGTAACTGAGAACCCTTTACCAAGGGCCACCGTGGGTTGGTTCCCCATCGAATCCGACACGCTGGAGTCGTCGGAGGTGCCGTGGGGGTGACGCTGATGCCGTTCGTGGTGCGGGACGAGAACGGAACCCCCCGGTGTACGGATCCGACGGCCACCTCCTGCTGCGGTGCGAGAGCTGCTGGGCCTACTACAACACCTTCTGCGAGCACGAGCAGTGGGCCTCAGTCTGAAATTCGCTGTCAAACACTTCCTCCAGGAACTTGACTAGCCCCTTGATTAACTCGCAGTGAAATTCGCAGTCAGCAGCTACCGTACCTCAGCCGCGCCCAGCCGCGTTCATCGGACACAGTTCGTCGGAGAACGCTACTTCCGGCAAGTGCAGTGGACCCTCCGTCGTGGAAGGGAACGGTCGTCGTGGAGTCGTGTGTTGTCAACACCTAAGGAAGGGAACGTGGGCAGAGAGATTTGAGGGAGAGGGTGTTTTTTGGGAAAAAAATTTGTGAAATCCTCAGGGGTGCTTTTTCAATTTGGATTGGAGTGGAAGGGAATTAGGAGTGCTAAAGTGGACCGGCCCGTAAATGGCCCTTCCATCAATCACTTCAAAGGCTTCTTATACGCGCGCATTTTTGGAAATCTTTGCACCTGGAGAGAGAGAGAGAGAGAGAGAGAGAGAGATGAAAGAGCTTCAAAATCCGAAGAACGATCAACATCCTCACCCAAATCGCAGGTCCAAATCCATCGCCGGCTTCACCAAGAAGACACAGCAGGTACAATCGATTCTCCTACATCTTTTTCCTCTGCATACTTATGCTTGAATCTCTCTCGACAGACGTATACAGATGTTTAAGTTTCAAAGCTGTTGCAGATTAGCAAAAAATGCTTGGATCCTGCGTTTTCATCGGTCTCAGACGACGTCGCCGAGCTCTCTTCTACCTCGGAGACTTCGGACGATCATCTACTCGTTCAGTCGGCGGAGGTGAATTCAACTTTTCGATTTGCAATTGAACGTCATGCCAACTGTTTGATTAAATTGTTTGCGTTCTCTACTTGTGATTTCCGAGGTTTAGGGTTTAGAACCTTTAATGCATAGCTCGTGTTGCTGAGCATTTTATAGTTGTTGCATTTTCAACTTCTGATTAATTGATAAGCAATGTTTTCTGGGTGGAAGTTACCGTGTACCTGGTTTGTAACATAGCAACTAGAGCTGCAGACGATTTAGCCGAGCTGTTCACGAGCAGCTCGGCGCTTGGCTCTTTACTCGCTCGGCTTGACTTTTTATTGAATAAGTCGAGCTCAAGTTTTAAGCTCGTTAAGTAAATGAGCCGAGCTCGAGTAAGTTGTCGCTCGGTTTGTTTCTAGCGACTTGGCTCGTTTAGTAGATGAAGTGAGATCAACGACCTTGGGTATAGCTCGAGCTATACTAGTTTCAAACAAGGCAAGCTCGAACAGTTCATAGCTAGGCTCTGCTTGTTTGTAGCCCCAAATCCCAATAGCAACCATAGCAATATTATGTATTTTATTAGTATATGTTGCATAATTTTGCTTTATTTTACGGTTTACGAACTTTATTTTTGTTCATGTTATGCATTTTTTGGTAGAAGTACGAAGAGGTGTGTACTGCAGAAAAATGAAGTTATGCATACTTATGGTTACCCTACGAATCTAATGGTTTACATGTTATGCATTTTCCATGGTTTAATTTCTTGTACGGCATGAACAAACAAGTAACGAATTACTTTGGCTACTTAAAGAAAATATGTGGTACTAGTTACGAATTATTTTGGATACGTTACCCAAAAATTGTTCAAAGTTAAACCATAGGCTTCTTGTTTTGTTAGTAAATTGTGAACGTTTTTTATGTTTCAGAGCTCAATCTTGTCACCTAGTCCAGTTATTTCACCTTCACCAGAGACAGTTGCTCTGTATGATCTCTCTCCCATGATGTCTACTGTCACCGGAGAAGATGATGAACCAAACAGTTTCTCAGTCTTCCATTCCGGATTTGCCGAATCAAAAGGCAATGATGATATTGTTCCCGTGGAGGCAGACATGGTTGTAAATCATCTCAAGCTAGCTCGAACAAAACTTATGAATTCAACCGACGTTGATGTCAGCTCTCGGAAGCTTTTGGATGCTTTGATCAAGACAGTGATTGAGGAGTATGATGGTTTACACGAAGAGAAAGATCAATTTGCTGAATTAGTTACGATGAAAAGGAGCGTTGTGTTTGTGTGTGTCGTGCTGTGGATCCTTGTTGTTTCTGTGATATTTCTCTTCAGAAGTTGTGGGGGACGGAGTTCCTTCGGTGAACCTCTACCGACATGAATCCCTCAAATGGTAAGACCTTTTTTGTCTCGGCTTCAAATCATTTTGTCCTCTTATAAAATTCTGGTACACTACTTGTAATGGGATTTCACTCAACAAGTTAGCCTCTATATTGTAAAATTTACAGTTTTTTTGGTGATTAGATACACACATAGTACCCTAATGCAACTGATTCTGCTGGTTTGAACACTATGAATATGGTAAGGAAAATGTTTTGCTCTATGAATATCTGAATATTTGCTTTTCATTTCTTGTCTTTCTAAAAACAAGTACTTATTTGAAAAATAAGATGACTATTCAAGCAGCAAATCAACAACGATTTCAATCCCATGGTTACTTGGCAGTAATATAGAGACACATACTAGGCATATGAAAAATATTTAGGGTGTCTAAAAAACAAGTTGAGGGTCAACTCTATTTGCTATCCGCAAATTATGCAATTCATTTCTTTACTAAGAAAGAAGCTCATCTGACGTCTAAATTGAGAACAATCACCTCAACCTGTCTTTTTCTCTCCTAGTATAAAAAAATGCTTCAAGTTTATTGACTTTAATTTTGTGGGAAGCTTCAGAGTCTCAGAGTTTGTACTTTGTAATAACGATTACTAAACCAACACTTGGTTCCACAGGCTCAGCTTGATCAGCCCCTTTCCTCTTTGTTACACCTGCTCCATTGAGCATGACTTCCTTGTAATGAATCTTCTCCCTCGCACCAGTAATGAGTCATAACTCTGCTTTAAACTACGAGTTTATTTCATTTAGTCTATTGGTTATGCTATTAAGCTACAGGCATATGTGAGTAATCTTGCTAACATCAAGTGAAAATTTTGATTAACACAGAATGTTATCTGCCAGAAATCATATGGGATGTTGCAACACAATGTTCTGACTCCCACAAGTGACAGAAGCTGGGTACAATTAGTCTAGCATAGAGCACATTATTTCTTGCCTATCAAGAAATGATTAAGCGAGTAGGACGTGGGATGAAGTTAGAGGCCTAATAAGTGACCAATTGAACATTGAGCACTAACACCATATATTAATTGAACCAGGAGGTTATCCTAGTCCTGCCATTATAAACCCCTTTGCCCTGACCATGAGTTGGAGTTGATCATCAAACTGAGGCAGGTTTAATGGCCTCATAAAGGACGTAACTACAATAAGGTGGCTTAGATCGTTAAAACTCTTTTGAAGGTCCAGCAGGGAGCTGAACTAAAGCCCTGATTTCCCAAGAGAACTGCTGAGCTCCTTGGCACCACTAAAAAGTGTTTTTATACTCCTTCAGCAATGGTATAGTTTTGGTGGTGATTATAATGGTCTCTAATCTCTATTTAGGAGTTGACCTTGTTTTTGGTCCTCTATTTGCATGGTCCACTTACACAGTATCGAAAGCTTCAATAGTTTTAATACTACTCAATCAACAAAATACAATGTGCCACACATGAACAAAATGTTAAGGTCTTCCTTATTTGAGTTGTTTATATGCCCAAGGAAAATGCAAGACTCGTTTTACCTGCAGTAGTTTCCCTTTCCTAAATTGGTGTATAATGCATATTGTCTATGCAATTTCTATGACAAGGCAATTTTGATGCAATTTCTCTTCACTACACGAATATGAAATCCTTAATTCCCTTCACTGAATGGCTATACTTGTGGCTTTTCGTGCTTATTGTCCTCCCGAACTGTTCTGCAGTTGTACAATGTTCTCAGTAATACTTTTTCTTAAAATTCGTGATCTTCCATAAGAAAGGTTCCTCCTCTTAGGCTACAAACATTTCATTTGAGGATCTTCAGGTTTGCGTACTTTATGTAAAGCTGTTCCACCATGCTTCTGTCACCTTCTACTCCCACTGTGCGTCATTATCAGTAATATCGAATCACAGTTCTGCCCCTGCGCCTTTGCAGCATTGCTCCATTGCTTTTTATGTTTTGTAAGTTTGATAACATGGTGTTTGGAGCACAAACATGAGTTGGAAAGAATCATGTTATCTTTGTTTTTCATTGTTTGAAGTGACGAACCATTTTCCAAAATTACCTAGTGCAAACCTGCTTTAAACTACGTTAGCCGGAAAAATATGCACACTAAATCAGAGATTCTTAGTTACACAGTCAAATTGAAAACTCATTGTTTTGGAAGAAAAACTTTCTTTCCCAACTCATGCAATCAATCGAAACTCAATTCCTTCTGCCTTATCCTGGGATTTTGTCGAGTTGAACTTTTCCCTTCATCAAACCCTTGGACTTGCTTGAATAGGATATTTTTGAAACTGTAAAGCTGGACTAGGATGCACATGAATCAGTAGTCCACCCCACCCCACCCAAACTTTCATTTGCACCAACCAGTTGGTGGGTGTCCACTACGGATAGCAACATCACAACATCCTCCCATGTGTTGTTGAGAACTTCCCTTGTCCTCCTGTCACAAGTCATCTTTTGTTAATAGATTCTGTCTGTAACAACTGCAGAGGCAGATAATCTCATTTTTTTCATGCCGCATGCGTACCATCCGAAAAAGGTTGTAACTAACTAGTTCAACTTCGTTTCAGTACAACTATATATATTGGTGTTTATCTGAAGGACCCATGACAAAATCATTTCAGGTGAAAACAGGATAGGATATTTAAGCAGGATTCTTGGCATGCAATGATGTATCATGTGCACTACCACAATTAAGTAGTTTTACCTTGCTGATCTTTCTTGAATGCTCAAAGATAAGTAGATTACTCAATTTACAATTTCACACTAAATTTGTGACCAAACTATGTTTGGGGATAGATTGATTGATATTGTCTGTCTGGTACGTTAAACTGTTTTACGTGATTGTTATCTGCTCCGTATGTTCCTCTTTATCTGTCGGTGCACGGATCACAGGGTCAAATATCAGCTGTATCGGATTCATAAGTGATTAAACATGAAACTTATCAGGCATAGGATAGTCGAATTGTTAATGCCTTGTTCGGTTTGGTTTTTGGAAAAAAATTTTCAACTCAAAAAATACTCATTACCCCTGCTTCCAATCATTATTCTCCACTCATTACCCCTATCTCCAATCATTATTCTCATTTCACTCTCTATCTCTTTCCACTCATTACCCCTACTTCCAATCATTACCCTCCACTCATTACCTCTATCTCCAATCATTATTCTCATATCTCTCTCTATCTCTTTCCACTCATTACCCCTACTTCCAATCATTATTCTATTTCTCTCTCCACTCATAACTCCAAAAAATTTCTCAAAAACTCGTCCAAACACACACAGCATAAATGGTGAAGGGTTTAGGATCCAGAATAATCAAGGAGGAGTAGGTGCAAACTAAACCATTTGATATGTATTTGAAAGTCGAAAAATTTGACACGCAATTTAATTTAGGGTGGGAATTCTCCCGGTTCGAGCCCTTTTTTTGTGCAGAACTCAGAAGACATGGTAAATACTTATGTGGAGATGAAAGACATGACAGTGCAATCAAATTATCAAATTACCTAATTTGGCCTTCCCGAATGTATGACACGTTGAGATAGCAGATTTGGTAGAGATAGGTAAACAGCAATCTTTTTCTAGAAGAGATTTTAGTGTGAAGTTGTTCTTCAAAACCAAGAGTCAATAACCTAAGCAATTTGACAAATCCTATATACTAGTTAAGTCACGGGTGATGATTAATAAAACACAAGAGTTTAACTATCATTGAGGGGTGTCTTTAATTACATAAGTACCGATTAACAAGTCGGTTATTTTATAAGTAAATATAGTCAAAGTTAGGCAGTCAAAAGGTGATTCTTCATCAAAGAAAGGAGGACTTATTAATCTACACCATGTGCAATGAGCAAGAAAATATGAAGTGGGTTGCTTTCACTGGTGTAGTATCCACATGCCTTGAACAGCATATATATGTCCTATCCACTGGTTAGCTCCTTCATAATTCACTAATTGTCCATTTAAATATAAAGAAAGCAGACCAAACAAAGGTCAGATAGGTTCTTTCATGGCAGTTGTTAGGAAAAGGATAAGGAGGAATTTGAATAGATAATTGGAACTGAAGGAAAGCCATATAAAACTCTTACTTAGGAAAGTGATTATTAGAGGGAGCAGGTAAGAACCTAATTTGACAGCCTAAAAGATCATTAATGGGGTCACTAAGTAGCTAGAAATCAAAGTCATAAGTTAATCGCTAGTAAATCTTTCGACGAATCTCATTTTATTTTATTTTTTGGGTTTTTCGAGAGTGTACTTAAAGATGATGATTTGCTGGAATCCACAAAGCCTCCACCCAACTGTACTTAAAAGCCTTGATTTGGCTGTAATCCACTAGATTTAGAGATGTTTAAATTGTTTGTACGTGACCGACTTTTTTGTGGCATGTGTTAATTCTATCTGATGCTTCCCTCAACAATTTGCTCTGGATATGGAATTTTCTTATTTGTGGCATGTGTTTACCTAAATTTGAAAAGCATGGTATTCCAAAGCCAGAAACTTACCTTCTTAATCAAGATGTTTAATGTGCTTGAACTTGGATGATGTCTAGTATTAATGCACCTATAATGGAATATGGAATGCTTAGCTGTGAAAATCTGGTACAATTGGCTGATGTTTGATCCTTTCCTTTGGCCCTTGGCCAATCACAGTGCTTTAGATTGGAATTACTTATTCACAAGCTGATAATGTCCCTGACGTTTCTCTTTCAATTATGCCCTTGACGGATTAAGGCGATTCAATGTTCTAATACAAACTTTTGCTTGCTGACCATTTCCTTCTCAGGTTTTTCCCATTTATGCTGTGCTTGGATGATGAATTCGTCGCAAGATAGATCCGAGAAAAAGAAACTACTAGGTAAACCAGGAAAATTAATTCGCTTGTTCAAGTTGTTATCGTCTTACTTTTTTTCCCCTCTCTCCGTAAACTCCTGCACGTATCCGTTATCAAACACGAACTTAAAGTCGGAACAGTGTTGGTGCAAGCAGTACATCTTTCCAGTTTCCACCAAATGCCACCTTTAAAACACATGGGAAATGATATGCTCATTTTGCTTTCTTCGTTATGTGGTCAATGGTGGTTGTGGGTCACATGCTGTAAAAAAGGTTAAAGAACTGGCCTGATAGGATTTAACCACCGACTTTTACCTAACAAAAGGGCTTCTTTTCTGGGCAGATAGCTTAAATTAAGTACAACATTGGGTTGGTGTGATATGAGTGAAGTAAAAGAGTTCACTTTTACTATAATCTATACTTTATGGCTGGGTAAGGTGTGAAATGGAGCTCTAATTTAGTTGATCCAAGACATTTAGGTTAGTCACTCGGATAATTTTCCTGTTACGCAATAACAAGATGGTTCCAACCTGCGAAATAGTGACACAAAACGTGGGAGAGGGCTAGACCTCTCAATATGGCCTCGCCCTCGCAAATAACAAAAACCCTACTCTAAAGTACATTTTTTTCTTTTCAAAACCCAACATGTTGGCGTTTAACCCTGTCCCTTCTTAAAAGGCTCTTACTGAGTATACACTTAAAGACGAAATACAAGACACCTCAAAACAATTAGTAGTAAACAAAATCCAAATCCAACTTGTGTATAAATTTAATCTGGTTTTGAATTTCACAAAACGAACATCCTTGAAACAACAAAATTTTTACCTTCATACTAACAAAGTCTTTGGGACTTTAATCATTGTTTTTACCTTCATACAACAGTCCCAACACCCTGTTTGGCTTAACTCTCAAATTTTTAACACCCAAACCGTATTCTTGAACTAGATGAATGGGAACACTTTCGATTTTTCCTTGAATTCAGAAATTCCGAATGGCGTTGAATGCTTCTATTTAGCAGCCCTTTGACCTCTGTTTGGATTGTGCTGTCTGGTTAAATGATCAAAGTAGTTGCCTTGTTTTATTCCGTGTCCAAACAGTATACTACTTGAGGTCATGTCTATAGAAATGTTAGTGCAAGAGTTGATCATTAAGAAGCAGACAACATTTCTGGGTAATGAAGTCAAGCTACAAACCATTTTTAAACCTCATCAATTGACTAGAGGAAATCAAGTACATTGAATTGGTTTTGTTAGGCAGGATTCTCAGAACAATGGTTTAGGACACTTGAAGGGGTATTAGGGATAAGGTAGTTTGATTAATACAGTTGTACAATGCCCACATTAAGGATCCATGTGCCTACAACTGAGCCCATGCTCTCTCTCTCTCTCTCTCTCTGTGTCTGTGGTCATCACTGTTCAAAGGTGTCTCATGGTGGGGGAGCAACTGTTCTGGCAGATCATAATTCCTGGTTGTGTTTGTACTTCTTTATAAAATTCTTTGATGTTTCTCAGTGTAATTCATCATTCATGTATAGTTTATAGACACACACACACATGGTACCATGATTTTGGGGAGGATGTGGATTAGGTTCATGACTCCTAGAAGTATAACTTATGCCCTAAGACAACTTCTTCTTTTTAAACAATCAACCATGTTCAGGCTGTCAATCCCCAAATCTCTGTTTCTTTTTCCTCTATAAACCAATGAACTCCATGCACAGATGCCTCTTATCTGGCAGCAAAGCAAGATTTTGATACCTTATGATGTTTAAATTGTGTTACTTATATTTGATGAGAAAATGGATGCATTAGTCATGCTACAAATTTACCTTTTCCTTGTTGAGCAATGATACGACCACAGCTTCAAACACAACCGCATGCAAAGCCGTTTAATGCATGTGGATACGTATACATTCGATGGTGCCGGATACAATTGTGTTTGGAAGGTGTGTTTCGAGACTTTTCTTTTGTCCAAGGGTAAAAAGGGGGGACCCATTGCTTAAAATATGGAGCATAAGTGAGCAGAAAAATTCCAAAAGTAGATTTCAAAAATCAAGAAAAAAAACAAAGCAGAAGATAGAAGTGCCAGAGGAACAACCCACATGCATTCCATTTTGTTTATCATTTCTTTTGAACATGATAGGTGATCACACCGCCAAATAATCATTGCACGGAATCAAAACAATACTCCTAATATTTGTGTGGGGCCCCACAACTGCAGTCCTTTAGTGGATGCCAACACCTCCAAGTTAACCACTTAAACTCATCCACGTCATTTCTCTTTTTTAGTATATGTTTTTTGATGTTTTTCCCCTCTTTTGTGGTTGGGGTTGGATTTTGATGAGCAAAAACTAGGGAAAGAGCTAAATTATATGCACCAATTTGATGAAAATGAAAATGAAAATGTCGGTACATTGTGGGATGATGGGAGCAATTTTATGCTATCTTTATCTGTGGTTTAGAGTTGCTTTTGGATGCAAATTCCTTTGTCATCATGCTTAGAGTTGGTTTTTCCTAGTTTGATTTGTATTTGTGTTTATCTGAGGGAATCTTTGGTAATAGAGATTGTAACAGTTTGGTTCGGTTTGATCTGAATTTTGATAAAATAAAAAGTAAAACTGAAATTTATTACCAAAATCATCACCGAAATCATCGGGTTTCATTTCGGTAATAAAATCTTAGTGATCCTGTATTGACATTGAAGATTAGACCATAAAACTCAAGCAACCCCAAATTTCTCACACTAAACACAATAACCAAACTTTTAATAACTCACAACCAAATTCAATGCATTGTGCGAGTATTGACATTGAAGATTAGATCATAAAACTCAAGCAACCCTGAATTGTTGTTATGTTTCGGGTATAGTTACGGTTTGAGTTTTCGTGTGGGTATCATTTAAAACTAAATTAGAACCTATCAGTTTGGATTTTTAACGGTTCGGGTGGGATTGTCATGCAACAGGTGAGATCATTTTTCTTAAAGTTGATTAAACCAGATACCTTAAAGGAAGTAAATCAAGCTAAGTATCTCAATAAGATGCCAACTATCTCAGCAAGCAAGGCATTATGATGGTGCTACCACATCTTCAGGAGCTTAATAAGTGTCGTAACAACTGACGTTGGCTGCTAATTAGTAATTGGTGAATTCAGAACCATCCTCAAAATAAATTAAGTAGAAAGATTCGAATTGCATTTTATTTTAGAAAGCAAAATAAGAGCATCATTTCTCAAACTCTTGATAGTGAATGCACATGGGTTAGAGATAGAAACCACTTTTTTAAGATTGTTTTGTTGAGGAGCAACTCTTAAAATTGCAGTGACTGGCCATATAATATAATCGTGTTTCGAAAATATGTATAGGAAATTCATTTTAGCACTTCAAAAATTGATGGAGGGGTTCCAAAATGACGTCGTGTTCTGTATTAACACAGTGTAGTTTTAGAACTCCTCCATCAATTTTTGGAATGCCTAAATCACAATCTGTATGTATAAGCTTGATTTATTAAATGGGCAAGTCGATATCAAAAAAGCTTTAATTGAGGCTCTTGAGTACTAGTTTGAAGCCTTGAACTAAGCATCAGTTTGTTCAAGTTTGACTTGAACACTTATCGAGTTTTTATCATTAGAGATGAATATTGGTTCTTTGTAACAGAGAATCTTGAGCTCGATTTTTACCATTCCAATAACAGCCCTTCTTTTTCCCATTCTATTTTCAAAACATCCAAGAAAAGTAATAAATACTGCAATCTGAAGATATAAAATTTATACACATGGATTGTAACTGATAATACTGATTTGGTTTAAAGCTAAGAGTTGAACTCCTCCCAGAGAATTGGGAGTTACATTGTCCTCAATTTAAGATTGCAAACGAACCGAGCACGAGAAGCTTGTTAAGGGCTCATCTCGGTCGATTTGTTCGGTAATCGAACCGAGTTTGAACCCAAGTTCTACGGGCATTTAGTAAAGGAGCCGAGCTCAACACTTTAAAACTCAACTCAGTTCAAAAAAGCTTGGTTTGATTGTATAGGCTCGACTCATTTATAGAGGTTTGTGCAATAAATAAATTCAGCTTGGCTTGAGAGCTCGAGCTCAGACTTGAGTTTCAGACTCGTTTAGCAAATCAGCTGAGTTCAAACACTGCAAGCTTGGCTCAACTCGGTTTTTCTCCGGTGGTGGCTTAGTTTCGCCTTTTCGGCAAGGCAACAGTTCGGGAGATGATTTTTTTTTTTGCAGGTTTAGGGTTTGGGCTTGGCCCATTTGGTTGTTTTTGTTGGTCTCTTGTCAATACCTGGGTTTTGGGTAGCCTTTGATTGCCATTGTTCTTTTTAATCTTTGTACTTTTTTGAAAATTAATAAAATTTTCTTTTGCCGATTAAAAAAAAAAAAACTTGGTTTTGGTCGGTTCGTTTGCAGTTTGCACCCCTAGTCCTCACTACAAATTTCAGGGTCCGTCAGTGTAATTTACCCTCGAAGGGAAACGTTTCGCGTGCTCCGTTTATGATCCATCCCCCCTTTATTAAAAGCCTTAAATACCACCCCCCCACTTATCCACCCCTTCGATTCCGCACCAAACAAACCCAGACTCTCTCTCTCTCTCTCTCTCTCTCTCTCTCTCTGTATACATCCATAGAGACAGTTCTACATCGATTTCTGTCGAATCGATTGATCGAAGTTATACCTCATCGGAACCAGACAGACAAGCTGTTTTCGAACTATCATTCCGTTTGTTCCTCCAGGAGGTAACGATCTCTACGAAGATTCAATCATTTCGATTCTTATTTGCTTCATTCTCGGAGATTATTTGATCTTAATCTTCTGATTAGTATAAAAGCTCAAAACTTTTCTAAAAATCTCCACTTTTTCCCTTGTACGATGCTATGGCTTCGTTGATTTTGTCCCTGGTTTCATTTTATTCGTCTTTCTATTCAAGTTCGATAGAAACTACCTTGTTCTGCTTTGATTTCACTTGGGGGAGTTTCTCCTAAATTATTTTTATTCTTACAGATAATTGATATATTAAATGCTTTTTAGTGAAACTTTTTCGTTAGTTTGGCGTCAACTTTTTTAAAAATAATCGTTCGTCTGGACGAATGAATCGAAAACAGGTTTTAAAAATTCAGATAAAGACGAACAAAAAACAGTAAAACTGCAATTTTTCAAACTTATTTTCTTTGTTCAGGGAAATTTATTTAGCTTTATATTGAAATGAATCATTAATTCACAAAAAAATTTGCGGAAAACTAATTAGCATACAGACTAGGATTTCGAAATTTATAGGGGAAAAAAAATACAACCTCAACTCATCTTTCTAATCAAATTCAATAGAGGTCATCTTTTTCTGATGAATTGAGGTATTCAAAGCAGAACAAGATGATTCATCTCTCTAAACAATACTTACAATAGAAGTCATCTTGTTCTGCTTTGAATCTCTCTGTTTTCTCCTAAATTGGAATAACATATCCACGTGATTGAATCCACAGGTCTATAGATACTATATATATACCTGATCCGATCCGAACCAAACAGGAATTTTTCGATGGCGTCGACTCTGATTTCGAATCCTATGACGACCACAGACAGATCGCGCGAATCATCAAAGCGTAGAAAGAAGAAGAAAGCCCTGACCACCACCACTACCGAACCTCAACAAAACCCCAACCTATGGAAATCCGAGGCCCAACAGCAAGTCTACTCTTCAAGACTCCTCACGGCCCTCCGCCAGGTCCGGCTCGGGTCTCCCCCCTCTGCCCCGCGACGCGGCCGGGCCGTTCGCGAGGCCGCCGACCGAGTGCTGGCCGTGACTGCCAAGGGGAGAACCCGGTGGAGCCGGGCCATATTGACGAACCGGCTCAAGGTTAAGTTCTTGAAGGGTAAGAGGCAGAGAGTGAGGGTGACTGGTAACAGCCGGTTGGAGAAGAAGCCGAAAGTTAGTGTCTTGAGGTTGAAGGCCAAGAACTTACCGGCTGTGCAGAGGAAGGTTAAGGTTCTCGGCCGGTTGGTTCCCGGTTGCCGGAAAGAGGCGTTACCGGTGATTTTGGAAGAAGCGACGGATTACATTGCTGCTTTGGAGATGCAGGTTAAAGCCATGAGTGCTCTCGTCGAGCTGGCCGAGCTGCTATCTGGAGCTGGCTCTTCTAGCGGCTCGGCTGAGAGTCAACAACGGTAAGGTTGTCCCAATATGACCCGGTGGTCACAGGCTCGAATAGTCGAAACAAAATGCTCCTCTCGCGGGTTAAGACGGCCTACATTCGATATTGCTTCAGATTTAGCGGGAGGCTCGTGCAGTGGGTAGCTCTTCTTTTAATTTTTCATTTTTACCCCTCTCTATGAAGAATTCTCTGTTAAATACCATCGATCTTGTTTTTTCTTTGGGTTCATTTTTAAATGGTAGTTTCATATCCTATGGAAGATAACACCATTTTGAATAACGTGGGTGAGATGTAAAGAATCTTTTTCCTCCCCTCTTCCTTCATTGGATCAAGAATTTGTTGAGAGATATGTTAGAGGGAAGAGGTAAGTTCAACAATTATTTACCTTAAATTGTAAAGAAAAATTCCTTATTTTTCTTATGTGCACAGAGATCTCTACAACTTTCTCCACATACACTCATCAGTAATTGAATTCCAAAGCTTGTTCAGTCTGATGAAATTACCCCAAAAGTCTGTAATTTATTTGGGAAATCGATTTTCGCGCTCCACCTTTGTACGCAGACGCTTTACTTTGGTAACATCCAGTGCAAAGTAAAGCGCCTGCGTACAAAAGTGGAGCGCAAAAATTAGTGCCCTTTATTTGGTCGGCTTTGGTTTGTACTTGAGGGTTAATGAAACAGTATGGAATGTTGAGGGTTAATATGGGATTCCCTTTGGTTTGAAACACAACAAATTTTGAGAAAATGTAAGTTGTGGTCATTATCAGACCATCGTATTTTCTCTAGTCTCATCAAATTTAATGCTTTGTGATTTTATAACATTTCAGGGTGTTGTGACTCATGAGGGAGGGACTAGGGACAGAATGAACAACTAGTCTGTTGGAGCATTTATTTCATGATAATCCATATGTTCATGGGGCTTCCATTTTCAAAATTTAGTTGCAGGGAATTCGTAAGTAATTACTTCATTCAGTAATTTTGGGGTGCCGTCACAATGTCTCAGCTTCCCTTCAACCCCGCATTTACCTGAGGTTGATAGACTTAGTCATAGATTTCAAACAACTATGTTATTCTGAGGCAAGTTGGGGTATCATGTGACAGCACTACAAGAACACCCAATACTTTTTTCATTACGTGCTGGGTTAATAATAGGTTAAAAATAAATTAACACCCCCTATACTAAAGCTACTATAATACGTTACTTTGGCCTCCTTGCTTTCCATCGTGCCAGTCAATTCCTTCACAGTTATGTTCATATAATGTTTCAGAGACTAATGAAAATCGATCATGTCGGTCGTACTTGGTACTTTTCTCGCTTCATCAACTAAAACTCGTTCGGTGCCCAAGGGGCATTGGTCCCTCTCTCACAAAAGTGTGTGGACTTGACCTCTTATCTTTCTCATTTTTTAGATGGATGGACAATGCCACAATGGCACTTGGAGCCCTTAATTAGTACAGTATCTCTTTTAAGGGTGCTATACGTAATTATCTTCTAATTCCTATTAATAATTCCACTGCCGACGCTTCATTACCACGTCCAGACGTGTAGAAAAGTCAGTGGACACATTTTTGTAGTGGGTTAGTGGAAAAATATATGAAAAACATTTTGAAAATGACAACTTCCCCTTCTGATAAAGGATGGAAATGGTCTCAAACAGTGAGGGTGATAGATTTTGATTTTGTCCCAGTTACAAAAGTGGCAGTAGAAGGAAATTTCAAAAATCTATGCATGACCCCAGAAATGTATTCTTACATTATACTAGTATACCCACAGATAGTATTTTAACGGGGAGTGATTTTTGCACTTTCCAAATTGTTAATCGCACTCCCCAGAAGTTAATAATTCGGGAAGTTCGAAAATCAACCATATATTATACTATTGATTTACACGCTCTCCTTTGAAATACGGTTAACAATTTGAGGAGTGCGAAAATTACTCCAAACTGGGCACCCAAAAAGTACTTGTATTTATGAGCACCTGTTGTGTAGCATGTGGGTTGGGGTTGGGTGTCCCCACATCATACATTACCCTGCTTTAATGAGACCCACGAATTGGGCAGCATGTGAGATCCCTGGCCTCTGAGTAATAGTGTGGTTCCATCTGCCCTAAATTAGGGAAACTTCATGTGGATGGGTCCACAAAAAGGAGTTGGCCTGGTACTTCTTTAGTCCATGGCACACAACTTAGGTTTACTCCGGATCAGGTCGGTCGGAATCGTTTATTTTGTTAGAGTTCTCGAGTTATTTGTCAAGAAACTAGTAATTCGTACTAGTAATGAATATATAACAAGTGATTTTGAGAACTAACTATAAAAATATATGTGTTCTAAAACACAATTAGTGTTCAATCGAACTTGGTCTTAAGGGTTCGATGAATTCAACAAAATGAACGATTCTTGATGAAATTACATCCAAGATCCTTGATAAAATTAGACCCAAGATTACTTCCATAAAAGGGGCACAACAAGTATCTCTTTCCACCTAAAAACACAAAGTACCCATGCCATTTGTAATCAATCTATCTCTCTCTCTCTCTCTCACATGCGTTAGTTGTCACTGTTTATCAAGATCCACTCAAAAAATAGTAATATCACAAGACAATATCACCAATAAGTTAAAAAAAACTTTACATTACTTTGATGAGTGTATTTGTTTTGGAGTACCAAAACAAAGAGGCTTTCTACCTATTACACCTAAAAACAATAGGCTGATTACTATAGTACCCCTTAATGTTTCTTTCAAATTTCATTAATCACCATCATCTACAATTTCCAATATTAATGCAATTGGGTTCTTCTTTCCCTTTCCTTCGCTTTTGCTCTGTGCTAGCTACAGGTGCGTGCTCGGTACGTTATTTGAATCTAAGTTACATAATTTGCGTACAAGTGCATGAGCGGGAGCAGGAGAGCACGAACGCAAGCGTGAATTAAGCGTCTTTGAAAGTACTCATCTCGAACTGTTAAAATCCACGAGAGCGAGAACGCGAGCACATAATACAGTGTGAGAACGCATGCATTGTGAGAATTGAGACGAGAGCATGATGTTTTGATAAATTAATGGAGGACCACAGAGGTATAGGGGCATGTAGGTAGGGGCTTCGATCAAAAAGTCAGCAGAGTGACGGCAGAATTAACTTTAGTATAACTTTAGAATTAACTTTACTGGCTTCGGTGGGCATTTGTCTTTTAGTATAACCGAGGAACAGCCCTAAGCCGAGTCACAATTGGACATGACTGTGCAATTCAAACCTCGGGAGAAACTAACACGGCCACACCAATCACGCTCCCCACTTACTATTAGAGTACTCACTCGGTGAGGAATTGAAGACTTGACCAAAGAGTGTTCTTCCAAAGTCAGTTATCCGCGCCCTACCACTGGAGCAACCCTGAGTGTGTGTGGTGGGCATTCTTTTGTTTGTTTCATTTTTTCATGTGCGCTCAAACATGCATCAGAAAACAGCACATGCAGCCCATGTGCATGCCCCCCAATCCCATTTAAACCCCCCAGGCCATCACTACCAATTTTCACATTCCAGATTTGCATTTGAATCAATTAACCCCGGCCGATTCACTCTCACTGTCAAATTGTCAATTAACATGGTTTCATTCCTCTACGCGCACACACGCACATACACACACGCATATATATATATATATATATATAGTCCTTCGTCACAATTTAAGTACTTTTTCCGAAAACACATGCGATTTTGTAAAAAGAAATAAAATAAAGTGTTTTCACGCATAATTTTTTCTTTTAAATTTCTATCTACCAAATCAAAATAGTAATTAGAAATGAACTAACAATTGAGGACAAAAAGAGTGTAGTATATTTTCATTTGTTGGTTCAATGGTAGGAGATGTCTTGGACAGCTTTAGCACACATTATTATTTTCTCTGTCATCACGTTCGGCAGGCCATCCACAGTATGACTAGGGAATTCGCGAGTGAAACTCTCACAAGTCACAACTGATCCGAAGAAACTGTGTGCTCATTTTCTCAATAAATTTTCTCTTCAATTATTACTCTTCATTTTCTATATACCTATCTCTCCCAATCCAAACCAAACGGAGTCTTTAATTTACCTTCGGTTGGAATCAAAATAGATATTTTGGATTGCAAGACAATTATCTCTGCAATCCCTTACGCTTAAAGCAAAAATTTTGAGTGTATATGCATACATAGGTGTACTCCCTCCAGGGGCGGACCCAGGATTTAGTTACAGTGTGGTCAAATATCTACAACACATGTAATTTTGTGAGACCTTCTGGGCAAAAATATATCTTTTGGGGCAAAATTACAAAATACTCCTCAAAACTATACCTGCTCTAAAGGTATTTTGGAACTCAGCGGGGTCAAGTGACCCCGCTTGCCCTATACTGGTTCCGCCCATAACTCCCTCCATCCCATATTGTTTGCCCCATGCAGAAGACTGTGCCATTTTGAACTTCTAATACATTACTTCCGGAATTATTTTTTAATTTTTTTTTACCGTTCGAAAGATCTCAATGAGTACTTAAGGTTCAAATTTTTTTAAAACATTGTTTTCATAAGAACCTTATTTTTAAGCTAAAATGACACGAGTTTTTGTAAAACACAAAACAAAATGGGACACAGGGATGTTGCTTGGCAGCTTCCTGCCGAACGGTTGCAGAGCGGTCGATCCAGCCATTCATCTCGATATGAACAGTTCGGTTAAGATCCAAGTCATCGATTATCGAGATAAGCGGCGCCGGCCGCTCTGCACGGGTCTATAAGGAGAAGGATCACACTTTTTTAGCTGTCCACATCTGAGTGGGGTTAGTGAATAGAATGGCACAGTGACAAACAACCAATTTTTAACTGTTTTGGTCAAGACAGCTACACTCCCATGCATTTTGTACAATGAACCTCGTGTCACCTCTTTCTAACGCACATGTTACAATCTCAGTTAATTACGTGATTCTTCTGAACAACGTTTTGTTCTCGCTCGCAATCATCACTCTATGCTAGCTTCCGCCCTCAACTTCTCTTTGATTTTTTTGTTTGTTTGTAATTTGGAAGATTTTCAAAAGACGTAATTCACGTTCTCGTTACCCATCACGCTTGAATGCACACGCATTATGCGACTTAGATTAAAATCACATTCAAAAGCAAAAGCGGAGACTGGTTGGTTGGACGGAGACGGGTGGGAGCTGCGGCCCCCCAAACTTCAAAATAGTACGTACGGAAGGTCTCTATAAATTGTGGAAGACCATAATATTACCTTTGTAAACAATTGATAATTTTACTTTATTCATCCAATTTAGATTTAAGAATACTTTTTTTTTGGTTTGTAAACAATTGATAATTTTACTTTATTCATCCAATTTAGATTTAAGAATACTTTTTTTTTGGTAAATAGTTTTTTATTCTCTCTCCCTCCCTCCCTCCAGCGGTGAATACAAAAATTTTATAATGAAATTCGATGATAAAATTTTTGTATTCGCCGCATGGGGAGGGAGAGAGAAAAAAAAAGCTGATGAAAACAAAAGAAATAGATATTTTCCAAGTACATGAGGCCTATAGACTATTACTCCTATTTATCAAGGAATCTAGCTAATAGCCTACTATCCTTTTTCGAATTTCCTTTTCCATCACTTTTTCGATAATGCTTTACCAAATTATGTTAACACAAAGAAGGATTGATATTGACCTTGATTGAGAAATTTGATGTGCAAAAAGAATAATCACAGATTTGTGTTCGATGCATATAAGAATTCAGGAGTTCATCTCGAGATATAACGCAAAAATAAAAATGAATTTCGTAGCTCTTAACGGTTTGTTGTGAGAAAACACGTGCTCCATATCACATGGTCAATCCCACAAGTGTTCCATAGATTTGTAGCAATATACAGTAGTATATTCTAGATCTTAATTTTAGCCCTTTTTTTGTGTGTAACGGATGAACAGTCCTACAGTCAGGCCACTAAATGGACCCGACTGTGCAATCCAAACCTCCGGTGGAGTTAGCGCGGCCACACGAGCCATGACCCTCCCCACTTACTTCAGGGTACTCACCTTGTGGAGAATCGAACTCTAGAACTTTAGAATTACTTCCAAAGCCTTGCACTCTATATCTTGTTTAGATACCTTGTTATCATTCGTCTATGATTCAGACTGAAGAGAACATGTTTAAAAAAGAATCCAAGAGGAACAGAATACAAAATAGGGGGAACAATAATGTAAGTTTTTTTTTTTTCTCTTTCTTTGGATCGATTTGTTATGAAAAGTCTAAAACTATCTTCACAAACAGAAAGTCTAACTGCACAGATAATTGTTCACAGATTACGGTGTCGTACCCACTATGGGTCCTGTTGGGGTGCAGATAATGAAGCAAGTGATCAGAGCCTTAGCTAGCGCTACATAGGAATTGGTGTAGCGCTAGGGAGTAGTTATAGCGCTATAGCCTTTTTGCTATAGCGCTACCGAGAGCCTTCGGGCCTTAAATTGTATTTAGGGTTTTGTGCGCGGCTGTGTGTATTGAGGTCATTGTAATCACTTTTTCTGAGCGTGAAAAAGAGTGAGGCGAGAGAAAACACATCTCAGAGAGATTGTGAGAAGACTTGTACTCTTGGATTGATTTCATAGTGGACTGGTGTGGCTCCCGTGGTTTTTTCCTCACGTTGAGGTTTTTCCACGTATATCTTGTGTCTCGTTTTCTTTCCAGTTTTCATTACGCACGTATTTGTTTGTTTTATTCTGTGATCCATTGTTCCAAGATCCGTAGGGGCGTTGTAGGATTGCGTAAAATCCGTAACAACTGGTATCAGAGCCGCGGTTGCGGTAGGTTTTGTTCGACAGGTTAGGGTTTAATCTCGTTCGGGCAGGCCAGAGTTCAGTGGGAGCTATGGGTTCTGAAGAAGGCAAGCAGAGGATGGAGAAGTTTGACGGGTCAGACTTCGCGTTCTGGAAAACGCAGATAGAGGACTATCTGTATCAGAAAGATCTTTACCGACCGCTGCTGGGTAAAGAAAAGGGGAAGAAGAAAGATGAGAGCAACGAGGATTGGGACGTCCTGGACAGGAAGGCGTTAGGGGTTGTTCGCCTGTCCCTTTCAAAGTCAGTCACCCACAACATCTTGAAGGAAAAAACGACGGAGGGTCTTGTGGAAGCACTGAAAAAGATGTACAAGCAACCGTCTGCTGCGAATAAGGTACATCTCATGAAAAAACTTTTCAATCTGTCTATGGCTGAAGGGGTTTCCTTTATGTCACATCTCAGTGAGTTCAATACGATAGTTGATCAACTTATGTCTGTCGAAATCAAGTTTGATGATGAGGTTCAAGCCTTGTTAATACTGTCTCAGTTGCCAGAGAGCGAGGTTGTTAGTTTGATTCTGACTGAGGAAGTCAGAAGGGGTTCGATCGATGGTTCAGGTAGTTCAAGTTCAGCTCTAAGTTTTGAGCAGAGGGGCAGAAGCCAAACCAAAGGTGGTCAGAATCAGAACAGGAACAGGTCGAAATCGAAGGGCAAGGGCAAGGGAAATAAAGATAGATCTCAGGTTCGGCCCATTAAAGGTGAATGTTGGAATTGTGGTCAGACAGGCCATATGTCACAAACTTGCAAAGCACCGAAAAAGAATAACGATGGGCAGGAGGCTCACGTTGTGCACGATGCACTTATTCTTTCCATGAACAGCGACACTGAATCTTGGGTGATTGATTCGGGTGCCTCATTCCAGGCCACTGCTAACAGGGAGGTTCTGCAGAACTATGTAGCAGGGGACTTTGGGAAAGTATACTTGGGGGACAACGAGCCTTGCAGTATTGTGGGAAAAGGGGATGTTCAGATTGCAACGCATGGGTTCAAATGGTGTCTGAAAGATGTCAGGCACGTTCCGAAGTTGAAGAGGAATCTTATTTCGGTTGGACAGCTTGCAGCAGCAGGTTATACATCGACATTCACAGGGGACATGTGGAAAGTCTCCAATGGTACCATGGTGACGGCTAAAGGCAAGAAAGTTGGTACACTTTACTTGACTTCACATGGTAGCGACATACTTGCAGTTATAGACAGCAAGGAGAGTTCAAATCTGTGGCACTATAGATTGGGGCATATGAGTGAGAAGGGAATGAAGGTTATGCAGTCAAAAGGGAAGCTACCGGGTTTAGGGTCAGTGGATATTGACATGTGTGAAGATTGTATCTTCGGGAAACAGAAACGGGTTAGCTTTCAGAAAGGCGGCAGGCCTCCCAGGGCTCAGAAGCTAGAGCTTGTCCATACAGATGTGTGGGGCCCAGCTACAGTGTCTTCTCTTGGCGGTTCTTATTACTATGTTACCTTTGTCGACGATCACTCGAGGAAGGTATGGGTATACTTCATGAAGCACAAGTCAGAGGTCTTTGAAGTCTTCAAGAAGTGGAAGGCCATGGTTGAGAATGAAACAGATTTGAAGGTGAGGAGGTTGAGGTCCGACAACGGCGGAGAGTATGAGTTGGGGGAGTTCAAGAAAGCCTGCGCTCTATCCGGGATTCGTTTAGAGAGGACACCTCCAGGGACTCCGCAGCACAATGGCACTGCAGAAAGGATGAACAGGACTTTGACTGAGCGTGCTAGGAGCATGCGGATACACGCAGGGTTGCCCAAGATGTTTTGGGCAGATGCAGTCAGCACAGCAGCACATTTGATCAATCTTGGGCCATCAGTTCCGTTGAATTTTGGCATACCAGAGGAGGTTTGGAGTGGTAAAGAGGTAAATCTCTCACACTTACGTGTTTTCGGTTGTGTTTCCTATGTGCATATTAGCGACAAAGACAGGGATAAACTTGATGCTAAGTCACAGAAGTGCACCTTTATTGGATACGACGGAGATGAGTTTGGTTATCGTTTTTGGGATAACAAGAACCGGAAGATAATCAGAAGCAGAGATGTTGTGTTTGATGAGAAGGTGATGTACAAAGACAGGGACAGCAAACTGAGCAGTGGGAGTACCACTTCGGATGGAGATACATCCGAGTATTTTGGGTTGGAGGATCTTCCAGGTGACAGGGGGGTTGAACAGGGGTCTGGTCGGGCAGAGGAGAGAGTTTTAGATGAGACAGTTTCAGAGGGGACAGTTTCAGATGAGGCAGCTCCAGAGTCAGGGACTAGTTCAGCGGTAAGAGAGTTGAGGAGAACAACCAGAGTACACAAGCCGAATCCGAAATATATTTCTTCGCTTGATTACTTGCTTTTGACGGACAGTGGAGAACCAGAATGCTATGATGAGGCTATGCAGGTTTCTGAGTCAGCAAAGTGGAAGACTGCGATGCAGGAAGAGATGGATTCTCTTTATTCCAACGGTACTTGGCAGTTAGCTCAGCTTCCCGCAGGAAAGAAAGCCTTGCAGAACAAATGGGTTTTTCGGCTTAAGCAGGAGAGTGATGGCAAGAAAAGGTACAAGGCAAGATTGGTTGTAAAAGGCTTCCAACAGAAGGAGGGGATTGATTATACAGAGATATTTTCACCCGTTGTGAAGATGGCCACTATCAGAGTGGTGCTGAGTATGGTTGCTACTGAAAATCTCCACCTTGAGCAGTTAGATGTTAAAACTGCTTTTCTTCACGGAGACTTGGATGAAGAAATCTACATGAAGCAGCCTGTTGGCTTCATTGTGAAAGACAAGGAAGAGATGGTGTGCAGGCTTAGGAAGAGTCTGTATGGTTTGAAACAGGCTCCCAGACAGTGGTACAGAAAGTTTGACGGTTTCATGCAGCGCAGTGGCTACACAAGGTGCAATGGGGATCACTGTTGTTACTTCAAGAGGTTTGAGTCTAGCTACATCATTTTATTGCTCTACGTAGATGATATGCTTGTAGCAGGTTCCTGTGTTAAGGAGATCAACAAATTGAAGCAGCAGTTGGCAACAGAGTTTGCTATGAAAGATCTAGGTGCAGCTAAGCAGATACTTGGGATGAGAATCAGCAGAGATAAGGCTCAGGGAACCTTACGGTTGAGTCAAGCTGAGTATATTGAGCGTGTTCTGGAGAGGTTCAATATGCAGGGTGCTAAGGCAGTTGGCACTCCCTTGGGAAGTCATTTCAAACTTTCTCAGGGGCAATCACCCAAGACAGATGCAGAGAGAGAGTACATGGCCAAGGTTCCGTATACCTCGGCCGTGGGTAGCCTGATGTATGCGATGGTGAACACGAGACCAGACATTGCCCATGCAGTGGGAGTTGTGAGCAGGTTTGCTAGCAATCCGGGGAAACAGCATTGGGAAGCAGTAAAGTGGATTATGCGATATTTGAAAGGTACCACTGATTTGCCACTTTGTTTTGGGAGAGGGAAATTGACAGTGCAGGGATATGTGGATGCAGACTTTGCCGGTGATCAGGATACGCGGCGAAGTACCACAGGATATATCTATACTATGGGTTCAACAGCGGTGAGCTGGGTCTCACGTCTGCAGAAATTAGTGACATTATCTACTACAGAAGCTGAGTATGTGGCCGTGACTGAGGCTGCAAAGGAGATGGTTTGGATGAAGGGCTTCTTGGAGGAGTTAGGTTTGAAGCAAGAGAACTGCGTTCTTTTCAGTGACAGCCAGAGTGCTATACACCTTGCCAAAAATCCAGTGTTCCATGCCAGGACGAAGCACATTGATTTGAGGTATCATTTTATTCGCTCGCTTTTGGAAGATGGGGATTTGTTGCTAGAGAAGATTTTGGGGGATCGAAATCCGGCAGATATGTTGACCAAGTCTGTTACTGTTCAGAAACTGAAGTTGTGTTCGACTTCAGTTGGCCTTCATGCTTGAAGAGATGTTGGGCCTAGAGCCACACCAAGAGGGGTCAGATGACTACGTCCATGTTTGATTGAGATTATTTGGGTTTGCATTTGTTTGTTTGCGGATGCTTCAGTTTATCTTCAAGTGGGAGATTGTTGGGGTGCAGATAATGAAGCAAGTGATCAGAGCCTTAGCTAGCGCTACATAGGAATTGGTGTAGCGCTAGGGAGTAGTTATAGCGCTATAGCCTTTTTGCTATAGCGCTACCGAGAGCCTTCGGGCCTTAAATTGTATTTAGGGTTTTGTGCGCGGCTGCGTGTATTGAGGTCATTGTAATCACTTTTTCTGAGCGTGAAAAAGAGTGAGGCGAGAGAAAACACATCTCAGAGAGATTGTGAGAAGACTTGTACTCTTGGATTGATTTCATAGTGGACTGGTGTGGCTCCCGTGGTTTTTTCCTCACGTTGAGGTTTTTCCACGTCTTGTGTCTCATTTTCTTTCCAGTTTTCATTACGCACGTATTTGTTTGTTTTATTCTGTGATCCATTGTTCCAAGATCCGTAGGGGCGTTGTAGGATTGCGTAAAATCCGTAACAGGTCCTACACAAACGATTCGAGCCGTTCATTAAATATAAAATATTTTTTCGAGGGTTTCAAAAAATCAACTCAATTCGATATCTATAGGTGCTCGATCCAATCATCATCAAAAAAATAATATGTGCAGTTAACAGCTCTCCTTCACAAATTAGTCATGTGAGTTGTGAACGTCGATTTTCGCTTGAAATATTACCAGAAGGACGGATACATTGAACCAGGAATGAAAGTGCAGAGATGAAAGTTAATGCAATTAAATTTATGAAAATCAAAATGAAACATCAATAAAACTATAGGGACGATTGCATAACAAAACAAAAGAAAAACATATAGTCGTGATTATGGAATTACTAGAGCTAGTATTATTAGACGTCATATGCTGGTTAGGCAATTCTTTTCTAATAACGCAAGTGTCACTGCCAGCTTACCCACACCTCGACTAATCTTGAGGACCCAATCTCACTGCCCGCGTTCAGAGAGCCCAATTAAATGCGGAGAAAAGCTCCGTATGAATTGGCCCAAAAGAGTTCATTAATAATATTATTGCTCTTATTGCTAGCTAGTAGTAGTATATTATGACAGCCATATATACTTGCCCTTTACGAGTTTGGTTTAGGGGGCAAGTTTCCATCATAGCACCAAAACATAAAGCCAAAAACAATTGAAGAGGTCGGGAGACAAAGGAATACATAATTTACGTATACGGCCGCAAAACTCTTTTTTTACTTTCTTTAATTTCACAAGGTTAATTAATTTGAAATGCTTGTTGGAACGAAAATTGAAGTCTCTAAAGCATCATAAACATAATGTAATTTTCCTAAAATACTGAAAATCACCCTTTTTGATCTTTTTTTCTCATTGTTACCGCGATGAGTTCTTGAGAAAATGAAGAGCAAAAATTATAGAATTGAGTTATTTCTCAGCAATCTAGAAGTTGAGAGATTAGGTTTCCAAGTTAATCCAAAAACTACATGCATCCTTTTTCTTTTTCTTTTTTTGCTCAGCTACATGCATCCTTAAAATGGAAGTTTTTTTTTTTTTTTTGCTCGGCAAAAGAAACTTTTTATAAACTCAAAAGGGGTACATCGAAGGGAACACTACAATGCTAATTAAAGCATTCAGGATACAATGAGAAAAGGATAGGAAAGAAAAACCACTGCCCGTCCAACAGAAGGTTGGACTGAGCCACTCAAATACAATGAGAAAAGGATAGGAAAGAAAAATGGAAGTTGAAGGGTACCCTCAAATACAATAGTAATATATACTCCTATGTCTTAATGCTTATATTAATTATATATATGTATAATTTAATTATAAAAACATGAATATAGATGTATTAATACTTTGGCAACTTTAATTAGCATATTGTTAGCTTAATCAGACAGACTAATTGAACCCATTACCACAGCAGATAAAGACAGCTGGTCCAACAAAAAAACAAAGGGAAAAGGTGACACAAGCACATGGGGAGTCATGGACCTCAAAACTTTTGATTAGGACCTAAAGTTAATTAACTAATTAAACAATTAGCAAGTTGATGATCAGCTGACAGTTTCAAAATTAATTAAAGCTCCCACAAACCTATTCTTCTCCGGTTAGCAGAAACTACACGAAATGCCAGTCACAAATATGTTGGGAATTAGTTGTGGGTCCCAATGGAGCATCAAATCATCAATTAGTGGAATTAAAAGCATAATATGAGAGAGGGCTCACATGTTAAGTGGCTTCTAATATGCTCTTTTTCTTTTTCTTTTTAAAGTTGTTGTGGTGGTAATGTAAGCATTAATTAGTTTGAGAGCTTCAACCACAAGTGTTTGGGCCAAATTGAATCTTTCATTACTTGGAAGAATAAATGATGCTTAAGCTTAAAGAAGATTTTTCCATGCGATTATGGTCCTATGACTGATTATGGTCCTATGACATTTAAAGCAACTCTCTCTCTCTCTCTCTCTCTCTCTCTCTCTCTCTCTCTCTCTCTCTCTCTCTCTCTCTCTCTCTCTCTCTCAGACACAGACACAAAATATTCAAAGTGTTTGCTAACTGGAACAAGAAATTAAGGTTCTTTTCTTTGAAACGCAGTTGTGCTAAGGACGTTTAACGTCTTGTGTTCCATAATGGAGTGTTAAAAACTTTAGTAGAAACAAATGTTTTGAAGCTATTTTCAATCACACCTATGGAAAAAATCTTGGATTTAATTATATACGTTGTTTCATCATTTTGAATGCTCATCTTTCATACATATTGTGTAGGTTTTTATTAATAGGTCATTTTTTTTCATTGGTCAAGCTTTAAAAACATGGTGTATGAATCAACATTTTCTTCCGGGCTTCGCTCCTTAAGGTCTCTGTAGGTTCAACTACCCGTGTCAACATCGATCTAGCCCAACTCATCTCACACACATGCAAGCAGGTGAAACGGCTGCGGGAGGACAGTGCGGATTAGTCAGAGCTAATTGAAAGAGTACTGTTTGGACAAATATTCTGATAACAGATCCAGGATCTTGTGCCAATGTAATGTATAGACCCTACCTCCACTTTTTTTTTTGTAGCTTTATTTCCCATGCAAACAAGATATGGTCTCTTCACCATGTGACTACTACAACAAAGGCCAAAAGGTGGAAAACTTGCCATTCAATTAAAAAGAACTTCATAATTAAGTTAAAAGCATGTCTAAGGCCACATGGAGGGGTCATATCTTGTCCATTTAGGCTCTCATCAAAGAGAATAAGAAGAAGAAAAAAAGGAAAAGAATATATGGTTTCTGTACATTGGCTCTAGCTGACCGACCCAATGTAGTGCATGCCTGTAACAAGAGATATCCAAACTATCTTTTTATATATAAGATCTCAAAAGTTCATCGCAAGGTAGTCCAACCGCGCGATGTCGATTGTCGACATAGGATCTAGCTAAGTAGGCGGTTGATGATTTCATCCTATGCCCATCTTTTTCGCTGTTCAAAGAAAATAAAAAATTCGTAGCAACTCTCAGAATATGTTGCCAAATCGAACCACGCACTACATTTAGGTTTTAAGTTAGTATCTTTTTTAGTTTAGTTTTCTGTTTTATGTTGCTTCATGTAAATCGTTTTATTTGCTTGAATGAAGTTCTTGCCATTTCTTGAAGAAAAAGAAGAAGAAGTTGTTACCTACCACATACAAAATAAAGCCGATCCTTGGTTGAGTTGGGTTGATGATTGTTTATTTCTTTCTGCCATATTCAATTACTGTTGGACGTTTTTTTTTTAATTTCCAAATAAGACGGGATAAATGTGGACATAGTTGAGATACGTACATCTATATTACCATGTTGATTTTATCCTTTTCTTTGCAGCTTTGCATCTCAATGCATGTAACCTTTGTCGAGATTCAATAAATTTTCGTTTCACCAATTAGTAAAAAACAAACAGTTGAAGAATAGAAACTTGATTACCGATAAAAAAGAGAGTAAAAATTAGTAGGGATAGCCAATCAAAAGTAATCGGACAAGCTTGGGTTAGGTTCATTGGTGACATGCACCAATTATAAATGGCATCAATTAAGTTCCATTTTTTCTAATCTTCCACATTTAAAAAAAAAAAAAACCCTTTAATTTCTCTACATTTCACAATCATATTTATATAAGGAAAAAAAGAATTTAAGTAACATGAGTAGAAATTAAGCAAGTTGATAGGGATTTAGGACTGAATATATATCCCATCTTACCAGGATGTCGTCATTGATTGTTTCCAAAGGGTTAAATGGACCGTTTTTTAATTACTGCTTATAACTGCAATCTCTAGTTTCCAAATTAATTAGATTCATATTTTCAAATTAACCATCTTTCTCTAGGTATCCTTTTGCATTTTTTACCGTTCATTTTTGAACAAAGAATATACCTTATCTTTGAGTTATTGCGATCCTGAGTTTCTAAAATTTTATGAAAACAAACAAAGCATTCTTATTTAAGACTTAACCGTGATCGAAATACTCAAAAGACTAATCTCCCCTTTAAGTGGTTGACTACTTATTTCTTAGTAAAACGTATGGAACATAGCAGGTGAAGTAGTAGTCAAGTGATAGCTAGGCAACATGTATTCTCATGCATTTAACGAGAATTCAAATCTCACCGACTACAACTAACAAAGTTAACGTTTGCCGAGGGAAAAACAAGCCCTACGAAGGATATTAAATGACGATTTTTTTTTTTTGGTGAAAATATTAAATGAGATTGGGGACCAAGATGGGAAGCCCTATGTATCTATTGGGTGAGCTTAATTTGCCAACTTTCAATCGCTTACCATAGCATACAGCCTAGATAGCCAATTGTGGGCCACTAAAATCCTTAAGCAGGGAACTGACTTCTCACCTTTTTATGTGAAATGAAATTGATTGTCTCTTGTTACAATTAACATCTGTGTCGTTTTCTTCCAAAGAAGGGCATGGGGATTGCAGAAGGCAAAAGAAAACAGAGAGAAGGAGAACAATAATTTGTGGGGGACCAATTCTTGAAATTCCATTGCTTAGGGCATCAATTTATAGTAATATTTTCCTTGTGTTTCTATGCAACAATTCAAAATCCAATTCCTTTTGTGCGTAGAAGTGACGGAGAAATTATTCAGTCATCTGGGGCATGCCCATCTCAATTGGCCAGCGGGCGGAACGAGGAGCGGGTCGCCTTTGGAAGCGTTTGCCGTTCAGTCATCTGGGGCATGCCTTTCTCTCTTCTTTTTTTTCAGAAATTTTACAGTTACAACTCTTCTCGTAAGTAAAAAAAAACCCGCAAGACAATTTGAAGTTTGCCCGGCCATTAAATTTAGGGCATCGAAAATATTCGACATGCGCACACCTTGGCACAAACACCCAAATTTAAAAAACCTTTTGTGCATGTTTTGGGCCAATGGCACATCACGCGCGACCACATGGTTAACTCCGAAACGGTTTCTGGCAATGGCCGAAGGAGATATGACTTAGGAAACCTAATAATTTTTCGTAGGGATGAAATATAAAGTAGACACCCATTTTTTTTTTATCAGAAACGAAAATATATTCTTCCATACTTGTAAATTCTCCTAGGACCCAATAAAGGTGAAGGATATAGTTTGATGAAGTCTCAGAGATGTGAATACAATCAAACCCCGTGATTCATATTTAATGAAGGGGGATTTCGTACTCATCTTTGTAACCTTTAAATGCTTGTAGCCTTAGATAGCCTTTTTTTTCCCCCCTAAAATATTGTATACATCGATCAGCGGAGGTTAATGGGATGTGAGTAAATTAGTCCACATGGAATTTCAGAAACTATCCATAGCCCTAAATCTCAAAGGTTCACGACGAGACTCGAACCCTTGCTACCACATAGGGAGAACAGGAGTTACCAACTGGGATGGGAGCCCATTGGTTGTAGCCTAGATAACTAGCTGAGTCCTCTTTTCAATATAATACCTCTATAGTGTTGATTATGGATTGATTAAGAATATAGTATACCATGCAATAGAAGCATTTTCCCTAGGTACTAGTCTAGGTAGGTGAAATTAGGCACATCAAATTTTGTATTTAATTTGTAGTCCTAGGACCTATCTATTAGGCTATTTAATGCTGGTTGTCTTCATTGTGTTCTAAATTAGCATCAAGTTTTGTCTTTGTTTAGGCTCCGTTCCAGAAACCTTCTTAAAAAATAAGCAGCTTATTTCACATTTTCAAACTCAAATATAATGTAAATAAAAAATATTTTTTAAATTTTTTTTTGCACCGTATTAAAGATCTCAATGGGGTCTATCAAACAAGATCCATAGTGATAGGAAAATTATTTGTGTAAGCACATGATTTTTGAGCTTGAAATTGCCTTCTTAAAAAATAAGTACTTATTCTCCGTTGCGGAACGGAGCCTAAGCCACCTTAAGCTAACAATTATTCAGTTGATCTGTAAGGGCTCTGTGACTGTATCTTTCTTTTCTATTTAAAATTTTTTTTTGAATGTCTAGACTAGCTAATTTGCGCGCATCTCGATTGATTCTGCTTGTCACTATAGCTCTTCACCACATTCATCTGGAAAAATCTAATTTGTAGTTGCATTTTGTGCACTTCATGAAATGGTAGGAATTAATTGAACCTTTTTTCATACTCTTGGAGTCATTCCCTTCTCCCGTAGAGTATATCCGCATCTCGTGTATCGAATTACATAAATCTTTTGTTTGTTTTTTTTTTTCTTGCTTGCTTTGTTTTTCCATTCATCATCATTGCTCCGTGTTATATGGATCGATTAATTGGGTATTCCGCATATTCATATCAAAGTGGAATATTTGGGAAGAACCTCGTCTACAATCAAAGCCCACTCTTGTACCATAGCATTAACTGTCGGGGTTTGTAGCCACATACCAATTCGTTGTTATCGAATACTAGTCCGTATTTGTTGGTTCATTTTCGGCATTCGTGTCATGTTTTAAATTGTTCATATACCTTTCTATTTATAATGTGTTTCATGATTCTGAAAATTTCGTATAATAGAACTAACAGAGATCTATCAAATAAGATTCATATTGCATATTTTTAGAGAATCATATTAAAAGATATGTATAATTTTTTAAGGTGTGTGGAATAGGAAAAGTGAACAAACAAACACGGACGGAGGTAGTACTAAAATATCGTGCCATTGTTGGGCTTCCTTTGTGGCTTGTTGGTCTTGGGTGTTGGGCTTCCAAGAGGCATAAGACCACAGTTAGATCTGGGCCTAGCTAACTGAGATACCTCATTGCATGCTTTGTACTCCATCTGACAAAGGCAGTTGGGCCCTAAGTGCCACAGTTTATCAAACCTTGGGCTTTAAGAATAAAATGGACCGATGGACGTCTCATTGTCTCAACTTCAATATATTACTTTCCCGTCTCATTTTGTTTACTTGGAATTTTATTTTAGGATGTTTCAAATTGTTTGCTCTCTTTGAAAAGTGACCTCAAGCCAAACTAGAGACAGGGGTGTTGGAATGAAACCACCTGCAAGGTTGGACCAAGGGGCACGGGCCCAATCTAGAGAGCTGCAAGAGGCTGTTGGGCTGGATCGGACTGGATCACATCCAGCCCACTTATGCGTATCTGGTCTAGTCCGTGCCACGTGGAGGTACGGGTGGCACGGATAGGACATGTAACGACGTGAGGTGCCTCTGTTGTTCGGCCCATGTCTCATTTATTTAGCCCGCTACTAGAGGCGGTAGCCTGAACCGGGATCTTGTCTATGGTAAGACTCAAGCCCCCGTTTCATAAAGGAAAAAAAAAATGCCTTGTTTGTCTTAGTTTTTGAAAAGTATTTTTCAAAAGATTCCCCCTAGATTCTTCTTACTTCCAATCATTTCTCTCTCTATCGCTCTCCACTTATTACCCCTACTACTCTAAAAAAAAATTCATTTAATTTTTTAAGAAGACAATTTCAAACTCAAAAATAATGAGTTTATTGAGTTTGAAAATTCATCCCTTCTTCCGTGAAAAAAAAAAAAAAAAGAGTTTGAAAATATGAAATAAGTACTTATTTTTTAAAAAGGTGTTCTGGAACGGGACCTCAAACCCTCCTGGTTAGAACAAGGACCAAATCAGGTAGGTAGCCCTAGTTGATTTGAAGTTTGAAATACTGCAAATTGGCCGGTGCCTAACAGAAAGCTTCATCATGAAATAAAGTTTGTCGGCAAATCTTGTTCAAATGGTGTCACTGACGTTGCCATCAGTTGCAAAAATAGTTGTAAACTTGTACTGTTGGACCTTTTGTACTATTTTGTTGCTATTTTACTCAAAAATTCCAAATCTTGGCGTAACTTGAGGGTTTGCCTCGGTCGTTATCTTTAAAGCCTCTGAATTAGTTGAGGTGCACGTAAGCTGGTCCGGACCGGCCGCTTGTTATCAAAAAAATAAAAGAAGAAGAAATCTCAGATCTAGCATTATTGACCCTTAAGTGCCTTTGAATAACAGTTTCATTCAAATGGGAAGTAACAATTTCAAAATTTTCACCTGTTTACATCAAGCTTGGTTTTCTATCTTTTGAGTGCTCTTGACTTGACTCAAAAACAAGTAGGTGGGACAGCACTTGTGTTCTTGTGGCCTATGATTTAACAGAAGAACCGTTTTGGTAATTGACATGAATTTGTGAACCTTAAAATGGTTTGGCTGATCTGCAGATGATTCTTTGCAAGGGTTTCAAACAAGGATCCCTCTGGAGTATAGTTTGTGAGGAAATCTGGCCAACACTGTATATCAAGTTATTGAACAGCTTTCCTCCCGCAATTCCGTCTTGCACGTACATATTCGTAGACAGAGCAAACGAAATACGAAGGGAAGAAGCAGAATTCTACCATGTTACATTACCACATAGGTTTGAGCGCGTGTTTTTTGATTCAAGATTTTGATCTTTCATCTCTCTATACCTTTCTCAATATATATTTATTTATATGCGTATGTGAGAGCTGTTCTTGCTATTACCAAAGAACAACAACCTTTGGTTCAACCCTGTTTTGCTTTCCACCTTTCTTCTATCCTTCTCATGGATTTGTAATCTTATGTTCGTACGGGACGTCGACGATATTTGAAGATGTCGATGTCTTAATCTGCAGCACCAAACACCGGATTCATTCCCCGCATAAGATTGTATCTTTAAATCCTCCAAACAAACGAGCCTAAATATTGTTTTTGTTATTGGATGTACTATGGAAAAAAAAAAAAAAAGAGTAAAATATGAGATGAAGGTGCCGTTCCGCATATTGGCAGGAAAATTATTTGCGTAAATACATGATTTTTTAGTTTGAAATTACCTTCCTATTCAAAAAGTACTTTTTGAAAGAAACTGAAACGGGCCGAAACATACTAAAAATAAAAATAACACTCCTCTTCACGCTGATTTGCCCCGAAAACAGAGAATTGGAAAAACAGAGGTCACAATAACAAAAAAAAAAAAAAAAAAAAAGGGAGAATTTTTGGGAAGGAGGGGCAGGCAGGCAGGCATTTCTGTTTTGATAATTGACTTTCTATTGTAGCATCTCGATCTGTAATTTTCTAGGGGTCCTCACCTTGTATTGTTTCAAGATTGCGCGTTGACAGTAAAAAGTGGGGCCAAAAAGCCGGACCCCACTTTCACATTTTAGACTTGATCATTGACGATGATCCACATAAATTAAGTATGCACTTCCATTAAGTTAATGAATGTTATGTTTGGTCTAATGTCCGTAGTTGTCTATTTAATAGCCAGACTCCGTCCTAGTCTAGAAACAAGAAAGTCTACCCACTGAATTGTACAGTTCAGTGATTAATCGAGATGCGCATAAACTGGCTTCGACTCTTGAGTTTTATTAAAAAAAAAAAAAAGGAGTCTATGCACCTCAATAAAGATGTACATAATCAAAGACGGTTATACGAGGAATTGAGAGAGTTCAATTTAAATTTCTTTTACATGAAATATAGGAGTATTTTTTGTTTGTTTTTTTTAAATGCAAGCAGTAGGAATTATGCGAGTTAGGATAAATTTGACCATAGATCAAGTACGTGAAGTCTGTAACCACAAAATCAAGTCCATTACACAATCATGAGGGGCAGAGGAATTAAAGGGCTAGCAGGATCCCTGGCCCCGCCCCAAAAAAATAATTTCCCATGAATTTTGTCAAGGCTTTTTTTTTTTTTTGTTGATAAATTAGCTTGAAATTAAAAAATGTTAACCGAATGTACAGCCTACAAGGGGCATACCCAAGGAGGAAAAAAAGAAGATTGAAAACCATGCACAACCCGCATGGAGAGTAGAGTAGATTAAGTAAGATAACAAAAGTGTCACTTTTTCCGCAATAAAAATATCTAGATCAATGTTTGTTCATATGCTAACTTGTAGGGTTATGTTTGTTCATATGCTGAGGTCTTATTGTACTATGATACGTACCACTTGTCATTAATAGTATTAACAATTTCTAAGAGATTTAGTTCTTCAATTTGTCTAAAGCGTTCTAAAAACGGACCCGGGGACCCTGCCGAGCGGCACCCTGCCGAGCGGGTGTCAAGCGGCCAATCCGGCCGTTCATCTCGGAATCAACGGCCCGGATCGAAACATCTTTTTTTCGGTACCTTTGCATCTGGGCCATCCAAAACACTTTTGGACGGCCGAGATGTGCTCGGCACCCCTGCCAAGCACCCCTGCTTGGCAGGGTCTCCCGTTCCTCTAAAAACCTACTCACAAGAACCAATATTAATCTTTTTAATATCGCCTTATGAGAAAATCCAATTTTTATTAGATCCCTCTAGTGCAAATCTCGGTTCCGCCACTAACAACTATCCTAGAAATAGACATATATGGGGAAGCAGCAAAATACTGGAGTATATAACAATGAAAGAGTTTGATACAAGAGAACAAATATACTACCACTTTGTTGTGTCATTGGTTCTATATCAAAGTAAGTAAAACTCCCTTAATTTGTGAGTAAGTACGTACATAAAAAACTTTTCAACAAGATACGAGGCATCGTTGTCCGATTCAAACTTACACTAAATTTTGTCAGAGTCAGGGTCTATAAGGCCCCGTTCAGTTACCAGGAAAGTATAGGAAAGGATGGGAAAATCAACTTTCCCATAACTTTAGTAGTGTTCAGTTGGCTGGAAAGTAGTGGGAAACATGTTTTTTAGTTTTCCTGCAAGATTTACTTTCTTGCAAAAGTGATCCGGCCAAAAGCATAGAATTTTGCGTCACGGGAAAAGTTTTATCCATTGTGGGGCCAAAATAATTGGTGGGTAAGAAAAAAAGTGAATGACGCCAATAACAAAAAAATACAAATTAGGTTCTTAGAAAGACACTTCGAGATTTACGTGAGCAATAATAATTTCGACGACTATGGTGCTTTCTGAGATAATTATTGTGGAAAAAGATTGGTAGTTTATTTTTTTTGGAAGTATTTATTTATGAGTCCTGCTATAAGTAAAAACCGAGGGGCCCTTCGCGGGAATCAACGTCATCCGAGGTGTGTAGGGTGCTTGATCCGAGCACCCCTTTTTCGTGTATATACAAAAAGGGGTGCTCGGATCAAGCACCCTACACACCTCGGATGACGTTGATTCCCGCGTAAGGCCCCTCATTTTCGGTCCTCCCCTTTCGGTACTCATATCATTTATGTTTATTTATCTTGTCATTAGTCTTCAATTTTGTTTTGTACTAACTATTTTTCAGTGAGTTTTTGCATCGGCAACTAATCAAGCACGGATGTTTAATATTTATTTATTTAGTTATCATCTAAATATTTTTTAAACTTTATTTGTATGCTTGATTATTAGAGAATGTTAATTTAAATGGGGAATTTGCATGACCATTCAGAATATAGCAAATTAAATAGGGAATTGCAAGTCGATTTTTTCATTTCATGTTAAGGCTTTGCATTAGATAAAATACATTTTCCGTATGTGTTAATTTTTGAAATATGATAGCCTATTATTTAGCTCTCAAAGTTACTTTTATTTAAAATTAGCCATGGAAATAAAAATAAAGAAGTTTTTCATATAAGTGTCTTTTCCCGGCAAATGAACCACTAAACTTTAGTTTTCCTGCAAAAAAAAAACTTGACTTAACTTTTCCTGGGAATAACTTTCAGGTACAGCATTCCTGGCAACTGAACGGAGCCTAAGTCTTCTGGAAAGAGTTGCACTGTGATTATCCTTAGTGGTCCATGGTCCATACTGGTACGATACGAAAAAATATGCAATGCCTCAGATCTGGCGCACTTCACATTGTGCAGCAGGCCGTTCTGCCCATAATGTGCGGTGGTAAATGGGCCTAGGGCACCATATATTCACAACGTGTACGTGACAGTAAAGAGACCGGAGGCACCACGTAGCAGTGTGAACAATCTATCCTCCAATACCTTGTCTTCACGTTCATACACATTTATGGGGTTTGGAAACTCTTTCGATGTGGAGGAATCTTTCAACCTTACAAGATGGGTACGCCTCTCCCAACTTCCTTTGAGTTTCTCAACTGACCTTTCAGGTGGAGCCCATGTTTATTACAAAGTCGGTCCTAAGCAAGCCCATCTGACCCCTGGTTTGACCCCTTCCAATTGTCAACAAACAATCTAGACCTTAACCTTCCCCTAATGTATCCAAAATGGGACCCTGCTGTCCCTTAGCGAATAGCATGGGTATTGATCCCATCCGAACCGTCTATATTCGGTAATGGACGATTTTGATTTTATTTCGGACTGAATAGATTTCAACCTGTCCAGCCGAAGTGAAATTTGAACCGTCCATTGCTGATTATGCACGGCCCGGATGGGGCCAATTGCTGGACAGCAGATCCATACCTATGTATGAACATATCTATTTATGTCTATCTATATTTAAACATAGGAAACTTGAAATTCTACCCACGAGCAAGGCCGTGGACCCATTATTTCGTCTCATAAAAACACCTATCAATAGTGAGCTGCAATCAAGTAGGTTAATAAATAAATAAAATTAATTATTCAAGTTTGAGTTTGTAATTGAAAATCGCTAAAAGATTCAAGACGTAAATACCTCGTTAGCTTTCAAACCAAGCTTGTACAAATTATTTTTCTAGCTACTATGGTTGATCAGTATATACGAGATATTTGTCCCGACTTTAAATGCCCTCTCCCGTTAGTGAAAGCCGAAACTAATCTCTCACAAATTCATTAAGGTGCGGGTAAGATGACTCGAACGTCTCGATCCGATCATAAAAACATTTTGGCTTGGGTGTCGACAGAGTGCTTGCTTTGCATGTGAAAGGACCGGGGAGCTTATGTTTGGTTGCGTGTTGACGCGTTAAGATTACAAAATTGTATTCCTCCACTCAAAAAAATGTGGAGGTCTCGACGCAAAAGAATGTTGACTTTGACTTTTCATCATGTGCGGTCCTGATTCGAAAGCGGCCCCACCCCAAAAAAATTGAAAAATACTATAGTACAACTTGATCCAAAAATAGGCCGCAATCACCGCTTTGTGTTCTCATACATATGCTTCAAACTTCTAGAAAATAGAGAGAGAGAGAGAGAGAGAGAGAGAGAGAGAGAGAGTCAACGGTTGCCTTTGAGTCTACACCCTGACTTCATTGCTTACATAAAATAACACTCTGTCCTTGTCACTCTTTTTCTTTTAATGCAAGTGCTTTATGGATAAATGCATGGTTGGAAGATATTACACACTAGATAAATACTATAATTTATGCGAAAACTAATTAAGGTTGTGTTCTTTTACACTTAACTTATTTTTCAACCTTAAACTTAACTTATATATTGTAATTGTGTGTGTGCTAAGCAATTAAAGTTAAGTTTAGAAAAACCAATTTTTTTTTTTTCCCGTTTGTTGCTAGCGAGGTCTGGGAATAGCACCAGGAGAGAGCGCCGCTATGCCCCTCTGCTTTGCTACAGACTACTACGGGAGGTCAAGTAACTGAGGATTAACTTGCATGCTTCTCGACTAATTTGTGGAAAACTATGTTATTATTTGCTATAGCAAGGGCAGGTCTTATATGAGTTTAAAGCATTTGAGAAATTTTGAACCTGAGACTTAAAAATGAGCAAATTCATTAGACCCGATTGAGGAGGAAAATTATGTGCCGGCCGTGTGTGTCATGATCGAGCCTTGGTCCACATGCATAAGATTGATTACAATAGAAGCGTGACTAGCTAGCTCTTGTAATTGGAAAAAAAAGAGAAACTGAAGGCTTGCTTCGCGGCAGCATATATGACCCACTGCTACATATCGATCCGTGACACCTTCGAATTGAAAGAATCTAGTGTAATTATAGTGTGATAGAGTTTTAGTTCATCTCATCTTATCTGGTGAAAAATGGTTGATTGCTATAAAAGGAAAAAAAATAAATAAATAAAATCCACGTCTTGGGTATGGAGAAGTACTCGTTTAAAATAATATTGAGACCTCTCTACTTAATAACATGAACTTTTGGGTTGAAAAGGATACACGATGATAGACCCAGGAAATGAATTTGCGTGACATACCTCAAACTAGGGCTGTAAACGAACCGAGCAGCTTGCCAACTCGGCTCGGCTCGTTTACTAAATGAGCCAAGCTCGAGTTTTCAGCTCGTTCGACAAAATCTCGGCTCGATTAAAGAGGCTCATTTAGTAAATAGTTCAGCTCAGGTCGAGCTCGAATTTTTGACTAGTTTAGTGAACGAGCCGAGCTCGATAAAGCTCTGCTCGGCTTGTCTCGTTTACAGCCCTACCTCAAACGCTGTTATATTTGCAGGAGGATGTTAAGAAAAACAATCTCACATTGCTTTGTTGTGATGCTAAGTACTGCTTAATATAATTAATGTTGAGACCTCCTCAATTAATTAACAACTTAAGTATTGAATTAAATATGAAGTTTCTGCAATAATCATGAAGATTCTAAGATTAAAAACTCATTGGAGAGAGGGAGCTAAAGTTGTTAAAACATCCTGCACCTCACATAATTGTGATGTAACTCAGCTAGTTGACCATTGTCATACGCATATTGATAATTCCGCAAATCATCCTCTTGGTAACGTTATTCTTGACTGCAGGTGTCTGATGCAAGGCTTTGAGGCCATTTCCATCAAGTATATCTATCGCAAAACAAATCGTTGTGCAGATGCGTTGGCAAATGATGCTCCGGTATCGGTGGGAGATTTACATATCTACCCGTTTATTCCTAGTTGTATTACTAATGTTTTCTATGCGGATTTGAATGGGATGGAATATTATCCCAGGTTTGTAAGCACTTAATTATGTTTTTCTTTTAATGTATTGTTGGTTTACCAGAGAGAGAGAGAGAGAGAGAAGAGAGAGAGAATTCCAATATGAAATCTGAGTCTCGTGAACAAGATAAGTTTCACGGCTTAAAGTATTACCAAAAAAATACTACTCCTAGAATAGATTAATTAATTAATTCAGATGAAATCCTTTGTATTAGCAGAAAATCTTGCTTAACCACTAACCGTAAAGTCCACCGGGAATATGTGGTGGTTGTCTGGAACCTAACCGTCTAATATCTAACCTATACTCCTACATTTAATAAATAACCATAGGTTATGGAATATTTTTTATTTTATTTTTTTGGGGTTTAACTATGGCTATGGAATCTTATGTATATGGTAACCGCCGTGAGTATAATAATTCCAATTTTATCTAGAAACAGAATCACTAACTGCAATTTTAACGGCAAAAGATTCATAGAAAATAGAACGATTTAAGCTCACGAAATTGACAATTTTAGAACACAAGATGCTATTCAATGGATCCTTGATATATTCAGTTTTTAAGTCATCTCTATGAAGTGGCTAGGAATAATATAGCGTGTTGGAATTAGTCGTGGTGTACGTAAGTCTGCTCGGGCATCCGGTTATCAGAAAAAAAAAAAAAAAAGATAGCGTGTGAGCAAGGCCGGCCCAAGATATTTGGATGCCCAAGGCCTGTTCTAAGAATGATGCCCCAAACGCTTAACAATTTTTATGGGGAAAAAAAATAGTTAGACAAAGCCAAAACTATAATATTAAATTCCATTGACTAATACATATAAATATTTCAAAATTTGAAATTTCCCTTCAAAATAATTTTAATTTTAATTCCGATACTTATTGCCTACGTGTTGCTTTTACATGCAACCACTCTGTAAGCAAGTGGAACATGTGGAGTAGAGGGCTTTATAGGTGAACACTTTGCCAATTGAGCCTTTGTTATGTCGATGTGGGATAAACAAGTTGTAAAACAAAGCCTCCTACCTATAATCTCACATCGCTAGTTGAAGGAAACAATAAAGGTAAAGAATCTTTTATAAGTAGAAAGTCTTACTGCCTCAGTACCAATGCTCAAGAGACTAGGCCTTACTTCTGAAACTTGGACTGGGTCTTTCCTAAAAAGGGTCCTACCCAATCTAAATACTAAAAAAAATTGGGGTGCCCCAAAAATTGGGCATTCCCAAGATGCCCAAGGCCCAGGCCTTGTGGGCCTTTTGCCTGGGTCGGCTCTGCGTGTGAGAATATATGGCACGACACGATAACATTGCCATTCAAGTTGTATATAAAGTTAGTGGGTTAGGGTTGATTATTACAAATTATGTACGTGACGAATGGTCTTTAAAAAAAGTCGATTTCGAGAGTGAACCAGCAAAATCTGAAGTCATCACGGTTAACTCCTCTATTACATGTCCCCATAGCGGCTATAAAAATTTAACCCGAAATCAACACGAGGAACTACGTTATACTCCCTCCATCATAAATTGTTGGCTTCCTAGTTACGAATAGTCGTGCAATTTTGAGATCAAAAGATAAAACACTTCCGTATATAAATTTTTGAGTTTCTTTCACCAAATTAGATAACTCATGAAGAACTTTTATTTGGTGCCAAAAAATTCAAAAGAAAATCGGACTACATAAATAACCTAGAGACTACTTGGGGGAAAAAAATCTTGTTTTGAAAAGTCTGTGCGCAAATTTGGATAAAGATGCATGTATTCGGAGTCATTTGATGCACTTGGTCTCTCATAAAGCATGCTCCCTCGCCCCAAAAAGGAAAAATAGAAATCTTTTTTTTTTTTGTGGTAATGCAAGAAAAATAGAAATGTTAGTAATGTTCTTTTTGCTGTTCAGTAAAAATTTCGGTCAATCACAACTTGAGGAATTTAAACAAAAGCCTCCCGGGGTATAGAAAATTGGGAGCACATATTCCTGCACAAAATTCCATCCATGTTATTATAAACTGATTGTAAATAGTAAAATAACTTAATTTGGTCGGTTTTAGTCCAAATATAGACTATTGCTTGTGGCATCTTATAACCCAAATTCGTATTTAATTTATCGATAAATCTGTGTAAGAATCTCATGTACTTCCCATTAGGCCTGTCAATGGATCGGATCTGATCCGAAAAATCCGAATCCGAATCCGATAACGTCGATCCGATAATCCGAATTCGGATCGGATCGGATTAAATCCGTTATCAATCCGAATCCGAACTTTTTTTTTTTTAAACTTTTTATAAAATTTTTAAAAAAAACAATAAATTTTTAATTTTGAAAAAAAAAAGTTTTAAGAAGTTGTATTTTTATTTTAAAATTTTTTTTTTTGGAAAATAATTTTTTTTTGAAAAAAAATATTTTTTTTTTTGGCTAAAATTTTTGAAGTAAAAAAAAAAGTTTTCGGATCGGATCCGAGTCTTATCTGATTCGGATCGGATCCAAGTCTTATTAGATTCGGATATCGGATCGGATCCGGTCCGTTGACAGGCCTACTTCCCATGTAAAATAATGTTGCTTAATATGATCAAGAAAATATCTCAAAATGATAACTGACGCTTTGTTGAGATTACAACTATCCTGTAAAGCAGTCGGGATAGTACGAGCAATTTATTTAAGTTGAAACTATGACACATTCTGATGTGCCTTTAGACACGGACATCCGCTAGTCCTAATTAATATGCGCAAGTTGTTGCCGAAACTAGCATGAGGCAGGTACATTTATAAAAAGATGCCCCATATATAGAGACACATAGGTGATATTAAAATGGGCCAATTCCTATATATCCTATGGAAAGCAACTTTCTAGCAAAGCAACCTCAGCTTAGCTCAGCTCTGATGTTAAATTAAAAGAGGGTAGGGGCCGGGGGAAAAAGAGAGAATCTTGTTAACATCTTCTTGTTTCTAGTGCTGGTGAAAGTTTATAGATTTTGATCATTCTTTATTTACTATTAAGCAAATAAATAAACAAATTAAACCCCACTTTACGCGGTGTTAAGTTACGCGGAAAGACCATTAAAATATTGGTGTAAAAAAGATATGAGTAATTAATTAAGTACTCCTAATTAATTAATAGCTTAATTTATTGCATGAAATTATGAAAAAGCAAAGTTTTTGAAATGCATGAAGTGGTTAGATAGAGCATGAATGGTACGCATGCATCCTGAAGACATCCGTTGATTGGTGCAAGTTCAAAGTATCTGACCAAATAAGAGGGGGAAAGTGACATAATTAAAAAGATTTGACATATACTAGTATTATCTTGTATTGAAGATATAAATAATAAAATTATTCTCGGAAGATAATATATATTATCGTCTTGCTCACGAAAAGTTTTTACGAGTACATTTTGAGATTTTGGTTTTTGAAAAATACTATTGTTTTTTTTGAAAGGCGAAAATTTTATTAATATTTGAAAACAAATTACAAAGATTAAAATGATCCAAGACGAGAAAACCCACAATGGGAAACAACAGCTCCAACAATCATAAACCAACACGAATCCAATGGGAGAGAATAACAGCCCAAGGTTGGCAAGAAACCAACAACAATACCACTCCCAAAAAGATACCTAACACCTAAGACCCAAAGCAAACCCAACTAGGAAACACCAAACTTGGCAAACCACAACCAAAACAAAGCAGCAAAAACAAGAAACACCCAAAGAAAACGCCTAAGAAATAATCATCCTACAGTAGCAAGAACCTTGGCCCTCTCCCCATCTTCAGCTTCCATAGCCATGAATCCACGAACAATTTCCTTCTCATTACCCTCGTAATCAATGCGGATGTTTTTTTCTAAAGACAATAGCATCTGAGTCTCGTTGACAAATACTATTGTTAGTGTTTGTCAGAAATTATTATCAATGAATTTGAAAATTCTTTACAGATTTCTAGAAGTTGGAATATGGCCCAAGTTTCAGTTAGACAGATTTTGGATGGTTAAGAGTTAATATGTATAATTCCTGAATGCAAAAGTTGGTATTCAGAGCTTGAAAAGTAGTCGACCACTATATTTTTGGTGTTCAAGGTTTACTCAATAATTAATCGATGTACATGAAGTTTTTGGTGTTCAAGGTTTATCAAAAAAATAAGAAATATTAGTCCAGAATTACAAGAAGGTAAATATGAATTTGGCGTCATGCCACATGAGGAGAAAAAATTTTATGGATCCCCTAGTCCCAGCGTAGATGACCTGCCATTGACCCGATCAGAAAGGAGAATAATCGAGGTGCTCATACGCTGGCCCAGACCTCTTAGTAGCTCCGCCACTGTAAAATAGCAACAAGGTGACCAGCAGCATCAAGAAACTTCAAAACCCAAAATCAGCAACAACAAAAAAAATTACCAGAAGCTCTCCAAACCTTTGGACAGTATCATGATTCCATTTGTCAAGCCCTTAAAGTAATGAAAGAATATTATTGGGAAAACATATAGATCGACATTGAAGTAAAATTAAATAACAATTGAATTTAATTTCATGGTACAACTAGAAAAAGGAGGGGATGATTTTGACATGCAGTATATATGGATACATTGCATGTGCTCCCAAATCTATTTTCCTATACCATGCATGTGGAGTGGTCGATCCATCGATGTTACATCAAATGCGATCGAGAATATTAACCAAATGAGACCATACAAAGTGAGATAGCTACCTAGACGTGGACCATCCTATCCCTGTAATTGGTACACTCCAAACACATTATACGGCTATTTAGTAGGCATGAAATTGGAAATCGTGTCCACGTCGATCTACCTCTGTATATACATTTTGCCAGTGTTAGAGAATAATTATATTTGTGTTAAGTATGCCTGGTATCATATTTCAGGAAAAAGGTTAATGATGGTAATTAAGCTGACTCAAACCTCCTCAAATATATATATATATATATATATATATATATATAGAGAGAGAGAGAGAGAGAGAGAGAGAGAGAGAGAAAAGTGATGGTATGTACACATATCTGAGTGTACACTAAAAGTTTTTTTTTTAAAACTTTTCTAGTATGTGAAGATAAAAAGGAAGGTTCTAATGAGAAGAGATTATTCGATGCTTCTAGACCATGCCTACACAAGTCGATCCTTCAAATTATACATTTCGTCCATTTTGGACCTTTCGTAACAGACTAAAATTATGAAACAGAAAGAGTACATGTCCTCTACGACCAAATCAAGGCAAAAGTAATTTTCACAGGCTAATTAGTAATTATGGAAGAATCCATGGTCATAAGAGTGAGCTCATAAGTTGAAACAATTAAAAAAATCATAAAGTTAAAAAAAAAAAAAAAAAAAAGGGTAGGAGCAGAGAAAGAAAAATGATACAGTGTGGATTTGACGGTGTTGGGTTGTCGGGGGAGAAGTAAATGTTGCTGATGAATTGGTGACACTGATATTGTGTCACCATGTGCACGACATCCAAATTCCTACCCACGTGCCAAAAGCTTCTTTCACACGCTTCTGAAATAAGGTCCCATAAAATTGTACTGTACTATTTATTTCTTAATTCTGAGCTTTTATTTCGTAGTACGTAGAGATAGAAAACCAGTAGTACGATGGGTTTTCTTTGGAAAAAAATACTATAAAATTAAGAACGTGTAGATAATAATCAAAGTATAACACATTACAAAAGGATTACTTATTTTATATACTAATAAAAAAACAAAAGCAAAAAAAGATAAGCCATTTATACTAGATTGTTAATAATCAACTTAGCTGAAAACTTGAGTTGTTAAGTAGACGAGTAATAACATTGGCCTTTCTCTATGCGTTCTTTTTAAACTTATAAGTTTGGAACTTATTTCAGTATTTTTTATTTTTCGTAACTTTTTGTTTAGTTTTTCGACGTAATTTTAGAGGTTAATCATTCGTCGATCTTGACAAGACAAATCGAAAAAGTATAAAAATACGGACCGATATTGAAAAAATTCAAACAAGGCGGCACTTAAGCTCCAAAATACAGCTGTTTGATACTTTTTTGTCTTTAGTGAACTTTTTTTGCTTTTGGTCATAATTTTGTACTTTTTAAACATCTCTTGTCAAGATGGGTGATTAATCCAAAAAAAAAAAATCACACGAATCTATCAAAATTCAGGAAAGACGAACAAAACACACCAAACGAAAAAAATAAATTAAGTTTAGAAGAACTCAGCCTAAGAGTATTTAGATGAAATAAAGGGGGGAACTTATTTCAATAAAAAGTCAAGTGATTCTTGAATCTTACCAAACTAAGGTCTGTCCCTAGTGATTGAAAACCATTGCCTCATTCTAGATAGCAAATTGTGATCACAATAACTATGTATCATGGTTTGGACCATGCAACCAACCTAGAAAGGTGAGGGGCCTAATCCCACTCAAATGGAAATATACACACGTAAAGGGGAAAAAAGGCACAAACTTTATGAAACATCAATTAAATGGACCACTTAATACATTTCCTACTTGATTACTACATCATTACTCAAGCTATTGTACATAATCCGTCTTTGATTAACCAAATATATCACTCCCTCCATACTAATTTAAATGTCTCCTACGATTTTCAAATCCCAAAAAGATATATTTATTATTTGTTTTATTTTCTTACACCAAATTAAAGTGTTCATTGAGTACTTTAATTTGGTGTAAGAAAATAAAACAAATAATATGTAAAAATATATTTTTTGAGGTTTGAAAATGCACAAAATATCGTAGGGGACATTTAAATTAGGACTGAGGGAATAACATATATGCCAATCTTGAGATAATTACTTGTCATCCAATTGGGTGTGAGCTTTAATTTCCTAACTTCTGACTTCTTATCTCAAAGACGGTGGTGCAATTTTCCAAAAGAAAAAAACAAAAAGAAAGAAAAGAAAGGCATAAGAGAATACGCCCTCCATCCTGTATTATTAGTCATTTTCCAAAAGTTCTCACTTTGTAGAACAAGAAATAAAGTATTTTCGTGCATAATTCATAATTTTTTCTGTCAATTTAAAGATCTCAATTAGTTCTTCAAATATATGTAAAGTTTTCAAAAAATTATGCACTATGGAGCTTTTTTTTTTTTTTATCTAATTTAAAAAAAACTACATAGACATTTTTTTTTTTTTGAGAAATTCCATTAGAGGCGGTATTGATTTTTGTTTTGCCATGATCAGCTTTACCTTAATTAAGTTTCAGTCGTTACAAACACCCGCAATGCCGAGTTTAATGAAAAGATTGTTGTAATCAAACGGGAGAAGTGAAAATTCAAGAGGGAGATTGATAAAGAATAGCCAAAAATAATGAAAAATAGGTGGTGAACTCAACTGTCCATCTGGTTGGTAAGGAACGACTTCATTTTTAACAACTCTTCAAAACAACCGTGCGAAGTGGGGGACATGATCAAAACTAGGGTCGCGATGTGGATGAAGGCGAAATTCAATCTCAAAGTCTATACTGTGGAGGATTTTAAGGTTTTTCTAGATGGTATCCGAAAAGTAAAATTGTAAACGTAGTTCAAGGTGTTTTATCCAACTTTTTGTTGGATGTTTGTTCTTGCCGGAGTATCCAAGCTCTATTGCTTTGATGCTCTTTTCTCGATGTACCCTTTTCAGCTATTTATAAAATGTTTCGTTTGACGAGAAAAAAAAAATAGGTGGTGAAAATTAAAACATGATAGAGAAAGGGAGCGTGGGGGAGGGACATTCTTGTAATCCAAGAAAGAATTTTCCGTAAAAAGTGGAAAAGGGCAACAAAAAAAAACAGAAAAAGAAAATCAAAAGAAACTAAAAGTTTTTTTTCTAATTATTATTATTTGATTTTATTTTTAAAAAGTCGGAATGGGGTTTTGGGTTCACACTCACATGCAAACGGGCCAAAAAAAATTCTAACGTGTAACCTGATGCGAGTCCACACACAGCCGGTTCCCGGTCATATTTCCGCGTTTGAAAGCGTAGACTATTCTGCCGGACCACTCGGCGGTCTTGCGGCATTTATTGCCCAACAGTTCCTTTCACATAGTGGTCCGTACACCCTGTCCACCGCCACCTGCCGGTCTCCCCAATCTAGAAAACATCCTTTAGCCCAACCTCCACCACCTCCTCCCTCCCTCCCTCTCTCTCTCTCTCTCTCTCTCTAAAAGCAACGTCACCCCATCAAAAATCTCTTCACATATCAAAACCCAAAACACACACACTCAATCTCTCCCTCTTTTTCACTCCCTCTCTCTCTCTCTCTCTAAACAAAAATACTGCACTTGAGAACCTTGAGATGAACAACCAGTGCCGGTGGTGAATTATCAGTATATGGAGAAGAAAGAAGAGGTGATAAAGACGGAAAGCCCGATGGTGAATTTGACGTTTGCAGATCAGATTCCGATGAGTTTCACCTCGTCGGGGATCTTCGACATGCCATGTGATCAGGAGGGAGAAAAGGGTGGTGGTGGTTCTTTAGGGTTTGTGGACATGTTGGGTATCCAAGACTATTACTGCAACCCATCTTTATTCGATATGTTCCAATCACCGCTGCCGCCGCCACAGCAACCGGTTCCGTCGCCGGCTGTCCAAGAGTCGTCGGAGGTGTTGAATACTCCGGCGACACCGAATTCGTTGTCGATGTCTTCGTCTTCGGCTGAAGCTGGAAATGAAGAAAAAGAGTCTAAAACAACTGTCGAAGAAGGAGAAGAGCAGGATCAAGCAAAGACCAAGAAACAGTATGCCTTTTTCTCCCCACTCTATACATTATATTCCTAATTTTCATTTTTAGTAGTTTCTTTATTTATTTTGCAAAAAAAAAAAAAAGGTTTATTGACAAACCCATTGAAGGGATAAGTAGGCTGTGTTATCTTGTTCTTCAGAATCGAAAATTTTCGTTAACAACCCTTTTTTTTTTACTCAATTATTTTTTTTTGTTTTTGTTTTTTCTAAAGTAAAGTTTTTTTTTTTTTTTTTGGTGTGGGTATAGGTTGAAACCCAAAAAGAAGACCACAAAAAGGGAAAGGGAGCCGAGATTTGCGTTCATGACAAGGAGTGAGGTTGATCACTTGGATGATGGATATAGATGGCGAAAGTACGGCCAGAAAGCTGTGAAAAATAGCCCTTTTCCAAGGTATTTATTTATCTTTACCTGAAAATTAGTAATTAATCTCCATCAGATACATCGATCCCCCTTTCTTTTATTCAATATGTGAATTTTGCTACCTTTGATTGAAACCATGTTAAGGAGTTGATTACAGTTCTAGGATGTTATATTCTACAAACCGAAATAACCGAACCAAACCATATCAAATCGAGCATTAAGTCTCAATCGACTGAGGCCGACAGCTACACAAAATATTTGCATTTTCATTTGTATTGTTTCGTTTCAAACTAAACATTTAAAACAGTCAATTATATAATTAGAAAAGTGCGACGACCATATCATTCTGGATGTGTGCTAGCTTTATGTGGAAATTCTATTTTCTAGGCCATCTTTATGTCTTGCGAAATCTTGTCTGATTCATGCACTGTATGTTTATGCAGGAGCTACTACCGTTGCACCACCGCAGCCTGTGGTGTGAAAAAACGGGTGGAGAGATCTTCCGATGATCGGACGATTGTAGTCACGACCTACGAAGGCACGCACACGCATCCGTGCCCGGTGACACCGCGTGGCAGCATCGGAATCATGCCGGAATCCACCGGCTTCGGTGGCATTGGTTCTTCCTCTTTCGTTCTTAATCCACCACCTCATCACTACTATCATCAGCAACAACAGCAGCAGCAGCAGCAGCAGCAGCAATCCTATTTCCATAACCCAACAACTTCATTGACCTTTAGCACTACTAATAATCCCCCATTCCCAACTTTTGTTCAAGAAAGACCGTCTTGCCCCCCCTCGTCTTCTTTGCTTCGGGATCATGGACTTCTTCAGGATATCGTGCCTTCGCAGATGCGAAAGGAGCCGAAAGAGGAGTAGAAAATAGTTGCACAGTAATATGGGTATGTAATTCGCTCTCTCACTGACTGATGATGCTGAGGTTGAGGGTTATATTTAGATAAGAACCCCACTTCACCATTTAGATACATTTCTTTGATTATCTTTGTAAAACGACTGTGTTTTGTTTACCTGTGGAGGACTAGCTACTTTCATCTTTGGGTCCTCTCTGTTGCTCTTTGTAACTAGTTAGTAGCCTTTTACTAATTATGGAGATTTGGGTATATTTTCTTTATTTGTGTATCTAATACGTATACTCATTGTTCTTCTTTGGTTGGTAATTAAAGGGCATATTGGTCTGTGAAACAGTGAAAGGGGAATGTTTGTGTTTGAGGATTGGTGTAGTCCAACTTTCTGTTGGACGATCATCAGCTCTCGTACCTTGTTTTGGGTTCTTTACCCTCTTTTGCTCGTAAGCGTTTGTGCTTAGCGAGTTTTTCTCTCGATGTACCCCTTTCAAGTTAATAAAATTTTCGTTTTTGCCGAGCAAAAAAAAAAACAGTGAAAGGGGAATGAACTCTTAGCGTATTTAGGGTTAGGGTTTCTCCACTGGACAAGTTGCGCGCCCCCCATGACCTTTTTTTTCTCAAGTTATTTTTTCTTGTGGGAGAATCTCATGACCTAACTACTGAAAATGTTGTAAAAGAAAAATTAGGAATTTGGTCATGTGTCTCGCTTACGAAGGCTGGATAAACCCTAAAAATGGAATGGTGAAGAGCATCTCGAGCTTATTCTTCAAAACTAAGAATTAAAAGTGTACTTTGCTACCTCACTTTGGTTTAAGGATGAGAGTGTATTCTAGTAGACTCTTCAAATTCTGGTCTTTATATTAGGCTATGCTTTGCTACCTTAATTGTGTATTCTACCAGACTCCTCAAAAACCAAAACAATTTTTGTAGTATGATTTTGGCATTTGAAGGATATTACCCATACGCCAAATTTTCGAAGAGAAAGAAAAATAGTTTGAAGGGTGCATGGACTGGTTTTTGAAACTTACGAAGATCTTACAAAACCTTTTATTTTTTTACATTTAAAGTATGTTCTAGAGACGATTTAACGTCAGTAAATACCTCTCAATCGTCTCGCATTGGAAGTTTGTATTTGTAGCATTAGGTATATAACTAGCTAGTAAAAATGAGCATATGGCCTTTTGAGTGAGTTCTTGTAGTAATTTCCTACTTTTAAAGCTTGAGATATATATGGTATGTGGTGCAGTAGGGCAAGAATTGATCAATTGACACCAGAGAGAGAGAAAGAGCCTCCTTAACTAAGAGCATGCATCATGGCCAGTAGTTCTACATGGCTAGCTTTTTGATTCTATGAACTTTCACATCAATGATGTGTTCACGAATTCCCTTTTACACTTGCTTTTTATTACAGGAAGCTAAAAGTGAAGGCCAAAGTGTTGTTCCCTAAATAACATTTCCTTTCACCTTGTTTTTCAAGTTATTAGAATATTGTTGATGAGTTTTGAGCCATTGGCATGGTGTTGTGTACGTACATGTTGGCAAGAAAGAAAAAATACTGCTAGCTTCTTTATTTAGCGTTCCCGTGTTACTCCTAACCATTTACGAAGTGACGAATCATGCGACATAATTCACCTTTATTCGGTGGTTAGGAAACAGGGAATGACCCGATGTTTTATTAGCTGGGAATTCCACATGGTACTTCGAGAGTACCGAATAGTTGGCCTGACAGATATGTATATGGTTGCTTTTGAAATTGCTCATTACTTGTGTAGTATTCGTAGGTGTAGGAGTTGGAAGGTCCTTGTCCATATGACACTCTCTCTTTTTTAAGTACTACTATGTTGTATACAATCGAATGCTATGCTACCTAATTAATAATTATGGTGATATATAGAGGAGGTGAAATATTTGTACAATACACATTTCAGTAAGGGGTAGTACGTACCGTACGTAGCACTTCTTATAAATGAGCATTTGCCTTCAATTCGTAACAACGTTGTGCAATTTTGTATTAATTAATGTTGTGAATTTTTATGCAAATATTGTGAATTTGGGTGAATTCAAGAGAATTAATACACACCGTACACATCCAAATAAGGGTGCGAACTAGATAGTTCTTTCCATGTGTACTAAGGTAGATGATTGATTGATTAAGCTGGACCAATGCAAAAATAGGTGGTATCTCCTAGGGAGATCATATAAATATCGTACCATTTGATTTATGAATTTGACACCTTTTTATGGTGAATATGAGGGGACACCACATAACCGACTGGGTTGGTTGAGTAAGGCCTCTTTTGTATACGTACACTTCTAAATATATAGAATTAGGTCGTGGCTTCTTTTGAACAGGAGTATTGGGTGTGGTGTGATTACACGTTCACCTGGTTTGATTGTAGAAATTTATGGCTCGGATCACACGTACAATACAGCTCTATAGTGCAGGGGTTCGCTATATATACGTCCCCTCTTTTTGGCCTCTCCATAAACCACCTATATTGTAAAATGGCCTTAAGTAATCCTTATAATTAGTGAGAAAGTACGTACATGCCATAGAAGACACCAGCTCATAATATATACAATGATCGAGCAAATGGACCATTGATGTACGTTTATTCCAAGCAAAAGGCATGCCTATATATTCTTGTATGACTTGGACGATCGAAGTGTTTGTCCCGTCCTCAAGGAAATATTAGTACCAAGAACAAAAATGGGGAAAATTCCTATCGGTAACGAGATCGAACATAGGCATCACAACTAGTGGCGGACAGAAGAGGAGGGACCTTTTGTTGTCCCTCTGAAAACTTGACAAATTACAATGTACCCTATTAAAATTTGGGTGCATTTTTTAAGAAATAATACTGTAGTCCCTACAACTACAAGTTCTTAAAAATAACATTTATATAACAAATATTCTGGCTATCAAAAAATATAAAAAAAATCTTCTAATCAAACAATGAATAATCTTACCATAACTATCCAAACTCTCAGTAAATTTTTTCGTGTAGCTCCTCTCTTCATAAAAATTCTACGTCCACCAACTAGACTTCTCACAACGGGTAAGAGATCGCCTCATTTACCAGGCCATCCCCTTCATCTCTCCTATTGAAATCCATCATAATCATATATATAGATCCAGTATTTGTTGAAATAATATTGTGTTATATAAGTTCCAGATCGATATTAATATTATACCATTATACAATATTTATGGCTTATTTACTTATTGAGTTTACTGGGTTTTTTTACCAGCCTTCTTGAGTTTACTGTACATGATAATTTTGGAAGTTATATATAATTATGTACCCCTTTGATTGTTGGTTTTATTCGTCATTTTACTACTACATATTATTATTGTCATTCATTCAATCTTGACATATTATTATTGCTATTCATGTGCCGGAAAGTTGCATATTTCTAAGTCTATATATATAAAGAGCTCCTATATATGGGTTTGCTTGTGAGAAGAGATGAAAATGACATGAGTAGAAAAGGAGACAAACACTTGCAGAGAGAGACTCCTTTTCTAGTATGTTTATGTTTTACATTCTATATAAGTTAAAAAGAGAGTGATTTTTGCACTTCGCAAAGCGAAAATCAATATAGAGTTTTGATTTTCATTTGGGGAGTGCGAAAATCACCCCCTTAAGTTAATGAGTAATTTCAATCAAGTTCTTTACCTCATGAAGAACGAGAAATCTAGATGATCGAGGACGTACGACTAAAAGCATTGGAATGATTCTTGGAGTCATTGCAATTGGATTGCTCGCTAGCTAATACCTTTACGTGGGAGAGGCAACAATAACTTTAGGACAGCAATTATGCGTCTTATTATCCTACAGGACAGTTTTTCTTTTCTTGAAGGGAATGATATTTCCAATGGCGTAGAATTGGCACAGCAGAAGTATATAGCAAGACAGCTATACATACATGAAGAAAAGAAAATAATATTCCAAAATACTTTTGTGTTTGTGCGTATTAATTGATGTCTTATTACTGTAGCCAGCTATAAAGTGAGGTAAATCATGATACATGTTCATTCAAATATTCTACCAAAAAATTAGACATGATGAGTTACGCTACTGATTTTTTTCAAAAAGATTTTATTAATCTTTGAAAATAAATTATAAAAATTAAATGAATCCTAAGCATAAGACATGAAGCAAAAGCATACTGACAAAGTTGATGACACTCCTAACCCCGAAAATCATATGCCACCAGAACCCAAAAGGGAGATAACAATCCGAGGTTGGCAATTAACAAATCATACGCTACTGATTAATTTGTAGCTGGAATCATACAATTATCTGCATTTTTTCCAACTTATTCTACGCCTTTTTGTTGCATCAAGGTTGAGAATATCATTCAGAAAACTGAAAAAGAAACGCTTTTGACTTTAAAGTGATGGTGGCATCCCTTTCACATGGGGTTGATCTCCTCTGTTCCAAAAAACTCTTGTGCCTCTGTGACGAGAGATTTTTCGACCGTTGAATTATGTGATTTTGTGATCTCCTCTGTTCCAAAAAACTCTTGTGCCTCTGTGACGAGAGATTTTTCGACCGTTGAATTATGTGATTTTTCTTTATGTTTTAAATCTGCCGTCCAAAAACCCCTCAACACAGAGGCACATGGATTTTCAAATACATGTTAGTCAAAGTAGGTACTTCTATTGTGATTACATGTTGAATGTATAAATAATAAAGTCGCCCCTGGACGTGTTAATTAAATATATAAATAATAAAACAGCTTAAACTTTTAGATGAGTTAATAATTAATAATCTAATATTATACGAGATAGTATCTCTTAACAGTAATTCCACTTCTATGCCCAATTATTAATACACATGATAATCATAGCTCGGATCTAACATACATACAAAGGATTAAAATGGAGTTGAGGATTTAACACATTGAGATTAACCCCCATAATACATGAAAATAGCCTTAACTACTTGCAAAAAAAGGTACATAATTGCATTTTCTTTTTCTTTGTTTCCATTTTTAATTTTTTGATTTTGTTACTCTTTTGCTTGTTTGAGGGAGGGAAGCTCCTCCCGTCCAACTTAAGGACCCACAAAACCTGTCTGGGTTGCCCTTTTGTAGGCCCATTCCAGCAAACCTGTCTGGGTTTCCCCTTTTGTAGGCCCATTCTGGATCCACAAAAATGATCAGAACGGTGCACCTAGCAAAACCCATTGAATAGATCATTCACACCAAAAAATTATATCGATTAGACCCCGTTCGTTTAAGGGTTTTGGATTGTGGGTCCTTAATTTTTTGATTTTGTTACTCTTTTGCTTGTTTAACTAATACATGAGGAACATAGACCCCGTTCGTTTAAGGGTTTTGGATTTTGGATTCTAATCATTATTCTATTTCTCTCCAATCGTTATTCTCATTTTTCTCTCTATCTTTCTTCAATCATTACCCCTATTTTCAATCATTACTCTATTTCTTTCTACTCTCATTACCTACAAATTCAAATCCAAATCCAAAATCCTAAAACGAAGGGGGTCATAGAGATTTGTTTGAGAAAAATGGATTGTTGAAGTTCTCTATTTTTTTCTCGTACAAATCTATTTTGTTCACGTAGCTATCGATGTCAGGTCAATCTATTTTTTTTGGTGTGAGTGATCACCTCAAATGGTTCTATGAGATCAACGAGGCAAATTAGACCAGACAGGAGGGTGAGGAAACTGGCGTGGGGCTCCCTGTGTGAGACACGCAAGACTCAAAAATAGATAGTATTAGGTAGTCAGCCGAAAGCCTCTTTTAGAACTTGATGGTTATGTGAGAGAAGTGGAGCAATATTTCTTTCGGATTACTGAACGTCTTCCGATCGAACATATTAGCATAGAGAGTTGTTAACGTGCTGTGCCGTGCACCACCCGCATAGCACCATCTCCCGTTCCCTCTTTCGTATCCTTCAATTTTTCTCGACGAAACTTCGCTGCGAAGGAAAAACTGCATAATAACAGCATGGCTTCCAAACCAAACTTGTTAGATTCTTAGATTCCAACTCTTCGATCCCATTGTAAACAAACCAAAATCCTCTCTCCCTCTGCCTGTGTGTGCGTTCATGTTCGCGCGTGGGCGTGTGGTCAATAGATGGAATTTGTTGAGGAAGAGATCCAAAAAGATTGAAGAAGCACATGGCATTAGGTGAACCAGGGTAGAGCCTCGCATGTCATCCTTAACTGACCTCTTCATAAACTTGACTATGTCCTCCACTACTAACCCTCTTGTACAACACAACCACTCTCCCTCTCCCTCTCCCTCTCCAAGCCATTCTTCCTATATAATGCCAACTCCCCCACCCCCTTCATACACTCAAAAAACCTAACAAAATGGCTTTGTTCCTAGCTCTTTGTTTGCTAGTCCTGAAGTTTTCGGTTACTGATTCGGCGGAGGAAGTGCCAAACACTTTGAACGAAGCATGCATTGGCACCGGCGGGAGTTTCTTTCTGGAAATTGGGATTTACACAGACAGATGCCCGGAGGCAGAAGCCATCATCTTCTCTTGGGTGGAAAAGGCCGTGTCCGAGGACCCTAGAATGGCTGCTTCTCTCCTTCGTCTCCATTTCCATGACTGCTTTGTCAATGCAAGTGCTTTACCTATACATACGTAATACTCTGTTTTTTGCTTATTGCTACCTAACTAAGGTTCATGGGTGCAATTTTCTTTTCTCAGGGATGTGATGCATCAGTGCTACTAGATGACACGCCGAGTTTTGTAGGTGAAAAAACTGCAGCACCAAACTTGAACTCACTGAGAGGGTTTGAAGTGATCGACGCAATAAAATCTGATCTTGAATCTGTTTGTCCTGAGACGGTTTCATGCGCCGACATACTAGCTGTTGCAGCCAGAGACTCGGTTGTTCTGGTGCGTGCCGTCTTAACCATCAACCCTGGTTCATGTTTTACTCCTACTTTGAGCAACAGCTTCCCCTTTTTCCTTCTCCTCGATTACTAAAACAAACGAAAGTCTTCTTTTCTCTTTCTTTTCTCAAAAAAGACAAGGATATCGAACAATATCTGAGTGCTGGTTAGAGAGAGTCTTAACTCCAAATAAACCAAGTGCTCTCTAACAATTAGCTAGACCTCAGGTTTCTCCATTAGCACTCCCTTAATAAGCATCATACCAGATTTCGAGTTTCACTATTACTAACTGCAGTTTCCCTTTCTCCTATTTGCTACCCTGTCATAAAACATTAACATACACACACATACGGGCAATGGTATGGACACAACTTCAAAACACACCTCTGACACAGTTGTGTCCGGAGTCGTTGGATGCACATGGGTCCCCATAAATCAGACGGCTCCAGACACAGTTGTGTCCGAAGTTGTCTTTTAAAGTTGTGTTCCTAGACTTTTTTGCTCACATATATACACACTAACCATTATAAAATGGCAGGCTTCTATATCTAATATTTTTCTAACAGTCAGGGGGGCCAGGTTGGGAAGTCCAAACAGGAAGGAGGGACAGCTTGACTGCTAGCAAAACAGCAGCAAACAACAATATTCCAGGCCCTAATTCCAACGTGGCAACACTGGTGGCCAATTTCCAAAACGCTGGCCTTACACTTAATGACATGGTCGCCCTCTCAGGTAAACTGAATCCCATCTTGTCTGGTTTCCGAGAAAACATGCATCCTCTTACTTCTTTTCTCGGCAGGGGCGCACACGATGGGAAAAGCTCGGTGCTTCACGTTCGGTTCCAGGCTGAATGGCAACAGCAACTCAAATGGCCCGGAGATTAATGTCGAGTTTTTGCAATCACTCCAGCAGCTATGCTCTGTGTCCGACGTCAACGCAACGCTAGCACATCTTGATCTTGTGACCCCATCGACGTTTGATAACCAGTACTACGTTAACCTACTTTCTGGGGAAGGGTTGCTTGTGTCAGACCAGGTTCTTGTGACAGGAGATGACCGGACGCGTGAAATTGTTGAATCTTATGCGAGTGATCCGATGGTGTTTTTTGAGGACTTCAGGGGGTCCGTGATTAAAATGGGGAGCTTGGGAGTGCTGACCGGAGAGAATGGTGAAATCCGCACAAATTGTAGGACTGTCAATCAGCTTTAGTTCTTCGAAAACACTGCGGCTTTGCTTGTGGTGTGGTGTGGTGTGGTGTGATTTGGAAGCTCTCTGTAGTAGCTGGTTGTGTAATCGAACTAAACTAGCATGTATTTTATCTACTAAAGCTTTATATGATAAAAAGTTGGCAAATGAATGAACACACACACACACAGAAATTAAGAACTAGCACAACGTAGCGTAGCAAATCCGAAACACTTCCATTGGCAACAAGACCTAACTAGAATGCAAAAGTTGAAGGCAAGGAAAAAAATGACAAATATGTCACAAAATCCATTGGCATTTAGGTTGAAATTTGAAAGTAAATATACACAAGGCATTGATGCACACTTACATACTGGGACAAACTTTCTGGAGCTACTGGAAATCACCAGACTTGACATGGAACTTCCATATGGACAGTGGTTAAGTTGTTCTGGCTGCGCCCCAAACTCGATATTTTATGTCTTGTGAAGCTCGTTTTGGCAAGAAAAACAAATAGACAATTGAGAGGGAACCGGAGAGCTTGTAATAGAAGGATCAGTACAAAACGACACTTTTTAGAAACAAAAGTAGATATAGAAATTGGTCTTCAGCGTAACGCAACTTTCTAGCCAAAACCCATTCATCCTATTTTTTTTGTTTTGTTTCCACTGGCAATATTGTGACATGCTTCCCGTAATACCATAACAATTTGTCTCCTCATTGCCCCTTTTTTACGAACACCTGGTATGCGACAAAATCATGACATTGTGGTAGCTAATTCAAGGTAGCTGATTCTCCCTAAGCCAATCTGCCAATGTAGCTAATACAAGGGGTGAGAGATTCAATTCTTATTCTTACCCACTTCAATCTGCATTTCTCTTGGCCACAATTATAATTTTGTTCACACTTTGAATAAACTTACTCAATGGTGGATTGCTAATCCTGTACAATAGATAATGTTTTGATGTGATTAGGTGAATAAAGCTTCTACGGATACACAATACTCGGATTTGTCAAATGTGAACCTTTTTAACTTTGAATTGATTGTTGGCTCGACATTAGCCTTATTTAGTTGTATTGTATGGTAAAATTGCTCAAAATGGTCTAAAATGGTCCAATTTTGTTCAATAGAACTCAATTCTGTATAATCTGTTGTTACCTGTATAACCCAACATTGATATATCTGTCCAATTTTCTTGAATAAACATACCCATGTTTAAGTAGTTCAATCACTTGATATTTTAGGAGCAATAGCTCCATCAATGTCTTCAGCTCCCGCAAAATCTGATGACCCTACTTGGGCTTATGGTAGATTGGTTTTGGGTAAAAAGAATAATATCATTTGCCTCTTTTGTAATAAGCATCTTAAAGGTGGTGGAATTACACGATTAAAACATCATCTTGCCGGAGTGAAGGGAGATGTTGAAGCTTGTAAAAATGTGCCGATGGATGGATAGAGTGAATCAAATGCTTGAAGGGTATAAGCAAGAAAAAGAAAGAAGGGATAGAGTGAGTAAAGTGGTTGGACAAGGAGCCTCCTGTGACGCTTTGGATGAAGAGGATGAGGAGTGTTCACTTGATAGAACAGTGACCGGAGATGGGGCCAAAAAGAAAAAGAAGGCAAACAATTGGTGACTTTTTTGCTCCAAGAACAACGCCGGGTGCCCAACCTTCTATAAAAAGTCCAATGTCATCTAAACAAACTCTTGATGAAGCAAGAATGGCGGTTGCTCGATGGTGGTATGATGCTAACCTTCCATTTAATGCAACTTTATTTCCTTTGAATACAAGCAAGCTGGAGCCTGGATGGGCATGAACGATCTGCATCATATTGATATAGTGTTTTTTTTTTTTGATAACTGAAGAAATTTTATAAAAGAGTTTCATTGTGATGGTTGCAGAGAATGCAAGGCTACCAATAACACCCCAACCATGAAGCTTATCTTTAGTTCTCAACCTCCCTTTGATAGCCATCCAAAGAATAAAGTTATGCCTAGGAATGTTTTTAGAGAACCAGACAATCTTGTGCCAACTGACAAGAGGACAATGAATCCTTAGCTCAATCGTGTTCCTCTCATGATAAGCTCATTCTAGATTAGCCTGTTACGTAACAAACCAAGCTTGAGCAGCAAGTTACCCGGCTTAATAAAAGGCTCGTCTGAGCTTGGTCAGATTGCAATGCTTGTCTATTGGGAATCGTTCTTTTATTTTGTCTTGGGTTTCCGCTACTTCGCCAGTGAAGCTTCCCCAATTTTTTCCTCACTAGATCTAATCCAACCTACCCCCTCCCAATACACCCATTGATGGGTACTAACTATGTGTAGTTTTAGATTATGCCTTACTCTCTTATTTGCACTGTGGTCTTGTTCTTGTTTCAGTGGTAATAATCAAATTTGGTCTCAGATTTGGTAAACCTTGTGTGCATCACTAAACATATATGCCATGGCTTGCCTTTAGTAGATCTGTTGTCCGTTGTTGGTTGATTCTGTTTTCTTATGTGTCTGGTTGAGAAATTTGGTTAAGGTGATGGAGAAAGAAAAGATGGGGATCCAAGCGGATTCTGCCCATGAAGGTGCTCCTGCTTCAAGCTTAGAGTCACAATCTGCCGAAGTTGGTAAGATAATGGAAGCTTCTTCAGTACTGTTGTGCCTAAGTAGAGCTATTTCTGTTTTCCCAAAGAGAGGTAATAAAAAATCTGATGAGGGGCTAATATGTTACTTTCGATGGTGCCAGAGTGGAAAGCTCGGGTGGATGCTGTATGGGAGCAAATGAGTAAAGGGGTATCTGTTAAGACACTGAAATCTGTCTCTGTCAAGTGTAGTTCAACTGTTAATAAACATACACAGAAGAGTTCCACGGTGAGATTCCTGATTATTCTGTTTAAAAAGAATACTTTAGGCTTTTACAGTCCGCTGGAGTTTATTCTTACGTTGATGTTGTTTCAGAGTTGGATGACATATTTGGGACTGGCACCTAAGAAGGCAGCAACCCCTGTGCAAGAGAAGCAACCTACCCCTACTCCAGTTCATAATGGCCACAGTGATGAGGCCAAGAGGCTTGTTGTTGCTGCCTTGTCAGCAGTCAAGGATGCAGCTGCTTCAGCTGCCACTTCAGGCATGGGCAAAGCCGAGGTAAGCACACATGTTGCGCTTGTACACTTTTGCCTATTATCACTAGTCCCATCTTTTGTCTTAATAAAACTGGCCTTGACGTAAGTGCGCAATGTGTCTTATTCTTGTTCTTTTGAAAATTGTGTCTGTCCCCATAAATTGGCATTGATCTAGTGAGGTCCTGCTAAGTGGACCATTTTCTAGCGATTGATGCTAATATTAGCTTATTCCTGTTTTAACTGAATCGCTCTTGAATTAATGTCCATGTGGGGAAATGGCCAAACTTAAACTAGTTGTGGCCTTTGTTTACCTTTCCACTAATCAGCTCTGGTTCTAAGGGACCAACCCCATAGGCCATAGTAAAGAACCTATAGCCTCATAATGAGGCCCTCATTGGTTGAAGTATAGAGGCAAAAGATATGCTGCTGGTCATAACTGTATTTAGCTTTGGCACCTATGTGACTGCATCTAAGTGTATAATTCAACCATTCTAGGGAAATCTTTTTCTTCTTACAGATCACAGAGGTTCGGGACTTTGCCGGTCAAGATATTGAAGTAAAGAAGCTGGTTGATGCCAATTCGAAGGAGGCTTCTGGAAAGAGCAGAGCCACCCCTTCTGCGGTCGATACGGTTCTTGGAACGAGCAGATTATAGGGAATTTGAACGAGAGAGAGATGCCCGGCTTGCTGTGCAGGCCAAGAGGAAGCCCGATATGCGGGACGATCCTTGACTGCATGGTATGCTTAGATTACTTGCGCACGCACCCAAGTATATATCGGTCATTTTAGCATATTGAAAGGGGAAGAGGAGTGTGACTTTGTCCATGCCGTAATGGTATGTGATCCACTGCACAAGCTGTCCTACTAACCATTATCAGCAAATTTGGAGAAGAATGCATCATCTTTAACGAGCCTTTTATTCACTCTTTTTCCCTTTTGGCAATGGATTTGGATCTAAAACTGGAAGGAGATTAGTATGATGATGGCGCGGTTGGTGGTTCCTTTTCTCCCACTTCATATTCTCTGGATATGTGTGTCGCAACATAAACTTATGCAATATATTTTTCTGCTCAAATTAATCCCCTAAGCTTTAGAATGCATATTGTCATTGTCAGAGAGATTTCTGCCAATCTAATTTGTAATCAATTTATGTTACAAGATGCTAATGTAACGCGAGCTATGTGAATTTTTGAGAAGTCGTACAACAAAGCTCATCACTTAAAAGCATAATTTGACTTGGAGCTTTTTTCTGTTAATGAATACATACACTCAAAACAGCTCGTCCCAGTATCAACTACGCGTTCACAAAAAACGGGCACCAACCTTCGGATAAAACCTAATCAGACCCCGCTAGGCCTTGCGATGAAATAAGATTATCCATTCCAAAGTGGCCAAAGTTAAGAACCAGAAAACAGTCTTCCAGTCAACATTTTCAGTACATATGTCATACCACTTGGTCAAATGGCAGCCAAAGTTCGGTGAAGAAGGCATTCCATGAAACCGTATATCTGCAATTTAAGCTTTGATGCTGCTAGGAAGATTGCCACTTTAAACTGAAAAAGTCCAATTAGGTTTCAGTTTTTCAAATTTGAGAAATGTACAATTGACTTAGGAAAATGATTTTGCCACTCCCTTTTTTGTTAACACCACTCCCCTGTAAGTGTATTTTTGCATACTTATGGCTGGAAAGTTGTATGATATCGGGCCACTACATCATCATTCCCTCTCTGGGTGAAAAGCATGGGAACAATTCCTCCGAACCTGGGTCAATCGGAGGATTTGACCTTTATGAGAAATTTTTTTATCACTCAAAACAAAAATGAACGGTTTGCTCGAATGTAAACTTTAGAATTCCAAAATTAGTTGAGGTATTCATAAATTGACCGGATATTCAATTATAAAAAAAAATTAATAAAGTTCCTCCACACCACAAAAGGAGATTTTAGCCCATTTATGTGGTTTGACCATATGTTCATTAATAGTACTCCTATCTGATAGCGTAGGTACTAGGTAGGAGTCCACCCATTTATTGAGATTGGTGGAATAGTACTTTTATAAGTTTGGGTTTTGTTAATATGTGCTCTAGGGGCATATGGTAGTAGTAATTAAATTAAATGATTAAGGTTAGTGATTTTGTTATACCTTTATTTGTTAATGTCACACCTTACAAGTGTATTTTTTGGTGTAAAAATACACTTACAGTGTGTAGCATTAACAAAAAAGGGTGTGGCAAAATCATTTCCCATAATTAAAACCCACTTGTATAGATTGTTGTGAAAGTATAAATACGTTAGGTAGTATTGGACTAAGAGAGAGACTATTTTTTAGAGAGACCAAATTACCCTTTTGTTTTTCCTTCCGTGCTATCCTTTCACTTGCCTTCCATTTTATAGCCCTTTTCGACTCCCTCATGTATTTGAGAAACAAATAAGGTTATTCCAAAGAGTAATAAGTAATTGTTTAGTCCGTTTAATTATAAGCAAGAAGAAAAAACCCAATATAATACATATGCTCCAAAAAGTATTGATTATTCTAATAAGACCAATTTTATAAAAAGTCCCCAAGCAAAAGATTTATACTTAAATTGACTTATTATTTATGTAGTTCAGCAGTGTTTTAGTCTTTACTCTTTTCCTGTTGTGTTTTCTCCCATCAAACAAATTAGTTATGTAAATTTTTTTGACTGAATGAATCAAATGTTACTTTCTTTCCTAATAAAAAAAAAATCTTGACCGAAAGTTTAAAAAATCAAAAAAGGCGAAAAGTAAATCAATTAATTAGTTAAGACAATCTAAACTCACTCTTTAGCCTATAATAAAGTTTGAACAGATAAATTTTCTGGAGAAGTTGTTAGGTCTCACTCAATAGCTACTCCTTTTTTTCATGGGTTTATATTAGATAAGTAATTTGCTGATTTTTTTTTAAAAAACTCATGGAGAACCCCCCCCCGCAAACTATTATCTCAAATAGGCTTCGTACCTGGTCAACTTTACTATTACATGCTCCAAAAAGAAAAAAAAAATCTTTAGGAGTATTTCATTTGTTTTCCGCTGAGTATTTCTTTCTCTTAAAACATTTGCCTATACATGGATGTTAAAGGTAGGGGCATTTCTGTCTAGTAATAGAAAAGTTTATCTTCCCAAAAGCACAATTTAATACTCTCGCTATATCATTACTTTCTCCATGAAAGTTGATTAATTTGGAGAATTAATGTGTTCTTATCATATGCCTTAAGAATACATTAATGACTATAATCATATGCCTCTAGGTCTCGTTTGATTCGCGGATTAACTGTCTGGGATAGGACTAAATGTACCTAATCCTGAGTTATCCTACGTTTGGTTCCCGAAATGACTGTCGGGATTATTAATCCCAGGATTAATTTTATCCTTATATGGGGGTACTAAATAATCCTGGGGGGAGGTGGGATTACGTAGGATTAACAAATAAGAAATTGTTTTCAAAAATATTTCGATGATATTGAGATTGATTTCAAAAAGCATTTTCAGAATTATTTTATTTAATATTAATTTCAGAAAATGTTTTTAAAAAAATATTAATTTCAGTAATTGTTTTGAAAAAACTTTTTTTTAAAATATATATTTTCAAAACTTTCTTATTTTACAAAAACTTTTAAAAAAACTATTTTCAAAAATTTCATGTTTTTCAAAAATGTTTTCAGAAATTATTTTTTAAAAAAAATACGAAAAATGTTTTTTAAAACTTTCTTTTCTCAAAAAATGATTTCAAAAACTATTTTGTTTGAAAAATGTTTTCAAAAAACCTTTTTCTTCAAAAAAAGTTTCAAAAACTAGTTTTTTTTTTCTTTCAGAAAATTGATTTTCAACTTTTTTAAGAAATTTTTTTTAAAAAAAATTAGTTCAAAAAAAAAAAACTTTTCCCAAATTGTTTTGTAATAAAAATGTTTCACAAAATTATTTGTTTTAAAATGTTTCTTATTTCGAAAAATGTTTTTGAAATTTTTTTAAAAAAAAGTTATTCCTTATCCCATAATTAATCCCACGCGAATCAAACATGGGATTGGGTAAAATTAGAGATGAAATTAATCCAGGACAAATAATCCAGGGACTATTAATCCTAGGACTGTTAATCCCATCATTTTCAATCCGCGAATCAAACGAGGCCTTAGGGTACATATTAACAAAACCCTTAGAGCCTGTTTGGATGGGGGATTTGGCCCCGGATTTGCCAAACCCCCAGACTTGTTCTCCCCCTCTTCCTCTTCTCCGGTGTTTGGCTGTGCAAAATGGAAGAGGGATTTGAGCTCCTAGCCGAATTCCATCTCCGGCTCTTCCCGTATTAGTTAACGACAAGGGTAACCCTGTCGCTAGTGAATCCGGGTGGCCTTTTGACTGTTTTGCCCTTGACTTTTCACTTTTGTGGGTTGTCCTCGTTCATTTTGGAACCAGACCGAGAGAGAGAGAGAGAGAGAGGAGGAGGAGGAGGAGGTGGTGGTGGAGGAGGCCGCCGATCGAAATTTCTGATAACTCCATCGCCGTGCGAAATTTGTGGGTCTGCTCACCAAATTACTAGAGAAATCTTTGCCGGAAATCTTTGAGATAAGATACCGGTGAGAGAGGGCAGAGAGATCAGTGATTTTTGAGAGAGAGAGAGAGATCGGTGAGAGGGGACTGGAGAGTGAGACAAACCAGAGAAGAGAAATGGCTGAATTTATCTCTTCCACGTTATTTCCAAAGTGGGGAAAAAATAATCTAGTGGTTTGGTTCTTAGAAACTACAAAGTTCCAATCCAAAGGTCTAGAATGATTGAAACTAATCCAAAGGTCACAAATAATTCAGATTGGGACCAAAAAAAACTATAATACAAGGGTAAAATTATCAAATAAGTTGAATTAATTATATTAAAAAATAAATTATTATATCTTAAAAGTTCAATAGTAAGAAAATAACTACTTTCATAAATACAATTTTGATTTAATGCCTAATCATATAATTATATTGCAATTATTGTAGTATAAATATTAAATAATTTAAATCTATACACAAGGGCAATTAAGTCATTCGACATCTTATCCCAACATATCCATCATCCAAATTTCCCTTCTCAAAAAATCATCCAAACACCTCATTACAAATCCACCCTTCTTAAGAGGTGGGGTCACCCTTCTTAACATATCACCCATCATTACATATCTCCCTTCAAATCCACCCTTATTCTATATCCACCTAAAAACAAATCCTCCATCCAAACGGGCCGTTATAAGTTTATTTTGCTGTGAGATTGGGAACATGATGAAGTGAGAATGTGAGATGTGGGTGTGGAAATTAAATTGGTTATGGAGTCTTATATGTATTTTCAAATTGTATTTTTCACTTCTTAATTTTGTGTCTAATTTTTGTGTATTGTTTGTTTATTTTAACGAGAGGAAATAGAAAATTAAAAATATTATAATTAGAACTCATATTTTTAAAATAAAATAAAAATAAGCAAAATATCAGTAATAACTTATTTTGCCAATTCCCTAATTGTAAACGTTATTTTCATTCATGTTTTTATTAAGTTAATTTACTAAAATACTCTTACACTTTATTAGGGTCTTTTAGTAAATTCACATAATAAAAACAAGGGAATTGATATTCACACTCTTTTTTTTTATGTAGGCACTCCACATCCAACGTAAAATTACTAGTAGTAACTTTATGAACAAAATGAAATACCTGCATCAAAAAATGAAGCGCAAAATATTAATTTCTGACAAAATCAGCTGTCAAATCAGTCTTCTTTATTTACGATCCTTCCCAAGATCTCATAGACTGTTCTCACATTGGGTGGCCTTTCCCTGCCCACTCCCTATCTCCGTACAGAAGAGGAGAGAGAGAGTGACTGCGCGCGCGTTCTGCACTCTGAGCACGTCTCCTCAAACCATTTGCCTCATCAGAATATATATATATATATATATCTCTCTCTCACACACATCATCAACAATGGCTATCTCCATTACCGAAAACTACCCGCGGGTTTCGCAAAACCACCTCAGGTTCACCATCGACGTCCACGGCACCCCATTCACCACCACCGTCACCTCCGACCCCGAAGTCGTCCGCAAATGGCTCCGAACAACTCTCTACCGCTACGCCCGCTTCCGTCACCGCCTTGTCGTCGGCCTGGGCGTCCAGTGGCGCCCAGCCTCCTACCGCGGCGAAAAACCGCCAGTAGCCACTCTCCAGCTCTGCGTCGGCCGCCGCTGCCTCATCTTCCAGCTCCGCTACTCCCCCACCGTCCCGAACCTCCTCCGCCACTTCTTAAAGGATCCCAACCACACCTTCGTCGGCATGTGGAACCACTCCGACGCGGAAAAGCTCTTGGAATCCTCGGAGCACGAGCTGGAGATGGCTCGTAAACCTGAGTCGCCACGCGGTGTCGAGGCACGACGGGCGGAGACTCCATGCCAGGGCGTCTAGGGAGACTATAGTGAGGGAGTGTCTTGGATTTGATGTGGATTTCAACACGAGGATTGGGAGGAGTGATTGGGAGAAGTATCAACTTGATGATGAGCAGGTCTTGTATGCTGCTGTTGATGCTTACTGCTCCTTCTTGATCGGCAAGGATTTGAGGGCTTGGGAATTTGTGAATATCTGCACAGCAATATGGACTCAAGAACAAGATTTGTGGGCTCAAGAGGCTCAAGAACAAGATTTGTGGGCTCAAGATTTGTGGGCTCATGAGGCTCAAGAACAAGATATGTGGGCTCAAGATTTGTGGGCTAATGAGGCTCAAGAACAAGATCTGTGGGCTCAAGATTTGTGGGCTCATGAGGCTCAAGAACAAGATTTGTGGGCTCAAGATTTGTGGGCCCAAGAAGAAGATTTGTGAACCTTCTTATGTACTCCAGTACAATCTACTACTGTTAGTTAAAAGTTGGTAATGTCCTTTGATGAATTATGAATCTGAAATGCTTTTGGGGGAATGGTATTATTATTAACGAATCAAAGCATGCACTTGATATTGGTTTTAAAGGAACATACTCGTGTAATTTTTTTAAACGGAGTAATCCATTACGTATAGGCTGATACGTAAATCTTTAATATCTATCTATATTATACTATATTCTTTTAATACCGTCAGCTATTCACATATTGTCACTATTGCCTTTCACTTTCCACCGTATTTTTTGAGACATTTTTTCCTTGAATACCTTTACTTTCTTCCCTTTTAAGCCTCACCATTTAGTTTTGTTGGCATCTAGTTTTCTTTTTCCTTCTATTATTTTTCTTGAGACAAATATCTAACACCAAAAGTCTATGTTATGCCACTAAACACTGTTCGGGAACAACCTTATAATCGTTATATGTCAAGAGGTCTGCACATTTAGTAAGAAAATAGTCGATTTGACTTCTATTAGCTCCGCTCTTAAAGACAATTAAATAATCATCTCGCTTCTATAGAGAATATTCCCAACTATAAGAAGATTTTATAAAAAAAATTCTTCCACACCACTCGCCTTGAAAAGGAGATTTTAGCCCATTTATGTGGGAATTATTATCACTAGGTACAGAAAATAAAAAGTATTTTCCATTAAGGTAAGATAGAATACTTGATTACCATTAGGTCTACTTTTTACAAAATATATTTACTATTAATGGAAGTGCCACCATATGATACCCTTGGGTTTTAGGGTAACCTAAAATCTTATGATACCTTAGGGTTTTAAGATATCATAGGATTTTAGGGTTTAGGATACCCTAGGGTTTAGGATAATGCGTTTTCATAGAGCCCTAGGATTTAAGTTTAGGCACTTTTATAGAGGTTTTAGGGTACACTTTCCTATCATAGGGTTTTAGCGATTTAAGTACTTTCATAGGGTACCCTAGAATTTAGGCATTTTCATAGGATACTCTATAGTTTAAGTATTTTTTTAGGGTACCCTAGGGTATGGGTACTTTCATAGGATACCACAGGGTTTAGGCATTTTCATAGAATACTCTATGGTTTAGGTACTTTTATAAGATACCCTAGGGTTTAGATACTTTCAGGGTTTAGGATTTTAAGAGGCTGTTTCACTTTTTCTAAAAAATAACTTTTTGAAAAATAAGGCAATTTCAAGCTCCAAAATTATGTGTTTACGCAAATAATTTTTCTACCAATATGGATCTTATTTGATAGATCTTATTGAGATCTTTTAAACGGTGTAAAAAAAATTGAAAAATTATTTTTCATTTTCGTTATATTTGAGTTTGAAATTACATTATTTTTGAAAAAGAAGGTTTTGGGAGAAAGCGGAACGACGCCTAAGTATTCTCATAAGATTTTGGTATTTCATTAATTAGAGATTGGAGGTGACCTGATGGAAAATACTTTTTATTTTTGGTACCCAGTGATAAAAAAACCCTTATGTGTTTTGACCATATGTTCATTAATATCTGATAGTAGTGTTTATGGAGGTAGGAGTCTACTCATTTATTGATTTGGGTGGAATAGTATGCAGAGGGATAGGGAACATGATGGTGATGAAGTGAGATGTGGGTCTGGAAATTAAATTGGTTGGCAAGGCATATATTACTATAGTAATTGGTTATGGAGTATTATATGTATTCTCAGGCTGTCCTTTCTACGTGGTTAATTTTGGGTCGAATTTTTATGAATTATTTATTAATATCTACCAGAGGAAGCAAAAAATTAGAAAATTATAATCGAAACTCATAATTTTTTAAATAAAGACAAAAATAAGTCAAAAAATCTTTTTTATTGGCTTATTTTTGTCTTTATCCAATTCTTTTTTAAGTTTGGATCATAATTTTTTACTTTTACAATCCCTCTTATCGAAACAAATTATTGAAATTAATAATCTACAAATAAATTGATGCAAAACTAATAAAGGCGATTTTTTATAAATAAAAGACAGAAAAAATAAGCCAAACCAACCCTACAGATGGTCATTTCATAGAGTGAAAGGCAGCAATAATTTGGTTTACAGGGGTTGGAGCAGGGTCAATCTTGACATTTCGTGGTCTGAAGTGAAAAAAAAAAATAGGGTCCTAAATGAATTTCTACAAACAAAATACAAACATTTCCAAAAACAAATACAAGTACTAATCAACAAGAAAGTTTTGAAAACTATATCCTTGGATAATATTGGGGAGGAGGTGTGTAGGTTGTGTTTACTGTTTAGAACTTTTGGAAAGAAATGGAAAAAAAAAGAGAGAGAAAATTTTAAAAGAATTCATTCTATTGTTTTGTTTTTAGAAAAAGATCGTAGGAAAAGTGTAAAGAACAAGTTTAATTTCCTCTCAAATTTCTTCTTAGATTTCCCTCTACATTTTCCTTTTCTTCCCCAATTTCCAAAGAGCCTTAGGAAAAAAAAGGATAAAATGGCACTCCACATTTTGATAATCACACTTTGAAATTGTGCTTTGATTTTATTTTTATTTTTATTTTTTTGTTGATTTTTTTACACCAAATGACAAGAGTGTAGTTTATAAAAATTGAGGTGTCAAAATTATTTTCCAAAACCATTTTTAACTGTTCTGGTATTGGACACCGCCTTTCCCGGCCCACTCCCTACCTCCGTACTAGAAGTAGAAGAGGAGAGGGAGAGACTCTCTGGCGTCTGCACGCTGAGCACGTCCCCTTTTACTCGAACTCGAGAGCTGTTACTCGCCCCCCCCGTGTCAGGGGGGGCTCTGACAATGGACCCACCAACTTCCCATTTTACCCCGTCCCTTTTACCCCAGACCCATTCCCCCCCCCCTCTCTCTCTCTCTCTCTCTCTCTCTCTCTCTCTTTTTATTTTTTTTAAATAAAATTTTAAATGCTAATAACTTTTTTTTCACATATTTTTTTAAAATAAATTTTATATTTATGAAATTTACTCAACGAAACCTATCAAACGAGCCTAATATTGATGGTGAAATAATGTAAAACGAAAAAACTATATTTTTTTCGGCCTAATATCTTTTTTTTTTGTTTTTATTTTTTTGTCCTTCATTTTTTTTAAACTTCTATATTTCAGTTTTCAAGTAAATTATGTATATTGAATTCACTTAAATTTTCTTTATATTTCTCTGAATAGTCAATAATGCAAACTGAAATCAAACTTCATTTAATTATAATTGAGTATATAGAACCAATACATGAACATAAATAAATACACAAATTTAGTCAATATTTCCGCCAAATTGTGGTTGTCGTCCCGGCGGATCTATCTGCATTACTTCGTACCACAATTGGAGGCGTGCTTCATAAGGATGAGCCCATCCTTGTGCTTCATTTGATGCATTTGGCCTCCACCATATGATGATGGGTGGTACAGGATAATGACGGTATAGAAAAACTTGCACAAAGTGATTGCCATTAACACGGCCAATAGCTATATGTGTGCGCGTTGCTAATGGAACTGGATGGGAGCTCAACGGCAAGTGAGTGAGACAACTCGAAGCAATCATATCGAATGTATGCAGTACAACGTTGTACGTTGATGCAATGACAAGTCCCAATGATATAGAATCCATCCAATGATCCTCTGGTGCCGATGACTGGAAGTAACGAAGTCTTTGTAGCACCTGGGGTACATAATTATGTTCTGGATAAAGCTGTTCATACAGGACCCAATTTTGTTCAATCTCTTGGATAAGGTCCTGTCGTACTTGAGCCCATCCATCTTCAGAACCATAGACTTGCGCGGCTATCGCCCTGAAACCACAATGACCGTCGGGTCGAACGTCAACACAGTGGGAAATATAACGCTGATACTGCTGAGGAAATTTCTCAACGAGGTGATCCCTCCCATTGCTCCTTCGCGATATTGGAATACGTGAGGCCGGAGATTCTGAAGTGGATACTGTGAAGGAAGGTATGTGACCTCTACTCTGCTCATCTCTGCCTGTAGGTCGACCCCTGTGTTCTGTGTTGTATGCTGGGGGTCGAACTGTGCAACGAGATGGATCTGCCATATCGAGAAACCTGTCCATCATAGACTCTCGACTGTCGGAATCCATTTTATTTAATCTTTCAATAAGCCGAGCTGCCCTGTCGGATCGTGCTCCCTCGTCAGTATGCCTCTGGGCATGCATGGACAACGTACTCCAATGAGGGTGGATAGAGCTTAACGGAATTGGTCTGTCCACAGAACGGTAAAGTGCGATATCGTGAAAGCATGGCAATCCGTGTGTCCTTTTGATCTTACAAAAGCAAAGGCCGGCTTCGTTATCAGTGCGTTATGCCTGCTTATGGATCAAGTTCATTGCCTGTAATGAAATGCGCCCTCTGATTTCACTATAAATGCCTTCATGCAGATGTCTGTGTCGTGGAATGTTGAGAGATTTCTGGAACGACCCCTGAATATCCGCGAACTGACTGGTCAACATCTTTTCTATTTTCTGAAAAGATGTTTGAAGCGAGGACATGGTATCTCCCAAGTATTGTTTGAGCCTCGCATGCGCAGACTCCGCCCTGCAATTTAATAATACACTGTGTTAAATAGGAAAGTTACATAAAGTATTCTTTAGTGCAGGACAGTAAGTATACAATGACTATAGAAAAGTTACCTTTGGCTTGAATTGCTCCCAAGGTGCATAAACTGGTTTATATATGCTGCAACAAATCGCTCTTTGTAAGGACCTAACCATGTATTCCAAAGATATTGCATGGCATTGGAGTATTGCTCAAACTCTCCACACATGGCAGTCCACCTCTGTTGCAAAGACATCGGTGTCGATGAATGAATAAGAACATGCCATGCATTCGAAAACTCGTCCCACCTCGTACCAAGCATAGGCCTGCACTTCTTCATTACACACTGATTTATGTGCCAAATACAAAGGATGTGTTGTGCGAAGGGGAAACATATTCCAATGGCGCCAAGAAGTGCCAGATCCCTATCTGAAACAATCACCGATGGCAACGCTGCCCCTTTTCCAACCATCCATCTTTTTAAAGTATCCAATGCCCATATCAGTCGCTCTTTTGTCTCATTATGCAAATATGCAAACATAATAGAGTAAGTTTTCATTGTGGATGTGATACCCACAACTTCCAATAGTGGAATCCGATACTCATTACTCTTGTACGTCGCATCAATAATCAACACGGATGGAAAATTGACAGATAGCTCTAGGCTTTTAGGATGAACCCAAAGAATATCTGTGATTTCGTTGGTGTGTTCATTTACAAGATAGTCATAAATGTATTTTTTTCTTTTAATTCGTTCAAGATGTACCCAATAGGAGATAGACTCCCCAGTTGTTCTTTTTTATACAGTGCCTTCATATTGTAAATACTCCTAATTCCTGTAGTAATTGACGGGTCTTGTTGTCTCATGACATTAAGCATTTCTCGAGGCGCGGTGCTGCTAGACATGTCACGAACTAATTGCTGTTGGATTGGGGTCAGCCTTGATGGGTACTCATGTCCCTCAAAACTTTCAGGTGGTTCATGGTTATGAAAACCTTTAACAACCTTCAAACTCCACATGACACCGTCTGGAGGTTGTGCTACACCTCGCAGCTTAAACGGGCAATCACATTTTTTAGTTCCAGTATTCCTTTGCATTGAATGCCCTTCCATTGGCGGTCTGTACAATCCTCCCCTTTCACAAATAAGAATGCACTTCGGCATCTTGTTACCCTTTATACTAGCAGATTTACTTATGACAATCACAATACCATTTTTCTTACCAACTCTCCGCACCCAATCTACCATGACAGCTCTAGTTTCAAATATCTATAACAAAAAAAAATGAATACGTATCAGCACAATGTAATATCCCGTATATTAAAAATATTGATTATTGCATGTAAGCTTTAGGTGACATATAAGTGAGGGTGTGTGCACGTGGGAAGCCAGTATGCTTGAAACATGACAAAATAAGTAACAAATGTAACACTCATAAAATACATTCTATTAATTAGACGAATTAAATTACTTTGTCTGGAGGAAAATAACTTCTAACCTGGTTAGTCGTAAATTCGGGTGTGTAATCACGCCCAACGTAGGAGCTGCTCTCTTCATACGGAATATCATTAGCAACATCGTTCCCAACGTAGGAGTTGCTCTCCTCATACGGAATATCATTAGCAACATCGTTCCCAACTGACCAACTATCCGAAAATGAAAAATTGTACTGATCCATAATGTTCTTCTATGAATTACGAAAACGAAATGAAAGTTGAGAAAATTGTGAGGATATGATGAATGAGAGTATATAGACGCTACTGATTATATAGACGCTACTGTCAAATTTACAACGGGCAACAATCCTCTCAACTTTCAACGACCACTGTCATTGATGGCCGGCTTTCTTCAGGCTTCTGACAAGCAGAAATGCTTTCTTCAGGCTTCCAGTAAAATAGTCAACAGTCAACAATGGCTGGCCGGCTCTTTTGAACCACCACCTGCAACTTGTCCCAAAAATACAATAACCTATTTTTTGTTATTTTTTTTATTTACGTAATAATGTTTATACGTTTATACTCTATATATTTTTTCCTTTTTTATTTATTTAAAATTATTTTAGTATTCCGATTTGCAATCCGGTTCAATCGGTGGAAAGATCTTGTTTTTTTTATCATTTTATCTTAAATGGTCATAATGAATTTTTGGTTTCGTAGAATCAAATATCTCTTAGGGTTCATCAACGAGAGTCCTAGAGTCAAAATTTAATTATGACCATTTAGGATAAAATGATCAACAAACCAAAATCTTTCCACCAGTTCAAGCGGATTGAAATTTGGAACACTTAATTTTTAAACTATATTTTTTAACATATAAACTGTTCTAAAAAGGTTTAAAAAATTACCGATAACCGATTTTTTGTTATTTTTTGTTATTTAATTTATACTGTTTATACTTTGTGTCTTTGTGTCTTTTTTATTTTTTAAAAATTATTTTAGTGTTCCGATTTGCAATCCGGTTCAATCGGTGGAAAGATCTTGTTTTTTTTATCATTTTATCTTAAATGGTCATAATGAATTTTTGGTTTCGTAGAATCAAATATCTCTTAGGGTTCATCAACGAGAGTCCTAGAGTCAAAATTTAATTATGACCATTTAGGATAAAATGATCAACAAACCAAAATCTTTCCACCAGTTCAAGCGGATTGAAATTTGGAACACTTAATTTTTAAACTATATTTTTTAACATATAAACTGTTCTAAAAAGGTTTAAAAAATTACCGATAACCGATTTTTTGTTATTTAATTTATACTGTTTATACTTTGTGTCTTTGTGTCTTTTTTATTTTTTAAAAATTATTTTAGTGTTCCGATTTGCAATCCGGTTCAATCGGTGGAAAGATCTTGTTTTTTTTATCATTTTATCTTAAATGGTCATAATGAATTTTTGGTTTCGTAGAATCAAATATCTCTTAGGGTTCATCAACGAGAGTCCTAGAGTCAAAATTTAATTATGACCATTTAGGATAAAATGATCAACAAACCAAAATCTTTCCACCAGTTCAAGCGGATTGAAATTCGGAACACTTAATTTTTTAACTATATTTTTTAACATATAAACTGTCTAAAAAGGTTTAAAAAATTACCGATAACCGATTTTTTGTTATTTTTTGTTATTTAATTTATACTGTTTATACTTTGTGTCTTTGTGTCTTTTTTATTTTTTAAAAATTATTTTAGTGTTCCGATTTGCAATCCGGTTCAATCGGTGGAAAGATCTTGTTTTTTTTATCATTTTATCTTAAATGGTCATAATGAATTTTTGGTTTCGTAGAATCAAATATCTCTTAGGGTTCATCAACGAGAGTCCTAGAGTCAAAATTTAATTATGGCCATTTAGGATAAAATGATCAGAAAACTAAAATCTTTTCACCAGTTCAAACGGATTGAAATTCGGAACACTTAATTTTTCAACCTATTTAGACAGTTTAAACTACCACAAAAATATAATTTTTCCGTTTTACATCATTTAACCATTAATATTAGGTTCGTTTGATAGGTTTCGTTGAGTAGATTTCAAAAATGTAAAATTTATTTTAAAAAAAGTATGTGAAAAAAAAATTATTAACATTTAAAATTTTATAAAAAAAATTAAATAAGAGAGTGAGAGTGTGCTGAGAGAGACGTGGTTGGGGTGGGGGAGGGGGCCGGGGATTGACACGTGGTTGGGGTTTGGGGGGGGGGGGGGGGGGGGGCCGGGGGTTGGGGGTAAAAGGGAGAAGGCCTGCCCGTGTCAGGGGGGGGGTCTGACACGGGGGGGTGCGATTAGTAACCGGCTTACTCGAACCACTCCTTCACCAGAAATCCCTCTCTCTCTCTCTCTCTCTCTCTCTCTCTCTCTCTCTCACACACACACACACGCACAATGGCAATCTCCATTACCGAAGACTACCCGCGGGTTTCGCAAAACCACCTCAGGTTCACCATCGACTTCCACAGCACCCCCTTCACCACCACCGTCACCTCCGCCCCCAAAGTCGTCCGCAAATGGCTCCGAACAACTCTCTACCGCTACGCCCGCTTCCGTCACCGCCTTGTCGTCGGCCTAGGCGTCCAGTGGCGCCCAGCCTCCTACCGCGGCGAAAAACCGCCAGTAGCCACTCTCCAGCTCTGCGTCGGCCGCCGCTGCCTCATCTTCCAGCTGCTGCACTCCCCCACCGTCCCAAACCTCCTCCGCCGCTTCTTAAAGAACCCCAACAACACCTTCGTCGGCATGTGGAACCACTCAGACAAGAAGCTCCTGTTCTCCTCGGAGCACGAGTTGGAGATGGGTCGTGATCCAGTGGATCTGACGCGCCACGCGGTGTCGAGGCACGACGGGCGGAGACTCGAGGCCCGGGAGTCTAGGAAGACTATAGTGAGGGAATGTCTTGGGGTTGATGTGGATTTCAACGAGCGGGTTGGGAGGAGTGAGTGGGAGAAGTATAAACTTGATGATGAGCAGATCTTGTATGCTGCTGTTGATGCTTACTGCTCCTTCTTGATCGGCAAGGATTTGAGGGCCTGGGAGCTCTGAACTGTCTCCGCCTGGGAATTTGTGAATATCTGCTCAGCAATATGGACTCAAGAAGAAGATTGATATAGACCTTTTGATATCGTACTACTACTTTGGTATAGCGAATCAAAGCACTTGATATCGGTTTAAAAGGAACCGGCCGGTACGTTTGTGATTTTTTGAAATAGTAGTACTAGACTAGAGTAATCCGTTATGTATGGCCGATATCTAAATCCTTGATATGTAGCTAATCGAAACGGTTTTTTATGATATTGACGAATTTAAAGTGCTTGATCTTTGTTTGTGTGAAAAGGATATGTGGAAGCGTATTGCTGGTACAGTTTTTCATGGGCCTCTTCTCATGGGTTTCAATCTCCTTTGTCTTGAAAAGCTCCTTTGTGCGAAAGAATTTTTTAACAATTATTGTGTGAATTTTTTCTTTCATGTTTTAAACTCAACGGCTGAAAAAATATTCGATACAGAGGCGGCGCATTGATTTTCAACACAGGGATTGAATCCTGCCTCGTTTGCACGACTGTCGACTGTGTATGGTACACTCCTAGCTATTTGGATTGGGCTACATATTGAAGGGGTCATTCATCTCGTTTTTTTGGTTAAAAAAAATTCATGGTTTTAATTAAACTACTAGCATATAAAGTATATATTGTTATGGGGCTGGAGCGTATTATTGTTATTTATCATTATTAGTAGTCTGGATTATGTATCGGATTGTCTAACATTATGATTAATCCTGTTAAATAATGGACTTATATACAGAACTGCTATCCACACAGACAAAAAGTGCACAGATTGTACACAGATTTTTGTGTGGGGTCACTACGGGTCCCATACAAACGATCCGAGCCGTTCATTAAATGTAAAACACTTTTTCAAGGTTCCCTTGAGAAAAATCAGCTTAATCCGATACTTATAAGTTCTCGATCCAATCATCTAACTTTTCATTGAAATTTCAAGGTAATGAAAAGTTAAATGATTGGATCGGGCACTTATAAATATCGGATTGAGCTTATTTTTTATGAAGACCCTTGAAAAAGTGTCTTGCATTTAATGAATGATTCGGATCGTTTGTATGTGACCCGTGGTGGGCCCCATAAAAAAACTGTGCACAATCTGCGCATGAAATGTCTCTGTTTTTTCACTGTCCTCTCCGGTTTGTCCTTTTCTAGCTCTACTAGTACTGTACTATTTTTTAATTAACAGCCTATTTTCTGGGGAAAAAAATCTACTCCTATTTTGTTGACATATTTATTACAGTACTATTAAGCAGAGTTTTTGTGAATAATCTTTTGAGAATGAGTTACGAAATGAATGTTTTTTTCTTTTGTCGATTACAAAATGAATGGTTTAGAGTGTCATTTGACGGGATTTATTCATACTGTATTTTTTGTTATCGAATTGAATGATTTATTTTAAAAAATTTAACAAAAACAATTAAATAAAAATTTCTTGATCTGTATTAGAGATAATCGCTGCCTTTAAACCTTAAATAGTAATCTTTTTTAGTCGGGATAGGCTCACAAACGATTAAAACAGACGGGACTGAACTGGAGGACAGTAGCAAGTGGATTGGAGTGCAGTGCAGTTGGCCTCCTTTACATACTCTCATGCACTTGGACATGATTCGATACCCGCAAGCTCCATCCCCTCCTCCAAGTTCCCTAGGATAATGTAGATTAGAATTAGCAGATAACAAAAAAAAAAAACAGGAGGACAGTAGAGGGCCTGTTGGGGGTTGCTCCTCCAGCTTTATGTCTCTTCTTAAGAGTGTTTCCAGTAAAAAATAAGTTAAGGAGATTTTGTTTTTTTTTATTTTTTTTTATTTCCACTAACTAATAGTAAGTTATTGAATAATGTCAAATTGCTAAACAATTAACCAATAAATTATAGATGGGTATATGAGTGAAAATTTGTTTAAAATGTCAAATTATTTTCACTAATTAATACTCCGTAAGTTATTGTCAAATGTCAGGTTGTTCCCACTAACCAATAACTTGTTGATTAATTAGCGAGAACAACTTGGTAAAATGCCATAAGTTGTTGAAAATTGTTAGTGGAAACATGGCCTATGTCACATAATGCGCGTGAGGGTGCGTGAAAGCGTTTTTTTCAAAACTCAGGCAAACAATGAGAATACGTGAGTATAAGGATTAAGAGCGCGACCACAGAGCGATAATTGAGTGCAGAAGCGAATACCATTTTGAAAATTTATGTGACTAAGGGTTGAAGAATTATATAATTAAGGATTGAGTCCGGTTGGTCAGTGGGTTTGTTTTCCACACAATTGACTATATTGCAAGAAAACAATTTTTTGTAAATCCCACAATCTTGGCGTGGATGATTTGGCGTTGACTGAATCGGAAAAAGAATTAGTCGAGATGGACTTAAGCTGACCTAGACATCTTTTAACGGTGAATAAAAAATAAAGGAGGAAACTTCTTCCATATAGATCACTACAGTCTCTCTATATTTTAGATATCATGTGAGGTGTTACAATTTCATTGGTAGAATATGCTCCTTTATATGATAAATAGGGCATATTATACCAATACATTGGTGACATACTTACAATGTGGATGCAGGTGGTTTTGGGAAAAAAATAAAAGAGAGTAAACTTGACTCTCTTTTTTGTTTTCATTCAATATTTTTTTGCATTGTTTCTTTTGTATTAAATTTTTATGAATTATTAATTTGATTCAATGAGAAGAATTGAAATTTTTTAGTAAAATTATAGTCAAAATAAAATTATGGTCAAAATTCATAATTTTTTGAATAAAAATAAAAATAAATCAAAAAGTATTTTTACATATCAACAATCGATAAAAGTTTAAATGCCAATTCTGTATCGGACACACACTATCTCCCCACTCACAGGAGAGAGAGAGAGAGAGAGAGAGAGTGAGAGAGACTGCGCGCGCCTCTGAGCACGTCTCCTCAAACCACTCCCTCATCAGAAACCTCCCCACTCTCTCTCTCTCTCTCACCCATCATCAACAATGGCAATCTCCATTACCGAAGTCTACTTGGTCTCGCGAGACAACCTCAGGTTCACCGTGGATTTCCACGGCACCCCCATCTCCACCACCCTCACCTCCACCCCCAAAATCGTCCGCAAATGGCTCCAAACAACTCTGCACCGCAACGCCCGCCACCGTCACCGCCTCATCGTCGGCCTAGGCGTCCAGTGGCGCCCAGCCTCCTCCCCCGGCGACGAACCGCCAGCCGCCACTCTCCAACTGTGCGTCGGCCGCCGTTGCCTAATCTTCCAGCTCCTCCACTCCCCCACCGTCCCAAACCTCCTCCGCCGCTTCTTGGAAAACCCTAACCACACGTTCGTCGGCATGTGGAACCACTCCGACGAGAGGAAGCTGTTGTGCTGCTCGAAGCACGAGCTGGAGATGGGGCGCCGCGGTCCACTGGATCTGAGGCATTACGCGGCGTCGAGGTACGACGGGCGGAGACTCCATACGGAGTCTAGGGAGACTATAGTGAGGGAGTGTCTTGGCCTAGATGTGGATTTCAACGAGTGGGTTGGGAGGAGTGAGTGGGCGGAGTATTACCTTCATGATCATCAGGTCTTGTATGCTTCTGTCGATGCTTACTGTTCGTTCTTGATCGGGAAGGATTTGAGGGCTTGGGAACACTGATCTTCTGCGATGGAATTGCTAAGGGTTATCGAGGTGCAAAATCTTGTTAGGTAACTGCCTTTATCTAAAATCCGATTAGGACTTTTCTCGTATATGAAAATGCGGCGTCACTAGACACCTTGAGAAGGTATGCATTTTGATTTACAGTCTAGGACTACTATAGGGTAATTAATACGAGTAGTTGTTGAATCCCGTGGTTATATTAATAAGTACAGCTAATCTGCTTTTGAGGAATGAAAGTGCTTCATCTTTGTTTGTGAGAAGGGAGGGATATATGGGTGGGTTAAATATCTCGTGTTTAATCGTCTAGTTTTAGATCTCTGAAATCTGAATGCATGTTGCACTGTTTTAATTACACATTGCATTGCGAATTCTCCCAAAACAAAATCTGTTATCATACAGGGCCTAGGGTACACACTTGAACACGTTTAAAATTGCTGGATTATTTTGTGATGGATCGAAAAAGATGGGATTAATGATACCGATAAAAGGAAGACATGGGCCCAGGATAAGAAATTGGATTGTATGTCGTATAATAAAATAAGATTAGTTCTACTTTTTATATGTTTGATGCGGTTCGGATAAACCATATACTAGGATATTCGAGAGGGTTACACTAAGTGAATAAATTTTTTATACCGCCGGTGTAAATATTTGTTTCTTTCAAATCAATTATATTGCGCCACGTTGCAAAACAGTGGTCCCAATCAATACAATATGGCGACGCGGTGCAATATAATTAATTTGGAGGAAACAAATGTTTGAACCGGCGGTGTAAAGAATTTAATCTCTTACACTAATGTTTTTTCGTTTTTGAACTTTTTATGGCTCAAAAACAGATACGCATCAACTAAACCATAATATGGGGACTGGAGGAGTACTAATCTTGTTACTGGTAAATCCCATCAAATAAACTCTTATCTATTGAATTATCTATCCCTGTGACTCATGTATTTCTGTTTTTGTTTTAAAAAAAATCAGGAGAGTTTCTTGAGGAAGATTTTGTCCAGTGTTCTACTGTTCAGTTTGTCCTTTTGTGAAATGAATGGTTAATCTGTACTATATTATTGTTGCAGTTGTTCTGACTGTTTTTAATGAATTTTTGTTAGATTTGAAGTTAATTTTTTTGATTTAATCATTTGTCTTGACAAATGAAATTAAAAAAATAAATTTTAACGAAAGGATTTTCATCATTAGGTTTGTTTGTATTTACCTTTTTTAAGTCCAAGCTAGATTTTTGTCCAAGTGATTAGGACAGAAGGCTCGGTTTGGTTTCGTCGACCCTCGGACACTCGCTCCATGTACGAGAAATGACAATGAATTCTCCGTGGTTTCTCTATGTTTGTTTCACCTATATCTCCAATCGACAATAGTCTGTTCAAACCGTGATGAAATGAGCAAAAAATCACTTATATCTGTTCTCAGGGCCGGCCCAATCCCAAGGTCCAAGAGGCCTTGGCCTTGGGCATTCCAAAAATGTCAAATTTTAGTGATACTCTACTAATTTTTCTTTTTCGGTTTGAGTAGAAGTTTTTTTTAGCCCAATAGAAGAAAAGAAAAATGGCCCAATATGAAACACACAAAAAAAAGGCTCATTTGTGATTCTGTGTGTGAACCAGTGGTAATGAAAAAGGACCCAAACCGTGGTAACAAAAAAAGAAGGCCCAATCTTTTAGAATAAATGCATAGTTATACGAATAACAAAATTATGTACTAATTAAAAATTAGATTGCTTGTTTTGAGATCTTTGTTACTCCATTTCTGTTGGCTTCTGAAACTACCTACTTTATGTAGATACGTATTTTTATGTTTTTGTAGTGACCCACTCTTATAATTTGTTTTTTGTTGTGTATTAGTCAAGGGGATTTAATACTATAGTTTTGATTTTCTCATATTGTGACTGTTTGTTTGTTTTTTTCCCGTAAAAACTGTCAAGTGTTTAGGACACCATTCTTAGAATAGGCCTTGGACACCCAAATACTTTGGGCCGGCCCTGTCTGTTCTAATAAGAAGAAGTGATAAAAAACTATCAACTCTCGCTTATTTTGAATTAAACTTACTTTTTTTTTACCCATTTCAAAAATATTTTGATAAAAACAGGTAAATTTTATTAATAGTCCCTTTTTTTTTTTTTTTTGAATCGTTGATATTAATTTCCATCTATCAACTCTCGCTTATTTATTGTTAAAATATGAATGAAGGACTATTAATAAACTTTATGGTTCTTGCAATCAACAATCGTTATAAAGTTTAGGGTAACCTATATCTCCAATCGACAATCACAGATATAAAATTGAAGGTTTATTCATAGAAATTGATTTTCACACTTTCTTTTTTAACTGGTTACCCTTTTTTCCCTTTCCTTTTTCCAAATCTCGTTCAAGTAACTCATTCGAACCCGTATTTGGAACCATTTGGTGCAAGTTCGTTCCGTAGACATCAAACCAACGATAACGAATCTCTTTCGAATCATCGTCTTCCAAGAGTACTACTAAAGCGATAGAGCTGAGAAAGCTAAAGGAACGATAAAAAAAGATAAAATTAACAAGAGTACTAGTGGAAGTAAACAATTTGGACTTTAATCCCACATGACGAGCTATGACTAGTACCTTTTCTCCAGATACTAATAAAATCGGAGGGACCCAACGATCATCAATCACCAAATCCTCTGCTCTCTCTCTCTCTCTCTCTCTCTCTCTCTCTAATTCAATCTAAGGTCAATCAAAAGACAATGGCGAAACACGAAGAGCTACCAATCCCAATCTACTCCGCACTCGAACCGGTCTACGGCGGAGACGCTGGTGGATCTCAAGTCGAAGAAGCCCAGCTCCGATTCGACAACTTGAAATCCAAGTTCGTCCAAGTCTTCGGCCATCCTCCCCACCTCTACGCTCGATCACCAGGTCCCCCTCGCCCCTCCTCTCTCTCTCTCTCTCTGAATATTCGTATGTTTTTTAGTATAATCTTCGGCCCTCTTTACACGCGCCTCAATTATTCTTGGATCGATTCCACCATCCACTGGGACAAGTTAAATCTGGGCAGGGTCCTGTATGTACTGGTCAGCGCAAAAGAATCGATAGTACCTGGGAAGTTTGGACCCTTGGTCTTGACCTGTGTTCGGCCATTGATTGCCAGGTCAACCCAAGATGTTTGTCGGACTTTAAGTACAATTTTTTCAAGAAACTTTTTCCAACGATTTACTCCTGCTAGATACTCAATAAGTTCACATGACTTCTTTTAGTTTATGGAAAAAGTAATTGGACATTTTTTAAAGTAATTCAACAACTTGAAACCCAAGTTCATCCAACTTGAATTTCTCAATAAAATGTTACTTTGGCCGATAAAAAAAAAAACTTGAATTTCAAAGCAATAAAAAGGTTTGTAACAAGCATGCTAAACTTTGAAACACAAATCTGTGTAATTGTAAGTATGTTTTTTTTTTGTTGATAAGTGTCATTATAAGTATGTTTAATTGTGATTTTGTGGATGTGATGCAGGGCGAGTGAATTTGATTGGGGAACACATTGACTATGAAGGTTACTCGGTGCTGCCAATGGCGATTAGGCAGGACACGATCGTGGCGATTAGGAAGCGCGATGTTGGGGACTCCGAAAAGCTTCTGAGGATAGCCAATGTTAGCGAGAAGTACTCCTTGTGTATTTACCCTGCTGATCCAGACCAGGTATAAGGTCATATTTGTCATGTATAGTCCTGGTGAATGTCAATTATGGGAGTATTTGTGAATGCATGTTGTTTTTCTGCATCTAAGTGTATTCTCCGGATTGGAATATACTTTTCAGGAGACCATATGTCCGGTCTAACATGCGTCCCTTTGTTATAGTCCAATGAGATTATATGTCTCTTGGATATCGGATCCCTTCACTATTAGCCCAACCAAACAAACGGCTAATGAGATTGCTACAAGTTTGGAGGATGTTCTCTGTTTAGTTGTTTATTGTTAGGCTCGAAGCCTTAAACTAATTGGTATGACGTTGGCTGCATTCTTTTTCGTTGTTAGAGCGGCTGGAGCCCTTTGAGGTACTTGGTTCAAAAGTGCAAGCAAAATTTTGGTAGAAAAAGGACGTCAATAAAGATGGATACAAAGTATAAACGAAAAATAAATGGTAATTGCCTATTAGAGATTCTTTTATCTTGGAGTAAGCAATAATGTTGGTGATCAGGAAGTCTAAGAGCCGAGGAAACTTATTGGACGTCCTTTTTGTGGGACCTTATCGAAGAATGATTCATGTTGTCTGCCATCCATTTCTTGCAATGTTTCTCCAGGTTCTTAGGTGTATTTCATTAAAAGTAATAACATTGACACAGGTGTAGGACAGCATCATTCGAATGATCTCCATCCCTCTCAGTTTTCGAGCAAGACTGGAGTTTGCTGCTGCAATAAGGTCATGTCTCCTGAGTAGTTTAAAAAATAACCAAGGATTTTGGAACTCAGTCAGACTGCAATAGTTAATTAGTTGAAATTAGAATGATGTAGTTGCATCAGTGAATTTAGACTGTAGCTCTCTCTAAGAAAAGGGCAAATAAAGTGGCAGAGGGGAGACATATTAGAATGACAAAAAGGTCATGTCTTAAGCATATGTAGGCGCATGGAAAGTCGTGTTCAATTCATCTTGTGTGATACAGTCCACCAAATGCTGTTACTTTTCCTTTCATGATGGTCTTATCTCATTTTTGAAATACGATGATATCATGTAGACGTTGTTGACTGTATCAATTTGCAGGATATTGATCTGAGGAATCATAAATGGGGTCATTATTTCCTTTGTGGGTGAGTAGTCAAACCTCACTTGTGCTATTTTGTTTTATATTAAACTGACTTGTACTTTGAGTTGTGACTAAAGTTTGAAGTAAATTTGTTTATGGTACATCTTGCTTTGTTTAGGTCAATCGGATACTGAATTGATGTTGGGGAGTGCCATATTGTATCTTGACTGACTTGTTTAAAATAGATATATGGCAGTTTGGGAAGGGGCACTTCTCAGCAAACATTTGTCCTTGAAAGAGACAATGTTCCTCCAGTAATCATATATTCACACGAGGATGAAATCAGTGATAACGTGGGGTGGGGTGGTTGGCTTAATCAGGGTAGTCAAATATTCCCCTAACATGCAGGACGTCTACTTTGATAGCTTTTTGGTTACGCTTCCAAAAACTACTGGTTATCTAACGTTACAAAGCAGAAATAATGCTGTTTAGTTAAGTACCATCTTTTGCTACATTACAACAGCTGTGTGTCATGAGGACAGGAGAGAGATCAGTCTGCTATATAGGCACCAGAGGCATTTGATGATGTTACTGCACTCTCCCTCTCTCCTCTCTCCTCTCTCTCTCTCTCTCTCTCTCTCTCTCTCTCTCTCACACACACACACACACACTGCAGATGGCAGATGGTAAATGAGGACCTAATATGTTTGGTTATTTTCGCTTTATCTATTGGAATTTCTAACACGACATTGGATATTGAGTGCAGGTATAAAGGCTACTATGAGTATGTTAAATCAAAAGGACTGGATGTTGGTGTACCAGTTGGACTTGACGTAATGGTTGATGGTACAGTTCCTACAGGTATAATTTCTCCGAGTTTTCATACATAGCCAATGTGAATGCTGCTTTGTAAAGCTGATCACTCAAGCATCTAATACGTTATGGAGCAGCAGTTCATTTGTAATATTCCTATCTGAGTTGCCTATTTGTCTTTAAGGTTCTGGATTGTCAAGCTCTGCAGCATTTGTTTGCTCTTCTACAATTGCTATAATGGCTGCCTTCGATGTGAATTTTCCCAAGGTATTCCAACCATATCTCCATAGTATGCTTGAAATTTTATATGGAGTGAGCAGTATATTATCTGCCATTTTGGTTGTGATTTTGTCTACATTTTGTGTATGAAAGACCTGCCATCTTTAGGAACTACAAGTACCATGGACCTCAAAAGTTTATCCTTCTATTGCTATGTATTCCTGCACTTAATAAATTGATTTATTTTGTTCTTTTATTTTGCAAAGTTGTAGATTAGGTTTGATAGAGTATCTGTATTAATTGTGCATCTACACTTCAGAAGTTGTTGTTTCTGATTGAGACTTGTCTTAATCTCGTCCAACATTGTGAAATTTCATATCTTCTTTGGTTTCTATAATCGATTCTAGTGTCATTGCTTATTTTGCAGAAAGAGGTTGCACAGCTCACATGTGACTGTGAACGGCACATTGGGACACAATCTGGTGGAATGGACCAGGTTAAGCATCCTCCACTATTCGTGAACTAGAATATAATCTAATTGTTTTCGTAGGCATCTGATGCTACCGTTTCAAAAAAAGATTTTTATGCCTACATGCTTCCACTCTAACAGGACAAATTTCTCTTATATACTACAACTTGCTACTTCTCATGGAAGATAGAATGATTTTGTTAAGTTGTGGCTAGTGTTACCTTGGTCACAGACATGTCTTGTGAGGCTAACAGACTGGCCTGTACTCTGTAAGGTAGTCTCACAATTTGCTTGTTGATTTTTGACCATTTGGGATAGACAGTGACTTGCAATCTTGTTCAGTATTAACCTTTAACATTTTTCCATCTGTGAGGTGTGGTGATATCTGTTATGAGCTTGACTTAGAAGACATTGAGTGACTTTAACACAGTGCTGACGCATGCATGCTTAGTTGGGTCATGACCTCTTTAAATTAGTGAGAATAGCTTCCAACATGGTGTGCCTGGTTGGCATTCAGTTGCTTAATCCTGGTATCATTACCTTGGTGGCAATTACATCAAGGGTCATTCAATAACTACCGTTCTCCTGCTTGCTCTCTTCCTCAGAAGTCCTTGAGCTTTTAATCTCGCGAAGATGACAGCTTATATCTCGTTTTAAGTCACACTAAGAATAAGTAGTTTCAACGATTCAAAAACTATAGCTGCCGTGTAAATAGTGACATCCAAGTTGGAGCATTCTACCATGAGTTAGGGCATGTTAATCCCATGGTTAAGTACACCTGAAAACCTGCAGTAGATGTTGTATTTAGTGCACAAAGTAAGCACAATCAGCACCAACTTTTCATTTTTTTCAAGCCCCTTGTTTCGTGTAAGATTGGCCATGACCATTTTTCCTTCTTTATTTCACTTCCTTTTGCAGGCTATCTCTGTCATGGCTCAATCTGGGTTTGCAGAGCTGATTGATTTCAACCCTGTTCGTGCAACTGATGTCCAGCTACCTGCAGGTGGTTCCTTTGTCATAGCCAATTCATTGGCTGAATCACAGAAAGCAATCACTGCCGCTACGAATTACAATAATCGGGTTGTTGAGTGCCGGCTAGCTGCTGTATGTTTTGTTTCATTTATTGTGATAAGTTGGTACAAATGTACTTTCATTGGCAGTTTTATCAAATCCATCTAAAGCGTTACAAGTTTTGTTTCAAGACTTGTACGTTGAGTTTGAGTTTTTAATGTGAATATTAGTTAGCAGGTTTTAATATGCGATAATTAGTGTTCGCCTTACATTTGAAGATACATGGATAGCTAGACTTCTAGATGCTTGTTGTTTACTGGAAAGTATCTGTTTGCTCACAATATTGAAGACTTATGCAGATTGTACTGGGTATAAAGCTTGGGATGAAGCCCCTAGAGGCAATATCTGAAGTGAAAACTCTTTCTGATGTAGAAGGGTTGTGTGTTTCATTTTCTGGCAGTCATGGATCTTCTGATCCTGTCATAGCGGTCAAGGTATTTTTTTTCCCTGCAGCAAGTCTGGGTCAAGATTATGTGCTTGTTTTGTGCAAGTCCATATAGGGTTGTTCAAGAGATGGATTTTTTTGGTTATGGTCAGACGGAGACCTTACTTTTGTTCCCAAGCAAACATAAATATTTTATTCCGCAAATATATATGAGGTTACAGTAGGTCTTTACATTGGTATAGGAGCTTTTGAGTGAAGAGCCGTATACAGCTGATGATATTGAGAAGATTACTGAGGAAGATTTGCAATCTATATTTGCGAATTCTCCAACTTCTTTGGATGTCCTAAAAGCTGCCAAACACTTTAAGTTATTTCAGGTAACTTTTTCTTATGCATCAGTAGATCTTATTCACAACATGATGGAGTTGTAATTTGAGCATGCAAAATCGGCTTCTTGTTATTGTACATGGAAATTTCCTTCTATGTGTGCAAATTGCCAGTGCTCTTTTGATATAATCTTGGAATCCACTGTTAGTTCTTTGTTGTTTCTTTTTAGGTTTTCGTACATTTCCTTCAGTATTTGTGGAAGCAACAAGATAAATCTGACTCTATTGATACATTTAGGGTTATATGTGTAAAATTACCACAAATGATTTCTGTCGGGTGGAGTTTTCTTTTCTCCTTTTGCGAGGAATCTTAAGGATTTCTATTGTTTCATTTATTATGAGTATCTATGAAATATTCTAACATCTAGGAATTCACGTAAAATAGAATATTGTTTCACTATGATCAAAGATATTGGTAATGATTGGAGAGAGATAAAGAGAGATGAGAAAGTAATAATTGGATAAATAGGGTAATGATTGGAGAAAGAAATAGGGTAATGATTAAAAACTAAACTAAAACTAAAACTAAAAGGTTAACCGAACAAAGCCATTCTAGTTTGTAATAATCTCCTGTTGGATTATCATTTTAACTTCTTGTTCTTGTCATAGTGATACGGTATGATGGTTTATACCTTTTTCTAAAGTAATTGGTTGTCTCATCCCTTTTGGATGCATACTCAACTTTGATCTAACTTCTGACATCCAGAGAGCCTCTCATGTTTATTCGGAAGCCAAGCGTGTACATGCTTTCAAAGACACTGTATCATCAAACTTAAGGTTTGTTATGTTTTGGTTCCCTGAGCTACTCTTTCATTTATGCTGCTTAATACACATGCAATACATCTTTCATGTCAGATACACTATAATAAGCTATCAGACATGCCATGGTACTAACTTTGGTGCTTTGGAAGTCTAAAGCTTTGGTTTAGATTTGTTAGACCTAATACTGGACTACTAAATGTTAATTTTTTGTTTGGTCAAAATGAGAGGCTAATTGAGGAGCCTTAAAACTATTTGCTGACAATTCATGTAAACCTTGCAGACCTAAGTCGAATGTGGTTCCCATCTATAAAAAAAACGTTGAATGTGCTTTGAACCTTTCTTTTACTGACTGTACTCTGGTTAAAGCACCAAGTGACGATACTACCAATTTCAAGTAGCCTGAATGTAACTTCCAAAAAGTTGTTATTGCAGTGAGGAGGACATACTGAAGAATCTTGGTAACCTTATGAATGAAAGCCATAATAGCTGCAGCATTCTGTACGAGTGCAGGTACTAGTCCTGCTTTTCAAATTGTATCCACTAAATGACGGCATATTCCAGATCTCGTACTTGTCAAGGGAAAAGAAAATGAAAGGGAACTAGAATTGCTTATATGTTTCCCGTTCTTGAAGGTGACTAAACAAGAAAGTGAAATCTATGACAACGATTATGTATTTTCTTCTCTGTTCCTAATCCAACCAAATAAAAGTTAGCTTCTACCTTTTCTTTTCCCATCTTTCCATGGGCGGCTCCACTACGACTTGGGGGTTCGAGTGAACCCCTTGGGTTCAGAAAATGTGCTAAATTTTTTAGATTTTTCTATATGTAATTTGATCTTTCTTTAGTATTGTATGCACTGGATCAGTAGCACGAAGTCAAAATGACTAAAATTCACTTAAATTTGTCAATAACTAGATACTATAGCTCAACATCAATAAACCGGGCCCAAACAATTTCTAACTAATATAAATGTAACTTCTGTTTTTATGGAGTTTTGTATCACAAAAATTTTCTATACATTTTTATCACCGCTGAACTCAAATTTTGGAGCCGCCCTGCATCTTTCCCTTTCATTTTACCGTGCCTAACCCTATCCGCAATTACAAAAGATCCACAAACAACCTAGGATGAAAAATGACATTTATGGCAGAGAAGAATGTCAATGTGCTTCCAACCTCAAACTTGAGAATATTTTTCTTGGCAGTTGGCTTATGAGTGTTAGCCTACAGTAATTAGCAGCCTATGTACATGTAGGCTTGTAGAGATGTGCTCTCCACAGTATTTCCATTTCTTTTTGTTCCTCTCCGATGCACGTTTTCCCCTTTGATATAAAATGATTTATACAAGTTCTCTGTTTTTTACTGCAAAATAAAGATAACGATTGAAGCTGTGCTGCTCCTCCCAGTACATGGCTATTACTATTAGATTGGATTCCTTTATTACTTAAGACGCTAGTTGAGATGCCTTAACATCCTTTAATTGCATTTATTCTGGGTCTTCTGTTGATGGGAAGTTTAGTACCTGCCCAATAAAATTGCCCAATTGACTTAAACCTTTCTGTTGTTCCTGGAAACATCAGCTGCCCAGAGTTGGAAGAACTAGTAAAGGTTTGTCGAGATAATGGTGCGCTTGGGGCAAGACTTACAGGTGCCGGATGGGGTGGTTGTGCTGTTGCTTTGGTAAAAGAGTCTATTGTACCACAGTTCATCCTCAACCTGAAGGTTAGTGTCCTTTTTCTGTTTCCTTATTTTTCGGTTTCTGCTTTTTTCTTCTACTGAAATCATATGATCCACAGTTTGAATTAAGGAGGTTCTGTTTTTGTATCAGGAGCAATTTTATCAATCAAGAATCGACAAGGGGGGGATCAATAAGAATGATCTTGGTCTCTATGTTTTTGCTTCCAAACCATCAAGTGGCGCTGCTATTTTCAAATTTTAGCAGTCTTTTTTACTCTTTTGTAGAGGAAACATTGCATTGCTTGTTTATTATGGAGGCACTCAGTCCGCGAATGGAAGTTGATTCTCTATTCATTTAAAAGAGCTCTTTTCATGTCTTAAAAATTCTACTCTTTTTGTTAATTTTCAGATTTCTCTTTCTTTTTCGTGTTCCAACGTATTAGTAACTCTTTGTCTGAGCCCTAATTAGTTTAGATCTCTCACTTTCTGAAGGTTTTGTTGTCTGTAAACAAAGATATGCAGAGCGAGAACAGTACTATTTTGAAAACTTCTTTCTTCGGCTCTCTTCTAAGCTTCTTCATGTTTTGGCTTTTATTGGAGCATAGCGAAACCTGTTAAGGGGAGAAGATTTCGTGCAGTGATGTAACTAACAGGAGGGATGCATCAAGTATGCCAACTGTTAAGAACAAAAATACTTTCAATGATTCACTTGGCTCAACTTGGATGCAAGAAATTTTGTGGACGAATGAGGATGTGACGACATATTCATGATTGTTAGTAATAGAAATGTGATTTCTGATGACACATGCAATCAGGACAAAAAAAAACTAACACCTTCCTTAATCTTAGATATCTAGCTCAATTCATAAAGAAAGAGCCGTTGACTACAAAACATTCAAAATAAATGTCTCTTTAGGTGTTGAATTATAAAGAATTACTTCAGGCCTAGTTTGGATAATGGGAATTTTGAGAAGGAATGAGAAAGTGATGTCTACATTTGGAACAGACATGAATATGAATAGGAATGTGATTCATGATGACATATTCAACCAGAAATTACATCCTCAGAATCTCAGACCAAATGAAAATCTGATCCGTCCCAGCTTATCCCATGGTAATCCTAAATTCTTGCTTCAATCCCTATAAATAAGGCCTCTAATAAATTTTCCAAAACAAATGTTTCCTAACAAGATTATTGAATCAATCCTAATATGGGAATGGAATTACTTCAGGTATTTAATTAGGAGAAGGAATTTGATTCTTTGTAATCAAATTTCATTACTATCCAAGATTACAATGTATCCAAACTTAAAGGACCTTTGCGGATCAAAATAAAAGAACTTCAAGTATTCAAAATTACTGCTTTATTTTTATTTTTTTATAAGCAAATGAATTTTATTAATCTTCGAATTCGAAAATTACAAAGATTAAAAGGACAAGAGCAAATGAAAATTAAAATAAAACTACTGCCTTATTTTGGCAATTAAATCTACATACAGATGCAAAAGTTTTGCTCAATGTAGACATGACTATCTAGGCCAACATGTTTAATATTTCTAAAGCTATAACAAGAAGACGATACACATTTTTGCCTGAACCTCCAATCTGCTTCCACCCCTTCAGCAAGTCAGCAGATTTTTCCCCTGTACTGATCAAAATCTTCTCACATTTGTAAGCCCTAACGGCTGCTTTCGAGATGATTTCAATAGCAGTTTTGGGATCATCATTTTCCAAAGCCTCCACACCTCTCGGAATATAGTCGTTCACAACTTCGTTGTAAAACTTGAAACACTGGCTTAACGGTTCTTCCACCAGTGGGATCAACGCAACGATAATCTCAATGTCTTTTACAATGGATGTTGCATTGGCCTTCACAGAGTTGATAACCACGAGACTTTGACCTTTAGGCGTCAGTTGAAATTTTTGAGGGCCTAATTCCAAAGTTGAGACACACAGCTGCTTGTATGTACTCGCGTTGCACGTCTTGGTTATCAAAGATGATTGAGCTGAAACAGAGATAATCATGGAAAGAAGTAAGATGGAGACGAGAGAGCCGAGGTTCTTCATCATCGCGGTTCTATGGTACAAAAAACGAACGACAGGAGGGAAAGAATGTTGTGATGGTGATGGATTTCGCAAAGGCAATGTGGTTTTTCATTCATAGGCTGCTGCTAATCTTAATTTCTCTTGTACCTTTTTTTTTTTTTTACCCAAAACTTGCCCAGAGGGCTACAAACAAGGGGAAAACTCAGAAGCTAAAATAGAAATAACAAAATGAGGTGGAGTGGCCACCCAATTGCACGGAAGGAGACCTCTCAACGCCTTTGTAGCCACCACATGTGCTAAACCATTAGCTTCCCTCTTAACTGCCAGAGATTTTCAAAATAAAAATGGATTTTGGTTTAGATTTTTTGAAAAGGTATTGAGAGAGGTTTTTTGGATTGCTCTCTCTAAACACTCTCTTCCTAGAATTTTAGGCAGACCGGTATTCTGCAGAAATAGAATATCGGTTCTTGGTTCTTTTACAGTTGTTCAGTGGATATTTTGTCTGTCTTCGTTTGTGCAAACGCAGATAGAAAGAACCTAGAGTTTTGATTCGATTTATCTTGAAGGCGGATTTGTTGTAACCCGATGCACACCTTCTGGTGGGGTAAATACTGTTTTTAGGAAAGCGTTCTCCTAACGCGACTCGAATTGCTTCTACCGTTTCAAATTTTGAAGAGACGACACCATTACATTCATCATTTTGAAGACCAAAATTTTCAACAATCTAAAATCAGTATCTGTAATGGCGATGTCTCTACAAAAGATGACGCAAGATTTCTAAAATTGGAGCGGTTTGAAGGCGGAAATTTCAGACGTTGGCAGAAGAAGATGCACTTCTTGCTTACCACCCTGAAAGTGGTCTATGTTCTGACTACTCCGTGTCCGGAGATACCAGAGGAGCCAGATGATGAAACTATGGTGCAAGCTCGTGAAAGGGGCAAATGGGAGAATGACGACTACATTTGTAGAGGACACATCCTCAATGCGCTATCGGATGCACTATTCGACGTCTATTAGAATTCAATGACAGCAAAGGAACTTTGGGATGCACTCAACGATAAGTATCTTGCTGATGATGCTATAAGTAAGTTTCTTGTTAGTCAGTTTATGAATTATTGCATGGTTGATACGAAGCCTGTCATTGATCAGTTGTATGAGATTCAGTATATACTCAGTCAGTTTAAGGTTAAGAATATGCATATGGATGAATCTATTGTAGTCTCTCTGTAATTGACAAACTGCCTACATCTTGGAAAGACTTCAAAAAAGAACTCAAACATAAGACCGAAGAATTTACCCCTGATTAATTGGCCCAACACCTTTGGGTGGAGGAAGAGACAAGGCGTCAGGAGGGTAAGGATGATACTACTTCCAAAGTTCATGTGGTGGAAGAAAGTTCCAACAAGAAATGCAAGAACAAAGGCGGTGATAAGTCTTTAGGTAAATGGAAGAAGCAGAAACTGGATCCTACCGTCATTGGTTGCTGGCATTGCGGCAAACTTGGGCATCTTAAGAAAGATTGCCGAGCCCTAAAAAGGAAGAACTCTGGTGAAATCTAGGAGCATTTGAGGCAAAGAATTCTAAATTCATTGTTGTCATTTCCGAGGCGAATATCCTCGAAGATGCTGGAGACTAGTGGATTGATTCTGGTGCAACAAAACATGTCTGCAATGACAAGAGGATCTTTACTGAGTATAATCCAGTTGCAGATGACACTATTCTATTCATGGGAAATGCATCGACTGCGCTAGTTAAGGGTAAAGGCAAAGTGGATTTAGAGTTCACTTCTGGCAAGACGCTGACGCTTACTGATGTGTATCATGTACCGGAAGTTAGGAAGAATCTTGTGTTTGCAAGTCTACTTAATAAGTATGGCTTTAAGATAGTGTTTGAGTCGGGCAAAATTGTTGTGTCCAAGAGTGGTGTGCTTGTTGGCAAAAGCTATGTAATCGAGAGGATGTTCAAGCTTAATATCAATAACACAGTTGTTTCTGCTTATATGCTTGACTCTATTTCTTTATGGCATACTCGTTTAGGACATATCAGTACAAGGAGAATGGATTGCATGATTAAATATTTCCTGCAAACAAGATTACTTAATCAATCCTAACATGGGAATGGAATTACTTTAGGTATTGAATTAGGAGAATGGATTGCATGATTAAATATTTCCTGCAAACAAGATTACTTAATCAATCCTAACATGGGAATGAAATTACTTCAGGTATTGAATTAGGAGAAGGAATTTGATTCTTTGTAGTCAAATTTCATTACTACCCAAGATTACAATGCATCAAAACTTAAAGGACCTTTGCGGATCAAAATAAAAAACTTCAAGTACTCAATATTATTACTTTTTTTTTTTATAAGCAAAAGAATTTTATTAATCTCTAAATTCGAAAATTACAAAGATTAAAAGAACAAGAGCAAATGAAAATTAAAATAAAACTACTGCCTTATTTTGCAATTAAATCTAAATACAGATGCAAAACTTTTGCTCACTTGCTTAATATTTCTAAAGCTATAACAAGAAGACGATACACATTTTTGCCTGAACCTCCAATCCCCTTCCAACCCCTCAGCAAGTCAGCAAATTTTTCCCCTGTATTGATCAAAATCTTCTCGCATTCGTAAGCCCCAACGGCTGTTTTCGAGATGATTTCAAAAGCCGTTTTGGGATCATCATTTTCCAAAGCCTCCACACCTTTCGGAATATAGTCGTTCACAACTTCGATGTAGAACTCGAAACACTGGCTTAACGGTTTTTCCACCAGTGGTATCAACGCAATGACATTCCCAATGTCTTTTACAATGGATGTTGCCTTGGCCTTCACAGAGTTGATAACCACAAGACTTAGACCTTTAGGCGTCAGTTGAAATTTTTGAGGGCCTAATTCCAGAGTTGAGACACACAGGTTGTTGTATGTACTCGTGTTGCATGTCTCGTTTATCAGATATGTTTGAGCTGAAACAGAGATGATCATGGAAAGAAGAAAGATGGAGACGAGAGATCCGAGGCTCTTCATCATCGCGGTTCTATGGTACGAAAAAACGAACGAGAGGAAGGAGAGAATGTTGTGATGGTGATAGCTTTCGCAAAGGCAATGTGGTGTTTCTTTTATAGGCTGCTGCTAATCTTACCTTGTGTAACTTGTTAGAAGCAAGTGAAAGCTCTGTTGTACAATGATAATCTTTCCATTCACACTGCTGTATCCCAACAAATTTAATGTGTGGATCTGGTTGGATTTTTTTGGCCATATACATAAGTGGGGGTTAGTAGACTGTTAGTATGTTAGTCAACGGGGGTTCAGAGGCTATCCATAGCCCTGAAACCTCAAAGCTGCTCCCCGTGAGACTCGAACCTTGGTCACCATTGGAGAGAGATGAGAACAAACCACCTACGCTAGCGCGGTGTTCTGATCTGGTTGGAATTTATCACTAAAACAAGCAAATGAAGAGATTGGGCTGACTAGGGTTGATTCTTGGATTATAGGCGTTTGGGCTTGTACGGGCTTGACCCCTTTATGTGTTTGGGTTTCGGCCCTTTTAAGTGTGTGGGTTTGTCTCAAAGAATGTTTTCTTGGTTGGTATCTTGCCAATCTCGGATTGGGTCTCGGATTCTTGGGCACATAATTGTTCTTAGCTTTGTTTAAGAATATGACGCCGTCAACTTATTGTTCCTTTAGTCTTTGTAACAATTTTAAAAATTAATAAAATTTCTTTTGTCGTTAAAAAAAGAGAGGGCAAATGAAGAGATATAGTGATAGTAAAGGCAATAATAGGTTTGACTTGGGTTTGTTGTAGTGGTTAATTAACTTGCCTCGGCAGGGCTTACTACCTCAAGGTCGCAGGGTCGATTACACTTGGTAGCGATTTGTCCTTGGGACCACATAACCTCACGCAAACGCGTGAAAAGGGCTGTGGGAGGGGTTGGAGAAATTAGTCGGATTTATTAGAACACTCTTTATTACCAAAAATAATAATACTAAATAATGGGTTTGACTGTGACGCCCCAAGGTAGTTTCGGGGCATGCCCAAATTGTAATAACATGTTACTGATCATAGCCATTAGCTCCCCTTCCATGACCTCTCTATTTTTTTTTTTTGCTTAAGTAATTAAAGAATTAATCTCCAAAGGATAGAAAATAAAGAATTAGGTCGGCTATTACTCACGAACGGAATGGCAGCCAAGTGATAGACAACCTATACTCCTTGTAAGACATGAAGGTTTAAACCCTAAGCATCATCCCACTTTCCCTAGTTTCTCTAGTTTAGTAGTATAATACGATTTGCCTAGCTTGTTTAAAAAAAGGTCAACTATCTAGCGTTTCCATATCAAATGGGGACACACCTTGTTAAAACCCTACCTAGCTATGACCTCTCATGTGTTAGTTTCAGCGTCAACCTAATCAAAAACTTCTCAACTAGTTGTCATTGTTTCCATAGATAGTGATATGTAACGCCATACGATACGGTAAGCATGACCATAACATAAACGTGTTCTTCCTAACAATCACGACTAAATATGATCTCACTTAGTGGTAGGTATATTGTCATATATTGTGATATATAATGTCTTATAGTAGGATGACCGTGACCATTACAGATTGTACAAATGTGTCAATGAGATGAAAATGTCTTTCTAAGAGCTAAAGATCACAACTAAGTAATAGCACATAGTAAGTATGATCAGGTTTCAACCTTTTTTTCATTAATAACTTAAAGCAACCGTGTGTTTGTACTTTGTAGTATAGCTTAAAGCAACAAACCAACCTTCTACTCGATCTCTGATTCATAACTTTATGATAAGCACAAAATATTGTATATTATTGTGCTTAATATATCTCATTTACTTTATCATTATGTTTATTGTTGAATAATTTAGATGATATTGCACGTAAGGTATGTTTCTATTGATTTCAGGTAATTTAATATAAAGTGTATCTGTTAGCGTCCAAGTTTGGCTTGACCACTCGCGCGCGGCCCTTGCTCGCACATGTACGTGCATGAACAATTATCTTTTGAAATGGTGAATTTGTAAGCCAGGGATTTGAAATTGGAGTAATAAAAAGAATTTGGAAGCTGACTTGTCGAAGGGGAATTCAATTGCTACTTTAATACTCACATTCAGATCCAATTGTCGATGGGTTTAAATGCGGCAGAAAAGGAAGTGCAGAAAAATGCTATTGTACAATGCTGAAGCAAGTGCTCGACCACGTGGCATTCCCTTATGTGCTGGATCATTCTATGCTTTAATCTGCACCATTAAATCTCTATCTCTCACATGCGCATGCCACACTGGATAATTCTCTTGTCCAGCTCTCATCTCTCACACGGAACAAATGCAATTATCAGGAGACAATCACCTTGTTTGATTCAACTTTTTGAAAGTTATTTTTGATGTAATGAGTGGAGAGAGATAGAGAGAAAAATGTACTCCTATTTAAAAACGTGTAAAGAGAAAAATGAGATGAGATGAGAGTTGAACCAAATAAGGTGAATAGCTTTTAATTCGGCAAGGATAAGAATTCAATTTTCAATGCCATGTGTTGGCACCCGGAGCGTACGATCGTGTATGGCTTTGATCTCAGCCGTTGATCCATTTCTCAAAGTCTCACGTGTGCGCCACACTGGATCATTTTGCTTCAACTCTCAGCCGACTCACTCTCTCAGCTTTGTATATATATCCAGCCAAAAGAAAAAAAATTAGTTAGTTAGAAGCTGGGGTAGCAGCCAAAAGAAATCAGTAGTTGAGAGCAAAATTCCAAAAGCGAAAAGATAGATAGTTGTCAATATCTTTTAGTCTTATTTCTTGTTACAAGCCTAGAGTGCGAGAGTCTTCTCTCTCTAAAATTACTCTCTTTCTCTCCTTCTGTCTATATTCCAGAATAGCTCTCCTTTTCTCTACTGCTTCCTAGTTGGTATTTACAGTTGTACTTAGGATTTTGAGAGCTTCTCCTGCCTTAAAGTTGTAATATTTGTTACTTGGAATAAGATTGTAGTTTTATAATTTTCCTTTCGATTTCTTTCCAAGTTGTTAGACTGTTTAGTTCTTAGTTTAAATTCTTAAAAAGTAAAGATTGAGGTTTGGTTGTGAGTATTCGCAAACTACTCGGCTGTTTCTCACACTAAACTTAAATCTAAGGTTAATATTAGTGTGAATCCCTTAAAGGTTGAGAACGGAACGCCTTTGGCATACCTCTGTTGTAAACATCTTTCTGGCACCCACTAGTATCGATCTTTCATATTCACGTAAATAATAAGTAATTATGTTTTTAGTAGTTTTTAACCTTTCCTTGGCAAGTCCTTTGTCAATGGAGGGGTAGTCGTTATAGGCTCGGCCCTAGGTGAATATCATCCTATGGCCTAAGTAATTTGATAATTCTCACCGTTAAAATTAATTGTATGTGAATGTGTGGTCGAATTTCTCCTTTAATCGATTCGAAACTCAAAAGTGTTAAGCCTTTGCTTATGCGTCGACAGTCAATTCTGGCTCGCATAATACTGGGTTGCTGTCCTTTTGAGGGTTCGACCAACTCAATAGAGGAATTCAATCGCACTTAGCATAATCTTCCGGTTGAGCACACAAAATACCAGTGGGACTCGATTGTGTGAATTAGTGAGAATATTGAATTATTTAGGTGATAAGTAGTGTAAACCCTTGGCCCGAGCCTATCATTTAAATACTTGCAACCATAATTTTAATTTAATCTGGAATTCACCAAAACAATCACCAAAAATCAAGGGTTGGCTACCTACAACTACAAACCACCATATAGCCCGATAAAGCTTTACTCCAATAAACCGTTCTTTGTGGTTCGACCTCGGACTTACCGAGTTATTCTGCAAGCAACTTGAGAGCCCTATGCTTGGGGCCAGGCACCCAGGAATACAATCTTTGGTCACAAGCACTTTACTTCATTTAAAACATTACTACTACTAGTGTTAACTCACGTGCGCATCGATCCATCGTATTCATTGCTCACTGTTGTGCGCTCTTACTCGTATTCTAGCACAATTGTATTATGTTATACTCCTATGTAGTTGCAAAATTTTGTGGTCCAGGATGAGCTCAAAAATACTACAGTAGATCGAATTGGATCCATGTCCGAGAATTGAATGTCAGCTTCCTTCTGAACGCAATATTGCAACCCTTTCATACAGTGTTTCTCTTCATACATTGATCACTGTCTACAAGTAGCAGAAAAAGGGATTCGCCAACAATGTGGCCGCAGAGCAAGTGCACTATGATAAAAGGTATGAACAAGAGTAAAATCAATTGTTTTTCTGTAATTGAATGTAGAAGCAGAAACGTACATTTATAATAAAGAGAGACTAGAATCAAGATCCTAAACAATAGGGAACTAATTCTAATTCTAATTGATTTCTTTCCTAACTGATTATTTCCTAACTGATTGTTGCCATCTGAGGTGGGATTCCAATTGACGTAAAGCATGGGATTCCAATTGATCCGTAGTATCCGCTAATACTCCCCCTCAAGATGGAGTATGGAGGGACGTAATGCCCAGCTTGGATATGAGGCGGCGAAAATGGTCTACCCCCAATGCCTTAGTGAAAACGTCGGCGAGTTGGTCAGCGGAAGCAAGATAGGAAAGCTGAAGAAAACCTTGTTGAACCCTGTCGCGAATGAGGTGACAGTCAATTTCAATTTGTTTGGACCGCTCATGGAAGACAGGATTGCGGGCAATGTGCATAGCGGCTTGATTGTCACAGTGAAGAGGGATGGGTGAGGAAATAGGAACTGCCAAATCAAGAAGTAATTGACGAAGCCACAGTAATTCGCAAGTGGTGGAAGCCATGGCCCGATACTCGACTTCAGCGGAGGAGCGGGAGACAACACTTTGCTTCTTGGTGCGCCAAGAGACGGGGCTGCCACCAAGTTGAATAAAATAACCGGTAGTTGAACGGCGAGTTGTAGGACAGCTGGCCCAGTCTGAGTCAGTGTAACCAGTGAGAGTGAGATCAGAGCAGGCGGAGAAAAACAAGCCGTGGGAGGCGGTACCCTTCAAGTAGCGGAGGATTCGAGTAGCAGCGTCCAAATGAGGAAGCCGTGGAGTGTGCATGAACTGGCTAAGGAGATTGACAGCAAAAACGATGTCCGGTCGAGAAATGGTGAGGTAGATCAAACGACCAATAAGTCGCCGGTAGGAACTTGGATCCGAGATGGGCTCACCAGAATCAGCGGTGAGTTTAAGATGTTGCTCCATTGGTGTAGAGGCGGGACGACAACCTGTTTGCCCAGCATCAGTGAGAATATCAAGAATGTATTTACGCTGGTTAATAAAAATTCCTTGGGCAGAACGAGCAACTTCGATACCCAGAAAATACTTAAGCTTCCCAAGGTCCTTAAGTTGAAATTTACTTGACAAGAACTTTTGAAGGTGGCGGATGGATGCTAAATCATTGCCTGTAACAAGTAAATCATCAACGTAAACCAAAACAACAAGAATGTTAGAACCAGTTTGCCGAGTAAAGAGAGAGTGATCAGCTTGAGATTGTTGAAAACCGGCGGAGAGAAGAACTGTGGACAGTTTAGAATACCAATTGCGGGATGCCTGTTTGAGTCCATAAAGAGATTTTTGTAATTTGCAAACACGGGTCTCCCCCTGTCTGCCATATCCAGGAGGAAGGGACATGTAAACATCCTCGTGGAGGTCACCATGTAAAAAGGCATTGTTGACATCCAATTGGTAGAGGTGCCAATTGCGAGTAGCCGCAATAGCAAGTACACAACGAACAGAAACCAACTTTGCAACAGGCGCAAAAGTGTCATGGTAATCTAAGCCCTCGACTTGAGTGTAACCTTTAGCAACCAAGCGGGCTTTATATCGTTCTACGGAGCCATCTGCTTTCAGTTTGGTTTTAAAAATCCATTTACAGTCAACCGGTTTTTTACCAGGGGGAAGAGGGGTAAGGATCCAAGTGTGGTTTTTTTCAAGTGCAGTGAGTTCTTGAGAAATGGCATCGCACCAGTGTGGGTGCTTGATGGCTTGACTGTAGGAAGAAGGATCATGAGAAGTAGATAAACCCGAGAGAAAAGCAAAATGAGAGGAAGAAAAAGAAGAATAAGAAATGAACTGACTGAGAGGATGGACCGTACCTGAAGACTGAGGCGGAGTTTGGGTGGAGGCCGCCGTGGCTGTAGCTGGGGAAAGAGTGGGACATAGGTAGTCCTGAAGGTAGCGTGGTGGACGGTGATTACGGGTTGGTCGGGAGGAAACTTCGGGAGGTGGGGAAGGTGGATTGGTGTTAGGTGATGGAGGATTGGTTGGAACTAAGGAGGTGGTGGGAAGAGGCATAGGATTAGTGGTAGGCGTGAAAGGTTGTGGGTTGTTGCCAGGGATGGGTTGGTCTATAGGATTAGGAGTAGGCGTGGAGAGTTGGTCGATAGGACTGAGAGGTTCAGCGGGATAGATGTCGGTGAGGCTAGGCAACGGGTTGGCGGGTGGCTGTATATGGTGGGGGCTCTGAACATGGAAGGGAAAAATGTGCTCAAAAAAAGTGACATCCCGAGAAATAAAAAAGGTGTTCGTGTCAAGATTAAAGAGACGGTATCCGCTGTGGCGGGGAGGATATCCCAAAAACACACAGGGAACACCGCGAGGTTTAAATTTATCTCGACCAACACGGGATGTTTGAGCATAGCATAAGCACCCAAAAACACGCAAATATTTATAATTTGGAATTCGACGAAAAAGCCGTTCATACGGCGAGACATTTTTTAACGTGTGAGAGGGTGTGCGGTTAATGAGATAGACTGCCGTTAAGATACATTCACCCCAAAATTTGATGGGAAGATGGGCATGAAAACGTAAACAACGAGCCACATTTAAAATATGACGATGCTTACGTTCAGCCACGCCATTTTGTTGCGGCGTATCAACACAGGTTAGTTCTTGCAAAATGCCATTGTCGTGAAAGATTTTCAGAATTGGACGAGATATGAATTCAGAACCGTTGTCCGAACGAAAAATTTTAACTTTGGCATTGAATTGTGTCCTGACCATGTTAAGAAAAAATTGGATTTTAAAAAGAGCATCCGATTTGTATTTCAATAAATACACCCAAGTGGTTCGTGTGCAATCATCAACTATGGTAAGAAAATAACGGGCCCCACAAGTGGAAGGCGTATGGTAGCCACCCCAAATGTCAACAAATATGCGAGAAAAAGGAATATCACTTTTATTGAGTACTGAAGCAAAAGGCAGCCGAGTGTGCTTGCCACGCAGACATGCGTCACAAGGACAAGTATTATTGGGAATGGGTTTAATAAGAAAACGAGGTAAATTGGCTGATGAGGGATGACCTAGTCTTTGGTGCCAGAGATTAGGGTGATCGGTTGGCGCTGCAAGGGCGGTGGAAGGTGATGTGCGAAGGTAATACAAGCCATGGCGTGCCTCACCCGCTCCAATCACAGTCTTCGACTTCAGGTCCTGAAAAAGGCAAAAATTAGGGAAAAAAAATACAACGCACTTAAGATCACGACATAATTTCTGGACAGATAATAAATTGAAACGAAAAGTAGGGACATGTGAGACACCAAAAAGAGTGATGGAGGGGGTGATATTTATATGTCCTGTATGGGAGACAGCATGGGTGGAACCCGAGGCCGACCGAACTGGTAAAATTTTATCCGTGACTGTATATGAGTTAAAAAGAGATAGATGAGGCGTCATGTGAGATGAGGCCCCACTATCAATAATCCAATCATGTGAAATAAAATCTGTATTACCAGAAAAGAGAGCAGACGGATTATCGTAAAAGTCATATGCTTGGGATGCCTCGGTTGGGCTCAAGTGAGAATTTGAATTTATGACAGATGTGTCTCCTGCATAGTTGGACTGGTTTGGACGGCGGTTGAAGAACCAATCCGGGTACCCAATGATCTTAAAACATCCCGACCGATAATGACCCGAACATTTGCAATGATCACAGAAGGCATTCGGATCTTTGCTGGTGCTGGACTGAGTTGGCCGATCAAACCGATTAGTGCTAGGTGGCTGGCGGGTTTGATTGTTGCGGCTTGCAGATTGTTGTTGTCGGGATGACGAACCAGCATGAATGGGTTGTTGAGGTTGGGTGTAAGGCTGACCTTTTGTCTGATTTTGAGGGAAAGCACGGGAGATTTGATGGTTTCGCTGCTGCCCATTGAAAGGTTTGGGTTGATTCTGTTGAGGCTGAAATTTCTGACTGAACATGGCTGAGTCTTCTTGAATGGGTTGAACGGTGGGAGAAAATGTCTTGGTTTGTTCTTCCGAGATCAATAGGCCGTAGACTTTTCCAATGTCGGGAAGGGGATCCATGGCAAGGACTTGAGTACGAAGGACAAAGTAGGGTTCATTGAGGCCCATCAAGAGTTGATAGACCCGTTCGTTTGACACCCTTTTTTGCCATGCGGCAGCGGTATTACACGTACAATGGGTGCATGTGCAGGCTGGAAGAGGAGTGATCCCATCAAGTTGGTCCCAAAGGGTTTTGAAGGTGTTGTAATAGTTGGTAATATCGAGATTATTTTGTTCAAGGTTGGAAATCTCCTTTTGAATTCTGAAGATGGTGGCATTGTTGCCTTGAGTAAATCTAGACTCAAGATCACGCCATAGGTCATACGGTGTGCGGCAACTGGCTAAGCTTGGAGTGATGGTGTTGCCGATGCTGTTCAACAACCATGAGAGAACCATCGTGGAAACTCGTTTCCATAGGGGTTGAATATCAGGATCATCGGGGCAGGGTAGGGTATTATCAATAAAAACCAATTTGTTTTTGGCACAAAGAGCCATCTCGATAGAACGGCTCCAGGACCCATAGTTGGTATGGGTTAGAACAACATCAACAAGAGGGGTGCGAGGATGGTCGGCTGAATGAAGAAAATAAGGGGAAGAGAGGTCAGAAATAAGCTTCTGGACCTTTTCTTGGGCCTCAACCATGTCGGTAAAAATGATTTTGAGGCTGAAGCTATCAATTTCTTCCAGTTTTGTGGTGGGTTTAATTTTGTGGGGAAGATAGAGTAAAAGAATGTGAACCTTGCTCTGATACCATGATAAAAGGTATGAACAAGAGTAAAATCAATTGTTTTTCTGTAATTGAATGTAGAAGCAGAAACGTACATTTATAATAAAGAGAGACTAGAATCAAGATCCTAAACAATAGGGAACTAATTCTAATTCTAATTGATTTCTTTCCTAACTGATTATTTCCTAACTGATTGTTGCCATCTGAGGTGGGATTCCAATTGACGTAAAGCATGGGATTCCAATTGATCCATAGTATCCGCTAATACACTAAACTCTTCAAAAGTGATTTCTTAGGTATTTAAGCTAGCCAACCCTCAAATATATAGTGAACCAGCCTCAATATTCGGCTACCAGTACTCCCCCGGCCGGAGGTTGTCTTTCTTACGGAGCAGCTGTAAACAAGGTTTTTACGGAGGTGGAGAATCGCGACCGTATGGTCCGAAAAAGTTTCATTAAAATTCGAACCATTCAATACACTTTAGACGGACGCGATGGTGCTCCGCAATCCCTCTTTCCATGGAAAGCTCCGTGGAAAAGATTTTCTCACTCCCCCCGTTGTATTTTATCCGAAAAATGCCATTTCCTTTAATCAATTCTCCTCCTATTAACTACTACTCTCTTACCACCCAATAATATTAATTCGAACCACTCTCCATGCGGAGATATACGTATCAAATAACACAATTGTGAAAGTAATTTTCTGATATTGAATAAGGACCACAACAGTGGTATAAATACAACATTCCTACAATATGATTCTATGGAGGATTTACAGGTAATGAGGCCACTAATCAAGCCTAATATTATGCCCCTTAATTACAGTCAAATATACACACATGTGCTATATTAGTGGAATCACTATATTAGTGAATATTCACTAATACTGATTTTAGTGAATATTCACTAATCCTTTCTTACCATTAGTGAATATTCACTAACTCTTTAACTCCCATGATATTATAACAGTTGACTCACGCCAACACCGCCCCTCAAGTTGGTGCGTAGATATCACACATGCCCAACTTGCCAAGTGAGTCAAGGAATACCCTGCTAGCTACTGCCTTGGTAAGCACATCTGCTAGTTGGTCTTCAGACTTCACAAATGGAAAACTAATAATTCCAGCTTCAAGCTTCTCATTGATAAAATGTCTATCAATCTCCACATGCTTAGTCCGATCATGTTGGACAGGGTTATGAGCAATAGCAATGGCTGACTGGTTATCACAATGTAGATTCATTTCCCCTTTTGGTTTAAACCCCAATTCAGTCAATAAGTTTCTCAACCAGAGCAATTCACATACATGCCATACCCCTATATTCAGCTTCAGCACTCGACCTTGCTACTACGGGTTGCTTCTTACTTCTCCAAGTCACAAGATTACCACCTACAAAGGTGAAGTATCCTGAGGTAGACCTTCTGTTGTCAGCTGAACCTGCCCAATCACCATCAGTATAGCCTTCAACCTTTAGGTGACCATGATTAGAGAATAATAGACCTTTACCTGGAGCATACTTCAAATACTTCAATATGCGATCTATAGCATCCATGTGAGGTTTTCGTGGGTCATGCATGAATTGACTCACCACACTCACTGCATATGCAATATCTAGTCTAGTATGAGATAGATAAATCAGCTTCCCCACAAGTCTTTGGTATCTCCCTTTATCAGTATGAGAGGCACTCAAACATTCAAATAACTTGTGGTTTTGCTCAATAGGAGTGTCCACTGACTTACATCCAAGCATCCCTGTCTCAGATAATAAATCAATGACATATTTTCTTTGGGATAAGAAAATTCCATGCTTTGATCGAGCTACCTCAATCCCAAGAAAATACTTTAGGTCTCCGAGTTGTTTCATCTCAAACTCGGAAGATAAATACTGTTGTAACCTAGAAATCTCCTCATGATCACCATATCATCCACATATATAATCAAAGCAGTAATTTTACCTCTTTTGTGCTTCAAGAACAAAGTATGATCTGAGTTACTTTGTTTGTAACCAAAATTTTTCATAGACTTAGTGAACCTACCAAACCAAGCCCTTGGAGATTGCTTCAGCCCATACAACGCCTTTTTTAGTTTACACACCATTTTTGTCTCTGAGTATTCTGGTATACCGGGAGGAGGATCCATATACACTTCTTCAGCTAGGTCTCCATGCAAAAAAGCATTTTTGACATCAAACTGGAGGAGTGGCCAATTCTGATTAGCTGCTAATGATAGAAGTACTCTCACAGTATTAAGTTTAGCAACTGGAGCAAATGTTTCTTGATAATCCTCACCATAAGACTGCGTTGTGTTTAATTGCGAACACCCATCTACACCCCACTGTCTTCTTTCCCTTTGGTAGATGAACAAGTTCCCAAGTAGCATTCTTTTCCAATGCTGCCATCTCTTCTGCCATAGATTTGGTCCATCTAGAATCTGCCAAAGCTTCCTGCAATTTACTAGGAATAGACACAGAGGATAATTGAAGTACATACGATGCATATGACTTGGACAACCTATGGGAGGATACATGATTGTTTATGGAATACTTAATTTTAGCTTTGGTATCTGGGACATATCTAGATGGTGGTTGACCACGATTAGACCGGGGTGGAAGATGATATCGAGATGGTTCAGAATTAAGATCAGTTGTATCAACTAAATCATGGATATTAGAATCAACAAGAATATGGTCAGGTGATACCTCTAAAGAGTCATCTGGAGAAGATTGGGTTAGTGGTTCTGTTGTAGAAGTAGGAGATGATGTACTATCATGGACCGGATCTTCATAATCAACTGAGTCAGCTGTGTTTTCATTGGAGGGTGACAGGCTTTCACAGTCAGTGGAAGATGTATCAGGGATTTGAAACCTTTCAAAGAACCCCATATCATCACGATTCTGTACTTCTTCCCTAGTCTTCCCCTGAAGTGAAGAATCAGTGATCCCGTTTGAGTAGTACAGTGTTTGTTCATGGAATGTGACATCCATGGAAACATAAAACTTCTTGGTAGGGGGATGGTAACACTTGTAGCCCTTCTGAGAAGATCCATAGCCAACAAAGACACATTTTATTGCCCGTGGATCAAGCTTGGTTCGTTGATAGGTGTGTAAATGTACATACACCACACAACCAAAAATACGAGGCTCCAACTGAACAATGGAATGAAGCGTGCACTGATTGGATAACACATCCAAAGGCCTCCGAAAATGTAGAACACTAGAAGGTGTTCTATTAATTAAGTAGACAGCAGAACTCAAGGCTTCACCCCACAAGTGGGAAGGAACATGACCGCCAAGTAACAGAGATCGAGCGACTTCCAAAAGGTGGCGATTTTTACGTTCTGCAACTCCATTCTGTTGAGGAGTATTAGTACAAGATGTCTGATGAAGGTTACCAACTGAAGTCATAAACTCAGTCAATTCCCTTTTAACATATTCACCCCCATTGTCGGAACGAAGAACTTTAATAGACACACCAAATTGGGTAAGTATCATCTGATGGAAGGAGCGAAACACAGCACATACATCACTCTTTCGTCTCATTAAATAAATCCATGTCATTCTGGTACAATCATCGATAAATGTAATGAACCACTTCATCCCATTATGTGTAGAAAGAGGAGCTGGACCCCAAACATCCGAATGAACTAAGGCAAAAGGAACTTCAGCTTTATTATCATGTGAATAAAAAACAGTACGATGGCTTTTCGCCATTACACAAGTTTCACAAGCAAACTCTGGAAGATGACAACCATTAAACAAAGATGGAAACAATCGCCTTAGATAACCAAATGAGGGATGACCTAGTCGTCTATGCCACATCAAAATCTTTCTCTTATTTTTCAACATGGTGTCGCCCATAGCATGAACAAGTGCGCCGCCATTTGATCGTTGTAATCCGTCATCCAGATAGTACAAACCTCCTCTCTCTTTACCACTGCCAATCCTATCCTTGGTATGGATGTTCTGAAAAATACAGTGAGTAGGGAAAAAAGTGGCGACACAATTATGAGACTTGGTTAACTGACTAATAGACATAAGGTTACAATTTAGTGATGGGACAAATAAAGTATCAGTTAAAGATAAAGAATGTGACAAAGACACAGTACCAATGCCGACAACTGGAGAAGAGACACCATTGGCATTAGTGATGACTGATTTTGAACAGCTAGAGGATAAATTATTGAATACGTAGCGATCGCAAGTCATATTATCAGTAGCACCTGAGTCAATTATCCAAGCACTATTTCCAGTAAATAAAGGAAGACTCTGAGTAGAATTATATATACCTGACTTGGCAACGAATCCGGAAGTAGTGGCTAAGTTGCTCCTGGAAGTCGAACTTTCAACCTTGGGGTTAGGAGCCATTGGAGATGATGTCTTACCCTTCGGATGCCATTCAGGGTAACCATGTAACTTGAAGCAGGTCTCTATAAAATGATTATCACCATTACAGTGAGTACACTTACGAACGCCCTTTTTTGAGTCATGTGAGACAGATTTTCGAACAGACATAACAACCCCACCATCACTTGGTGTTATATTGAGCATAGCATCTTGGCGATTTGCCTCAGCGCAAACAATGGCATAAGCAGCCTGCAGATTTGGTAGAGGTGCAGTAGCAAGAATCCGACCACGAACCCCATCCAAATGAGAATCGAGACCAGCTAGAAAAACATATAACCGTTGGGAGGTAACCATTTTAGTAAATCGCTCAATATCTCGGGTACATTCCATGGTACAAGGCTCAATAGCATCAAACTCCTGCCATAATTTTTGTAGTTTTCCAAAAAAAGAAATAACAGAACCTCCATTTTGGCGAACAGAGATTACCTCACAGTGTAACTGATAGGCTTTTGATGCATCTTGGCTGACCGAATATGTTTGTTTAACCGCCTCCCATATTTCCTTTGCTGTAGCCAACCGAAGAAAGAGAGATCGGATGTCCTTTGTCATTGCATCAAAAAGCCAAGATTTGACCAAGCAGTTTTCATCCTCCCATGCTTCATATTCCTCCGACTGAATGTCCTTTGGAGCAGCCTTAGTACCTGAAATAAAACCCCAACGTTTTCTCCCACGGATCTTATTTTGAGCGTTCAAAGACCACTCAACATAATTGGTACCGTCAAGTGGTTCCGGAGTGATTCGAGAAGAAGTTTCTTGTATATGGAACCCAGCTGATATAGTAGTAGATTCGTTCTTTTTTAGAGAATCACCACTTGCATCAGTCATAGTGGTAAAGACACTAAAAAAAAACTTCGCAGCGGAATGGTATGAACAGAAAAAGAAACAATTGTGAATATAGGACCAAACTTCAATCCCTAGGGTGAAGAAGAGGAAATTGAAGGAGGCTCTGATACCATATCAAATAACACAATTGTGAAAGTAATTTTCTGATATTGAATAAGGATCACAACAGTGGTATAAATACAACATTCCTACAATATGATTCTATGGAGGATTTACAGGTAATGAGGCCACTAATCAAGCCTAATATTATGCCCCTTAATTACAGTCAAATATACACACATGTGCTATATTAGTGGAATCACTATATTAGTGAATATTCACTAATACTGATTTTAGTGAATATTCACTAATCCTTTCTTACCATTAGTGAATATTCACTAACTCTTTAACTCCCATGATATTATAACAGTTGACTCACGCCAACAACTATACTGGTTCCCTCCCCAAAAAAAAAGAATGATGTATGTATCTTATTTTTCTTTATTGTTCATCTTTCTTTTTTTTTCATTCATCACAACTAGACGAATTCAGTAAATGGGCTTTCATGTTACTTGATTAAACCAGTCAAAAAACAAAGAATTAGGAGAAGTCTAGAACAATAATTGGGGAAAAACATATCTACAACTTAAATTTCACCAAAATTATTTAGGATTTCCAAAATCTCTTTTCCTTTGTCTCTATTTTCTCGAAATTGTCTTCGAAGTCTTTTTTTTTTTTATCGGCAAACGGAACTTTTATTAAACTCGAAGAGGTACATCGATGAGGAACCCAAAAGTACAAAGATCTATCCAACCAAAGTTGGATAAAACACCCTCATATATTCACTCTACACCTTCACTTTTCGGATCCCATCCAAATAACCTTTAAAATCCTCCACTGTGTAGATCTTGATGTCATACTTAGCCTTCATCCACATGGCTACTCTAGTTTTGACTACCTCCGCCACTTCCGAAGCCTGGGTTGCTGCTCCATTAAAGATATAGTCATTCCTCGTTAACCAAATGGACCAAAGAGTTGCAAAAAAACAGGCTTCCCATATATATTTCTCCAAGTTACGAAACCTATTCCCAAACCACCAAAGTGCTAACTCTGCTACTGAGGATGGGCATGCCCACAAGAGGTTCCACCATTCCCAAACCACCAAAGTGTCTTTGAAGTCTTAACAATTGGGGATGTTTGTGCCGAGAGAGAGAGATCAAAGAGAGGGGGGGGGGGGGGATTTTTTGTGCCATTGAGATTTTAGGACAAAAAGAAATAAAACTGTAAAACACTAAACTCATCTAACAAAAGGTGGAAGTTTATTAATTGAATATTCACAATATTAACCCTATAGTTTTATTTGTTGTTATATTTTAGCCCTTAGCCTTTAGTACTTAATGTTTGTATCCTCGTAGTTCAAAGGTTACAATTATATTTTTTTTTTCAAAATTCTACACAGGGGCATGCCTACATACTTTTATAGGAATTTTTTTTTTTCCATATAATAGTAGTGTTTTTTTTTCTTCTTATAGGGGCGACTGCCCCTTCTTGGCTCCATTCCTGATTGGGATGGAAACAAGAACAAAAGAGGTTAGGCATGACCTCACTTCTTCCACATGCAGCTGGACTTCCAATAAATGCTACAATGTTCAAAATGATTTTGCAACCTTCAAGTATATCCTCCAGCTCTTGTAGCAAAGGTCATGTTGAGTTTCGCATGCTGTATGTTGTTTGGTTGCTGCAAAATGAATTTGTTGTAACCAAACGTCCAAGTCCAATTTTGATTGACAATTTTTCATTCAATCTTTAATGGATTTTGCTCATTCTTTTGTGAATATTACCCTACGCACAGGCAATTATCAATTCACTTGGACCCACCTCTCGAGGTATCCGGGTCACTCATTATTTTTGGCTCGAAAACGCCCAAAAAATATTATGATCAAAACCCATTTTTCCAACATTTATCACCTAATAAAGTACTCCACAGAGACATCACAGTAGACTTGAACTAAGCATCCCAAAACAAACAAAATACGGTTGATATAATTCCAATTATGTATGCTCCTATAAGAGAAACCACTTGTAATAGAGCCCAACTATTGGTACATATGGTATACACCAAATGTATACCAGATTGCGTGAGATCTATTTTGGAGTCCCACACTAATGATCGAAACCGTTTAATTTCCTTCAAACACTAAATATAAGGGTTTCAGATATTAGTAACAACTTGATCAATTGAATTCATGGTCTTTGTCACTACGAATTCAGAGACGAAAATCCATGAAAACTTTATAGATATTCGGCTGAATTGATAATTTACAAGTACTCTTAAAAACATCTTTTTAAAAAAGTTAAACGGCTCTGATCATTTATATTGAATTCTGAAATGGGTCCCAAACAATTCAGTGCACTTACACCAAATGGTGTATCCATAGCTTAAAAAAAAAACTCTCTTCTTCATATGTATTTATTTATGGCCACGTGAGTTCTCCATGCATATAGATACGGGGGCATATATCCTTACCGCCTTCAGTCAGTTTTTCTATATGGCCAAGTGGTTTGGTTCTCCATGGAAAATTACTCCAACAAACTCCATATATAGAAATTGCTCCCAATTTATTTACACACTCACTCACACAATTTTTCAAACCCAATAAAAAACCACTAACTGGGGTGAACTGGCCTCAAATGAAGTGATAGTATCTGAGAAGTTTCGAACCTGATAACTTCGGGGAGAGCAAATCCCTTTGTTCCAAGCCTTGACTACTAGGCCGACATAACCGCAACCACTTTTCCCGCAACCACTTTTCCGTACCTAATTAAGACTACTTTTCCAGGAGTTTATATATACCCGCACATATCCTTGCAACCTTCAGTCAGTTTTTTCTATATCAGCTCAAACTGAACACAGTCTCAGTCACAATAAACACAAGAATGAGGGAAGATAGAGAGGAAGTAAATGGAAAAGTCGACCGAAAGGTGGCATTTTATAGGCTTTTTTCGTTTGCTGACAGAGTTGATATTGGGTTGATGATGGTTGGGGCGGTGAGCGGCCTAGCAAATGGGTTGGCTCAGCCTCTCATGATGCTGGTTTTTGGTGGCCTCGTTAACTCTTTCGGCTTCTCACCTCCTTCACAAGTTGTGCATGAAGTTTCAAAGGTATTTTATTTTTGTTTGGCCTCTCAACTGAGATTGATAAAGATGTTTATCGGCACTGGATTTTATTATCCATAAAGCAAATAACTAGTAGTGCCATATTTATTTGTTACGCAAACTGAACTATAAAAACATTTGTCGTTAAGAAAATAAACAGTGGCATTTAGTGGCAGACCCAAAAATTAACTATACATAATGGCTCTGTTTGGTAACACTTCCACTTTTCTATTTCCTGTTTTTTATTTGCTGAAATCAATTTTTACTTTTCCTAAATAAAAGTGAAAGCGAAAAACATGTTATCAACCAACTCCTTCATAGGAGAAATTTTTTAGTGTCAGGTGGGTACCACATGGTGCTCACTTGATGCATTCGGACTGTTCATTTTGGTTTTGGACAGCTCGGATTTGGAGAGAGAGAGAGAGTGGTGGGGTGAGAGGAGAGAGAGGGTTTCAATTTGGCCATCCAACACACTTTTGGATGGCCCGGATGGATTGCTCGGGCACCACGTGGGCACGGCCACATGACACCCACCCGGTACCCAAAAATTTCTCCCTCCATAGACCCAACCACACGGTCCTTCCAAGAGGATCCATTATCCACAGTAAGGCAAAGCAAACCCAAATTTCTCTAAGACCCAGGAATTTGATGACCTATTCTCTTTCCCATTACTACTACCAGAGGTCCCGCCATTTCGACGCTGACCACACGAGAGAGAGAGAGAGAGAGAGAGCAATTTCTGGGTTGAGAAGAGATCGATGGATTTGGTTTGGGAAGAGAGAAAGAGAACGAAAAAAAAGGCCCTCCGAGGACGCGAACCAACTCTTATAGCTGGGTTGCTCTGGCACGGTAGCAGAATGAAGTTGGCAGCCAGAATTTTGTTTCTGAAAATAGTGGAAGTTAGCTTTTGTTACTTCCTCAAATTATGAAAATAGTGAAAGTGATTACCGGAATTTGGAAGTGGAAATAGTGCACCAAACAAACTTTCAAGGTTAATTTTTGAAAATTCTGAAAATAAAAACAGAAAACAGAAAATATAATGGTTACCAAACATGACCAATATGTATCTCATTTTAACAACCTTACTTACCAGCATTTGTTGGTGCAAATTCAGGCATGCCTGAAGTTCTTGTATTTGGCCATTGGCGCAGGCATTGCTTCATTCCTACGTAAGTTGAGATTTTCAATTATCTGTCCCTTAAAATTTTTTTGCGCTTTAGAAACGTTAGTACTATAACTTCCATAACTGTTTTAATCTTTGTTGAACATATTTCAAACTCTGGCATGCACAAAATTGTCTGTTCTTTATATGTTATCTCAATGATTTGCATTCAATTATGACAAAAAATGATTGAGCCTGGATCTTCATAAAAACGTGCCTTAATTTGGGTTTCCCTCTTATATATTTCATTAATGTACAAGAAACATATATAGCTGTGTTGAGTGATTACTTCTTGAAATTTGTCATATTGCAGAGGTGTCTTGTTGGATGGTTACGGGAGAAAGACAGGCAACACGCGTACGAGGATTGTACTTGGAAACAATCTTAAGACAGGACATTGAATTCTTTGACACTGAAACTAATACGGGAGAGGTCATAGGTCGGATTTCTGGTGATACTATTCTCATTCAAGATGCTATGGGCGAAAAGGTTTGACTTCAATCTTTTTCATGATATATTTGTTTGTTAACTTTCATAATGGGGAAAGACTACAATACACACACCTTATTTGGGTGTGTATCATATGCACCCCCCAAAATGTTATGAATTGTAAAGAAAATGTTACGAATCGTATTGCTAAAAAGTTACGAATCGTATAAAGGTTACGAGATACACCAAAATATTATGAATCATAATGAAAATGTTACGTATCGTACTGCTGAAAGGTTATGAATTATACAACAAAAGTTACGAAACACACTAAAATGTTATGAACGAACTAATAGAATAGGTGCATATGGTACACCATTTTAAGAGGTCTGTATTGTAGACTTTCCCTTCATAATGACTTCATTTGTTTGCCATGCTATTCATGGGCAGCGGTATTAAGGGCTCTGTGGGGCATCTCCCCCTGCGCACAAAAAAAATCATAATTATTTCAAAAAATGTATGGATTAATTTCACTTTTTTTTATAGTGGGTTATGTGGAGTTCTATTAATTGTGCATGTATATGTATTGGTATATTACGTGTCATTGATACATGATATCAATTATCTTTTGAAATCTAATTCTTCAATTTGTCTAACATGTTTGATAAGATTTTGAAAAAAACAAAGTCAATTTTAAAATATTGCCTTAGGAAAAACTTTCTTTCTTAACTGGACCCGCAATGAGTACAAATTCTAGCTCCACCCCTGAATCACTATTGACTGTCGGTCATTCATCTATGCTTACATGCATGAATTGTCTATAAATGAGATCATTTCTTGAAAATCGACTACTATGACAGGTTGGGAAGTTTGTACAACTCATGTCTACATTTATCGGAGGCTTTGTCATTGCATTGGCAAGAGGATGGCTTCTTACGTTAATTTTGCTTTCATGCATTCCTGCTATAGTCATTGTTGTGGGAGCCATGGGAATAATCATGACGAAAATGTCTATACGCGGCCAGCTAGCTTACTCGGAGGCTGGAAATGTTATCGAACAAACAATAGGGGCCATCAGAACGGTAAGGCACTACATCTTTGTGCAAAAAACTCGTACAAAACATGTACTAGTAAATTTATGATTGTGGATGCCCTGACATTTTGTGATCCTTTTTGTCACTATGTATAAGGTGGCATCCTTCACTGGGGAGAATCTAGCGACAAAAACGTATAACAACAAATTGCAAGTTGCCTATGTCGCTATGGCTCAACAAGGACTAGCCTCTGGCATTGGTTTTGGTTCAATGGTACTGATTATTTTCTGCAGTTATGGACTTGCTATATGGTATGGAGCAAAATTGATCGTCGAGAATGGCTATAACGGCGGTCAAGTCCTCAGTGTCATCATGGTGATCATGACTGGTGGGATGTAAGTACAACATTCTGCAGGCACCAGATAAATTACAACCAAAAGGCTGTAAAGTTTATTGCAAATCAAAATAAGTACCATTGAACAAACTTAAGGATTTTTCATTCTTTGTCGCTAATGGTACCTCGACTAAACTGCGTTATGTCTCTATTTGACTAGGTCATTGGGCCAGGCATCTCCGTGTTTGAGTGCATTCGCGGCAGGGCAAGCTGCAATATACAAGATGTTTGAAACCATCAAGCGTAAACCGCAGATTGATGCCTATGACACCACTGGGATTGTATTTGAAGAGATCAAGGGGGAAATCGAATTGAAAGATGTGTACTTTGCGTATCCAAGTAGACCGGATGTTCAAATATTTTCCGGATACACGTTAAAGGTTCCAAGTGGCACAACTGCAGCTTTAGTTGGGCAAAGTGGAAGTGGGAAGTCAACAGTTATTAGTCTACTACAGAGATTTTATGATCCTAATGGTGGTGAAATACTTATAGATGGTATTAATTTGAAAGCATTTCAGCTCAGATGGATAAGACAGAAAATGGGTCTAGTTAGTCAGGAACCTATTCTGTTTACCACCACAATAAGAGAGAATATAGCATATGGGAAGGAAAATGCTACTGATGAGGAGATTAGGACAGCAATTGAGCTTGCTAATGCTGCGAAGTTCATCGACAAGCTACCGAAGGTAAACCATTTCTTCTTCTTTTCAAAGATTATTGAATTGGATCTCTAGGCCAACCCACTCTGATGCCTTCCGGCTTTGATTGGTGGGCATGGTACTTTGCATAACATTCCTTGAGTTCCTAGAATTTTGGAGGTGTAGGGAATCCTGTATTCCGGTGGTAAAACTTTTTGAGAGCAACCACTTTTTGCATTTATTGCCAAAGGTTAAATCAATCTCTGTTCCTCCCCGCCCATACTTCCATCGAATGGTGATTACATGGATATTATTTTTACTTTTGTTGTTATTGATGTTTCCAACACGAGACGTGCGAAAAGTTTACTTACCTAATCCGAGGAAAATGTTCAAGTAAGCTTTGAGCTAGGGATAATCAGCACAAATGACTCTTGTACTTTTACAAGCACAAAATGACTTCTTCTTCCTTTCTTTTTCCTTTTTTGTGTGTGTGTGTGTAGGGACTCGACACTATGGTAGGAGAGTACGGGACTCAACTATCAGGGGGTCAAAAGCAAAGAATTGCAATTGCGAGAGCCATTGTGAAGAGCCCAAAAATCCTTCTTCTTGATGAAGCAACAAGTGCACTAGATGCCGAGTCAGAACGCATTGTTCAAGATGCACTTGCGAATATTATGTCAAGTAGGACAACGGTGGTCGTTGCACACCGTTTGACAACCATAAAAAATGCTGACCTTATAGCAGTTGTACGAGCTGGAAAAATCGTGGAGCATGGTAAATCTTAGTCTGAGTTGAAATGTATATAGTGATTTTGCTCACCACTTGAAATTCACCAGGCCAAAATTGCTTTAAAATTTGAATACCAGGAACTCATGTTGAATTGATCAAGAATCCAGAAGGGGCCTACAACCAACTAGTTCGCTTGCAAGATGGTATCAATGAAGTTGAAGATGGGCAAAGGAGGGGAGCATATTCTCTGCGTAGGGATATAAGCATGGAAAGGTCTTCAAGCCGGAGTTTATCCTTTAACAGACCCGTAAGCAGAGGTTCATCAGGCAGCTGGCGCTCTTTTAGAGGTAGCTTTCGGTTTTCAACCCCCATTGGGATTATGACAGAAATAGAAGGAAATGAGACTATTAACGAAATTGACACATATGAGAAGAGACCTCGTGAAGTATCCATTTGGAGGCTAGCGTATCTAAACAAACCTGAGCTGCCGATTTTTCTGCTTGGTTCCGTGGCTTCAAGCCTCAGTGGTGTGGTCTTTCCCCTTCTCGGAGTGCTACTTTCAGCATCCGTTAAAATGTTTTACGAGCCTAAAAGTGAGCTAAACAAGGATTCAAGGTTTTGGGCACTTGTGTATGTGGGCCTGGGTATCACTACTCTAGTAGTCATCCTAGTACGAAACTATTGCTTTGGAGTTGCAGGTGGAAAGTTGATACAACGGATTCGCTCCTTGTCATTTGAGAAAGTTGTGCATCAAGAAATCAGCTGGTTTGATGACCCAAAAAATTCAAGGTGTGTTTGTAAACTGATATTACTCAAATGCTCCTATTCCAGAAAGGCTTCTTAACTTAAACTCTTCGTGCATTTCAGTGGTGCAGTAGGTGCAAGGTTATCTACTGACGCGTCAACTCTGAGGAGTCTTGTGGGTGATTCCTTGGCCCAAATTGTTCAGAACATGGCGACAGTTATAGCTGGCCTTGTCATAGCCTTCACAGCCAATTGGATATTGGCACTCATTATTCTAGTTGTCTTGCCATTGGTGGTTTTGCAGGGATTCTTCCAACAGAAATTCATTGACGGGTTCAGTGATGATGCCAAGGTTAGTCCCTTACCTTACATTCTGTGTTTATGACTTCGATTTAGCAACAAAATGTAGATTTGGGGAATCCTTACTCCTTGTCATTTTCATTCCCAACCAAGAGTTTTGTGAATCTTGCAGGCCACATACGAAGAAGCAAGTCAAGTAGCAAACGATGCCATTGGCAGCATCAGAACTATTGCATCTTTTTGTGCTGAAAAGAAAGTGATGGATATGTACCAAACAAAATGTCAGGCCCCAATGAAACATGGAGTTAGGGTTGGACTCGTGAGTGGAACCGGTTTTGGTTTTAGTCTTTTTGCATTCTACTGCACAAATGCCTTCAGTTTTTACATTGGAGCTCTTTTGGTGGAACATGGGAAGGCAACATATGAAGATGTTTTTAAGGTAAAACATTCATGTTTTGTATGTAGACATTAACTTTCGTGAAAATGTCAATGGCTCTTGATCTTATAAGTGATCTTGCAGGTTTTCTTTGCTTTGACAATTTCAGCACTTGGGGTTGCCCAGAGCACTGCTTTCGCTCCAGATACCAGCAAAGCCAAGGACTCTGCTGCTTCAATCTTCGGAATTCTTGACAGTAAGCCAAATATCGATTCAAGCAGCAATGAGGGTACAACCCTGAAAACTGTATATGGTGATATTGAGTTCAAAAACGTCAGCTTCATGTATCCAATGAGACCAAGCGTTCCAATTTTTAGAGATTTATGCTTAACCATTCCTTCTGGAAAGGTAACAACCGACAACTTTTGGTCCCTAAACACATTCCTCATTCATCGTTGTGCGTGAAAGCCTCCTGATTTACCTGTTTTTAAAAACTTTTTTATGGCATATACATTCACCCTCCTAAAATTGAAATATTTACGTAGTTTTAAATATTTATTGCAGACCGTTGCTCTGGTAGGTGAGAGTGGTTGTGGGAAGTCCACTGTGATCAGCCTAATTGAAAGATTCTATAACCCTGAGTCCGGCCATATATTCCTAGATGGAGTGGAGATCCAAAAGTTCAAACTGAGCTGGTTGAGACAACAAATGGGGCTGGTAAGTCAAGAACCGATACTGTTTAATGAAACAATCCGTACGAACATTGTTTATGGCAAGCAAGGAGAGGCTACAGAAGAAGAGATCATTGCCGCCTCAAGAGCAGCGAATGCACACAATTTCATATCAGCACTACCACGAGGCTACGACACTAATGTTGGGGAAAGAGGTGTGCAATTATCAGGCGGACAAAAGCAGCGTATTGCCATTGCAAGGGCAATAATAAAAGACCCAAAGATCCTCTTACTCGATGAAGCAACAAGTGCATTGGATGCTGACTCGGAGCGTGTGGTACAAGATGCATTAGATAGAGTGATGGTGAACAGGACAACCGTGGTGGTTGCTCACCGGCTTACCACAATTAGAGGAGCTGACATGATAGTTGTTTTGAAGAATGGAGTGATTTTTGAGAAGGGGACACATGACGTGCTCCTGAATATAAAGGATGGGGCTTATGCATCACTGGTAGCACTTCACGCGACTTCCCCATCAGTCACCTTGGCCAGTTAGAAAATTGAAGTTCATCGAGATGAATGTATTTATTGATCTGGTAATAGGGCAACAACGGCGCCCTCTCGCAACCTTTGTTATCGTGTTTGTGTATGTTTTTCTTGTTTATCCAATCGTACTGATCATCATGTCGCCTATGTAAATTGGAAGGATATGTTCCTCTGCTGAATTAGAACTTCTTTTTCCTTTTACTTCTGATTTTGAATGCCTTATTTGCTACCAATTGCAGTAATTCAAGGTACCCAATTTTCAACTAATAATCCTTCCTCTCTTTTTTTCTTCTTGGTATTGATAAGAAAATGTAAGAGAAATTTTTCTGCACTCAATGGTTTGTTTTGCTATTTTCTCGTCTCATTAGATCTTCTCAAACCAATCAATGTTTGTGGATGTGGATTTTGTATGTAAGATAACATCTGCTCTTTAACATCATTATGGTTCCATTTTGGATGTAAAATTTACATGATGTTTCTTGACCTTAATTCCATGGAAATTGGCCGGATATCACAGTAAACAAGAGTGTCAAATTAAAAAAGTCTTACCCAGTTCTTGCTTTTTTCAGTTTTAATTTGCACATATTTAGGGTCTGACATCCTTGTGCCACAAGTTTTCAATCGAACCAACAGACTGATTCTTTTTCATTTGCTAACAAAGGTTTAGGAGAAGAAAGCTGAGAGGAATTTACTGAAGAAAGACCACATACAGTATCACAAAAATGAACACGTACACCCAAAACACAACATCGAGGATCAACCCAGTGTAGATATAATGTCCAAGGCCACTAGGCATAGGCTATGCACTATCCTAAACCAACGGCCAGTACGTTTTCTCAGCGAGCCATGGCTGCTCCTTGCGAGTTCATCTTTACATGCATCGGCGATATCAGCAGCATTCCGTATGCTCTTTTTCGCTCCTCCATAGTCGTTGGAGTCCAAACTACGAATTGCCTCCGGCAAAAGTCCATACATAAGCCTGTGAATGTCTCCTCTACACTTCTTCTCCATTGGATATCGCGATGGAGCTTCTTCTCCGGTGTATATATTCACTACTGCAATTGAGGTGTTTGCATCTCTCTCGGCTTTTTCAATAATGATCCGAGCAAGCCCTTTGACATCTGCATTCACACTCCGGGCGTCAAACTCTAGATGCGAGTAGCAGATTGTGAAGTTATGCGTGCGCTTGCATACTTTGGTCATCAAATTGTCTTCTTCCTTGAGATTTGAAGCAGAAGAGTGGCTTGATGATATGATGATTGAATGCAGTATGAAAACAACATAGATCCTGAACGAATTTAGAGAGAGAAAGAATTGAGCGTGAGAATTTCTCATCTGCTTTCCATTAACAGAGAAAAGGGAATATATACCGCCCTACAATACAAATGACTAAAGTGCCCTTATGTACAAAGAATTTAACAAATAGCACCCTAGCTACTACATCCTAACCACATGAGACATGTCTCATTACAAGAGGCTAATACAATCTAACACTCCCCCTCAAGTTGGTGCATAGATATTAATCATGCCCAACTTGGAGAGGATACGATGAAACACCTTACTACTAAGACCTTTAGTAAACACATCAGCCAATTGGTCCTCGGATTTCACATAAGGCATGCATATTACACCACTGCTCAGCTTCTCTTTGATAAAGTGTCTATCAATCTCTATATGCTTTGTCCGATCATGCTGAACGGGGTTATGAGCGATATTGATAGCAGCCTTGTTATCACAGTACAGCTTCATAGAACTGTGATCAGCAATTCCCAAATCATGCAAAAAAGTTTGAAGCCATAAAAGCTCACAAACACCATGTGCCATGGCTCTGTACTCAGCTTCTGCACTTGACCTCGCTACCACAGATTGCTTTTTGCTTCTCCACGTAACTAAATTCCCACCAAGGAATGTGCAATAGCCAGAGGTAGAACGTCTATCATCAATAGATCCTGCCCAGTCTGCATCAGTGAAGGATTCCAACCTCAAATGACCATGGTTTGAAAACAAAATACCTTTGCCTGGAGAGGATTTTAGGTATCTCAAGATACGATAAACAGGCATCAAGGTGAGAAGAACGAGGGTCATGCATAAATTGACTGACAACTCCCACCGCATAAGAAATATCTGGGCGTGTGTGAGATAAGTATATCAGACGACCCACAAGTCTCTGATATCTTTCCTTATCCGCATGCTCTCCCACGCTGCCAAGATGATGATTGACCTCAATAGAAGTGTCAGCGGGCTTGCACCCCAGCATCCCTGTCTCCTCCAAGAGGTCAAGAATATATTTCCTTTGGGAAATGAAGATTCCTTTCTCAGATCTAGCCACCTCCATGCCAAGAAAGTATTGCATCGCCCCCAACTCCTTAATTTCAAATTCCTTGGCAAGAAGAACTTTAAGCATCTGAAGCTCATTCACATCATCACCTGTCATAATTATGTCATCCACATAAACTATAAGGATGGCAATCTTACCATCACTCCTCTTGGTGAACATAGTATGATCAGCATGATTCTGCGTGTATCCAAGTTTCAACATGGCCTTGAGAAATCTCTCAAACCACGCTCTTGGTGATTGTTTCAAGCCATAGAGAGCCTTCTTCAACCTACACACCTTGCCCTCAGTGGTAGAGGAAGAAAAACCAGTGGTATATCCATATACACCTCTTCTTCCAAATCACCATGAAGAAAAGCATTCTTCACATCAAACTGTTGAAGTGGCTAGTTTAGAGTAGCAGACAAGACAACAAGGTGCGAATAGAGTTCATCTTGGCCACTGGAGCAAAGGTTTCTTCATAGTCAATGCCATATGTCCGAGTATAGCCTTTGGCAACCAATCTTGCCTTGTACCTCTCAACAGTGCCATCAGCTTTATGCTTAACCGTGAACACCCATTTACATCCCACTGCATTCTTTTCCCGAGGAAGAGACACTAACTCCTGTGCCATTTTTCTTCAAGGCCTTCATCTCCTCTACCATAGCTTCATTCCACTTAGGAATTGCAAAAGCTTCCTTCCAACCCTGTGGAATAAGTATAGAAGAAAGAGAAGAAAGAAAGGTAGAGTACGAAGGAGACAGACGAGAATATGAAACAAATTGCGAAATGGAATGTTGGGTACATAATCGAGCCGGCACTTTATGTGTACGAATTGGCTTTCTATGAGCAATAGGCACATCAAGATCATCAAAAGGAAGAGATATAGAGGAAGGAGATTACCAAGAGACTCAGAAGCGTCAAGAACTAGAACTGGTGATGATGATTGGTACTGTGGTAATGCACCAGGTTGGCCCTTTTTCTTGCGAGTGAAAGTTTTTAACTCAGATCTGTCCAATCTTTCTCTTGCATCCGGCATTACTCTTTCTCCATATTCAGGTTCCTCTCTCTCCCCTTCAGGATTACTAAGTCTGGGAGATGCCTCCTCCCCCTCACCAATGTTCTACCCTGTAATAACATTCTCCCTCTCACCAACAGTTGGGGGAGAGTACCACAAATCAAAATCACAAGGTGTCAACATCTCTTCCCCTCTAGTCAACATCTCTTCCCCTCTAGAACTCTCCCCCTGAAGAGATGGGGACGAGAGAGGGTAGAAGGGTTGGTGTTCCCAAAAGGTGACATCCATTGAAACAAATTTCTTTCGAGAAAGAGGGTCATAGCAATGATACCCCTTTTGAGTGGGAGAGTAGCCAAGGAAAATGCATTTACGAGCTTTAGGATCTAACTTTCCACCGGGGTGGTGAGGAGTATGCACATAACAAACACAACCAAAAACCTTAGGAGGAAGAGTAGAGACCCGAAAGTTACCAGGAAGGAAATCCAAGGGAGTCCGGAATTGAAGAACACTGGAGGGCATTCGATTAATAAGATAAGAAGCTGTAAGAATGGCCTCGCCCCAAAAATATTTAGGAACATTCATAGTGAACATAAGAGAACGAGCCACCTCAGCAAGATGCCGGTTCTTCCTTTCCGCAACTCCATTTTGCTGCGGTGTACCCACACAAGTAGTTTGAAAAAGAATGCCATTGCCATCAAGATATGACTTGAAGGGACCGTTCATATATTCAGTCCCATTGTCACAACGAAGTATCTTGATGTTGGTATCAAATTGTGTGTGCACCATCTTATGAAAAGACTGAAAGCATGAGAAAACTTCATTTTTTGCTCGGAGTAGATACACCCAAGTTATACGAGAATGACAGTCAATAAAGGTAACAAAGTAGCGATACCCCGAATTAGAGGTAATGGGAGAAGGACCCCAGACATCAGTGTGGACAACCATAAAAGGAGAAGCACTTCTCTGATGAATAGGAGCATAACAGGAACGTCTATGTTTTGCAAGTTCACAAGCTTCACAAAAGAACCTACTTCTAGAACACCGTTTAGTTAAAGTAGGGAAAAGTTTCTCTAAAATACCAAAAGAAGGGTGGCCAAGTCTACGGTGCCACTGATGCAATAGAGGAAGAGCTGAACCCGTGTCCGCCTCAAGGGCATGACCCAATGATAAGGGTGTAAAAGAAGAACAAGGCACAGACTCCAAAAAATACAGGCCATCCTGAGCTCTACCAGTACCAATCGTCTTTCCTGTTCCCAGTTCCTGAAAGACACAATGAGTGGGAAAAAATGTCACTGAACAATTCAAAGATTGTGTGAGACTACTAACAGATATAAGATTAGTAGTAAAATTTGGAACATGGAGGACGGAAGAAAGAGGTAAGGTAGATGAGCAGCGAATGGAACCTTTCCCTGAAATAGCAGATAGGGATCCATCAGCTACTCGAACTTTGTCCTTACCAGAGCATGTAGAGTAGGAGTCAAAGAAGGATGAACAACCTGTCATATGATCCGTAGCACCGGAATCTATTATCCAAGGAAGAGAAGAAGTGGCAGTAGATGCACTAGGTTGGATACCTGTGTGAGCAAAGGAGGTAGTGGAAATAGAAGCTATGGAAGACAGAGTATCAAGCTTAGCCAGTAGGCGCCTGAGAGTTTGTAACTCCCCCTGAGAAAGTGTACCAACAGGAATATTCTTGTGATCCTCCGACATATCGTCAATTGCCAAATAGCTCGAAACAATCCCGTACGTATAGTGTAAAACGGTACCCAACAGTGGCAGAGGAAGGCAAATACAATCCAAACAGCTCCCAAACAGGGACTACGAAATTGCCCTAACAATAAACTGCAAACCCCGAATACATAGAGGCACAAACCCTTCAGACTATATAGCAAGTTATAGATGAAGTCCAAAAAACCTCTTGTACGTTCAAAAAGTCGACTCACGGGCAGTCAAAAGAACCCAGCGAACTGCTACTCAAACAGCTCAGCAAAAGCAACACCAAACTGATTGAAAATGGCAATAAAACGCCCCCTTAATAGTGGGTTATGAGTAAACTAACCACAGGCTTCGAAACACATGAAAAAGGGACCTCGGATAACCAGGCCCAGTCACTTTCAGAAGCAAAGAGGCGGTAGCGGAAGCTTACAGAGATGATCAACAACAGCAACAAACATAAAAAACGAGCACATACCAGATCTTGGAAGCAATAGGCAGCAGAAAAAATACCCAATCGGCACCAGAAAATACTCAAAACGAGTCCAACCGGAGGTAGAAAGACCTCAAACGAGAACAACCTGGGTTCGCCGAAGTTCGCCGGAGGTCGCCGGTAGTCGGCGAGAGTCCAGGTGGGAAAAAGATCTGGTGCCCTAGATCGTAGTGCTCTGATACCATGAACGAATTTAGAGAGAGAAAGAATTGAGCGTGAGAATTTCTCATCTGCTTTCCATTAACAGAGAAAAGGGAATATATACAGCCCTACAATACAAATGACTAAAGTGCCCTTATGTACAAAGAATTTAACAAATAGCACCCTAGCTACTACATCCTAACCACATGAGACATGTCTCATTACAAGAGGCTAATACAATCTAACAGATCCACATTTTTTTTGTGCATAGAACTTCTCTACAACCAACCTAGGAGTATATGTGACTTGTAAGTTAGGTTCCATATATGTATGAGTGATGGATTCGATTGACCTTTATGGTATTCATTCAAGGAAACATATGTTACATTTGTCATAAAGTAAAGGCCGTTAGCGTCCTAGTGGCAGGGTAATAAATTCTAAAATTCAACTAAGGATGAGAACATTTTGCCCTCCGATAGATCCTTCTTCAGCAGGATCCAGAAAATAGACTGGGCTATGTTATATTCGTAATCAATCTCTTTTTGGTAGTGGGTTAGCATCGTTTAGCCATATTTTGTTGTGAAATCAACTTCGGCGAGAAATTTATCAAATCTTTTTGCTACATGTTACGTACGCAAACTCAAGAACATGGGAAGTTGATGGGGATTATACATTTGTGACTATGTTTGACCACTTATGCATAGATCAACAAATTTGGAATTCCTTTCTTAGCTTTGCTCTAAGATTTTCCAAAAAGGAAAATTTTGATTGTTCTAATCCATTTCTTTACAGTTGACACCAGAGGAAAGAGAAACATAAAGTAAACCATTCATGAACATATAGAGAGAGAGAGAGAGAGAGAGAGAGAGAGAGATTACAACTCAACTATGTGGGGATAAATGCTCGAGGCCACCATAGAGGGATCCTCACTGTGGAAGGTGTGAACAAGGTTCTATATCCAAGTAGTGGTAGTGTCCAAGCCATCAGCGCGCGCTATTGTTCTTCGAAAATGGCCTAGTCTGGACCATTCCTCGAAAAACTTTTTCCAGGACCCGTAGTCTACAGAAATTTCACTTCTAGACAGGATTGAGAAGCTTACGCCCCTCGATCTTAGAAAATCCATTTACATGAGAAAAACAACCAATTTGTACCTGTTGTGGCTCTCAGAGCCATAAGTAGGATTTTCTTTTCAGGATTATGGATTCTCATTCCAAGGATTCTAGGCTCTTAAACAATTCCATTTTAGGTAACTAAAAGAATTGCATTACCTAAAAGAATTGCATGAATAAAAATTGGGATCAACAGTCTTTCAACTAGTAGTCTCTATGCTTGAATAAAACTGAAAATCCTCTGAGGCTCATTTGGCCGCGCTCATCTCACAGCAAAAATGATGAATGATGAACAACATCAAACTCTCAGTAACATAATCAAAATGCTTTTCTTCAGCACCTCTACAAAAAATTAACCAGAATAACAATTGGATGACCTTTCTCTTTCTGCTAACAAAATTTCCTTCATCTCCACAGCTGAATTCCACAAGTACTAAACCCCCGATAAAGATAGAAGGCTCAAGGCCAGGAGGGAGAGATCAAGAACTTCTTGTGTCACATCCAGGAATAATTCCCTATTGGAGAGAGAGGCCGATTTTGTGATTCCCCCTTTACATTCATTGGCAATTGTGGTCACATGTTGTAAATCTCTTTTCACTTCTCCAAAGTTATTTGATTCCGACGCGCGGATTGCATTCGGTAGATGTCCATATATAAGCAAGCCCGTAAAAGTCTCCGTGTTGCAGGGCCCATGCATAAAGCGTCTACATTTCTGCCTGTTCCTTGAGCAGTTTCATTAGCCTTAGCACTGGCCGATGCTAGAGTGATCCAAATCATGGAAATTGGTCTCATTTAATGAAAGTTACGATGATCATAGTGTCTGTGTTGGAAGGAAAACTGTAAACCCCTTAAGGCCATGTTTGGCTGGCCGGATATCACAGTAAACAAGAGTGTCAAAAAAAGTCTTACCAAGTTCTTGCTTTGTTCAGTTTTAATTTGCACATCTATAGGGTCTGACATCCTTGTGCCACAATTATTCAATCGAACCAACTGACTGATTCTTTTTCATTTGCTAACAAAAGGTTAGGAGAAGAAAATTGAGAGGAATTTACAAAAAAAAGACCACATACAGTATCACAAAAATGAACACGTACACCTAAAACACAACATCTGTTGGGAGTTCGTCCGATGCATCGACCCGCCACTGTGTGCTCAGCCCAATTTGTATGGGAGAAACGGCAAAGAGTTCCACCACATTACTTGGGCCCAATATACACTGAATGACCCATATCCACTTAAAAGGCTAAGCCTTGTAAGTGGTGGGCCATCCAATTGTATATTAAGGTCCAACACTTTTTCTGTTTATCCGATGTGGGACTTAACGTTCACACATGTTCTAACAAATCTCCCCCTCATGTGTGAACCGAACATTGGGCCTTAACCTCTTTCTGCATCCAAGCTCCCCCGTGATTCTGATCTACTACTCTCAATCCTATCTCCCGAACTGGGCTTATTCTGCACCCACTCAATCGATTCAGAGTCATCTCAATTGGAAGCCAACGTGCCTAGTCACCGGCACTATGCTCCCCCACGAGAACTCCATTGAGAGCCAATGTGCTCATTAATTCGATTGCACCGTGCTCTCCGACGAGTCAAACTCCATCGACAATGAGCCATCCAATACAGCACTCCAACATCGAGCCACCTTGCTTCATTGGGAGTCACCTTTGGATTTTTATACCGCTCCACGAGTGTTTTCTGTGCAAGCCCATTCAATGGTGCGCTGAGAGTCCTCCCATAGATCGTCAACCATCGGCTCTGATACCATTTTGTTGTAACGAACGCTATGAATGCAAGCTAAGAACGAGAAATTGAAAACTAAACAAGAAATCACAAAGACACAAGATATACGTGGTTCCCCAAGATGGGTACGTCCACGGGCGAGGAGAGAGAGGATTCACTAACCAACGTGAAGAAGAGATACAAAGAGCCGGCTGTAATCCGTAACTCTAGAAAGGCCACAATATGAAAGCCCAAAAGATAATCTATAAAAGTCCCCCAAAAGCCCTATTTATAATAGGCTACAAAAACTGGAACAACATAATTGAACGAATTTAGAGAGAGAGAGAATTGAGCGTGAAATTCCTCTTCTGATTTCATTAACAGGGAAAAAGGGGAATATATACAACCCTACAATACAAATGACTAAAGAACCCTTTTGTACAAAGAATCTAACAAATAGCACCCTAGCTAAAGCAATCTAACCAATTGAGACATGTCTCATTACAAGTTAAGCCAATACAATCTAACAATAATTAACCAATGTGGGACTAAAGAATACAAGGCATTCCTAACAATTCTCCACCTTGACTTGAATTCCACTGAACCAAATCACCAAATATAGCTTTCCCCTTCTAACCTCTCACTCGCCAAATGCCCCCGAGGGGCGATCAAATGCAAATACCAAGCAAGCCCAAGCAATGCTTGAACTTGGCAACCGGAACCGGTTTAGTCAACATATCTGCTGGGTTATCTGTCGTACTCACTTTCTTCACCTCAACTTGCTTCTGTGAGATGATATCCCGAACGAAGTGATACCTGACATCGATATGCTTGGTCCTCTCATGATACATCAGATTTTTAGTCAAATGTATAGCACTCTGCGATTTACAAAATACTGAACTCACACCCTGTGCAAGACCAAGCTCACAAAGCAAACCTCTCATCCATAATGCCTCCTTCACAGCTTCAGCAATGGCCATATACTCCGCTTCTGTTGTAGACAGCGCGACTGTAGCCTGTAAAGTAGCTTTCCAACTAATGGCACTTCCGGACAGAGTAAAGACATAACCTGTCAGAGACCTCCTCTTATCGTGGTCACCGGCAAAATCCGAATCAACATAACCAACAGCATGATCACCAGAATTGGCAACCCCAAACAATAAACCAACACCTGCAGTTCCGCACAAATACCGTAGTATCCATTTCACAGCCTCCCAATGTGCCTTTCCTGGACGCCCCATATAACGACTAACGACACTAACTGCATGTGAAATATCAGGACGAGTACATACCATGGCGTACTTAAGGCTCCCAACTGCGCACGAATATGGAACCTGAGACATATACTTCTCCTCATCCTCCGATTGTGGTGACAACTCAGCTGAAGTCGAAAGTGTGCTGCCAAAGGGGTACTGACTGGCTTCGAGTTCTGCATGGCAAAGCGCTCAAGCACTTTAAGTACATAAGACTTCTGATTCGAAAATAATTTGCCAGCTACTCGATCTCTGCAAATCTCCATACCCAAAATACGTTTTGCCGCACCCAAATCTTTTATCTCAAATTCACCACCTAACTGTTGTTTCAACCTGTTGATTTCTGATACACTCTTGGCAGCAATAAGCATATCATCAACATACAACAGTAGATAAACAAATGAACCATCTGGAAGTTTTCGAAAATACACACAACTGTCATACTCACTCCTAGAATATGACTGGCTTATCATAAAAGTATCAAACCGCTTATACCACTGCCTTGGGGATTGTTTGAGGCCATACAAAGATTTACAAAGTAAACAAACGCGATCCTCCTTACCAGAAACAACAAATCCCTCAGGCTGACGCATATAAATCTGCTCCTCAAGCTCGCCATGCAAAAACGCAGTTTTGACATCAAGTTGCTCTAACTCAAGATCATAACAGGTAACAATAGCAAGTAAAGTGCGAATGGAACTATGTTTTACAACAGGTGAAAATACCTCATTGTAGTCAACACCCTCTTTTTGGCTGTATCCTTTCGCCACTAGCCGAGCTTTGAACCGAGCGTCTTCTACCCCTGGAATACCTGGTTTGCGCTTAAAGACCCACTTGCACCCAACAATCCTCTTCCCTTTCAGCGGTTCTACTAACTCCCATGTCTGATTCTTCTGAAGAGACTCAATCTCCTCATTCATAGCAACAAACCACTGTGCAAACAGCTTCCGTATAGCTGGAAGGCTCCTCATACTCAACTGTCTCAGCAACTGATAAAGCATAGGCCACCATCTCAGAATAAGCCGAATACCTTTCAGGAGGCCGAATCTCCCTCCTTGGCCTATCTTTAGCAATAGTGCGTGGTTGCTCAACTAACGCATCAACCTCTGTGTCTGAACTCTTGAACTCCTCTTCAATTGGCTTCTCAATGTGCTTCTTCCCAGAGTCGGAAGATTCACTCAAAAACTCCACCTGCTTTGGAACACTCTGTTCCTGAACTGTATCATCAACCTGCTTAGACCCCTTAATCAAATAATTTTCATCAAAAGTCACATCCTTGCTAATCAAAAGCTTCGAATCATCAGAGCACCATAACCTGTACCCTTTGACACCTGCCGCATAACCCAAGAAAATACACTTCTTGGCCCGTGGCTCCAATTTACCCTCATTCACATGAGCGTAAGCTGACACCCAAAAACACGCAATACAGAATAATCAGCTGGATGACCTGACCATACCTCAAACGGAGTCTTACACTCAATAGCAATCGACGGAGACTTGTTCACCAAATAGCATGTCGTGGAAACGGCTTCAACCCAAAATTCTTTGCCCAATCCGAATTGGACAACATACAACGTGCCTTCTCCAAAAGAGTCCTGTTCATTCGTTCAGCCACACCATTCTGCTGAGGGGTTTTTCTCACTGTGTGATGCCTCACAATGCCCTCATCACTGCAGAACCTATCAAACTCGCCAAGACAAAACTCCATACCATTGTCAGTTCTCAAACGTTTTATTTTCTTACCAGTCTGATTCTCAAACTGTTTGAATGTATTAAAGGCGTCACTTTTATGTTTCAACATATACACCCAAACCTTACGAGAGAAATCATCGATAATACTCATAAAATAGCAAAAACCACCTTTAGAAGTTACCTCTGCGGGACCCCAAAGATCTGAGTGAAAATAATCCACTGTGCCTTTGGTGCGATGAACAGCTGTACTAAATTTCACCCTGCACTGCTTGCCGTAGACACAATGCTCACAGAAATCCAGCTTCTCAGTTTTCTGGCCACATAGCAAACCCTGTTTGCTCAAAACTGTCATCCCCCTCTCGCTCATATGCCCAAGGCGCATATGCCACAAACGAGTCAAGTCTGACTCTGAAACCTTGGATGAAGCAACCGTTGCTGCAGCACCTAGAACTGTACTGCCCTGGAGTGTATAGAGGTTACCACGCTTCTGACCCTTCATCAGTACCAATGCACCCCTCAAGACTTTCAAAATCCCACCTTCACCGAGGAATTTGCAACCATGAGAATCAAGAGCACCCAGGGATATAAGATTTTTCTTCAAATCTGGAACATGTCGAACCTCAGATAAAGTCCTAACAATACCGTCATGCATCCTAAGCTGAATCGTTCCTGAACCAACAGTCTTACAGGCCATGTTGTTGCCCATCAAAACTGTACCACCATTGACCGCCTCATAAGTAGAAAACCACTCTCTATGCGGACACATGTGGTATGAACATCCAGAATCCATAATCCACTCGGTATTAGAGCGAGAATCGCCCTCTGTAACTGATAACACATTATCTGACTCATCTGAACTTTCAGCAATTCCAGCAATTACTTTACCCCCTTTCTGGTCTTCTTTTTCTTTCTCCTTGAGTTTTAAACAGTCTTTTTTCCAGTGCCCGGATTTCTTGCAATAATTGCACTTTCCTTCTTCTTACTTGATGACCTGGATCTTCCCCTATTACTCGACTCCTCCCTTTCTGTTGTTCTTCCCCTAACAAACAAACCCTCCGCATGTGCATCACCCTCACCTGACACCTTTTTCCTTAATTCTTTCGAATAAAGACCGGCCTTAACATCCTCCATGGATATCGTGTCTTTGCCATACAATAGGGTTGTAACAAAGTGCTCATACGAAAGTGGTAAAGAACATAACAAAATTAGGGCTTGGTCCTCATCCTCAATTTTACTATCAATATTTTTCAGATCCATAATAATACGATTGAACTCGTCTAAATGATCCTTAACAGGTATACCTTCTCGCATATGAAACGTATAAAGACGTTGTTTGAGATATAACCTGTTGGTGAGCGACTTCGTCATATATATGCCTTCCAACTTCAGCCAAATTCCTGCTGCTGAAGTTTCTTCTTCCACCTCGCGAAGAACGTCATCTGCCAGACTTAACTGAATAGAACTCAGAGCTTTGGCATCTGTATCATCCCAATCTTCCTCTTTGATTCCAGAACTAGTCTTGCCTGACAAAGCCTTGTGCAATCCTTGTTGGGTTAACAGAGCCTTCATCTTTACTCTCCAAAGATTGAAACTGCTGCTCTGCCCATCAAACTTCGCAATCTCGAATTTAGCCGCTATAGCCACAATTGGAAACGAAACCCTAGTTTTTGCAACCTAAGGCTCTGATACCAGTTGTTGGGAGTTCGTCCGATGCATCGACCCGCCACTGCGTGCTCAAGGCCCAATTTGTATGGGAGAAACGGCAAAGAGTCCACCACATTACTTGGGCCCAATATACACTGAATGACCCATATCCACTTAAAAGGCTAAGCCTTGTAAGTGGTGAGTCATCCAATTGTATATTAAGGTCCAACACTTTTTCTGTTTATCCGATGTGGGACTTAACGTTCACACATGTTCTAACAACATCGAGGATCAACCCACTGTAGATATAATGTCCAAGGCCACTATGCATAGGTTATGCACTCTCTTGAACGAATGGCCAGCTAGTTTTCTCAGGGCGACACCGCCGCTCCTTGCGAGTTGATATTTACATGCATTGGCAATATCAGCAGCATTCTGTATGCTCTTTTTCGCTCCTCCATAGTCGTTGGAGTACAAACCCTGAATTGCCTCTGGCAAAAGTCCATACATAAGCCTGTGAATGTCTCCTCTACACTTCTTCTCCATTGGATATTGCGATGGAACTTCTCCGGTGTATATAGTGACAACTCCCATTGTGCTGTTTGCATTACTCTGGGCTAGTTCAAGAATGATCCGAGCAAGCCCTTTGACAGATCTCCATTCAAACTCTGGGCATCAACTTCATACTGGAAGCCGGAGCAGATTTTGAAGCTATGTGTGCGCTTGTATATTTTGTTCATCCAATTGTCTTATTTCTTGAGATTTGAAGCCGAAGAGTGGCTTGATGATATGATGATTGAATGAAGTATGAAAACAACATAGATCCACATTTTTTTGTGACTTCTCTACAAGACTACAACCAACCAAGGAGTATATGTGACTTAAGTTAGGTTCCATATATATATGAGTGGTGGATTTGATTGACCTTTTTGGTATTCATTCAAGGAAACATATGTTACGTTCGTCATAAGTAAAGGCATGCCATTAGCGTCCTAGTGGCGGGGCAATAAATTCTAACATTCAATTAGTAGTCTCTATGCTTGAATAAAACTGAAAATATTGCAGGGCCCATAAAAAATTGTATGAAGTAGATGTCCATAAGCAAGCTGGTAAAAGTCTCCGTGACATGCGGTTGGATATTGCAGGGCCCATAAAGCGTCTACATTTCTGCCTATAATTCCTTGAGCAGTTTCATTAGCCTTGGCGCTGGCCGATGCCAGAGTGATCCGAATCATCCCTCGTAAGTCTTCATTCTGACTACCAGGGTCTGACTCCATCATTGAGTTGAGACACATAGATTGTAGTTGTTTGGTAAGAATCCTTGGGCTGTTGGTATCCTTCTATTCCATGAATAGTATATCCTGTTGGAAAGCTATGGCTTGATGCCACAAGGATTGAACTTATTTGAACAAATGATGAAAACAAATATGAACCTTAAAGAGAGACCCATTTTATTTTTTCCTCCCTTTATGTTGGCAAAAAGTATGGACAGATTGTAAATGTTGATCATAAAATTTTAATTTCTTGAGATAGGTGAATTTAATGACTTGGATGGTTTCATACCAAGGAACGGTAGGTTACATTGATTGCAACATAAAGGCTTACTGTTAGCATCCTAGGGGAGGAACTTTGACTGTTTGAGTCATGCAGCCAGTCTCTCCAAAAATTCCGGTAAGGGTACATACATCTTTGCCCCCGTCGTACATCGCTATACCGGGAGTCTCGTGCACTACATTGCCCGGTGCTATCTTCATTATCTTCTTTACATTGGGTTTGCAACAAACCAAACATAACAAAATTGAGCCGTTTCGTCCAATTTGAATCATTTTTCATCAGTATGTTATGTCGACAAGTTGAACTAAGTTTATCAAGTTTGTAACTCTCATTACTACGAACAACCCATTTCAATTTAGGTCTTTTTTTTCTCATACCATTCCCTCCAACTTTCTTTTCCTTTTTGCATAGCCAAACATAGGAAGGTGAATATACTTTCCCCATAATTCCCTCCTACTATCTCTCTCTTACTTCCTCCTCCACAACTTCCAAACACAGTGTTAGCTTATGAGGTAGGTGGATTTTATACTGTTACTGTCTTTGAGCATTTATACATAACATGCTATGGTTTTCACTCCACAACAAACTTTCTCTCATATCATTCCAAATCAAAGTCAACTATTTTATTTTTTCAATCCTACATAACATGGTAAAGAAGGCCACCATAAGATCCAATGCACAAAAATACAAAATCACTGCAATGTAGAAACAATGCTCGAGGCAATCAAGCACAAATCCTTCACCGTTTTGCTCCGATACCGGACCGGTGATTTTCTCCCTGCGAACTGTTGTACACATACCTGGGCATCTGCTGCAGCATTTTGTGCGCCTTGTTTGGATGCTCCATATTCATTTGATTGCAAAGCACTCATTGCCTCGGGTAAATAGTTAGTCACAGCTTGTCTGTACTCTTCAATACACGTACCCAAGAGCCGAAACAACACAGGTTCTCTGGTGTTCTTAAACAGGTCTCCAACCAAGTTTAGTGTTTGATTAGCCTTAGTCAGGGACATTTCAAGGCTGATTTTGGCAAGCCCTTTGACATCTGATTTGAAACTCCGGGGGTCGGATCCTAGAGCTTTGGTGCAAAGGTTGAAGTTGCCCGTTTGCTTGCACGTTGCGTTGATCAAATCGTTTCCTTGACGGACAAGTACTAAAGTGGAGGATTCTGTTGTTGATGATAGAAGGAAGGCATGGAGAAGAAACAGAAACAGCCACTTGGGAAAGGGAGAGCTCCCCATTAGCATTACTCTTCTGAAACAATTTTTTGAGGAAGAAAAGGTGTTTTTCAGAATAGTTATGCTTTGTGAATATGGGTATTGTTCACTTTCACTTTCTTATTTATAGATGGAGGAGATTGGAATTGGTCAAAGCATTGGCTCCAATGATAGTAATATTTATTCACTACAAGAAAAAGTATATTTGGTGACGAAAAAACCAAAAGTTACTATGGTGACAAAAACATGTTATAGGTGACGAAAAAGTGACTTTCGGCTTCGTCGCCTATAGGTTGTCGTCGAAAGTCACTTTTGGTGACGAAAATTTTGTTTTTCGTTACCTATAAAAACTTTCGGCAACGAAAATCTTGTTATTTTGTCACATATAGTAAAAATTAAATTTCGTCATCATTTTTTTCGTCAACAAATATACTTTTTCTTTAGTGATTGTGAATGTATGTAAAAGGAGAAATGTTGATAAAAACAGATATAGAAAGGAAATATATTCGCTTTATGTCTTAAGCAAACTTTCGTTCTTGACATAAATAAAGCTTTCTTTTGCTGTGGCCTTTGTGTAACTTCAAAATTAACTTTATGGAAAGTAATCTCAGTTGAATAACTGTTCACATTGTGCATCCTCATGCACCTCACCTAAAAAAAAAAGAGAGAGAAAGAGAGAGACTTGTTCGTACACATTTGTATGACAGTTTACTACTAATCCATTAATGTTTTTTTCAAAACAAGTAGTATGATTCAATCATACAACGACTGCGATTTTATGGGTAAGAGTAATTATTCCATGCCTTTGGCACGGTGCCCCAAACTCTTCTCAATTACACATTTGTATGGGCTCTACATACTTTGTTAGGGGACCACACACAAATGCGTGGTGAAAGATGAGTTCAGGGCAACGCTTGGCGTTTCCCAAGGGTGTTGAAACCGCCCCGAACTCTTCTCAATTACATATTTGTGTGGGCTCTACATACTTTGTTGGGGGACCACACAAATGTGTGGTGAAAGATGAATTCGGGACACCGCTTGGCATTTCCCAAGGGCGTTGAATAATTTTTCCTTGAAATGATTTCGCTTGCCAAATCCAGATCCAAACATAGGCCTAGCACAAACAAAAAAGGAAACAGGGGAAAACTCCAGCAGACAAAACAAAATCATATTTACACAACATTTAACCCCATTGAATAAGCAATTTCTCTTTGAAATGTTACATACTTGTTAATCAAAAAGGCATTTGATGAAATTTACATGAGATGTACAACAGTGGAAAATTTCCTCACCACCCCCTAACTCTTGGGGGTCCTATAACAATCTTTGCATATAACTGTACCACCAAAAAATCCAGCAAAAAACCAGAACCCAAAAACACGAAACTTTCACCAGTAGACAGCGAATGCCCGTTGCAAGAATCTATCCAGCGGCAATTAGCTAATTGAGATTTGCATTAGGGTTCAAGTACCCCTTATTGCTTTCAGAATCAAACTGAGCGTTCTTAGGTAGCTGAGATGCTTGAACAACTAACAGCGTAATCTTCCCGGTTGGGCCATTACTTAAGCTCTTGACAAAATCATCCTTAACAGGCTTAATGTCCAAGAAATGGCTCCTTTCCTGTTGTAAGCCCCAGTAGAACACAGTGTTTGGCTCCGCAACATTCACATCAACATACTCCGTAGGGTTGGGATCGCAAAACCCCTGAATTTCCTCCAGCTGTACAGCCAAAAGTAGAAGTCAAATGGAAGGACGAAGAAAGGAAGTTGGTTTCTAAAAGATCACTGAATACACATCAAGATCAATGCATGTCATGGATATTGCCTAATTCCACCACATACGGTTTTAAATACGGGAAACAGGTTAGATTACAATTTTAATGTCTTTTATTCTCCATAGAACCACAAAAGGATGCAAATAATGACATCACAATGACTATACAAATTACAAAATCTCACAATTCAGGGTGGGTTAATTTCCAAGGAATGTCTACGCAGAAAACACAAAGATCCCCACACACCAACCAATTTAACAAGCAACCTTCATTCTCATTGAACAGAGAGATCACATGTCAACTACCTCGAAAAACCCTATTTTTCTGATCAAATGCAAAAGTATCTAGGTCCAGGAGCACCTGCTGACTCTTCAGATATGGCAAAATTCGGAAAATGCAACTGTCAAAGAAAATAAAGATGCTTGGAATGCAAGTGTACAATGTAGAAGAAATCTCCGAAGTACCCAAAAAAGAAGGGTACAATCTACAGACTGATTATCTTTATTTTCATCAGGTATATAGGTCCGGCTCCGGCCCCAAGTTTACCACACAACCAGTCAATACAAACAGCCATTGCTTACAGGATCACATTAGTTATCAGTATCACTCAGATAGCAAAAGAAACTACAATGGTAAGGAGTCACAAACCTTGACAAGAAGACTGCGGAATCGCGACTTCACCCAACCAACCCATTCCCCCAACTCATCTTGATCAGAGGCCGAAAGACATATTTTGACAAATCGTGTGTACTTTTTTGCATATGGAAAAGGCTCAAATAGGCAACCCCAATCAAAATCTGGTCTGAGGAGATCCTGCAATGCCAAGGAAAAAAGAAAGCATAAGAGAATCCAGATATGAAGTTTAAAAACAATCTCCTACACTTCGAAACATCACAAAGGACTCCAACGGCTGTTAAACATAGTTAACTCAGAAAAAGGACAAGAGATGTCATAATCCTGATATCCCTCTAAAATGCAAAATGTACCTTAGTCAAAGTATGGCCTTGAAGGAACTCGACCCGGATTCTGTAAAATGTGCTCTTGGTGATGTTGGAATGGCAATATTCATGTGGTCGGCATGGCAATCTAATAGGCATGAAGGACCGCGGTTCTGCAGCACTTCCAGAAATTGGCAAAGTCCCATCTTGCAGAATAATTGGCTTTGGCCAATCCCAAAAGGTAAACGTCCCAAAGAAACTTGAAATCAAACCACTCAATCTTGCATTTGGGTATCTTTGACAAATAAATGCCCCAAGAATGGCCAAATGGACTCCTCCAAAAAACCCAAGTAACTGCAAATAAATTTAAAACTTACAGCATTCAGTTAGCTGTGGAGAGAGAGAACATAAAGGCAAAACTAAAAGGTTACCCAGATACCAAGCTGTATGCCCTTACATTACCATAAACTCCTCGCCTTTTTGCCCATAACTTAATACATCGCAGCAGTGATTGAAATACCTGTAGTAGAACAATCCAAGGAGATATGACATCCGCACGGATAATGCAATAAATTGAGAGCTGGCAGATATCAGATATGCATGCTAACAAGAGTTAAAAAGGCATGGCCCAATGCAGATGCCAAGAAAAACATCAATTAAACCAAAATAAAACAACGGTAAAGCACTTTTTACTGGATACCTTCGTGTTTGGGATTAGCCGAAGAATCCATTTATTAGCATGAACTCCAGACAAACTTCTCCAGCTAGTTTCATCAATGTTTCTTAGATAGTAAAGGTTAAGTATGTCCACATTCTGCATATTATGACTCAACAAATCAAATCACCATATCATAAAGGCAAACAATAATGGACAGTGCTATGTATGAAAACTGATGTGGAAGGTAGGGGAGGGAGGAGGGAGGGGGGAGGGGGATGTTCATAAATATCACCCAAGAAAAGACCACGCTTCACAGGAGTAGTTTAGATTCTGTAACCCAAGTGCGTGAGATCCGTGTATACAGAAACCACCGCAGGAACTTAAATTTTTTTGACAGACTGAGTGATATAAAACGTAGACTCACCTCGGGAACAGACATTACTTTAAGTTGAGCATACGGCAGATCAATTGAGATCCCATCAAGTTTAAACCGCATTAGAGGAACTTTTGCATCCTTAACGCAGTGGACCTCAGATACTTCTGGTCTACTTGTAAGCATGTTGTGTAGGACAACAAAAAAATCCTCCTGCATGGGTCATTAAATAACAAGACATGAGATACTGCCAAACTAATTCCTTGCATGAAGCACATGAAAACGCAATAAAACAAGCTTACTCCCATAGTAGCAAAACGAGGGCCAACACATAAAGCATCAATATCCGACTCTGAGTTATGAACCTGGACAGATCCCGAAAACAAAGGTGTCAATGAAATGCATACAAACAATACTTTCCAATCCAGTAGAAACACAAAACTATATAGAAGGAATGTTTGAGATCCTTCGCAAATTGCAACAGTCATCTGAATTTGTACTCGAGACACTTCTAAGTCCAGTAAATTTTGTTTTGTCAAAATCTCAAATGCCTCTAAATGAATGTTAAGTAGCTGATGTTGGGAATCTTACTGAGCTATTTTTCCCTTAGGGAGAGGAACAGTTGTAACCTACAAATTGTGGCTATGCTCCTTTCTAATATGAATTCGCTCTTTCAATTTCAAGACTTACTAGGAACGAGGAATCTCAGAATACAATCAATTACCTGGCTAGGAAAGACAGTAGAGAGATAGCAAGAAGCCGCATGGGAGGTAGAACTCGAGTATGGATTGGAATAGCCAGGTTTGTGGCACGATAAACAAAGTGCCATGGGGAATGCAATTCAAATACTTCTTATAAAAAGGAAGTATAAAACAAATGTAACAGAAACAGCTTGGCAATTTAAAACTATTAAGGTATACCATGATGTGTTCAACTCGACTAGGCTTATCCAGAATAACCTCTGAAAATGCAAGTAAAATACAAGTAACAAAGAATTTCTTTCAAATTTCTTATGAAGGGAAGTCAGATTGGCACTGAACATAAAATTATAATCTTAAAACCACAATAACATAGAAATTAATCTGCACTGAAAACCATCAATCCAAAACACTCTTTATAGCATTATTAAAAGAAAAAACTCTCTTTAGAGGTACTCTCAGGGGGGGGAAAAACTGTTTTTACGAAGCCAATAGAAATAAAAGAAGAAACAAGGGGAAAACAAGAAACAAAAGAAAGACTACAACTTCCAACCAAATGACTTACACCAAGGCCATAGGATCCATAAGTTAATACTGCGGCAGAAGCAGCCGGAATGTGGCGTTCGTCAAGTCCACGGTTGCAAGCAACCCTCTTAATCCATTCCATCACTATCTGTAACATGAAGGTAAACATTGAATATCATGCCCAATATCAAAGACCACAAAGAGTAGCCATGAAGACAAGAGAGCCATAAAAAATATACAAGCCAACACCAACAAATGAATAGTGAAAACAACCAATATCTTAACACGACTGAAAACCGTATACAGCCACTAGCTAATGATGCCACTCATGGTTTAGCAATAACACAGCATTGTATGTCATCACATATAGGCCACAGGAGCAATGCATACACATAACACAGAGACCAACGCCAGCCCTTAACTTAAACGTTTACTAAATTTGAGCAAGTAATAGCTTCATCTGATTCAAGTGCACTTGAAATTGCCAAAAACCAGATTTAAGCATTAAGTTGAGTAAAACGCTCATGATTGTCAGAATGTAAAACCTACGTCACCAAATTCTTGGAAATTTTGTGTAAAACGAAAACTAACCCTTGATTTGAATTCAAAAAGAAGACCGATTAATGCTGCTTACGAGCAAGGGCGGAGCCACTAAGAGACAAGTGTGGTCACTTGACCCTTCCTTATTTGATTAAAAAATAAGAATTTCCCCCACAATTTGCTATTTTAACCCACTATAGAGTTTCTAATCTGTCCTAAACTGCTACAGTTCTAGTTTTTTACCCCCTCACGTATCAAAATTTCGGGCTCCGCCACTGCTTACGAGTAGACAGGATTTGTGAGGGGGGTTCACTCAAAATTGAAGCTTAAGTCAATATTTGAGTAAGTGCAAGAGATTCTACAGAGACAAACACTTTGCTTTTACACAGCGACAGGGACCACCTGTTTGAGCTTCTCAATGGCATTTTTCCTCTTAATTTCCTCTTCCGGAGATGGCACAAGTCCTTCGCCTGCCATAAACTACACCGAAACAACAACAACAACAACAAAACTGAATTAGTCAAATTGTGCGTAAGCCGATACGTATAAAAAAACTACACCCAAGAAAAAAACTGAATTTGTATTTGCGAGTAAGCCGAGATACTTCTAAAAAAATTACATCCGAAAAAATTGAATTAGTCGAGTTGCATGTAAGCGATATTAAAAAAGAAAAGAAAAAAAACTACACCCACAAAAAACACGAAGAAACCAATAACGAAAAAAAGTTCTATCCGTACATTTATTTATACTATAATGTGAACCAAAATCGGCGTTTATTCACAAAATCTACCTGAAGCAGCGATCGCGACTTTTCCTCCTCCATTCGAATCAATAACTCGTGAAAAGAGCGATGGAAAGTAACACCGATTGGAACAAATTGCGGCGGCCCAACTGGGCCATTCCTAGGGTTTATGAGACCAATGGGTGGGCCGTGAACGAAGGTCACATGTGGGTGGTTCAAAGATCGAAGATCAACCAATTGTTGGTAGGGTATGAAGACGCCTTGGTTTCGATTCGCGTACGCCATTGTGTCCTTGGGTCAGGTCGATTACCGAAGAATCTTGAGGGAAAAAAAGAAGGTGGGGTTTCTCCTAATAGGGCTTTTGGAATAGGAAGAGGAAAAGAAATAGTAAAGATTAGTTCGTTCGCTTCGCTTGTGGAGAGAGAGAGAGAGAGAGAGAGAGAGAGAGGGTTTGAAGTGAGACTATGAAGTTTGAAGAGAGAGAGAGAGAGAGAGAGAGAGAGAGGGAAAGGTCGAATCTTTGAGCTGGGTTTATTAACGAAGGTTTGCTCTGCAACGGTTGTGGCGAGAGAATTGAAAAAAAGGAAATAGTGTAGGAGTATAATGAGTGGATTCCGTGGGGAATTTGTAGCCATACACGTGTCCCTATGTTGACTGCTTGACTTTTATTCAACGGTACAATCAAGGGATTCGTTTTCTATGAGGTGTACGGTGTACCTGGCTGGCACTTGGCAGGCACTAGGTCCCCTAATTTGAACCGATTTGCTTCGATCCAGCCCGAATCCTTGTATTTGTCCTGCTTCTACGCTCTATTGGTTTGGTTTGGTTATGGTTCTGCAAAAATAAAAATAGTTGTATTTGTCCTGGTTTTACGAGTTGTTTGATGATTTTAATTCTTAATTATTTTATGATAGGACTGGAACCGAATCAAAATCGGATCTCTCTTGCGGTTTGGTTCTAATCTAGTTCCCCTTGTATATTGGAGATAGGTTTTAGATTTTCAATTCTTTAGAACCGTTCAGAATTGTCCAGTTATTAATTTTCTAGATAATCAGATCATTTCGGAACGCGTGCACCCTTAAAATTCTTCACTTGTTGGGTTTGAGAAGGAAAAAAGGTAAGCATAATAAAAACAAGAGCAATTGTAAGGAAGCAAAAATTTAAAAAAAAATTCACAATCATATTCATGTCATAGAAAGCTCCTTAAACTAAAAACGAAAGTGTATTGTCTAAATCCTTATTCTTTTTAGTCTTTGTATCTTTTTCAAAGATTAATAAAATTTTCTTTGCCGTTCAAAAAAAAAAAAACGACAGTGTATTTTGTACTACAGTATAAATTTTGCTTCCCATTTTAGAGATGGTCTTCGTCACCAGATTTTTTTTCATTTGTCTTTTATGTTGCTATCCTTGGAGCATACATTCATACAATTATCATATTGAACTAGAACATGATTGAGAGAAACACAATCAAGAGAGAAAATGTATTCATCCCAATTCCGAATAATTAAAATAAAAACATGTTGAGTTGAGATAATCCAAACAGAATTTGATAGTACAAATGTTTCTTTTATTTGTGATTGTATTTTCCGAAACATTCCATCAAAATGTCTACACCACGCATACTTTCACAAACTCTGTGATTACAAGTGCGCGAAGAGTGGGAGACTACACATCTCATAGTATGAATTTACCATTCCATAGCTAAATTCTAAACCAAACTTTAACATTGTAAACTTTTTACTCCTATTGCAGAAAGCGACAAACACTGGAATGACCAATAGACCTTTTGTACTCGAAATTTACCTGTTGCAATTACAAAAGTTATACTCCAAAAAGTTACGTTGCAGACTGCAAACGAGCCAAGCTGATCGAGCTTTGAAATATTCAAGTTTGGGTCGTTCAAAACTAATCTAGCTTGAGTCCTAATAGTCGAGTTTGAGCTCGGATCATTTAGTATTAAGGTGTTCGAGTCTAATTCATTTACTAAACGAGTTTATAAAAACGAATCGAGCCTCTACAAACGAGCAGTGAATTATCGACTCTTTACTACACAAGCTTAGAACTTGAGCCTGACTCATTTACGAGCCAAGCCCATGATGAACCTGAGTCTCGATCTCTTCGAGAACAGTTTGCAGCCTTGGAGAAGTTGGAACTAGTCAGGTTGGTGTCAAGATGTTCCCTTGTTCTTGACACCATTGACCCCGAATAAAAGAGGGGAAAAATCTTCAAAACAAGTGTTTCTACGAGCAAAATCGAACTTCGAAACTGCATTTGATCTGAATTTTCAGGAAAAAAAAAAATCGAGGAAAGTAGTAGTACAAAATTAACAGGCAAAAAATCACATTCTTGACAGAACAAAACATCTTCACTGTGAAGAATGAAGAGAGAGAAAACTGTTCACTTTACGCCTTGTATAAGCAACTTCAGAGTTTGACCCTGCAATTCGTCTGAATTTCCACCAAAATAGAAATTTTCCCCAATTCTAATTCTATGCTTAAATCAATATCAAACCATCAATCTCTCTGCAATATGCAATAAGAAAATGAAACCACCAATTCCCCCAAATTCAAAACTTTCCCCCATCGATTCGGAATTTTTATTCAACTTTTGTCAAACAGATACGTGGATGTACATATATACACATCACAGACACACACACACACAGAGTGGAAATCAAAAGGATTAAGGAATTACACCCTAATTAGACAGTACAGCCACAGAACATGAAGAAGCAGCAGAACATGGCGACCAAAGCCAAGGTCTCGACGGCGGTAACGGCGATCCAGAACACGTTGTCGATCGAGTAATCGAACCACGATCGGAAGCTCAACGAGGACCAGCTCGGGGTGAAGGGAGACAGGTCGATTCCCGGCCACCGGAAAAGCGACGAGGGTATTATTGAGAAGTCGAATTCCGGCATACGGAAAATCGATGAGGGTAACGAGAAGTCGAAGTCCGGCCACCGGATGCTGCTCCTGCTCATGCGCATCCCTCTCCTCTCCTCTCTCTCTCTCTCTCTCTAGAATTGACGTTTGTGACTAGAAAATCTCTCTTTCTTGTCTTGCATTCAGTGGAGATGGGATACGGAGTAAATTATGACGGTTGGTAGGATGATTTGAGAATGATTTGGTCGTTAGAACCCGAGGTTGGGAGAAATGCTAAGCGTGAAGAAAATGGGTAAAGAAAAGACCCTTAGAGTGTACATGAACGGCTCATACAGTGAATATGAGTTTTTCTTGTACACTTTAAAAGGTCTTTTTTTTTGCTCATTTTCTTTGTCCTTAACACAACCCGTTTTTTATTTGAGAGAAATTAGGGGTTGTTCGACTACATACACTTGGCTTATTTTTTGTTCTTATTTAAATTTTTTTCGTATTTGTTAGTTTTTTGTCAATTTTTTGAGAATTATTATTTTTTCATGACGAGAGGAATCTAAAAGGTAAAAAACTACAATCAAAATCCAATTTTTTTTTGAATAAAGATGAAAAAATTGGATTATTGGCTTATTTTTGTCTTTATTAAAAAAATTAGGTTTCGATTGTAATTTTTTACTTTTTAGATTCCTTTCGTCGTGACGAAGCAATAATTTCCAAAAAAAAATTGATGAAAAACTAACAAATGCGTAAAAAATTTAAATAAGAATAAAAAAAATAAGTCAAGTGGCTTATTTAGCCAAACAATCCCTTATTTACGAAGCCGCTGCAAAGCGGCTCTTTACAAAGTTGAATAATCTCAGTCGTTCATTTAGGCAATTAACGGTTGAGATATGTTTTTAATCTTTGACTGATACTGTTAATAATTTGTCTTTAATCCGGAATTCCGAATCGTCCAAAACACTTTTGAATAGTTAAGATTGAGATCCGTAAACACTTGTCTACAGCTACTCTGTAAACAAGATTTTCTCCTTTTGTTTTTTCATAACAACAATTGTGTTTTTTGGAATGTCTTTGTCAGTTTTCACGTACTTCGACTTATTTTGGGTTCTGAAGTTTACGAGCGGGCAACAGTCAAGTGACCCCAGAGTTTGGAATGTTTAAAGTTTCATGAGATTCAAACAAGCAACCACATGGAATACAAACAATTTATTTGTTTTCTCATCTTCACTTGGTCGAACCTCATGAGGTTTACCGCAACTAATTAAATTTTTGTTAAACTTGCATCCATTTCTTTGGATTTCTACGAGGTGAAGCTAAAAACAGTTATTATTATCGTAAGCAAGAAAAAATCGCCAGAAAACATAATTAAAGTTTAAACGATATGTTTTTTTTGTACTAAACTCATCTCGTTTAGGGGATTAATTGATCTTAAAATTTTAAGAAAAAGATGAGAAAATTTCTAACAATCTCAAAAATGAGAGTAATGATTTTTGGGTTTGTACTCAACGTATATCTACTGTTTTTAAGTATGATTTATTCAGGTTAAATCAACCCGAAATGGGTTCGGAGAATCATCCCACGTATTATTTGGGTAATCTTTCCTATTTGCCTGTCATGATTGACTGTAGCTTGCTTGCTTGCTTTAACTCATTAATAACTAAAGTAAACGAAGTAAATAAATCGGATAAAAAAAGTAAATAAAAAATGAAAAATTCTAAAATCAACCCAATGGACTGACAATAAGAAGTGTGAATGTGTATTAAAAAGTATAAAAATATATATGGAAATATGTGTTTTCCTTATCTTCTTGTGTGCTCATTGTCAATCCACCGGGCTGATAATAGAAAGACCGATAAATAATTGCCAAACAAACATTTTTCTAATCATTTTGTGAAGCAAACAAACAAATAAGCAAGATAACCTAACGAGTCCTTAAAGCAAGGCCCATTAATATTCCACTATTATATTAGGTTTTATAGTTTGATTTTTAGTCTTGGACTATAGATTATTCATGCACTTCATTTTACGAAATCACATAATCTTGGAGACAAGTGCAATTCAACCAGTTGTTGTTCAATTGATTATCAAGATTCACGAGTACTAACTTTCTCTCAAGAGGAGGTGAACTCATATGATTATGATCATATCGTCACTGAATCTACGTATAGCTACACGTACAATCATTAGACCAACTAATCCGATTACTTTAAAGAGTGTTTTGGTCCCGTTTGACTTTTACTTTTCGAGTATGTTTTAACTTGTGACTTTTAGTTCGTAAGTTATTGTTTAGACTTTATAAGATATGAGTTTACAAGATAAAAGCTTTCTAGAAAAGAATTATCAATATCTTCAAAGTCACTCAAATTCTTTCATAGTTTACGTATTCTTATCCTTGTTGATTGTCCCTTTCACCTATATATGGACACTTTTACAACCAAATGATGAGCACCCAATATTGTAAATATTTGGTGCGACTAGTCCCGTTTTATGTTGTTTTATCTTGCGTTTATCCCTTTTTACCCCATTTTGCTCGTAAGGTGTGTTTTTAGTGTTTTCAGGTAAAACGTGCTAATAAGGCGGTTTTGAACGCCAAGGAATGCTCCGGATGCAACCAAGTGCTCAAGACCACGTGCCACCATGTTGTGGTGCCCGAGGAGTCATGAAGAGGTGGTTTGGAGGTTGCTCGGGTCGCCCAATGGTCAAGGGAATTGAAGGAGAAGTGAGAATTTTACCAAAGCTACTCATCTTCCGACCAGCTGAGGGTAGAATTGTCATAACTTTTGATGTACAAATGATATTGGATCCAAAGTTTGCCCAAAAATCTACCAGGCATGAACCGGTACGGGTAAAATCATGTACCGGTTCATGAAGTCCAGATCTTGTTTTTTGGAAGATTTTTCAAGGCCATGAACCGGTACGACTTTTCCTTTTTGCTTTTGGGATATTTTGGGTTCCTCTCTACTTTTAGGATATTTTTGGGATATTTTGTGAGAAAGAAGAGGCCACCTTGTATAAATAGGGCCACCTTCTCTCTTCTCTTTCTCTCTCCATATTTTTATTTTAAGTCTTTTATGTTCTAGTCTTTTTCCATTAAAGCTCTTCCAAGCTTTTTAGTTAATCTCTTCAATTACTCAAGTAAGTCTTTGTCATTTATTGTTTTTCCGTTTATTAATGTTGTAGTCGTGGATTAGATCTTTCATAATCTTAAGTTTATTTCCGTTTTCGTCGGTTAATCATGTTTTCTCTCTTAAGCATGCTTTCTAGTCTTTTTAGCTATGCGTGAGTAGTTTATTGGCTGTAACGACCCGGATTTTCGACCCAATTTTTTTTTTTAAATAATAGCGTTAATATTATTAGATCTTTATTATTATTATTATTTTTATATATATCCTTTTCCTTAATTGATAAATACAGAAAAATATAATTATCTTATTTATCTCTTTTATTAGTTGCATGCATGATTAGAATTCCTTCCATCTCTCCATCTCCTATTCCTACTCGATCTCTACCACTCCCCTAACCATATTTTCGTCCATATTCCGTCCCCATCGAAACTCGAGAATTTGAAACCTTTTCAAATACGAATTATTCACCCTCATCGGAAATTCTCTTATAAATAACCCTTAAGCTCGACCCTAGGGTTCACCACGAAATTCCTCATACCCTACCAGTCCAGAAAAGAGAGAGAATTCGAAGAAAATCGAACTCCAATCCATGGAGTTTTAGAGAGAGAGAGAAAGAGAGAGAAAAGTGGGTTTCGTGTCTACGATCAACCGAAACTCAAATTGATCGTTCCAATCACTTCCCTCAACCCCAAGCATCTCCAAACGTCATCCAATTCGAGCCCAAACCGAAGTTGTCTTCTCCAAACGTTCAAGATTCGTTTTAAATCAATCCGACCCGATTCGAGGTATTATAATCCCTTCCAAACACTCCTCTAAGTATATTTAATGTTTTTATGCTTAAGCCAATAGCCCCCATAGTCCCATGCATCAAAACCGTAGCCGAAAAACCAAAAAAACGATTTCTGGACGCAACCTTGCGGCCGCAAGGTGAGGTCGTTCCGAATTGATTTTTCGACCCTCCGAACATTGTTTTCGACGCCCGATCTATTTTTCCTAGACTCCTAACACCTCAAAGATCATAACTTGTTAATATCATATTTTTGTATTTTAATATCTATTTAATTAATTTTTTGTTTATTTTCAATCAAAAGTTTCAAACAAAAAATCCTTGCGACCTTATAAACCATTTTATAAATTCTCAAAATATTTTTTTTTAGATTCTTTACATCCTAAAGATGATATGTTGTTAACCTCGACATATTTTATTTATTAAATAATTTATTATCTATTTATTCTACTTTTGACAACCTTAAAAATTATTTCTATTTTAAAAATAATTCCGTAACCCTCCGGACCCACTTTTTGATACTCAAACATGTTACGTAGGATCCTAGGACTCCTTTTAGAGCCATGCTACCTTTCAACTTCTGATTGATATGCTAGATTGGACCCTAGAGACATGGGGTGGTATGCGAAATAGAAATGACTTAAACGATGTTAGTTAATGGATGAATTGGAAAGTTTTTGTTTTAAATTGCCTTGCGTGATTTTGAAATATGATGAGATTGTAATGAGAATTAAGAGTCCTGGCGAGAGTCGTGAGAGAGAAGAGGCCACCTTGTATAAAGTCTAGTGGCCACCAGTGGTAATTTGAGAGTTGGCGAGAGTCTCATTAAGAGTCTGGCGAGAGTCTCTTTCTCTCTCCATATTTTTATTTCTAAGTCTTAAGAGTCTATGTTCTAGTCTTTGGAACATTCCAGTCCGGTGGTAATTTGAGAGCTCTTCCAAGCTTTTTGAGAGTCTGGTGTGTTCAGGTGATAAATTTTAATAAAACTCGGTAGTCTTCAATTACTCAAGTAAGCGATATTCTTAAAACACGGCGGGTGTCATTTATTGTTTTTCCGTTTATTAATGTTGTAGTCGGTGAATAAATTCATATGTGATACTTCTATTTTACTTTTCTGCATTAATAATATATGGTTATCTGCTGTTTTCGTCGGTTAATCATGTTTTCTCTCTTAAGCATGCTTTCTAGTCTTTTTAGCTATGCGTGAGTAGTTTATTGGCTAAGTCTCGGGATAATCTTTCCCGAGAACTTAGGTTGTTATTTGGTTCTCGAGCCATCGGACTTTAAAAGCATGGTTTTCCGGAATAGAGCTTAATTTGCATTTTCGGTCTAAACTAGGGGTGTTAACCCCTTGGTAAGGAGCTTAGTCAAGCGGTCTTGGCAAGTGACTCACCGAGGCCTAGTGGCCTCCTATGTGTTCGATTAATATTAAAAATAAATTGGTTCGCCTACGGGAAATCACATCTTTCGTTAAACGTAGTCTTTTTAAGTAAAATCCTCCGGGCGTGAGCGCGCGGTTGTGACTCTCGCCTGAGTTATAATCGAGAACCGGTAACGGCTTTTGTCAAGGGTTAGAAGACCCCGAGACTTGCCTCTTTAAGTTAATCAAGCGTTAATCTAGTTTCCGTTTTAGTTATTCCTTTTAAAGCAAAACCAAGTTGGCCGTCTTGAACGCCACCATCCTACCATATAAAACCTACAATCCATATCAAGCTAAATTCGAATTCTCTGTGGGAACGATTCCGGACTTCCGGATATTATGCGTACAACGACCTAGCCCTACGCTTCGGGTTTCTATCAACCTCTTATTTGAAGGCGAGGTCGGGAAGTAAGCATTTTTTGCGCCGTTGCCGGGGATTTCTTTTTCTAGCTTATTTGGAGGATCGACAAACCACTGTAAGTATCCCGTTTGTTTTTACTTTGTATTTTTGAACTCAAGTTAGCGGAAACCTCTAACCGAGCCACCAATTCGACTTGAGGTGTAACGAAGCTAATTTGAGCGTCAATTGCCTTTTATTGTTTTTATCTTATAGACGTGGTGGTGGCTTAACCCCACGAGACTGTTTTGAGAGAGGTGGCGGCATAGCCCCTCTAGCCTGTTTACTTTATGTCTTATCTTTCTAGTAGAATGGAGGCGGCAAATGGGGAAATAGCCCCCATGCCTATGTGGGAATATTCTTATCCCGATCATGCTTATCCTAAGACTTTGCGGGACTACCTTTGTCCCACTCCAATTATCACACGCCCCAAGACTTTGCGGGAGTACCTTTGTCCAAATCAAACTTTCACACCCCCTTGCATAGCCACTCATGATGCCGATGTTTTTCAAAGTCGTATGACCATTTCCAATTGGCTTGATCTTAAGAACCAAATTCAAACCTTTGTTGAAAGAGAGAATGAGTCATTTTATGCATGCTGGGAACGATACAAGGACTTACTCATTGCGGTCCCGAATCATGGCTTTGAAAATTTTCAAATTGCTAACTATTTTTATGATGGACTTTCTCCAACGAGTCAACGATTCTTAGACAAGATGTGCGATAGCAAACTTTTTGAAAAGGATCCTACTCAAGCCTTAGATTTCTTTGATCGTTTGGCCGGAATTTTACAATCTAGGTTTTTTGTTAACCATTGTCAAGAGTCCAACTCAAATGCCATGGATGAGGGAATTGAGCCGCATAGCTTTGTTGAAAATGTTAGTTTAGATTGTGACAGCTTCTCAGAGTCTGAATGGGGATATGAGCCGGATGTTGAGCTTGATGTCCAGTGTTCTCCCCCTTTGGATCCCTCTTTGTGTGACGATCCGGGGGAGAAATTTCTCATTATTGGGGACCCGAATGTGGAGGTAGACTTCTTGTATGCTCTACTGAATGAGCAGGATGATAAGAATGTGAATAGACCTGAGAGTTTGTCTCTTTCCTTTGAGGAGATACCATCCATAGAAGTTCTGAACCATCCAATACTCTTGGCTCTCGATGGTGTCCCCCCTCATAATGAGTTTTTACTTTCGCAAGAGTTTTTAAAAGTCGAATTGATTGATTTTGTTGGTGTTGATGAATTTGATTTGGTTTACCATCCTTATATTATGGATTTTGTCAACTCTTTGAAAATCAATCTAGTTTTGTATGCGCACTTGGTGGAGCTTAAATTTCGCAAAGGACTTCGGCTCTTGCTTTATTCTAAGTATTTATTTTGTGGCATGGCCGGAGTCAATTTTTGAAGCATAGTGTGGAGTGGAGTGCCATGTTCATTTTATTAGCTCTCGTTGGTTTGATAAATGTTCTGAGCCCGCGGTTGGCTGAACGTACATAAACTCTTTCTTTCTCTTTCTCTTTTCTTTTTCTCTTTTGATGGTCTGGTATAGCCACCCGTTTCTTGCTTGGGAAATGGGAAGAAAAGTAGTACTCGTGTAATCGCGTGAAGATTTAGTTGTGTTTTACTTTCAGTTACTTTTGAGCCCGGATAACATGAGCCGGGTGGTTCTAATGTCATTTGCCTGCTGGTAGGTCATTCGTACAATTCCGCTTCTGCAGGGTTAACATGCTACCACACCAGTCTTGGTAGTTTGGGTCTACCGTTGGAGTGATTGAGGCATTCAGGAGCCCTAAGCATGGGTGCGATTACGTGTCGCGGTTGTTAGTCCGAAAAGCTTTGGCTATGGCCCTGTGTGACTAGCTGGTGGTTCCGGCCGAAGGAGTGAAGCCCTGGAAGCACATAACTCCGGATTGAAGTGGGCAATGGCAAAAATCCTCCAACTTGGTCGAGGTATTCGGGGGTTGACATTCCCCCGTGGGTAATCTCTTCCCTTTCCCTCTCCATACTGTTGTTTTTCATGCTATGAGGACATAGCATCGTTTAAGTTGGGGGGAGGGATATATATGTTATATATATGTTCATGAGACTTGTCTCATTGGTAAAATTTTCAAATTTTGTGTGCAATCTTCCCTCGTTAGTAGTGTTTTCGCATGCTAGATACTTTAATTATGCTCAATTGTGTCAATATGGCAAGAGCCATGTATCCCGTCGAATTTGGTTATGTGTTTTTAATCCATGTCATTTGCATGTACATGAATATTGATGAACACATTGAGCCTAAAAGTCAAGTCAAGTGTTGTGCATCGCTAGAGTTGAGATTTATTTCTTAAGCATCCCATGCTTTTTGCTTTCATTTCTCGCATTTGCGTAAATAATATCTTTTGTTCATGCTTGAGTAGTGTATATATCTTTCTTGCATCTTTTTGGAGTTGTTGGCGTACTTAGGAAATGATTCAAGGCATTTTTGTATGATTACACCACATAAGAGTCACCTCGTCCTTATTTTGAACCATAGTCCGAATCTCTTCCATTGTTCAAACCTAGGTAACCGGATGTTTGGAGGGTTGTGTGTCTAATATTTCTCAATATTTCAAGGAGGTTTGGGGGTGGTGTGAATGTGATCAAAGTGGTTGGAATGCAAAAAGAAGAAGAATGTTATGTGATTCCCTATCTTTCCTCTCCCACTACAAAAGATAAAGATCCAAATTTTCATCTCCCTCTCCAAAGCCTTCAAATTTGGCTCAAGTCTCTCTGACTATAAATCTCAATTCAAATAACCCTATTCCTCAAAGAAAATCAAAGAAATGCTATAAAGAGCAAAAGCATATTCGAAAGAGGGTTGAATACAATGATGAGGGGATTGATTAGACCTCCGGGCTAGCTTATATTCCGGATGAAAAAGAGTCCGATGGAAAGGGGGAGCTCAATGCTCAATACCAAGAAGAGCCGGATGAGGATGTTGACTACGTGTGGTGGAGTCGGTGGTAGTAGCTCTTCTTTATTCTTCGTAATTTTGTTTGATGTTTGGCCGATATGTGGCCATGCCTTGGGTAGTTAGGGTCGGTAGTGGCCAAGGGTAGATGAACCATGCAAGTTTATGGCCACTACATTTTGAAGTCCCTTACTCTTTGTATCCAAGGTCGTTATAAGCTAATAAAGTCCTCCGTTGATCTTTTGTACGCTAATTAACTCCGTTTGATGCATGGTTGATATCTATTATTACTTAAGTTGTGATATTCCTTATCCTTCCATACTTGTCAATAATTAGCTTTCCTTTCGTTCTAAGCGCCCTTTTGATAGCATGCATAGCTTTTTGTCTCTGGCTATTGCATTTCCTCGCTAGCGCTTGTCATGGGATGTATCTTGTATCTCATTGTGTGAAAAGTCGAATAAGAGCGTATCCTTGTGAGTTTTGGAGTCGAAACTCGTTGTGGTGCATGCATGCTTGACTACTCTAATATGGCATAGTTTGTTCGTCTTAGTTCATGGCATGTTTGTGCGGGGATTACATGTACTCGGGTTTGAAGGGGTGTTTTTGGACTCTTGCCTAGTTGTAGTAGTTGAGCATAGTTTACGTGTCTTGAATCTCGAGAGGGTTGCATAGCTAAGTTTAATGCATTTTGTTTTAGTTTGCTAGGGACTAGCAAAGTTCAAGTTGGGGGGCGTGATGAGCACCCAATATTGTAAATATTTGGTGCGACTAGTCCCGTTTTATGTTGTTTTATCTTGCGTTTATCCCTTTTTACCCCATTTTGCTCGTAAGGTGTGTTTTTAGTGTTTTCAGGTAAAACGTGCTAATAAGGCGGTTTTGAACGCCAAGGAATGCTCCGGATGCAACCAAGTGCTCAAGACCACGTGCCACCATGTTGTGGTGCCCGAGGAGTCATGAAGAGGTGGTTTGGAGGTTGCTCGGGTCGCCCAATGGTCAAGGGAATTGAAGGAGAAGTGAGAATTTTACCAAGGCTACTCATCTTCCGACCAGCTGAGGGTAGAATTGTCATAACTTTTGATGTACAAATGATATTGGATCCAAACCACTTGGGTTAGAAAGTAGACTCGACAAGCTTTCCAACGGTCCAAAGAACGCCATAATCCGAGTTCGGGAGTGTCCGGAGCGACCCCGCGAAGTTTGCCCAAAAATCTACCAGGCATGAACCGGTACGGGTAAAATCATGTACCGGTTCATGAAGTCCAGATCTTGTTTTTTGGAAGATTTTTCAAGGCCATGAACCGGTACGACCAAAACCATGTACCGGTTCATGCTGTGATTTTTCTGTCCGAATTTGCTACCTTTTTCCCTTTTTGCTTTTGGGATATTTTGGGTTCCTCTCTACTTTTAGGATATTTTTGGGATATTTTGTGAGAAAGAAGAGGCCACCTTGTATAAATAGGGCCACCTTCTCTCTTCTCTTTCTCTCTCCATATTTTTATTTTAAGTCTTTTATGTTCTAGTCTTTTTCCATTAAAGCTCTTCCAAGCTTTTTAGTTAATCTCTTCAATTACTCAAGTAAGTCTTTGTCATTTATTGTTTTTCCGTTTATTAATGTTGTAGTCGTGGATTAGATCTTTCATAATCTTAAGTTTATTTCCGTTTTCGTCGGTTAATCATGTTTTCTCTCTTAAGCATGCTTTCTAGTCTTTTTAGCTATGCGTGAGTAGTTTATTGGCTAAGTCTCGGGATAATCTTTCCCGAGAACTTAGGTTGTTATTTGGTTCTCGAGCCATCGGGCTTTAAAGCATGGTTTTCTGGAATAGAGCTTAATTTGCATTTTCGGTCTAAACTAGGGGTGTTAACCCCTTGGGGTAAGGAGCTTAGTCAAGCGGTCTTGGCAAGTGACTCACCGAGGCCTAGTGGCCTCCTATGTGTTCGATTAATATTAAAAATAAGTTGGTTCGCCTCCGGGAAATTACATCTTTCGTTAAACGTAGTCTTTTTAAGTAAAATCCTCCGGGCGTGAGCGGCGGTTGTGACTCTCGCTTGAGTTATAATCGAGATCCGGTAACGGCTTTTGTCAAGGGTTAGAAGACCCCGAGACTTGCCTCTTTAAGTTAATCAAGCGTTAATCTAGTTTCCGTTTTAGTTATTCCTTTTAAAGCAAAACCAAGTTGGCCGTCTTGAACGCCACCATCCTACCATATAAAACCTACAATCCATATCAAGCTAAATTCGAATTCTCTGTGGGAACGATTCCGGACTTCCGGATATTATGCGTACAACGACCTAGCCCTACGCTTCGGGTTTCTATCAACCTTATTGGAAAGCAAGGTCGGTATCGTAAGCACCAAACATAGCCTAAAACGTGTCCTTGACACAAATGGAATGTTGTAAAAGGTCACACACCTTCTTCTTTTTTATATTCACTTTTTTTTTGTTTTTTAGTATTGAAAGCGCATTTTTTTTTAGCTAAAAAACAAAAAAGGAGTCTAAATATGAAAAAGAGGAGTGAAAACAATTCCCAATTCTAAGTTCATTTCAAAGATTAATTTATGAACTCTTTGGAACTTATAGAAGGATAGGAAGAGAAAACTAAAATAATTATATGATGAAAAGTACAAAGAAAGTATATATTCACCCAAAAAAGAAAAGTTCAAATAAAATGTAGAGAAAATTTTATCTTTACTATTTGGTTTTTCTCTTCTTTTCCTCCTCCTCCTCTCTCTCTATCTCTTCGAACAAACAAGGGAAAAACTTATTTTAAACAAATTTTCCCTTCCCTTCTTTCCCCAAGTCCCAAACGAAAGACTACTATCCCGATTAAAACGTAGTACACCTCTTGCTTATTACCCCGTTATAGTTTAATTGCTTCCAAGGCTCTTTACATTTTATTGTCTAATCAAAAAACAAAAAGCACATAAGCAAATAAGTTTTCTTGTCATGGATTTTACTTGTTACTTATTTATTTATGAGATATAATTAAGCAATAAGACATGAGTAAGAAGAGTAAGAACTAAGAACCAAACGGGCCCTGAGGTGGTGTTAGCTTGTCGACTCATCCCGATTCAATAGAACAATGCTACGTAAATAAACGTACATGTGCACATTTCTGAATAGAAAAATATTCAGAGTAATGCACATGAATCTCTTACGAGTAGTATTTTGAAAGATTCCTTTTTTTTTTCCTGAGGAAACACCAGATGCAAATATATTGAAATTAAAAAAAGATTACACGCGGCCCAAAAAATTCACGTTCATTATAATTCTAAACTCATCGGTCTTTTTAATCTTGCCGACTTTATCCATTCACTACTACTATATATATCTGCCTTCGTTGCTAAGTGTTTTGACCACTCACGACTGTCATTTTCCCTTGCCCAACACATCTCTTGAAATTCCTACCAAAACCAAAATGAGTAATCTGATTAGCCACGTCATTGCTCTGATTTTTGGTTTTTTTGGAACATCTCACAGCTCTAAATTTTTTTCTTTTTCTTTTGACTCTAACCAAAGACGGAACTAGGATTTTACCTTAGCAGTGGCGAAATGTATACTAAAAAAATCTAGTGGTAGTGAGACTATATAAGTTGGGCATAAATTTTTTTTACATATAATAATTGCATTTTCTAAAATTTTTGTCGTGGTGGTCGCTGCCACTAAACCCCCGTCCCATCCTTGACTCTTAACACGTCTCTGAACTTTGAATGGTGGGAAACCATGCTTTCCTACCAGCTTCAACAACCAATTTGGTCTATCCTGTGCCACACAACATGCATACAGGGGGATTTTATTTATTTTTGCCTAATTTATCCAGGGGAACTTTTCAATTAGTAGTTAGGAAGTAATATGGGTGCTAAACGAGCCAAGCTACTTAAGTTTGAGCTCGTGTTCGCTTAGCAAAATTTTGTTCATGATTGGTTTGTCACCTGAACGGACAAAATTTGAACATTATATAAAAGTTTGTTACGCTTTTAAACCGAGCTTGAATAAAGTACAACTAGACTCATTTGACTAATAATGTACTCCTATAAAAGTCCAAGCTACTCGAGATCGGCTCGTGTTTGATTCGATTAAAACTTAATTAGTTGAGATCGTCTCTTCTCATTAACAAGCTAAATTCAAACATATTTTGAAGGTGGTTCAATTTTCAAACCAAGCTTGTACGATCCCTAGCTCTGCTCGTTCCATTTATTTATCAGTCTTGGGGAGTAGTAATAATAATATAATTATCAAACCAATAATAGAGTTTATAACTGATTTAAGGTTTTAATGTTTTTCCACTGGTAATTAATATTGCAAAACTTCTCTAGAAAATCGTTTTATATGCCTTATGCATGTTTAGCATTTACAGACTACATCCTTAATTAAATAGAGCAATCCATTTCCTTATCTTAGAAAACGTGTCATAGGTCATGTATATTGTATAATGCCGTTTACAGATTTTAAAGAACAAATAAATGAGGTGTGATTGAGATTGAAATCACTAAGGATTAATATGGAATTACTCGTGCAAGTGTTTTTCTTGATTCCGAGCTTCAATTAGACGATGTAATCGATAACATCATAATACTAGTATATTTGTTGTAATATCCATTTGGAGAGTTCCGTAATTAGAACGCGGTACAAGTCTGACCAATTTTTTTTTGCATAAAAACATAAGCTTACGTACGCGACTCACAAAAATAGTCCAATCCGTGCTCTCTAACAGGCATCAAACTGGCCTCATCTCATGAGTTACAAAAACTAATTAATGGTGCAAATAATATACTCCTTTAATTAGCAAGTCTGAGTGTTATTATTATTATTATCCTTAATTGGGAGCTAGAAGGCTTGCCAAAAAGAAGGTAATTGTGGCAATAAAGTTGGGGAAGGAAGCTACAAGAAGGTCATTACCGTGAAAAGGGCAAAAAAACATATTCGAGAGCGACAATTGAGAGCGTAAGTGAAGTGCAAAGATTGAGAGCAAGAGCGATAGACATTTTGAAGAATTACGTAACTTAGGGCCGGGGCCCGGGGCTGACTCTATGATTGTCTTTGTCTTGATCAATTCAAGGCAATAGAATCGCCCATGACTTCTTATCTGGGCCTGAAGATTGCCTTGCTCAAAGCATAGATCTGGGCCCAAATATCTTCGGGCCATGTTGCAGTTCCAGACTGGATCCAAGACAACTTTCAAAAAACCCAGATTTGGACCAAAGCTTAGAATCCGGGAAAAGCGTTTTTGTTTTACTGTTATTCCAAACGAGGCCTTATTAGACAGTAGAGAGAGAGAGAAATCCCAGATAGGATAGGAGTAAAAAAACAAATCCGAAACCCTAGAGACCTCACACGCGTGTCACGTGACACCGAGAGGCGGTGAAAGGGAATATAGAGAGAGAGAGAGAGAGAGAGAGAGAGAGAGAGAGGGAGCCGCAAAAGACCTAAAAACAGCACAAAAGAAACAACGAATGCCCCCGCCACAGCCGTCCGATCAAAGCCAAGTCATCGATCCGCGTCTCTCCGTCATTCAACGGCTCAGATCAAGGTGTTGCAGAGAGCTGAGTCCCTTCCTCATCTCCCTCTCTCTCTCTCCCCAAGCCCCCCCCTCTCTCTCTCTCTCCTCCCCTGTTTCCTCCCTCCTCCTTCGATTTTCCCTGTTTTTTATTCTAATTTTCACTCGGGTTTTCTGTCGGATTTTCTCGACAAAAGTTGTTGCTGAAGAAGATGAAAGGGACGGAGGAAGAGGAGATAATAGATTTGGAGGAGATGCGTGAAGATGAAGTGGAAGACTCCGAGGAGGAAGTAGATGAGGACGGAGAAGACGATGATGACGTGGATGAAGATGACGATGACGAGGAGGAGGAGGAAGAGGAGGATGTGACGGAGGTGCTGCATAACTCCGGTGGGCCCCCTGTGGTGTCTGTAGATGACGACGAGGACGACGATGATGACGTGGACGACGACGGCGGCGACGACGATGACGATGACGGGGATAGTGACGACGACGACGACGATGACGACGAGGATCCAGACGAGGAAGTCGAAGAAGAGGTGATTTTGCTTTAAAAAGCTTTTGTTTAGTGATTTTTTATGTCTTGATTTGGTTATTTTCTGTTTTTATAGCCTCTTACTAGTTTTTGGTGGAATTTTTTTGCTGTTTTGTTGTTGAAAAATCTTCTGCTTTCAGTAGATATTTCCTCAGGCAAGGGAAAACAGTTTAGCTAGGTGATCAAAACTTTCCTTTTAGGTTCAAGCTATAGGTGCACATGATTTCACAGTTTGCTTATTTTATTTGTATGTTATTACTTTGCTTTTTAGATCTCTCTGTGTGCATGCGCGCTGTTTTGCTGCAACTCTTCATTAGTAAACGTCTGGTGTCTACCTGAATAAGCTGGGGAAGTAGTGTCAAAAGTTGCACAAAGAATGGAATTAATTTAATTTGTCACTCAGAATTGTAGTTTGATATTATCCTTGGTGAAAGTTTGGTAGATTTGAGAGTCCGTCTCGTGGTATTATTGTACTCCCTATTTTGGTGGAATATTTTGTGCTTATGTAAGTCCACCTTTTTTTTTATGGGTTTAGTTGGTCGCCTTTGGCACTTCCTTTGGCTTGGTGGAAAACCTGTTTCTGAAATATTTCTCTTTAGAAACATGAGGTGTTGTAAACTACTCAGAGTGTCCATTGACCTGAATGGATCCTTTGAAGTAAACTATCTTCCCCGTTAAGCTCTGGGAAGTCCGGACCCCCTAGTTTGATTCCTCGGTTTCCAACTGGTTCTTCAAGTTCCTTCTCATTACTGATTCCGCTAAACCCTAGTTTGGTGCTTGCTTTGTCAAATTAATGTTGTTCTTAGAGAGTAGGACATTCTTGACTTGTGGAGAAAGTGTGTCTAGGTTCAACCCTTTTCTGATAAAGTAGTTAGGGTTTTAGTTTTCATCCAGAGAATTGAAAGATGAATTGGTTGTTACTATGTCCAACGGAACAATTCTACCTATTTTTGTCACACGATTCTTTTTTAATTATAAACTTTAAGATGAATTGGTTTTTAGTTCATATGAGTATTGTGTCGTGAATGTGATTGAAGGTCGGTTTGGTTATTCTAGGTTATTTGCTTATTTGTTTAGTTTGAACACTGAATCAAGACAATTAGGTGAAGATTCAGAGGCAAAATGAGCAAATAAGTTCATAGGATAGGATTTCTCAAACGGGCCCTGAGACACACCCTGGTAGTTATTTCAGTTACTTCTAGTCTTAATTTGCAAACTTTCATGATGTTGACCATCTAAAGATAAAAGTTTTAGCAGTTTATTGCGGATGGATGTGTTTATAACTTACATTCTGCCATAAATGTTGCCATAGCTGCCAGAATGTTGAATCTGTTTATTTTGCCTCACAACTCACAAGTGTTACGAGTCATCTAGGCCCCTGGTTTGTTGTGGCAAAGATCAGGTAGATTCAGGAATGTGGTGATGTGAATTGCTTGATTAGGACTACTTTCTGCTGCTTTTATATTCCTATATGAATTACCTTCTGTATTCTTTTTTTTTTGGGTCAAATAATCACCTTCTGTGTTCATGTAGTTGACAACTTGAAGTTAACTAATCAAATAATGGCGCAGTTTTACTGTCCTATTGTGAACTAACAAATCACTGGGTTTGTACTTCTATTTCCACTTACTTTAGTTTGTCTTCTCGTATATTCTTTTTGGCTACTCCTTGCACAAACTTGCATTTTCATAGCTTGTTGTTCTGTCTTCCATCTGTTCTCCCTATTTACAAGTACTTTTTTTGCTAAATGATACATAGGAGGACGTGGGAACAGAGTACCTTGTTCGACCTGTGAGTCGTGCTCAAGACAATGAAGATGGCAGTGATTTTGAACCAGAAGAGAATGGCGGAGGAGAAGAGTTTGATGAAGAGGATGACGAAGATGATGATGGTGGGAAAGTGGAGGTTCCAGCAAATAGGACGAGATTGGAGGAAAACGACTCCGGCGGTGATGACGACGATGATGATGGTGGGGAGGATGATGTTTTTGATGAAGAGGATGACGAAGACGATGATGGTGGGAAAGTTGAGGTTCCAGCAACAAGAAATGGATCAGAGAAAGACGACTCCGGTGATGATGTTGATGCTGGAGATGATGATGGTATTGATGAAGAGGATGACGAAGACGATGATGGTGGGAAAGTTGAGGTTCCAGCAACAAGCATGAGATCAAACAATGTCGACTCCGGCGATGATGATGATGATGATGGTGGAGAGGATGATGTTTTGGATGAAGAGGATGACGAAGACGATGATGGTGGGAAAGTTGAGGTTCCGGCAAAAAGGAAGAGATTGGACAAAGACGACTCTGGTGACGATGATGATGGTGGAGAGGATGATGAGAGACCGCCCAAACGATAGGGGTGAAGCTGAATCATGGACAGATTAGGTCAATCTCTTTCTCCCCTCTCAAATCCATATTACCTCAAATGAAGAATAGGATGCTTCAAAGTTGCTGTTCTGCTGCCTTCCTGTTAATATTTTGGTCCGGTATCATCAAGTTTACCAATCTTTCAGGGTCTTTAAAACTGTTTAGAGTTAGATCTAGATCTGGTTTGATAAGGTTAAATAGTTCATCTTTTGGGTAAATGCTTCTCCTTAGGCATGGGTTCTTCAGTGCTCTTTTTTGATTCCCAGACTTTGGATGGTGGAAGATATTTTTGTGGATTTATTGTTAAGATGTTTTGAGAAAAAATCGATTTCTTGCTGTTGTAGATGGGCTGGATTTTCAGATGCTTGTATTCCAGTAGGAAGCCAATGGTGGTCTGGTCCAATATTAACTAGGTTGATGTCAACGCTGGTGTCCCAAAGCACTTGGTTTTTAGGTGGATTTGATTATTTTTGTGCCTATGTAATACTATTCATCAAAGCAAGTTGTCCAAGCTAGACCACTAGCTGGGGCTACGGGTTAACCCGAGTGATATATTTCCTTGTGAACGGGAGTCGTGCATAGTTTTAGCTCATGCATTTAGGCTCATATGCCATTAGGAGTATTCCTTGTGAGTTGTTTTGTTTTCAAGGTTGAGATTGCGGATTCGAACAGATGGAGCAGTGTGGACAATCTTGGCTGTAATCAAGCTTACTAATAACCACTCCTTTCTTATGGGGTGCGGGGTAAAAAATGCTGGACCTATGAGGCTATGATGACTTATTATTTGGTCAAAATATACTACTACTCCTGGTACATTAGAAAGTGAATGAGCTGGAAAAAAGCACAGGAGAGGAAATATTTGTTTTCATGTGGAGTATTTGTCTAGAAGACGACCCCACAGAATTCTCTAAGAGGCCGTTCCAGTTTTAAGAAAAAGTAACTTTTGGAAAAAGAAGGTAATTTCAAGCTCAAAAATCATGTGTTTACGTAAATAATTTTCCTACCACTATGGATCTTGTTAGATAGATTTCATCGAGATCTTTTATACGGTGCAAAAAAAATTAAAAAATTATTTTTCATTTTCATTATATTTGAGTTTGAAAATTGAAGAAAAAGAACTTTTAGAAAAAGAAGGGAAAGTGGAACGGGGCCTAATTGGGTCAGCCATGTTAGGCTGTCAGTAGAATTCAAAATAAATAAATAAATAATTTATTACGCTATGTCAAAAAAAGAAAACAACAAAAGATCAAAACAAATCAACAAATATACAACCGCACCCAAAATAGATACCCAAATACATAAACACTCAAATAAATGTGTGGGATTGCACACACTAGTGGTGTAGTATGTGTTAGCCTAATACATTTATGGGAGTATTTGTGCATTTGGATATAGTGTGTGTGAGCCTAATACGTTTAGGCGAGTGTTCGTGCATTTGGGTGTGGTTCTAGACTTTTTGAAAACCAATACTCATTGTGCAGTACCTCATCACAGTTTTCCTGTATCATAAAAGCTGGTTGCGCCATGATTTTTGGAGATAAAATCAGCAAGATGAAGGTGACCAACGAGTTGAATGAGTTGAGCGGTAGAATATATTCAAGTTTGGTTTACAAAACTTGATGAGTTTTAGCAATATGTTCAAGAAATCCAACCTCACAAGCTACTAAAATTGATCACAAATCGATCTCGAGTACTGAATGCATTTAATATTAGTAATTGTTGAATGAGCTAAGGAGTAGTTTGTCTGAAATTTGGTTGAAAGGTTTACGAATTCCAAAAAAATGTTCAACTTGGTTTGTTTACGTAATCAACCGAAGACGTACGAGCTTTTATCGTGCCAATCATGAGGACTATCTCAAGTTGGTTAGTTCATTTATCGCGTGACCATTTAGATCAAGTTAAATATATGAAGAAACCCTTCTATCTTAGTTGGAGTATCTTGTTTCGAAACCTTGTTAAACGTAACTATTTATGAATCTCTTAACAAACTGTGTTATTTTTGGAAGAAGACTGCCTAAATTATGTGTGAAATCTGTCCATTCGCCTCCTCCATAACAAATATATTCTGACCAGTTTGTTATAGTTGAATTCAAAAGTTCAATTTGCAGTCACTTTCTTCTTCAAACCAATTGGTATTTTTATATGAATAGTCCAGCCCACACAAGGGGACCGTTCGACTCACTGGATCTATAAATACCTCCTCTACTTCTCACACTTCCCTCACACCAATACCTTCTTACAAACCATTTACTAAATACTTCTTATTTCCTTTTCTTCTTCTTCTTCACTTTCCAGTTTCCAAAACATCATGGCCATCACTTACGATATGGAGATCCCTTCCTCAATCCCTGCCCCTAGGATGTTCAAGGCCTTTGTCCTCGACGGTGACAATCTCATCCCCAAGGTTCTGCCACAGGCCATCAAGAGTGTCGAAATCCTTGAAGGAGATGGAGGTGTTGGAACCGTCAAGCTCACCACTTTTGGCGAAGGCTAGTTCCTATGATCGTTATTCGTATTCTTTCATTTGACATTTTTATACATGAACAATTGATATTGCTCGGTGCCATCAATTACTGAGTGCCTCGAAAGCTGCATCAATTCTTCTGTTACAGTTTCTTCTTCTGCTTTTGAACCAAAAGTAACTTTTGAAGTTGCTTAAAAGCTACTAATTTTGTGATGCATTAATTTTGGTACTTTTGGATTTTTATTTTTAAAAAGATACTTCTATAAACTCTAATGTTGTGACAAACACCGCTTTAGATACGTTCATATGAACTGTTTAGTTGGCCATCTCAATGATAACTTGAATCTACTACTGAATTGAAGGTAATGTTTCGTTTAAACTAACAGATATTTTTCTAACGTATGCAGGCAGCCAACACAAGTGCGTGAAACACAGAGTTGATGCCATCGACAAAGAGAACTTCACATACAGCTATAGCATAATTGAAGGTGATGCTTTGATGGGCGTTTTCGAATCAATCTCTTATCACATCAAGATCGTAGCCACCCCTGATGGCGGATCTATTCTGAAGAACAGGAGCATTTACAATACCAAAGGAGATGCTCAGGTTTCAGAAGAGGAAATTAAGGCCGGAAAAGAGAAGGCTTCAGGCATTTTCAAGGCTGTTGAGGCCTACCTCTTGGCTAATCCAGATTGCTAGAACTCCTGCTGTGTCCTGCGAATCAACATAAAGAACTTGGGATAAGAACTCCCATGAGTGTGGTTTTGTATGATTAGTTAAGAGTACTGTGGTTTTCAATTGTGTGTTGTTTGTCCATAAATCAATAAGGAAGACACTACGGTTGTCTTTCAGTTTCACAGGATTGTGCTTGTGAAAGTATGTATCAATGTAAGTCTTGTTAAGTTTTTTGTTGAATCATCTTGAACCTTTTGAGTAAGATTCTAATCTCTTTAGTAAAGAGTGAAAAAGATCCGCTTGCCATCAATTCCCATAACATAACAGAAAGTAAATTCTAACAAGGGAACAGCTCAAAACAGCAAATCTGACCCTCATCAACGGATAAATTTTACGCCCAACATCGTTCCATAAATTAAACTATTGCAAAAACTAAAGACATCGTCGAACTGAAGATCAGCATCAGCCACAATGTGGCAGGTCGCACCTAGCTAGGGCAGGAGCCGACTCTCATGAGCAAGTGCACAAGACAGTCACCATGATATGGATGAGAACATGGCAAGCGAGCAACCACCATCCCGCAAGAAAAACGTTGCAAACAAATTTCGCAACATTCGTAGGAGCAAAACGAATCATCAGCTCTCGTGTACTCAAGTGAACAGATGTATGGTTTTAGTTGCAGCCACCTCTTCGACATTAGTACGTCCTATATCTGGTACATCGCTCACGGGACCTCTTCTTCGCCAAAGCCGTTTCACATGCGATAAAGGATTTGATGAACTCTCTCCGATCCACACATGGCGGAATCTTGACATCTCCGATCATGTCACTCAGAGCCCGGGAAATAGCCTCTGGATCGCTCTCAGAGGGCCTTTGCAAATTTTTGACAACGATGTCCACAACTATGGGAAACACCATCTTCTTCTCCTCCTCCTCCTCTTTGTTGTGGTGTGCATCCTTCTCTTCAACCATAGAATGGGCGAAACTGACTACCTCATCTATGACCGAGTACTTGACTCTATCTGGTATGTTCACATTGGATAGCTCCAGATACAGGGCAAACTCGATACCTTTCTTGTCATCCTCAAGCGAAGCACGACGATACTGAGAAAACAAGCGCCTAAATGAATTCAGCACCAGAGCTTTATCACCATTGGCCTTTTCAATTTTATTACAGAACCGTAGATCGAAAACAAAGCCCTCGAATCCATTGCAACAAACATCGATGGTTTATTATAAATTAGCAACAAACTTTGAATCTCAAAATTGAAATTTTATTAGTAAAAAACTTTGAATCTCAAAATCGATGTTGATTGTCAAAAATCGATGATTTATTGGCAAAAAAATTTGAATCCATATTACCCTCAAATTAAGAATAGGATGCTTCAAAGTTGCTGTTCTGCTGCCTTCCTGTTACTGTATCATCAAGTTTACCAATCTTCAATATGGGTCTTTAAAACTGTTTAGACTTATTTAGGTCTGGTTTGACAAGGTTAAATAGTTCCATCTTTTGCCAAGCACCCCGCTTGGCAGCAGGGCCGCCGCTGCCAAGCGGCCCATCCGACTGTTCATCTCGGCAATCGATGACTTGGTTCTTAATCTGAGCAACAGACGGTCCAGATTTTGATGCACTTGGATTAGATCCAAGTCGTCCGTGCCGAGATGAGCGGGCGGATGGGCCGCTCGGCACCGCTGCCAAGCACGGGGCATCTCCCATTCCCCTTACGCATGGGTTCTTCAGTGCTCTTTTTTGATTCCCAGACTTTGGATGGTGGAAGATATTTTTGTGGATTTATTGTTAAGATGTTTTGAGGAAAAATCGATTTCTTGCTGTTGTAGATGGGCTGGATTTTCAGATGCTTGTATTCCAGTAGGAAGCCAATGGTGGTCTGGTCCAATATTAACTAGGTTGGAGGTCAATGCTGGTGTCCCAAATGACATGATTTTTAGGTGGATTTGATTATTTTCGTGCCTACATAGGCACTGCATGCCTATGTAATAGTATTCACAACCAAAACAGTACAGAACTACTATAAGCAGATAAAATAAAGTGTTTCTATTACTATCCATCATTCTTATGTCAATTTGGCTATCTAATATGAATATTATTTCGCATCTCACTAGTATTCATCAAAGCAAGTTGTCCAAGCTAGACCACTACTTTAAGATTGAATTTATATAATATGGTTTAAAAGATGTCATAATTAAATCAAACGGTTTAGATTAATACATTTGGAATTTCACTTCTTGAAATAAGGTCCGACTTTTACTATACACCATTGTATGTAGAAAGAAAGAAAGAAAGAAAGAAGTGATTCGAGTAATGGAACAGATAGCGACCTTGAAGCCCCTATACCTCGAGGAGGTGCACATAGCTTACTAGCCCGATGGCGTGGATAATCTCAAAGACCTATATCAAAGAAGGTCGTGGCATCAACTCGCCAATAAGCTTGAAGAGTTTCTTGCTTTTCAGGTCTCCCCGTTGTGCTTTAGTGATTTCATTTTTAGTTCCACATTTGGAACTATTTCCTAGAGTTTGACACTTCTATTTTTTTAGACTGGAGATTTTCTTCGAAGATTTTATGAAAACTATATGGCCCAGCAAACCTCAATTGTCTCAGCTTGCGAATCTCGCGGTCATGGTCTCTCGCACTAGAGCAGCCTTTACTCAATTCCTTGAAGGCATCATTGAGAGGCTTGGAAGATTGAGGAGCTTACAGATTTCGCGGTCACAGCCTCTTGGACCATTGAAGATAGAGCAACCTCTATTCATTTCTTAAACTTCTCTCTTACTTTGTACCCTTCCGTCCTAAATTGTTGGTTTTTCTTTTCTTTTATGGATGTCCCAAAATGAATGTCCATTTTGAAAAATCAACATAAAAAATTGTGCAACATTACTCTTTCACCATTTCTTTTCTACTGTCATGTCAAAGCATAGATTGGGAATAAATTAAGAAAGTCAATACCAATTATACTTTACTCTACCAATAAAAACTTGCTTCCCCAAAAGCGCAAGTAAATTGGAATAGAGGGAGTATTCACTAGGGAAAATTTTTCAGTGCCGGGTGGTATCATGTGGTGTCCGCTCTGCGCATCCAAGCCGTCCCTTACATTTTTGGACGGCTCGGATTTAGAGAGAGAGAAAGTGTTGGAGTGAGAGGAGAGAGAGAGTTTCAATCTGAGTCATCCAAAAGTGTATTGAACAGCCCAAATGTGCCGAGCGGGTACCACGTGGGATATACTCATCCGGCACCGAAAAATTTCTCATTCACTAGTGGCATTCTTATAGAACGTTCCACTTTTGTGGAAAAAGAACTTTTTGAAAAAGAAGGTAATTTCAAGCTCAAAAATCATGTGTTTAAGCAAATAATTTTCTTACCAATTTGGATCTTGTTTGATAGATCTCATCGAGATCTTTTAAACGGTGCAAAAAAAATTTAAATATTATTTTTCATTTTCATTATATTTGAGCTTGAAATTGCCTTCTTTTTGAAAAAGAAGGTTTTTGAAAAAAGTGGTACGGCTCCCACTTCTCTCTGAATCTGTTTCAAAAAACTTCACTCTCAATTTTAGGATGGCATTCTACATAGCAAGAAATAAAGAAACAATAATCAAATATCCACATTTTTCTCTCAAATTTATTCTTAGGCTCTGTTTGGAACTCAGGGAAAAGAAAAAAAAATTAAAGAATTTTCCCTCCTATTATTTGGTTAGAAGAGAAAGAGAGAAGAAAATAAAAATTTTAAGTGTAGTGAATAACAAATTTTCTTTTATTCTCCTTTCCTTTCTATAGGTTCCAAACATAGCAACTTTCCCTCTAATTCTTTTCGGGGAAATGGTACATCCACCGAAGGTGGACCACCGCACCGCCCACCGCACGCCGGCCGGGCCCACTCCGGCCACCGGCCAGCCGATCCGAACCGTTCAAAAATTCTATAAAAAAAAACCGAGTGGGCCTACGCGGAAATAAACGGCATCCGACGTGTGTAGGTGCTCGATCCGAACTTCCAAAAATCAGATGATCCGAGCCGTTAAAAAATGTAAGAACGGTTCGAATCGGCCGGCCGGTGGCTGGAGTGGGCCCGGCCGACGTACGGTGGGCGGTGCGGTGGATCCACCGACCTTCGGTGGATGTATCATTTCCCTTCTTTTCGTCTCCCTTTCTTTCCTCCAAGCACACGCTAATTTGACCAGTGTCTTGAGTGGACCGCCTGGAGCCAATATTATACTCCGTACTCCACTATACTAGGAGTAGTAATATACGCAAGACCGTGTGACACTTTCACCATTAATAAGATTTCCCAACTGCCGACTCCACTCTCTCTACCAAACTTGTGATCCCATTCCCTCACTATTTACTCTCTCTCTCTCTCTCTCTCTCTCTTGTGACGATTCACCATTACACACCCATCACTCTCATTATCCCCAGCAAATCTAGGTTCCCATTTCGCAGATCTGGTTTCCTGAGAAAAGCAACACGAACACAAGCGCGTCTAATTTCGTAATGCTTACCTCATTGGTGTACTGATTGCGTTTGTATAAGTTTTGCTTTAGAGCTTTCAGCAATGGTGATCTACGGACCTATAACTCCTGGTCAGGTGAGACTCATTTCGGCTATAATGAATTATTCTCTTTCTCCCTTTGATCCACCAAATTGAATCACAATTATAAAATTGAACGATGATTACGTGTATACGCGCAATTTCGTCCCTTCGTCAGAACTGGCAAGTGACAATATAGGCTTAGATGATTACCTTTGTTACAATGAATAAATTCATGTGGTTTGCGTCCCTATAAGTACAAATTTTGCGTCTGCCCCTGTTTGTCGGTGTCGTCTTAGATTTGGTAAGTTCGATTATAGAATTGTAGTGACTGTTCGGTTTAGATGGTTCTACTGGTGAACCGCTAATTCGTCTTCGCACTACATTCAATTACATCCTTTGCCTTTTAATTTTCGTGTTTCAGACTGTAGAATTTTATTGATCGTTGGGTTTAGAATTTAGATGATTGTATTGGTAAGCTGTTATTTCAGCTTCTCACGTTATATCAAACATAAAACGAATTCTATCTTTTCGTTTTGGTTTTGTGCGTTTCTGACTATAGAATTAAGTGACAGTTGGGTGTGGATGATTCTACAGCCAAAATGTTATTTCAGCTTTCCACATTACCCTAATAAAAGGAATTCTATCTTTTAATTTTTAATTTGCGTGTTTCGAGTATGGATTGTAGGGACAGTTCGCTATAGATGATTCTACTGCTAAACCGTTATTTCAACTTTGCACATTTTCTCACTGAACTGAATGTCAGCCTTCCTGTTAGAATTTCGGAAAGTATTTTGCAAACACGGTTCATTTTTAATTTACATGTTCCGATCATAGAGTTGTAATGAAAGTTCTGTGTGGGTGGTTCTACCGCTAAAGCATTATTTCAGCTTTGCACGTTATCACACTTGGATGAATTTCATCTTTTGCCTTACGCTATGTGTTCCATGGTTTACATACTTTGTATACCTCCCAATTGCAGGTGTCATTTTTACTTGGATTCGTCCCTATACTTCTGGCTTGGATGTATGCAGAATTCTTGGAGTACAGCAAAAAATCAGCTTCGTCCAAACTGTTAGTTGAATTGCTCTTCATTTCTGAATACTATTTAACACTGCCCCTAATATGTACTGCATGCTCCCTTATCAGTTGCAAGAATTCTCTCACCCATACGTGTTTGCTTGATATTGGTAGGGATCAATTTACGTTATTTATTTGTCCATTTGTTTTCAATATCATAAAATACCAATAGAATTTGAATATAATCGTAGAATGCATGGGCTTCCACGTGGAAAAAAAAAAACTTTTGAAAAGAAAAGGGTAGATAGAAAGTTCCATTTGACAGGTACCCGCATGAAAATATGTGGGATGTTTGTGCTGATTTTTAAATGCAGAATTTCACGTAACGAGATGGGTGCAATTTATGAGTGTACTGTACGTCACTAGTTACACCTAAGTGGCTAAGTCTAATGCCAGTTAAGGTGATCAGTTCAAAAGTCTTGTGAAGGATGTGATGGTGAGTGATTCCCGTTTTTAGTTTTCTTATTTTTGTTTTTCTGGCAATGGGGTGGAGGGGTGCCATTGGGTAATTGCCTGCAACTTGAGACGTTGCAAAACACAAGTTATTTTCATCAGTTCTCAGACTGTGTGAACATTTATTAAGAACTCAGTAAGTTGCAGAATGTCATTCATGATGAAGTTAAACTGAACAAATTGAATTGAAATCCAGTTTTCAGGAGTTGAGTTGCATAACTAATGCAGTTTATAAGCTGATATAAAAATATAAAGTAACTTAGTTCAAGAAAGGGTTTGTTACTTTACCTTCCTTTTGGACGAACATACTTATATTCTGGTGAAGGATATATGTTTCATGGACTTTTCACCTTTAACTATTCTCCATTTTAACCGCAAGACGTGCTGATTATCAGATTGGCAAGGCATTCGGATATCAGTTTAGTTGAGTTGGGAAATGAACCAGTTAAAGAAGATGAGAGAGCTATTTTGTTGGAGGGGGCAGGTCTTCAGTCAAGTTCTCCTAAAGCTCGGAGTTCATCTATCACTTCCCACATTGTCAAGTTCGTAAAATGTGGTATTTTCTTTTTGATTTTTCGCGAGGAATCTTTACTGGCTAACATTATATTTCTATGTCCATTCTCATCGCAGATTCTTTCTAATGGACGAGTCTCTCTTGCTTGAAAATCGTCTGACACTGAGAGCCATGTAAGTCTTTCATCTGTACAATGTGAAACCCCAATTTTTTGGCATTTGAAGGACGTGATTAGAATGTTAACTTCTTCAAATTTTTTTCCTTGTCATCTCTCTCTCTCTCTCTCTCTCTCTCTCTCTCCAGATCCGAATTTGGTTCCCTTTTGATCTACTTTTACTTATGTGACCGGACAAATCTCTTTGCTGAATCAAAAAAGGTTTTCCCAATACTCTCATCTCTGTCTTTACTTTTCCTCATTGCGAAAGTTTGTTGTTGTCTTCAGTTATGTATGTACTATGGTATTTTAAACTTCATGAAGAAAATTACATTATGTAAAATGCAGAACGAAGAAGGGCTAGAAATCAAATTCATTTCCAGCGTCAACATATTTTATCATCCCAATACTTGTTGTAGGAAGTGGTAGGATTAAGGTGGTCTCGCATGGTGATCACTTCCTCAAAAAAGAGAAACATAGCATATGATTTCTATGATTCTTAAACCTCTACTACGGGCCAACACCATTTAACCCATCACGGGATAAAGGATTCCACAAAACCAAATTTACCGTTCAGTGGACTAGCAGATGCTGTTAATTTAATCTGATTTCCTCAATTGGTGTTTTGTTTTCTCATTGGCCTGTCTTTTTACCTTCATCTGGTTTTGCAGAGTTACAATCGGGATCTTTTCTTATTTCTGTACTTCCTTCTAGTCATAGTTTCAGCAGTTACTTCTTTCAAGATACATCATGATAAGTCACCAATCTCAGGGAAATCCATACTGTACCTAAACAGGCACCAAACTGAGGAGTGGAAAGGGTGGATGCAGGTTAGTCAGTTTTGAAGATGATACATTTAGATCTATGAATTGTTGACTTTTGTTTCTTCTGATCACATGAAGAAAGAAATCCAATTTTCGTTCTGTTGGTTTCTCATGTCTTTTGTGATCTCTCGGTATTTTAATCTCTAAAAAGAAATAAATGCATCTGTCAATGTTTCAGTACCTGGAAAGTCTTTAACTACTGCATCTGGCAATAATGGAAAGGAAGATATTGATAACTAATTTAGAGGCTTGGAATTGACTCTAGTTGTGGGGGAGAGAGGGAGAACTAATAAGTTGTTCCCCAATGGACACACCAGCGGCTTAAGAGGCATCTTCCCAGTACAGAGAGTCAGTTCTGTAAGTGCAGAAAAACGAAAGGGGCCTTGAGCAACACAGGACCGCAACGGCTACTCGTGGCTTCCCACCGGAACCCTGGCACGTCGTCGGAGCTTTGACCTGGAAAACAAACAAAGGGTGAGCGCACCTTTGCCTCTCGTGGCAAAGGCCCTCCGATGCCTAAGTTAGTATCACGTACTAGTAGTAAACCCTAATTATCAGTAGGTATGACGACTTGATTGCTATGTTTTGCGTACCTTTTCCTTCTAGGTTGACCTCGTATTTATAGAGTCATGGATGCTTGCTGCCCAAGTATCCGTGTTTCCCTAGATTTCCTATCTCGTATAGGAAACCCAGAGTATCTTGGATTCTCGTTCCCTTATCGATCCAATACTAGAGTCCCATTAGGACTCTTTCCCATGGCTGGCCGAACATCGCATTCCCGTTGGGTGTCTCTCCAAGATCCTATATTCTCGGGATCTTATTCCCTCACGGAATATCATTGTTCTGGAACCTTCTGGAGCGTTCCTTGCATCTTGCGACTGTTTTTCTCACGAGTTCCCCTCCTGTTCGGCCCCTTTGTGGCCGAGCAGGTAATTGGACCAGTGACTTCACATGCCACTGTTCCTTTATCAATCTCTTGGTCCAATAACTCCTCTTGTTTACTGGACCAATGACTTCGTACAGACTTCCTGGACCAATGACTTCTCATATCGCTGGTCCATGTCGCCGACCATCGTCTTGTACGGCGACTGTCCTTATCACGACTATACCATGGTCCCACGTATCACGTGTTCGGGCCTTATTTGCACCTGTTCGGGAATACCTCCCTACAAGTTCATGTCTCCTGAACTCTTCAAACTTGAAAAGGAGCCAACAAGTTGCCAAAGTGATTCAGTTATCCTACTCTATGATTGCCAGAAGGAGCAGTTTACGAAGGGCCTAGGGACATTATATATCTAGGTTAAAGTAAGGTGTATTTTTTATCACTTGTTTTTGGGTATGAGATCTCCAAACTAGACTCTGAAAGTGATTATCTCTGAGATTTATTTAGCCCCCTTTTTTCTACCATGTTGTTTTATTACTACCTAATCAGAGGGAATTTATAGAATTACTTCCCAATCTAGAAATGCAGCAGGTATGCTATCCAATCCTTGATCTTTGTTCACAACTAGTAATTGTCACCTCCGAGCTCATTAACCAGGTTGAATTCACTCTGTTTCCACCATGGACAAATGTAAAATTGACAAAACCTGTTTCCATTGTATTGGAGAACTGTATTTTTTAACTTCTCAACGGGAAAACTCTTTGCCGCAATTCTCTTTATAGACATCCAAGTTTTTGCTCATCATTGATTATGGATTTCTGAACTGTTACTACACTAAGATGCGGTGTCAAATTTACGAAGAACTGCTTCTCACCTTGATGGGGTTTACAAACACTTTAGGGGAAAAGTACGACATGATGCAGTGCATGAGACGGTCTAGAAAAGAATGCCCTCCTAACTGCTTGGCAGCAGTTAACTTGGAAGAAATAATAACTGAATTGTGAAGGTGTTTTTCATTTTGCTCCATCTAAACTCATACTTTTCTTCCCCACTAGCTGTCGTGTAATTGAAAGTGATTCTCATCAGAAGTTACATTCTTTCTCGCCTTCCCCTTGTTTTTTATTACTGCTGTCTCCAAGTATAAGTCCCAGTTGATTTATGCGGCTTTGAATATGGGATCAACTTGCAAATATTCATACGCGTTGGGCACACATAAAGAAGCGTGTGCAGCTTCTTTTTTATTAACCTAGTTGTTTTGTTGCGATCTAAACTCATAAGTTTGTTACTTTTGACCCTATACATCTGCATGCTAGTAAAATATAGCCTGCACCTCAGTTGGTTCCTCAGCCCCTCTTGTATCATATGTGCAGGTACTTTTCCTAATGTACCATTACTTTGCTGCAACTGAAATTTACAATGCAATACGGCTTTTTATCGCTGCATATGTGTGGATGACTGGATTTGGCAACTTTTCCTACTATTACGTCCGCAAAGACTTCAGCCTTGGAAGGTTTGCCCAGGTACTTGCCCTATACGTTTTTAACATTTCTTATCTGAGTAATCTTCATAATTGTGTGCTTCTGACACTGTGAATATCTTGTTGGTCAGATGATGTGGCGGCTTAACTTTTTGGTGTTATGTTGCTGTGTCATCCTCAACAACAGTTACATGCTGTACTACATATGCCCCATGCACACTCTTTTCACTCTTATGGTTTATGGGGCGCTTGGCATTTTGAACAAGTATAATGAGATGGGCCAAGTCATTGCTGCAAAAATCATTTCTTGCTTTTTTGTGGTTATTTTGATGTGGGAAGTACCTGGAGTGTTCGAGCTGGTTTGGAGCCCATTTACTTTCCTTCTCAGTTAGTAACTTGCCAGAGTTCTGTTTTTCCGCTGAATTCAACTGGATTTTAACTATACTGCTACAATGATAATAGATATCTGTACATTGCAGAATACACCGACCCAGATCCTTCAAAAGCAAAATATTCCCTGTTGCATGAGTGGCATTTCCGCTCAGGCCTTGATCGCTACATATGGATAGTTGGAATGATATATGCTTATTATCATCCAACTGTAAGTTTTCCAGACCTAAGCAAATTTTCAATTATTTGAAGTAGATATGATCTGTTAATATATTATTCCTTAAAATCTCGAGAGACGAAGCTAAGTTGTAAATCTCTCTCTCTCTGTCTCTCTCTCTCTCATGTCAACGCGAAACTGTGGCATTGCTTCTTGTAGGTTGAGAGGTGGATGGAGAAATTAGAGGAAACAGAAGTCAAATGCAGGATATCAATTAAGATAGCTGTTGCTACCGTTAGCTTAACGGTATTATATCTTTTCTTTCAGCATAATCCTCGTCTGTTGCATTGTGTTTTCATGTGAAATCCCCTAATGTGATATTCCATTGTAATTTAGGTGGGGTATTTATGGTTCGAGCATATATACAAGCTTCCCAAGGTGACATATAATCAGTATCATCCTTATACCTCATGGATACCTATAACGTATGCCTTTCTTTCCCTTATACGATCTTTAAATTTTTCTCTAGCAGTCTAAATATATGAAAGTTTCTGACCGTGGTTGGCATATCATCTTTTGCTGATCAGTGTCTATATATGCTTGCGAAATCTGACGCAGAACTTCCGTAGCTACAGTTTGACCCTTTTTGCGTAAGTTGTGGATTCTTGTATTCTTCCAATTTGCTCGCACTGCTTTTTGGTACAGTGAAGCCTCTTTTAGAGACCATCATGGATATTTCATTAGATTTTGCCCACAAATTGAGAATGTGTTTATTATTTAGGACCCTTGTGCCAATTTTTTTTGTTTGATTCATCAGATGGCTTGGAAAGATCACACTGGAGACCTACATATCACAAATCCACATATGGTTAAGGTATTTTGAGCTATGAAATCACTACTTGCTTTCTTTTTACTGCCTCAAGATGCGATGATATTGTATCAATTTACAGTAATAAACAAGTTGAAAAACCCTGCAAGGATTTCCTATCAATTTATGAAGTTTGAGTTTGATGGTTTTGTCAATAATCTTTGAAGCTTTCTTGAAAGTCCTAGGAAGCAATAAAATTGCAATTTCCCGAATTAAACAGAACTATTTAGTCCCATTTTGTTCTAATCTAGTCTCACTCGTAACGAGGCATTGTAATTCAGAAGGATGAAGGGTTAGATAAGCTTAAATCTCTAGGAATTGAAGAAATAGTTATTGCCTTTATTGCATATATATGTTAATATACAGGTCTCTCTCTCTCTCTCTCTCTCTCTCTCTCTCTCTCTCTCTCTCTCTCTCTCTCTCTCGTGCATTGATTTAACAGTGCTTCCTATATGCAGGTCCGGTGTGCCTGATGGACAGCCTAAATTGCTGCTTTCTCTGATCCCAGACTACCCTTTATTGAACTTCATGCTCACCACTTCCATCTATGTTGCAGTGAGTAAAAAAAATCTCTGGTGCTTGTGCTTTGAACAATACTAGATTCATGGTATCGGTACTGGCTTGCAGGTTTCATACAGGCTCTTTGACCTGACCAACACATTGAAAACGGCATTTGTGCCTAGTAAAGACGACAAGCGGTTGACATACAACATACTTGCAGCTGTAGTCATCTCCAGCATATTGTACACACTATCTTTTATATTCCTAAAGATCCCTCAGATGATGGTAATATTTTTTCTGAAACTAGACTTCTGTCTCTCACGTGCTTCTCTTGCCATTTGATAGAGACATGGTTTAAATGACTTCGTTTTTATTTTAGATTTCCAAGCAATGAGGCTGAAGGACTAATTTTATGCGGTTAAAACAAGTACCGTGGACAAAGTTTTATTTAATGAGTTGGTGTTGCAGAACTAAAGCATTAGGGAATAATTTTTTATTTTATTTCATCAGAGCATTATATATTGTCTGGTGGGCTTGTGCTTCAATATAGATATACCTAGTGTCAGGGCCAACCCATTTAAACTGGACTTACCATCTCTTTATTTCGTAAAAATGTTATTCCCGGCACTTCTATCAGTTCTATGTCAGTTCTTTTGTACTACCTGTGCTGATTCATTTAAAATCCACAGGTGTAACACTTCAAAAGGCATGCCATGAAAAGGACAAACTTCCACGATATTCTTCTTTGAACTGATGAAGCATATTGCTCCAGCAGGAGTTCACCTTGTTCGTGATGTAATTTGCTGATAGAGCGTGGTATTTAGTAATTCTTACGATTTGTATTGTATAGAGAAAGGCAGCTGATGAATTGAAACCCTAGTTAAGGGGTTATGCTTGAATGTATTCTCATTAGCTTCGAACAAAAATTGTGATTACAATTGTTATCTCATGAAGCTTCTATAGGTACTTATTATAAGTGCAATTTCATTGCCTGTGTCAAACGCATGTCGCAGCACTATATTAAATTCATGACACCAAGATGAAGTCATGTTTTCAAAACGTGACGTTATTTGACTACTTGTATACTCATAGCAATAATGGTTTCAGACTACTTGTATACTCATAGCAAAAATGGTTTCATTGTTTAACAGAAACGCGATTCAGCGAAATCATCCCAGTTTCCCGTTAGGATGATAGCTCGGTCATTCACAAGTTCAAATCTAGCTATTCCATGGTATAGTTTTCTTTTGAGAAAAAAAAGTTGGAGCTGAGGAAGCATGGGAAGGAACTGGAACAAACATTAGACTACCACTGAAGAATAAAGGGACATGGTACAATCAGTACTTTGAGCTATAAGAACATTTGTCCACTATGCTTATGCCATACCTTCATCACCTCTGAAACTAAAAAGCTGACAAAGCTAAAGTCGATTATGCTTGGCTTTCAGTTCCCCAAGTTCGTAAATCAAAACTTACAATTTGTCTCCAGCCAGACAATCATTGTAGAAACAGAATATGAATGCTTAAATGACTAAAAGTCAATACAAACACAAGTTGACCAAATCTGAAAAGGTTGCCCCATCTTCAAGCTACAAGAAGCGTGGCAAATTTTTGAAGTTGAACACATTAATCAGCAGCACAGCATCGTCTCGTCTATTCTGGACAAGATGTGGCAGTTCTCTCCTCAGAATATATGCACAATGTCATAAGCAAATCTTTAGACGTGTCAAGGAAAGTGGCAGTGTAGCATAACAATTAGCATTAAAGTGAAAAATATATTTTCTCAGGCTTCAAGACTTCACATAAAATGCCAGGCCAGATTTTTCCCGAGACCTTAAAATATTGCTAAGATATGCAGTATCAGGAAAAAACCAGCAGTTCTGATGCAACCAGTTAGTGGGAAATTCCTATGCTATGCTATGAGCATGTTTCATTAAGTTCCAGAGCAGTACAACATTGTTCAACCAGAAGCAACATATATTGACGCCCGACCCTTGGAGCATGTGTGTACACGCACCACATTTGATAGTAAAAAACCAGTACAAATAGGAAAAGTCCAACCTCATTCACAAAACCATAAAGATATAACTAATCCAATGACTAGAGGACCTGATATATACGACCTTTCCATGGTAAATTGACGTTTGTTTTAGAGATGTCAGAAAATGTAGAATTTTACAAATTACGATTTAAACACAAGATCTATGTAATTTTGATGGCTGTTCACATTGTCAAGATAAATAGGGCTTGCACCTACACATTCTTATTGTGGTTTATAATTAAAATAAATAGTCTTGCGAAAATAAAAGAGGATACGTCCAAAACAGCACGAACGACTGCAAAAAAAAATAAAAAATTATTAGAACAGTGTCAGCCAGTTAATATACAGAAAGAAATAAAAATGAAAAAAAATGATGTATTATTCCACTGGCATCATCACAACTAATAACTCTCCGAAAAGTTAAAGGGGTTGGGTCCAAGAGGACCAAGACAATTTTAACGTAGATAAAATGACTATGGTAGGAAGAACCTCAAAGGTAAAAGGTGAAATTCGCAACCACTTCAACTACCCTTGAAGCTCAAAGCTTAATTTTCAACTTGAGCTGAGTATGAATTGGTTAGACACCTTCAAGACAAGGTTCCATCATGCATGATATTTATTGATGTTGTATTACATAAATATGACAAGCTAATTTCGTTGTCAATATAACACTTGAGAAAATAGCATACCATTATCGGTTGGACACCTTTAAGACAAGGGTTCATCATGATTCATGTATGACATTCAATGATTTCATTTTACAGTTAATTTGATAAGGTAAGTTTACTTGTTGACATAAAACGCAAGTAAATGACAAACCATAATTTGGAGAGTTCTGCTCCCCATGGTCTTATGGCCTATCCACAAGGATAGATTGGCAGTGACGTAACTCAAAAATTGAAGCCATAGGTTAAGCGGAGTACTTAAATTTGTTGTACAATATAGGTACAGACTGCAGCTATAAAACATGAAGGATAATTTCCCAAAAAGAAGATTAGGACTGGCTAAGATCTATGCCGGGCAAGTAAGAACATCTCTATAGAACACTCATGCTTGATATATGGTAGGTAGAGAAGTAAAGTGAAAGAGAGAAAAGAAGTTAATAATGCACGAGTTTTGAGAGATGAGAGAGTTTGGCCATGTCCATTGGAAAGCATTAACTACCAGCAAATGGAAGACAGTGAAAGAGTAAGAGCAAATGATATTATTTAATTCCATAATATCAAGGTGACCAAATACAACTCAAGTCTTGAGCAAAAGAAAACTCGAGGAAGTCTACGCATGAGGCAAATCAGTCTGCGAAGCAAGTAGTATGATCAGGAACATCACATGAAACAATCCATCAATAAGTAACTAACAAATGATCGAGATGTGTACCATAAGCCCACCCAGAATGCCGTCAAATATAATCTGGCTCCACGAATCAAAGTATGAATGGATCGTAAACCCAGCCTTTGCCATGAGTCCTATTGAAGTAATTGCCATGACAAGGAAATAGAAGACAAATCCAGTCAAGCCAGTAAATCCCAAAATTCCAGCAATAACCCCACCAATGATAGACATAAATGTTCGGCTGCACAAACAAAAAGACCTCAGGTTTTAGCATCAATCTACAAATGTTAGGTCGTCAATTAATAAAATTATGATAAAAAAAAAATTTCAAAGTAGTGAAAATACATAAAAAGCAAGTACATACGGTTCAGTGGTTACCAATCGAAATTCAACATTGCTGTCTCAAGCTAGCTACTAAAATCATTTTCCCTCTATCAAAGTCCACGGAAAATTTACATATTATTGCTTTACTGCTATTCCGGTTGGTTGTGGATGAAACAATCACCAGTTCATAGAAATCATATTATGGACTATGAGTTGCAGATACAACAAATCTAATCCCATAAAATTTGCTGAAGGTCCTATTTACGGTCATAAGACTCATAACACAAGTATTGAAACTTTTTTTTTTAAGTAACACATGTATTGAAACTACAGAGGTTAATGAGGTCCATTTTGACAAGCCGAACGAAAAATTGCAGGGAGGTGCACAAAAAAACCTGTAATGGATAGCTTTCATATTGTTCTGCATATTCTCAGCATTAAAGGTAGGGAAATCATTCGTGGACTTCTCAGATGAACCTGAATCAGCCATATCTTCTGCCTTCTGCAATTCTTCAATTCCTGGGTAACAAGATTCAAAGATGACTTATCCAATACTACCCCTATTGAATTCTCATAAAAACGTCAAACAAGGGCTAGTGGTCCAATGGTTAAACTCAGCCTATACAGCGACTGAAACTAACAACAGTGGCAGACAAAGGAATTCCATAAAGAGGGGGTACAAAACTCTCTTGAGTTCTGAGGGATTACGGTAAAAACAAAATTACCAAGATTTTGAAGGGGTCCAAACACTAAATTTTGTCACAAATACTAAAATATACATGGAGAGAATGCGATTACTTAGAAATCAATGCCAAAGATTCAGTCTCTAACAATCCACCCTGACCTTATTGATGGGAAGAGTTAGGGGTCCTTTGGCCTAAATCAAGTTTTCGGTATTTTGTTTCTCTTTTCTAAATTTATGTTGAATTTACCGTGGGATATGAATCTAGAAAGTAAAAATTACGACTAGAAGTATAAAAAAGTTAACTAAAGACGAAAAAACAGTTTAAAGTATCCGTCTATAATGTCGTATTATCTGAACTTTTCAACTTCGGTCCATACATGTATACATTTTTAGTCCTTCTCGTTGAGCTTCATCCCAAAAAAATTCAGGAAAAGCCAAACAAAATATCACTACAAGTAAACAATACGTATTAAGAAAATATTACTACAACTCATTGCTATTTGGTGAATTTCGTTCGAAATAAACCTTCTAAACCCTCATTTTTTTTTCCGAATTAAAGTCGGCAATTGATACACACTCACCACCTACTACGCACAGATTCAAGTTCAGACATAGAAAACTAACGAACTTGTGAACGTAGCAGATCTGTGGATCGAGATTCGACAACTGTTGGGAGAAGATAAAAGACTTCTCCAATTGATGTTTCGTTTAGATATACCTTAGATAGCTAGCAGATAGAATCGAAATGGACGGGTTGTACCTTGGTGCTCGGCGGAGAACTTCTCAGTGAGGAGAGAGAGAGAGAGAGAGAGAGAGAGAGAGAGAGATACTGTTTGGGAAAATCCCTCTAGAGGGAGCGCTGGCTGATTATGTAGGCTAATTTGCAATTTTATCCCCTTAACTGTTCGATTTTTCCCAAATTCGTCCTCCATCTATCAACTATACCTATTAAATCCTCAAATTATCCACATTCATATCTACTCAGCCTGATTTGAGATTCTTATGAATTTAGTAGATGACAACTTTTCCTTTAGTGATGGTTAAGATGACAATATACCATGAAAAATTGAGATATTATGGTTCACTGATACTACAAGTAGATAAGTATGGAATTTGTCAAATCCCTAAACTATTAAAATTAATACTCCTATATAGAGTACTTAGCTTGATTTGACAAATGACTTAAGTTCAATGGTATCAGGGTGCACTTAGATGCTAGGAGTATGGAGGTAAAAAATTCAATTCCTCCTCAAATGTGTTAATGTAACTATTCTAACAATATTAACTTTCGCCATGAAAAAATAAAGGATAGTTTTAGAGTTAAATAGGTTTAATTGTTAAATTAAAGCTGAATTAGACATAAATTGAATAATTAAGGGGGTAAACGTACAAATTAGTCGATTATGTATATATTTAAGTGGGCTAGGGCCGTTACTTGATCCAGGTCGGTCTTTCTACTTGTACAAAGAGAACTCTGTGTAAGCAACAACAGCAGCAGCGAACAACTGCAGAACACCAACCTCCCACTCTCACTCAGAGGAAAAATCGAGGCAAACTCCAAAAAGCTGTGAAGCCTTTCATTATAGAACAAACTGAATTTGTGAGAATTCGTTTGTTTTGAGCAGTTTTTTAGGTAAGTTTCCCTATCTATGAAAGGTTTGTGTGCTGTTCTTGGGGGCATTTCGGTCGAACCTATCGAATTGCTGCAAAATTCAAGATTCAGCTTTTAGTTTGATTTGTATGATCCTTTCCCGTTGTGGGTTTTGAAAAGTTGTGGAATTCAAATGGTTACCCATGTTTGTAACTTGAATTAGGAATATTTTTCACTACACCCTGTTGGGATAATGTATTTGAAGGAGGGATGTTCCTTGCTGCTTAAAGTCCACAAACCTTCAATCCCTTTTGTCCTCAACACAACCCCAATTCTCAATCCTACCCGTAATAACGAGGCGAATTTGAACCCTCATTTGGTTAAAGAATGTGATGTTTTAAGGAGGTTAAGGCATGAAAGTGACATCACTTTGGCATTGGAATACTTCAAGTCCATTGCAAATTCAAAATCTTTCAAACACACTCCTTTAACATACCAAGTCATGATTGAAAAGCTCGGGCGAAGGGCTGAGATGGATGGGGTCCAGTATCTGTTGCAGCAGATGAAGTTGGATGGCATTAGTTGCTCGGAAGACTTATTTATTAGCGTGATAAATTCTTATCGGCAATCTGGGGCCGCCGAGCAAGCGCTGAAAACGTTTTATCGGGTGCAAGATTTTGGGTGTTCACCGACGGTCAAAATATATAATCACATTTTTGATGCATTGCTTAATGAGGATAGGTTTCATATGATAAATCCTATATATAGCAATATGAAGAAAGATGGGTTGGAGCCCAATGTGTATACTTATAATATACTTTTGAAAGCTTTGTGTAAGAATAATCGGGTGGACGGTGCTCATAAGTTGCTCGTAGAAATGTCGAATAAAGGTTGCTCTCCTGATGCAGTGAGCTACACAACGATTATATCTTGTATGTGTAATCTTGGTAAGGTGAAAGAAGCAAGGGATATTACCAATCGGTTTCCCCCTATAGTACCTGTTTATAATGCTTTGATCAATGGTGTGTGTAGAGAATCCAATATTGAGGAGGCATTTGAGTTGTTGAATGAGATGATGAATAAGGGAATCGGTCCTAATGTAATCACTTACACAACTATCATCAATGCTCTTTCTGATGCGGGAAATATTCACTCGTCTCTTCCTATTTTGGCCCTAATGTTCAAGAAAGGATGTGGTCCCAATATTCATACTTTTACTTCCTTGATAAAGGGGTTTTTCCTGAAAGGTAAATCTTATGAGGCCCTTGACATGTGGGAGCGAATGATGGAAGAGGGAATCTATCCCAATGTTGTTTCATACAACTCACTGATACGAGGTTTATGCTCTGTTGGTAATGTGGGGAAAGCTGTAGCTGTTTTTAATCAAATGGAGAGAAGTGGTTTTTCTCCAAATGTAACAACATATAGCACTCTTATTGATGGCTTCGCAAAAGCTGGGAACTTGGTCGGTGCGACTGAGACGTGGAATGACATGATTACCCATGGCTGCCATCCAAATGTCGTGGCATATACGTGCATGGTTGATGTCCTTTGTAGGAATCTCATGTTTGACCAAGCCCATTGTCTTATACAGAATATGGTGATGGAAAATTGTCCCCCTAATACAATTACCTTTAATACATTTGTCAAAAGTTTGTGTGGCAGTGGAAGAGTAGATTGGGCCATTAAGTTGCTTGATCTAATGGAAGAAAATGGGTGCTTGCCAAATATCATGACGTATAATGAAATATTGGATGGTCTTGTCAAAGAGAACAACTTTACATTAGCATTTGGGGTGGTTAAGGAGATTGAAGAAAGGGGGCTCAAGCTTAATTTAGTGACTTACAACACTATGATACATGGTTTTTGTTGTGCTGGAATGCTAGAGGAGGCTTTGAAGGTAGTTGGGAAGATGTTGGTCGGAGGATTAAAGCCTGATGCTTTCACATTTAACATAATAATAAACGCATACTGTAAGAATGGAAAGGTTGAGTTTGCCATTAAACTGCTGGATGCAATGAGTGCAGCAGGTTGGTGTCCGGACATAGTTTCTTACACAAGTCTTATATCTGGGGTTTGTGAGTTTGCTGGTCTGGAAGAAGCTAATGATTATCTTCACAGGATGTTAAAGGAAGGAATTGTCCCCAATGTTGCAATATGGAATGTCTTGGTCCGGTTTTTGTTTAGTAAAGTAGGTTTTTCAGAGGCACTGATTTTTCTAGACAATATATTGGATGGGTAAATGTCATGCAAGACCACAGATGGTTTATGAATAGCTGATGAAGTGCAACAGATGTCTTTATTGTCTGGATTTGTTATTTCTGGAGGAATTTTTCTTGTTGGGATATTGTACACTTCCAGCGTCTGGCTCTTTCACTGGGGTATGTATTCTCGAAGGGAAAATTGGTCTTTCCATGCAGTAATCCTAATGGCCCCTTTGGATTGTGAGAGAAGAAAAGGAAGGAGAATCGTATCACTTGTTTGAATGAATAAAGATATGAGAAACGTTGAGAAAGGAAGAGAAATGATGGATTTTGAAGAAGCGGCCTAGCTATGTGTAGCCCTGATTCTATGATGAAAGACTTGTATGTTTATTGGTCCATTTTTGTTTCTCACTAAAAGATGAGAAACCCCAATCCTTTCTTTTCTCAACCGCAAGGAGCTCAAGCATTTTCATGGCTTACTGCACTGGAGAAGTTGTGTAGTTTGTATCTTAGTGATGGGCATAGAGAATTGGTACTTCTCTTGAAGTTCTCAGCCATGTTTTGGATGTATGTGTTATACTGTGACGGGAAACTGAGGATTGATCCACTATAGCTTTCCTCTTCGACGTGTATTATTCCGCATCTCTTTTTGTTTAGCAGATTGGGAATCCATCTTGATAGAAAGATACAAGGAAGAAGACCATCTTGGAGACAGAAAAGATGATAAGAAGAAATATGACTGTGTGATAGTATGTTAGGACTGCTCATTCAGCTCTAATCTTATGCAGCTTCCGCTCGCTCTCGCCTTTACTCTGTGTTTTGGTCCAACTTAGGATTTCTGGAGCTAATAGTTCTTCTCTGAAGTTGCAGCTGAACTTAATCTTGTCATGTATTCCAGAGCCCAATGGCGAACTTGGTGATCAAAAGGATTTAGCTCAGACGTCTTCTTTTCTCTTTCTTTTCCCTTTATATTATCTAGGTGGGAGAGTGACATATTTGATAGGAAATTTCAAACAAAGAAAATCAGAAAATGAAATTGTTCTGGCAGCTCCACCTGAAATTTTCTTTAGTTGTTTTGGCTGTAAGGTACATACATTTAATTTAGCGTCTATGTTGTGCTTATGGATTGGCTGCGTTCTGGAGATTAAACATTGGCTTGGAACTGATTCAAATAACAAATGCATGAAAACTTCAGTCTTTGGGTGCTGCTTCTGAAAAACACACACACACACACAAACTTGAACCTTAATTGGCAATTATGGTCTTGTATGAGTAATTATTCAACCCTCTCCGACGCCAGTTGACTGCCATAAAGCAAGCCAAGGATACACATGGACACTATTTTGGTCCATTTTGTAGAATTCCCATTTCCAACACAGGCAGCAGACCATCAGTGAGGGGGAAAAACACAGGCAGCAGCTTTCACCCTCGTGGACAGTGGAATTGGTCTACTGTACCAAGTTATCAAACAAAGGAAAAAGGCTTTCTAACTCACTTCACAAGTTTCAATTTCTTCTTTTATGTTTTCCTGGTACTCATACCACTCTGTCTTTTCAATACTACTGCAGACCTTTAAACGATCACAAAATCATTGTTGCTGGATCACAAAAACACTCTTCTCAAATTCGCAAACAATATAGATCAGACAAAACTTCATCTGCCCAAAATTTACTAAAGCACTAGTTCAAAGCAAATGTATTGGGAAGATGATAAAGTAACTATCTACCTACTTTCTTGGGTCTCAATTTCTTGCTCCCCACTCTACTAGACTTACTTGGTTTATTACTCTTTCTGCTCTCTCTGTACCCTTCAATATAGTCCTCCACATTCATAATACCTTTTTCACCTTCGATGTCATTGTCATCACCATCTATTTCTTCCTCTCCCTCATCCGCCGATTCCTCATGTGTATCATCCATATCATCATCTTCATCGTCATATGTCTCATCCGCATCATCATCTTCCTCATCATTGTCATCATCTTCCTCATCATTGTCATCATCTTCATCGTCATATGTCTCATCCACATCATCATCTTCCTCATCATCATCATCATCATCATCGTCGTCGTCATCCATACCAGCGAGTAGTGTGTGGAACTCAGGAGGAGGTGGACATTCCTTTGTTTCTGCCTCGTCCTTCTTTATCACCAGATGCCGAATAACTCTCTCATCTTTGTCTAGTATATTCTTGAAATCATTAATCGATTTGGCTTCCAATTCGAAATTCATCAAAATGTAGTGGGCGTTTCTAGCTTTCTTTATCTTGTATGCTAGTCGTCGCATACCCCAATCGTTAAATCTCCATATCCTGCCTTTCTTCTCTTTTATAAATTCTGCAAAAATATGTTTGATGGGTTTAACAGTCCAATGCCTCAGAAAGAAGAAAGACACATAAGATGCTGTATTGATGCAAACTATCACTATAAAATCAGCAAAGGCAAAAAGCATCTACATATTCCATACATTCTACCAGTCTCCTTGGTCCTCTGCATTCAACGGGTCTCCATTCATTTCCGTTAGAATAAAAGAGAGACTACAATTTTACAGCGTGAATTTAATACATTTGGAAAAAGATTTGGTAAACATATGCGCTAGAAACATATTTAAAATTGCAAATATAGGAGGTAAAAAAAGTTACCTTGAACTTTCAAATTCACATTCTCAACCTCTTTCGCATGGTCCTCATGAATTGCATAGACCACTTCATAATGGCGCACTGTCAACGCGAAGCAAAAATGGGGATCAAAATGAAGGTAACAGAAAAAGGGAGGAAGAGGGAAAGACTCAAGGTACCAATTTTGATTCCTTTTTGTTGGCTACAAAATTAAAAAGATATCAAAAAGCTATGTTAAACAGCGAATTCCAAGTTGGCTATGAGTTTTTTTGTTCTTCGCAAAACGCGAAAATGCTCTTCAAATATAAAAATGGCTTGGAGTCAAAATAGGTAGAAATTGTAACAGTTCAGAAAGCTTCAGTGTCTCTTTTGTATTTCCCTTCTCAAAACCATACAAGTTAAGATTAGACATCTACACATTGAGTTCCAATTGGCATCCGAACTACCCCAACACTGATTCTAATCCAGTTAGCAATGAAGAATGAATGACAAGGAATCATGCTTACTTTGTTCTAATTTCAACGCGCTTTCCAGTTCAAGATTTAGTTGTTCAAACAGTTCTCCTGCAAATCGAGAACAAGATCAATCACAGCAAAAGTGCATATAATCAAGTGTCCTCTTTATAGAAGTGAATCAACGAATTAAGATTGTAATCACTCACGTTCTTCGTCGTCGGCAAACTCAGGGAGAAGCCTTCCATCTTCTTGAACTTTCTTCTGAAATCCAAAATCAAATTGAGAAACACCTTTTACCAAAACTCAAGATAAGAAACCAAACTTTTTAGCATTTAAGAATGGGTGCCATTCAAGGCTCCTAAAATTCAGTTTAAACCAAAACTCTACATAGATTATGACCACAAATGGAAATGCAATTCGAATCCGATAGACAATAGAATATGGATGCAATTTCAATACTCATACAACCCTTAGACTAGAACTCACCCTTGAAAACCGGCTTTGAAGGGAAGAGTAACCAAGGACTTGTATGCAGATGGCCAAGCCCAATTTTTGGTAAACCATAACATCATATTGACAATTTGTAGGTCAATTTAATATTAGAATCCCCACAGTTAAGAGTATCCTTCACTGGCCAATCATGTACTTGGACAGGTGGGACATCAGAATCGTAACCCAGATATTAAAAAATTTGCATACCTGTATATTACTATATTCTCCATCTTAAATTTACAAAACATCAACCATTGATTACGCTGAATTTAGCACAATTCCCCAATACATTATGTGTATGCACAATTATGCACCTAAACATAGTCTAGGATATTGGAACTGTTTTTTGTGTTCATCTAAACTCACACACCCACACCCTTCAAGTAAACCAAAAAGATGTTCTTCCCCTTTTTTCCCCTATGTACTCCATAGTCCAGACCTATATCTATTTCAGCTATTCGCTGAAACCAACTTAGCAGAATCAGTCCTATGATCCTATCGGAAAATAGTTAACTAAATAACTTAACACGAAGAGTGACATGGCTAATGTGTGGCATGCCGTTCAAATTGCCCTATCCCTGTGTCTACTGCATTCGATCACGCTACTTACACACACAAAATGCACACTCACTCACATTCACAAGGATCGTGGACACACACACACACACTGTAAGTGTGCGGGTCCCCCAAATCTATGTGATTGTGTAGTGTGAGACACTGTGTGTGAATCCCCCAATCCAATTTATGTGTTCATAACATTTTCCTGCTACCTTTAGCCATCCAAAATTGCTGTGATTCTAAGATACCTAACCAATTGATTAGCTCATAGGAGTTGTCAAAGAAGAGGGTATGGCTAGCTATTTTTTCCTAACATGACCCATTTGCCTAGCACCTTCTAAACATCAAACTGAATACCAGTACACAAGAAACCCCAAATACCCAGAAACATACATAAGCACCGTAAACCCACAAGCATGTTAAAACTATTAAGTGGGATTTTGAATTAGAAGTAACCTCTTTGAGCAAAACAGCTTCAGGGAAGAAGCCAGCTTCATCAGGTTTGACTATGAAGCTATGAGTGCTGGGCTTCTTATCACTCCTCTTGTTATCCTTCTTGGCGGCCAAAATCACCGATTTTCTAAGTCTCAGAGAGGTTTTCTGAGAGGAAAAATGGGCTAAGGAGGCGTACCCATTACTCCCCAAAACCAAGGAACTGTTTCGCTTTACGGAAAACCCACCATAACTGGCCAAGTTTGGGAGCTGTGAAGAGAGAGAAGCAGTGGTCACAGGGGACGAACAGCCAAGTATTTCCATTTCTCGACAGTGTCGAGAGAGCTGCTCGAAAAGGGTAACCAGACGATAATAGAGAGAGAGAGAGAGAGAGAGAGAGTTTCTTTTATTTTTATTTTATTTCGGTGCACAAATAATTGACTCTAATTAATTTTGAGTGTCAATTAAAATGTAAAAAATGCAACAGACCTGCACAAATCTGGACACACAGATGTTGGAGAGCGTCTAATGTGTGTGGGCATGGGCTCCATGTTAATTATGTGAAATTTACGTGCATCAAATAATTTTGAACACATCTGTGTCTGAATCTATACACTGATATCTGTGTTTGTCACATTAAAATTTCATGATAAATGTCAAATGAAAATACACAGAAAAAGAAAGAAGAAGAAAAGAAATGGTTTAGCTTTGAACTTGTGGGTATATTCTAGTCCCACTTTGGTTATACGGAGGCTTGATACACTAAATGAATATTATCCATGAAAGTGTCCATGAAACATTTAATATTCATGGATTCTAACATTTTCCTATTCGATTGCACATTTTGTTAAATGCCTCCGAAATTTAAATCACACTTCAATTCTCAAGTCTAATTTGTTTAAGATAAGTTTATTTCAAAATTATACCAGTCCTCATCTGCTTAATATGAAATCCTCGACTTGCTTTACAAAATGATCCCTTCGTGATCTTCGAAGTATGCCAGTTATGACAAGTTCAGTTTAAGTACTTTGACGTGCTTTACAAAATGATCCGTTCGTGATCTTCGAAGTACGCCAGTTATGACAAGTTCAGTTTAAGTACTTTGTTGCCGGGAGAGGAGCCGGATCCATATAAGAACACAAAGAAGTTAATAGAGCATCACCTGGAAATGCTCTAGCAGAGGCCAATAATGCGAGTTTTACAACATCAAAGTATATGCATATTGGAACAGCTGCACCATCAGATATGATACTATAATCCCACTCTAACATCCAAATGAAAGCAAGTCGTCTACATTCTGCTCTTCTCTCTCATATTAGTTTCAAAACTGTCCGTCGAAGGGAAAAAAGGAGATCATGCTAAGGCCATTGGAGGAGTAATCGAGCCATAGCTTATCGGCATTCTCCTTCAAACCGGTACATTCTCCTTCAAACCGATACAAACGTCTTGTGTATACTTTAAGAGAAAGGAAAAAAGTCTATACAATTACAAACCCTGTGTAATGTAGGCTCAAGGAAACCTCAATACTGTTGAATAATTGGCAAATTACATTTCCCTCGCCCCACTATGAAAAGCACAACAGGCCTTCATCCAAGTCTATGAGCCCTATTTACTAGGCTCGTAAATGTTTTATCCTACTTTTGCGGCTTAAAAGAGTGGAGCTTTAGCTCACCATTGCTTCTTTCCTTTCTTCTTCCGCTTGCTGCCGCCACTGTTGCTGCCGCCACTCTTGGAGAATTTCCCAGCCTCGGCAGTAGCAGATGGACTCTCACTTGGAGTGTTGCCAGCAAAATTGTCAAACACGCCTGCTTGCACTGCATTCTGTAACCATTCAAAGAATTCCTCCTCGGTCATGTTCTCTTCAAGATTAGATGATGATGATGATGGCATTGAAGCTCTTTGCCCTGGGCTAGTTCCCTTCCCATTGTTATGTTTGGCCGTCAAACTCGTGTTCACATGGAAGCTTGGTTTGTGAGTATTGACTGGAGATCTCATCCCCTGTAACAAGTGTCCAGAATTTCAACATGATATACTAGTATGGAAATGTATGTGCAACATAGACACAACTTCCTTCACTTGTTGTGAAGTCACTGAAAACATCAGTATTCTTGTAAATTTATTTCCAAGATATCATCTTACCACAGTTTTGAGCTAGCTTGGCGGAACTGTTTATCCATTCAACAGAGAAATATTCTACAAATTACTCGAATAAAATATAAAGGACCATTATGGGCATCTTTTGATGTTTTGTCCCACCAAAGCTCCACCCCCAAATATATTAATTTGTTTGTTTTTTTCCCTCTAAGGGAAATTTTAAGAAAATAAATCAGGAAAATTTAGGGCATCACTTTGGATAGCTATGTTAACCGATTAGCAACCCAGATGTGCACATACTTGGGAACTTGCATTCCAATACGTAAATCGCTGGGATACTAGCGTTTCCTCGTGACAGTCAGCCATGCTGTAAGTGTTCACTACCGGTCATGCTGTAGGGGTTTCTGATTTCCTCTATTGATTCAATTTGAACAAACCCGAAAGACTTCCACTCAGCTTATCAGGAGGAAAATTGATTACCTGACAAATATACCATTCAGTTGCATCATAGATCTTGCTATCAGCGCAAACATATGCACGAGGTGCATCAACCTGCAAAATTTTCAATTCAGCAAAGAATGACAGGACTAACAAAGAATGACAAACTTCTATAAATGAAATGCTTAACACAGGGCTTGTCTCTCTTTTATGGATTGCTTTCTACCTTCTGCAAAATTCCAAAAAAGAACGGTTGGGAAGATTGTTCAACCCATCCATCTCCATCTTTAGCTTGATGAAAATCTCTGCAATCCTACAGAAGTGGACTGAAATTTAGGTATACAGTCTATAGTCATGAATCAGAGAATGCTGGAGCAGTCTTTCTGAGATTTTTATCTTTTTAACGCTTCATAATGATAAACATAGTCAGAATTAAAGTTAAAACCTGGCACCATCTTGCTGTAGATTTTGATTTTTTCGTCTGAATCCAGACATGAAAATTTCCACACTTTCTACAGGCGATCCGCCTTGACTCTCCAAAAGGGTCCTCACCATCGGAAGCGGTGTGTGCAAATCCAGAGGCAAAGAACTTATGCCTTCCATTCTGGACAACCAAATACTGAAAGCTTAAGCAAGTTGAAGAGATGGGCATACATACTAAAGAGTAAATAGTTGTTTTATTTTTTGAGAAAAGTAATGCATATTAAAGAAAATAGTGATGAAGAGACGTCTATTGCAAGGTTTTCAGGAGATACATCATGTCAAATGCAAAAGTAACCTCACATCTTGTTGTTTCCGTCAGTTCAGAAGAGGATCTAATGTGAGGGGCTTCTATTATATGATTATATCTACAAGCAAGACATTGAAATCCTATGGGAAAATTACACTACATATGCCCATTCTTCTCTTTAGCAGCAAGCAACAGGATGGAAATAAAAATCCTCCCCTCAAGTCAAGAAGTTTCCAAGTAACAGACAATATCTCAACTGGATTCTTTAGAGCCTCCATGTGTCAAGTGTCGCGATATCTTCCGAAAAGTCCATATGTAACAGCGACAAGATAATCGATAGAAGGCTAATTAAGAAAATGGTAAGTCCATCTAACAAGAAGAAACATACCAAGGACCGAAAACAATTTCATGCTCTAACAATTATAGAACACTGACAGACCACAGCAAAACTGAAAATATCAAATTGTGGACGGCTGAGATTGTAGGGCTGTTTCAACAGGCTGCTTGCCGCAGCAGTGTGTTTTCTCTCGGAAGTGTTGTGCTTTGGAATTCATTTTTACCCTTAGTTTTATGTGAAGGATCTAGTAGGTTGGGCAGCTTTTTTACCTTCTTTTTTTTTTCTATCACTGAGACACCTGAAGAGCAAGGCCAAAGGTCCACCCAGGCCTCTGAGATTAAGGTTGTTTCACTGCATTAAGTTACCTAAGTAAAAGAAGATGGGTATATATTCCTGATATATTGTACACAGCGGTGGTAAAGAAATTCATCATGTATACTTAAATGCATGCGGACTAGGTGAAGTAAAAAGAGGAAGTTCAAGAAACTAAATGTACTAAATCAGATTGAAGCCAAAATAGATCTGCAAACCTTTTGAGAAGCATTTTGAAACCTGCGGAAATAGTTCAGTAGCTCCTCCCTCCTCAATTCTTCATCATATGATTTTCGCTTCAAAGAATCAAGTAAAACCTAACGAAAAGAATCCCACCATATAGTCAGCCAAAACGAACAGGGCAAATTATTTTCAAGAAGGAAACCAAAAACATGTACCTCATACGCATTCTGAAGTTTCTTAAAAGCTTCCGCAGCCTTTTCATTGCCCATATTCTTATCAGGGTGGACCAGCATTGCCTGAGAACCAAACCATAAAATCTTGACTTAAGAGCTACTAACACTATTACAAACAAAAAAACTTGAATTTCATACACGTCCAATCTAAGTTCATCTATGGAGCATGCAACATGCCAGAAAGCCTATAAATAACATTCCTAGAGAAAAACACAAGCAAACTACTCAGAGGTGGAAGTACAGTTCATAATAAATCCATCTATGCAAGCCACAAAGTAACCTAACCTTTTTCCTATATTCCCGCTTGAGTATCGTAACATCTACATTTTCAAAACGGGACAGGCCCAAAGCTGAATAATGATCTGTACAGTTCAACAACCTAACAACTTCATCTTCAGATGACATCTCAAAATCAGTCCCACTTGTGGAAGGTATCCCAGGGCCACGATCAGATGATGGACCAGAACCAGTTTCAGGGGATGAGGGCCCCTGTCCACCATAGAAGAAGCTCTGTTGACCTTCCATTCCAGCTGTTTGTTCAGGGACCTGGTCGGGCATCCTATGATTGATGTTGTTCTTCAAGAAGAACATTAGAGCATCACTTGATATGAAGGATAAGTTCAATGCCAAAAGTAAACCAAACCACCCAACATATGTCCACGCACTGTATACAGAATACAAAGTTGTTATTAACAGTGCAATCCGTTCATGGCTCAACACGAATGCCAACCCTGCATTTTAAAGAACCAAACCATCTCAGTTCCGAATTAAACATCCATACAGAGGACATTATTGTCAAGAGAAGAAAAAGGCTACAGGATCACCTCCGGAGCAGATGACAAGTCCTGTTGTCCAAAAACTTCCACAAAACCACAATAAAAGGATTCCAGAAACAGCAATAAACATAAATCCAATGGTGAATCCAACAAAATGTCCAGTCAAAGCTGTTATGACCTGAACAATTATGAAAACAAGGAAAGAGATGAACAAAAACAAAACCAACCGAACAAAAAGACCATATATGAGTAGATTTAAATCAATCTTCCCTTAAACAAGGGAAATAAAATCTTTATGTCAAGGTTAGTCCTAGGCCAACCCCAAGGGATTGTCCTAGTGGTCAAGGCTTGAGACTTGGGGGTTTGCTCCCTCCTAAGGTCTCAGGTTCGAAACCTCTTAGGTGCTATCAACTCCTTTGGGGCCAATTCATACAGAGCTTTGCTCTGGCTTTAATTGGCACCCCCGCAAGTGGGCGGTGGGATTGGCCCCCCAAGATTAGTCGAGGTACGCGAAAGCTGACCCGGACACTTGAGTTATAAAAACAAAAGGTACTTTCCTAGGACTTACCAGGACCAGGACAAATTTGAACACTCCAATCATCGCAATTACAGAGAGAATGCTGCACCAAATAACCGAGAAGAAGGATGTTGTACCCATGCGCAGAAAGGACTCAATGCCTCTTAGAGTGCAGTCCAACCAAACCATTGACAAAAGAAGCACTATGTTCCCGACATGCATGAGCCACCTCAAGACAATTGGGTATGCATGCTCAATCTTCTTTTGAACATAACAAGCAGCATCTGACATGTTAGTTGTCAGACTAATAAACAATGGTTTCTGCCTCTGCAGACATTCTGTAGCTGCCTTCAAAATGGATAAAGCTGAAACCCTCAAGTGCCTGAGGATGAGAGAGTCTGAGAACTCTAAATTACCCATTGTATCGTCTGTGTGAGAACCACTAGGCGAGTGGCCAGATCTATAGTTTGAATCCTCTAGGCCACGAGTGCTATTCGGTGGTCTCCCATTTTCTTCTCTCAAACCGGAAGCTTCCACAGTAGAAATATTCTCTAAGCAATCTCCTGAGTTACAATCACAAGGCACTGCTTGCTCTTCAGAATGGATAGCACTCATACCTTGCTTCTCTTTCTTCTGAAATTTCTTGGATTTCTGTTTGCTTCTATTCTCACCTCCTGCATGATCAGTTTTATTCCCACCTTCTGAAACGGGTGCACTCGGTTGGTTACCATTAGGGAGTTTCTCCTCACCAGCAACCTTTGCCAGGTTCACTTTTCCTCTTCCTTTCGTATTTGGCAATGGACACCCTGAATCTGAAACTCCTTTCTTGTGGTTTGACAAATTGTCCCACCCATTCTTTTGTTGGTTACCCTTACGAGCCATCGAATCTAATGTTTTAAGAGATTATCAAAGGGTATGTAAATAACCCACTTCTGTTTCCATCAACAGATCCACACCTTGCTCATTAGATTTAAAGGCGCCTGCCAGTATAAAATTTGGAAAATTTGTCAATATACTTGTAGGCATGATTAATGGAATAAAAATAAACAGCTGCTTATGATGAAAGGCCCGGAGGCCGGAACCTCAACACTATATCACAATAAGAGTTAGGATATTTAGCATTGGTAGCATGGGGTATAGGGATCCATGAGCTACCCAACAAGGAGACTACGACCTTAACACTAAAAGCATCACATCGTCATTCAGTCGGTCCCTGAGTTGAACCACAATGAATTAGTAAATTGTATGAACCATTATGTGAAAGTAGACTTACTAAAACAAGTGATTGTGGTTAATATAAAAATTGCAATAAATTTCGACAGTTAACTAGACTTAGGGTAATACGCATGAGACCACACTTCACGAGAGGTAATTACGTTTCAAACAGGTAACAATTTTCCAAAGTTGAGCAAATTATAGAAGGCAAGGAGAGGGGAAAAGGTAAATTACAGGCTTATCTCGAGAATAATTTGCTTTCCTTATATTCATTGAAAAAACTCCCAATTCAACACTCTATTACTTAACCGTAATTCATTTTCAAGCTCCCACCCAGGGTTACAGCAATTCGCTTTAAGGGTTATGAACTGCAATCCAGATCAAACAGTCCCAATGGGAGATCGATCGCAAACTGGAACAGGAATTCTTGCGATCCGACGATAAAAATGGCTCACGGATGATATTTCACTCTCATATAACCAAAAAAAAAACCTAAAAAATTAAACCCATTAATGATATGATAAGTGCAGTGTCATTTATAGATGCTACTAGTAGTAAAACACCCCGAAAAATGATCCGCTTCGGGAACAAACTAATTTTGTTCGGAAAAAAATACAAATAAGCCTACCCCCGCGGTACCATGTTCCGAAGTGTATGACTTACCACAATCCCATTCATGTTCCTCATACCACAACAATCCACGATCCAGGTAACCCTGCTCACACCCCTTACTTAACTTGTATCCTTGCAGTCATGCCATCAGAAAGACGATTAAAACAAAGAAGAGGGCGATTTGGCCAAGAAAGCATAACTGTAGGCAGGGCCGGCCCGGGGGTAAACCCCACAAACTTGTGGGCTTGGGCACCCCCCGGGCTGGGGCATCCGTAAAAAGGATTCTTCCAAGCAGGCCCATTTTTGTTAGTGTCTACCCGTCCAGGTCCACACTATGTCAAATTCATTTCACATAAACCATGTTTTAAGTGAGGTACCTAAAATACCCCACATTTATAAAATGCTAGAATCTTCCACCGAAAACCCCACCTTTAATACATATCATCTTCTCCCAAAAAATCGTACAAACCAGCCATGGAGAGGAAGCCGGCGACGGCACCCCCTCCTCGTCATCTCTGCCTCCTCTGTCGTTACCACCGCCGCCTCTCACCGCCGACTTCTGCTGCCGCCGATCTTCTTCGCTCCTCGAGATCGACAAGATTGACTTTTCCGGCGTCCCCTCAAACACCCCGTCGGCCGTGTTCTCTTCCGCCTCCTTGATCTACCACTCCTCTCGCGTCATCGGCAAGTCTGTCGCCATCATCAAACATCTCCATGGAAATCAACTCAACTGAAGGCTATACAGTGGACTGCTATGACTGTTTCAACTGATAATCAACGTGGAACTTGAACAGTGTACGTCAAGTATTTTCTGTTGTTCCACGTTGTTTGGTTTGATTCTTTCACTTGGTTGCTTTGAACCGATCGAGTTTTTTGGTATGGATCTGTGCTTATTGTTGTTCGCCGAGTTGATTGGGTGCTGAGTCGACTAATCAGTGAGCTCTACTGATTTTTTAAAGGAACGAATGATTTGTGTATTTTTTGTTGAAACGGAATGATTTCTGTAATTTGGTAGAGCGGTGTATGTATTGTTTGAATTTTTTTTTCCTTTGATGATGATGAAACGCTGACAGGTAAAAAGGTTTGTTTAGTGATGAAGAGATTAGGAAGAAGAGGGATTTCTTGCTCATGAATTTTCTTCGTTTGGGTGTGAATTGTGTCTTTTTCGAACATGAATTTTGGATTTAGTGTGTGAATTGTGTAATTTGGGAGAGTGAATTCTAAATTTTGGGGTGAGAATTGTGTAATTTAGGGGGTGTGAATTCTGAAAATGGTGTTGCAGAGAGAAGAGTTCACACAACCCAAAAAATTCACCCCCAAAGAATTCTCATCAATAATCCACACCCTCAGGAATTCACACAAAAGTATTCAAAGTTTCACACCAAGAATTTACTCTTTTTGAAAAATTATGTGACTAAGGTTACGATTACCGGCTGCAAAGAGGTGTGAATTCTGCAAAATTGTGTGAATTCGGAGAGTGTGGATTTTAAGGGTGTGAATTCTGAAAATGGCCCCTCAAGAATTCACACCCACAAGAATTCACTCCCTCCACAAGAATTCACTCCCTCCAAGATTGAAACGGGCGTGAATAGTGCAAAAATGTGTGAATTCGGGGGGGGGGGGGGTAGTGAATTTTGCAAACGGGTGTGAATTCTGTAGGGTGTGAATTCTGCAAATGAGTGTGAATTTTGCAAACGGGTGTGAATTCTGAAAATGGCTGTGAATTCTGTAGGGTGTGAATTCTCGGGGGGTTTGAATTCTTCTGAGATGTGTGAATTCTTAGGGATGTGAATTCTTGGGTGTGAATTCTGCAAATGGGTGTGAATTCTCGGGGGGTGTGAATTCTTGGAGGTGTGAATTCTTCGAAGGTGTGAATTCTCGAGGGTGTGAATTCTGTGGGGGTGTGAATTCTTCAAAGGGGTGTGAATTATGTGGGTGCTGAAAAGTGAAAAGGGCAAAATAGTAAAAGCATATTTAAAAAGGACCTAGATGGGATAGAACTTATAAAAGCGGGTTTGCATGGAACCCACACACAAAACTAGGACCGGCCAGGAATTTCCTGAAAAAAAAATTCGAACTACAGTTTTATAATAAATATAAATTTTTAACAACATTACGACTATATGGCTTTCTGGCCTAGTGGAAAGGCTTCCACTCCTTACCCATAAGGTCAAGGGTTCCATACTCATAGCTAGCAACCCACTTTACTCTTTTTTTTTAAACTCCTGCCATGGTCTAAGGCTTTAATTCTTTTAATATTGAGGCTTAGATTTTATTTGGGTAATCAAATTTTATGCATACATTCTTTCTTTTATAAAGCACCGTAACCGGATTCAATTTTGATTTTAATTTTTTGATGTAATTCAAGTTAAAAGCACAATATAACCTTCTTTTTCTTTTTCTTTTTTTTACTTGTTTGTTTTTATTTTTTATGAATTAATACTAAGTGGCCAATCAAGCGTGAGGTCGGGCTTGGGCAACCCAAATGTCGGGGCCGGCACTGAATGTAGGGCGATTGGTTCAAATTCGGTAAACACCCACCAAGAAACACAAACCAAAGGTTCTCCTGTTTGATATGAGGGGAAGATTTGAATCGAGGTGGCCTCCTAAACGGGTCAATGATCTTCTTGGTTCAACACTCAATCTCTCAATTTAAAATTTCACTGAAAGCAAATTGGTTACTCGTGGAATAATCAAAAAAGGTCAGCTGATTATAAACCCCGAAAATTGGTAAATGTTCCGGCAATCAGCACTATTGAGCCAAGTTCAGAAATACAGCTAAACTAATTGTGGTCAGTAAATTGTTGCACTCATGTACTTCCTGTAGGTCCACTTTTGGGTATTGACCTTTAATCAATAGCATACAGCCTTGATCCGGTGAATTTCCATTTCCCTTTACCCTTTCACGTAACACAACAGGCTTAAGTAGCTTAAACCAGTCAATGTCCTTCACTGGGGATACTCAAGTTACCAACCTTTTCTCACCCTGTTTCCTAACTGGGGTCATAATTGAACCCTCATAATAATCGCAGAAACATTCATATCTATATCATTTCGCTGTCATTTTTCTATTTTCCTAACCTAACATTCTTAATCCAACACCACTCATTTCATTGATGAGTTTTCCATCGCTCAGACTACACAGATTTCATTTATTTACTTCCATTAAATGCATCCGTTAATGAGGTCAGTCATTTAGCCCTTTATTGACTTCATCTAAATCATAAGAGTATACAGTAAGAGGTGTCCACACCATGGAATGCATGCATAAGCAAAACAAAATACATAATTTCCGATAGTATGTCCATATCAATAAACTCCAAATGGAATCCACCGACGTATATAACTGAAAGGGTAAATGTGACAAAACTGACAATTCAGCAACAGGAATACAATGTAAATGCAGATAATCCTTGCAAAACAGCATAAGACAAGGATCCCTCATGCAGAATGCATTACAGTACAAAATCTAGAGAAGCAAGCAAAATCACAACCAGAAAGTAACAAAGCTTTAAAAGGTCCAATTTGGATGGCAGGAATCTTGAGATGGAATGTGAATATGATTCCGAATTCCACGTTTGGCATGGACTGGTAAAGGAAAATGATTCACGATGACACATTCAACCCCAAATCCCATTTCCAAACTAAGTAGAAACCCAATACCCGCCCTCCCCCATGGTAATCTTAGACTGCAAGCCTATCCATAAAAAAAGAAAATGTTGAATTTGATAAACTTACCTAAAAGACTGTTTCTCGGATAAGATTCTCCAACTCAGCCTAAATCGAAATTGCCTGGGGCATCAGATCACTGGGTATTTGATCCCTAGTAATCAGATTCCAGTCACACTTAATTGCAGGCATCCAAAGGCAGCCTAAATGTAAACAACTTAGTTATCATTAACACCACATTTAATTTCTTGATAACTCAGGTGTCCGGCCAACTTACGTCCACCTCAACTGATCCTCGGAACCAATCCCCCCGTTCACTACCGGGGCCCAATCGAAACGGCGCAAAAGGCCCATATGGACTGGCTCCAAAGGAGTTGAATACGCAACATGATTTACGCATGTATGTGTACATAGAAATCAAGATTACTCAACAGAGGCTAAGGTGGAGTTCGAGCTACAGACAAATAAAAACGTAGTAGTATTTAGTATACATACTTATTAGCTATGTGAAATACCTAATAAGCATTCTTCACATCAAATGAAGTGAAGAATCATCACTGTGTTTTAACCCTAAATACTCATTTCCTGGTTCCCGAGACTATGTCGGGCATTCCTCGTGTTCGAAACCCTAAAAACAATATCGGTTACATATATATATATGTGTGTGTGTGTGTTCGAGTATGAGCATATCTACAAGCTGATGTACATAAGAGGTACGTATTGGGGAAAAACCGAGTGCTTACCAGCAAGAGGCGGTGATGGCGAGGAAGGATCGGGGGGGAAGAGAGAGAGAGAGAGAGAGAGAGAGAGTCCGTAATCCCAATGGACGCGACCCACGGGTAGAAGAGACAGAGGAAGAGAGAGAGAGAGAGAGAGAGGGAACAGATGGGCTCGGTCTGTTTCTTTATCTGTTCTTGTTTCTGGGATGGGTAGCTTCTCATCTAGTGAATCCTCCGTTACGATTTATGGTCCATTTTAGTGAGTGTGTCCCGGGTCCGCAATGATTATCGAAATCGTTGATATTATAACAAAAGACACATTTTTTAAAAAATAATAATAATAATAGCTTAATTGGACATCGGTAACCTTTTATTACAGTATAAGAGTGTTAATTCTGTGGTGGAAGGTTGAAAATTCACGGTTAGAATGTGGGAATGATAGAGGTATTATCGGCTGAATTGGTCAAAAAGTCCTTTGAAGTAGTTTTGTAAATTTTGGACTGAATCTAGAGGTGCCGGTCTTCTTACTACTACTACAACTGTACTCCATTGGGTAGCACCTAAAATCTCTCATTATTTTCCAGTGGTACGATGATTTCATTCCCATTTTGAATTAAAAAAAAAACTAAACTAATGATTTGATCCAGAGTTAATAGTAGCAGCTGTTCTGGTTTCAACTTCATTCGAATAGTATAATTATATATACACATGTACTATTATTAAAAAGGAAAATCATAATTTTATACGAGGACACTCTATAGAAACATAGTCAACCACAAATTGGACATAGTATATTTATATTGGTTAGTTTTAATGGTATTTAAAAGCGCGTGTTGATGTGAATAGTTTCCATGGTTTTGAGTATTTTAAGTGGTTGCGTACATATCTCAAAATGAAAATTTTTCGGTCAGAAATCGAAACCGATGCAATTGTGACATATCACAAGGTCACAAAAATGTGGGCCCCGATAAAACTTTTGTCTTGTCGTTCTTTTTAACCCAATTGTGGCCACCGATAAAACTTTTGCCTCGTTGTTCAATTCGATCAAATTCAGCCAATAGTAAAAAGTGCCATCAATCTTTCAATCTACTACATGCGATTTGGCACCATAAATTTTGCCATCAATATTCAATCTAGTATAGGCGATTTGGCACCATAAGTTTTTTCATCTTAGTAATTAAGAAATGGACGCCGCTAATGCCACCATAAGAATTTATAGTGCCACCACATTTTATAGCATCTGACAAGTGTACCCCTGTCTCTTTCCCCACATCCAACTTTCCTCTCATCTTTGGTCGACTGCTCTCCCTCATCCCGTCTCACTCTGGTGGTGATGTTACTCAACCGACAGAAAACATGATGGTTAAGCAATTCTCTTTAAAATCTATATTTTGAGAGTCGACTCGAGGTCCACTATCTAATTAGATTTGACCGGCCCAATATCTTCGAAGAAGAACAAAGTACTTTCACCTTCTTTGCATCGCCGTTCGAGATGTTCAAATCAAGCGAAGCAACCGCCAATTATCTTGAAATCAATCAGGACGTACAGCCGTTGAAATTCTAATCGAGCAATAGAATTGTAGTGGTGGTAAGAGAGGAATGTACATGATGGTGGTGTTGGACATTTTGTACTGATAGAAGAGAGAAGATCAGATATTGGAAGGGAGGTAAATTGATCTTCTGACGTTTGTTTTGGGGATACCGGTGGTGGATTAATCGAAAGAATCAAAAGAGACCCAAAGAGGAGATGGAGGTCTGAGGGGAACTGGATTTTGCATGTAGCAGGCCCGACGAGAGAGAGAGAGAGTCCATAAGGGTAAAATTGTGAAACTAAAGTAACTCTCGTGGCATTAAAGGATTTGATCGTGGCATTAGCGGTGTCCTTAAGAAATTTCCAATTTATGGGGTTGGCATTTAGAAAAGGGCAAAGCCACCTCAAATTGACATGCCGTGCCTAGTTTTAGCTAAGCTATATTAAATGCCTACCAACTTTGTTTGAAAATCAAGAGAAGGTATATTATTGCACTGTTTTTATGCCTAATGTTATGAGTGTGTAGTATCGCATGCCTATTTCGCTCACATTAAAGTTCCAAATGGTACAACTCAATTCAATTAAAAAAAAAAGGGTTCCAAACCATAAACGATTAACCCACCGGAGTTAGCCAGGCGTATAGAAAGTCATCACTGGAATCAACCAAAATCATCACCGGAATCAACCAAAACATGAAGGTAAGTGAGTTTGAGTATCGCTAATAATGCCCCGTCTTACTTCATATGCGATGGTGAAAGGAATTTTTGTTTGGAGGAAGGATGGGTAAAATCATTAGAACTGGACATTCTTAGTTCATCCATTCCCAAAGCAAAACAGCAAGACAATGAATTGAAAAACCAAATTATTCCTAAGGTCCCCAGTCAATTTCCTTACCTCCGGTAAATCACTACCCAAATTCCGGATCTAAACGCAGGCTTAAAAAAGGAAAACTCTAGCACATAAATAACAAATTGAAACTTGACCAATGACTTACCTTAACCAAGCTATATCAGTGACTATTTCTCTCAATCTTTATTCAGTAACACAGAATCAAGCTGAACTAGCATTCTGGCATTCAACCGGAGTTATGTACATTATCCTGAAGGTGACTTGAGCTTTCCTCGTGTCATCTCCGACGAAAGGTTTCCATGAAACAAATCAAATTTCCACTTCCTAAATGGTGGTTTATTGCAAGAAATCAAGCCATCTCGTATAAAAGCCTTACCGACTATCTAGACAGCAATAACAGTATCAGTTAAATGCATTTGCAGTTTCTTGTGACAAATAAAATGAACCATTTCTTCAACCTGGAAATGCTACTAAGCTAAAGCACTATGCCGATAAAGTCTACGCTGTTTTAGACACTATGCAAAGGGGGGAAAAAATACGAACTCACTCACTGATAAGTTCCAGAAGGCAAATAGTAGGGGATATGACTGGAAATGGAAACAATTGAGAACTGTCTTATATCTGATCAAAAAAGAAAAGACAAGACAACTGTCTTATATTGAGGCTGGATAGCAAAGAGATCAACTAATTTCTTGCATCCACTTGAATTGCATATAATATTTGACTCCCCCGCATATCAGGTGGCCTTGTGTCTGTATGAGAGTAAAAGAAAAAAGAATTCCTTTGCAACCAGAAGCTTAGGAAGAAGGCTAATTCCGTTTAGAAGTGATTTACACCACTAAAGCTCTAGCAAAGACAAAGCATTTCAAGTTTCAACCTATAAGCATTTCTAACTTATACGCCATATAGTTTCAGTCCCAAACATCGGGTTACTGCAGAAGCTGCAGCACTGATAACCGCTTTGGATGATGCCAGGATGGACCGATGGAGTGCAGAAAAAGAAAGAGAGAGATACATTCGACTTAACCACATTTAGAGTCGAGAATCACAGAAGATACATTAAGAGAGACCAAAAAATGACATAAGAAGAGTCCAGAGTCGCAGCTGTCATGGAAGTAAGCCAATACCATGAGAAGGGAATTCCATATGACTAGCAACACTCGAAAGTGTGTCATATGGCGGAAGGCATAACTTACTCGAAAGCGAAAGATCTTTAAGCAGCCACCACCTCTCCCCAAGCATACAGAAATACCAAATGCGAATAGAGAACGATCAAATTGCCAATCAAATTGCCTAAAGCAAAGCAGTCATATCCAACCCCCCGAAAAGCCTCAACACTCAAACATGTTGGGAGCTTTCAACCTAAAAAAATTGGACCATGAAAGAACTAATAGTACTTCTAAGATCCAGTATCAACCATCAGAGTTGATCAGACTAATACTACACAGACTCAAAAAATCAACAAGGAGATCAATTCTGCTCCATATAGAAGAATTCTAAGATCTAAACAGTTATCACATGATGTGCTGATAAACTATTTGCAGCTGCTTATGACTTGGAAAGTCCAAACATGGAGCCCTTGAGAAGCAATATGAGGGGTCATAGAACAGCACGAGAGCTTTATATTAAAGGGCTACCCTGGTCTGCATAAAATATCGAGCCATCATGCTTCAAATGTACACACACACTACTAGCAATTGAAAAGAAATTATGGTCCTTGAAAAATTAGATTTGTACCTAAAAATGTGAAGTGAAAGTAGTCTTCTTGACTTATATCACAGGCCACAAATTACGGAATGCCCACAATACTAAAATCTGTATTGCAGACAACGAAGATCAACTAAGTAGATGTGACTGCACTAACAAATTCATTTACAAAGGTTTTCAAATGCAGTCCAGAGTCCAGACCTTAGAGGCAAGAGAACAAAGTGCTCCGAAAGGCATGTGCAGAAAACCACAAAGGAAGCGTAGAACTGTTCTCCACAGAATACATATCTTTCCACACTCTGCTGTCTCGATGATACATCAATACCTGCTTATGGGTGGCTAGGAACACATATTGACCCGTCTGACTTATAGGGAAAATGCCAGGCACCATTCCTCTTATGCATCGAAGGCTCACCCTATCCACCACAAGCCATTCTTCCTTCTCATAATCTTTCAACACCCAAATAGTCATCCAAGCCTCTGAAATCTGAATTACGGATAAATACCCATCCGACTCCAACAAATGAACCCTACTTCCAGTCCCAAAACACACTTCCTCAGGCAATGAAAGTTTCCTCCACATATCACAATTCAGATCAAGAACTAGTACACAGGTACAACTTCCAGTCAACCAATGGAGCAATCCATTAACATACACGACTTGGTTCCTATTCATATGGGTGAAATAGTCGTCCTGCAATGAAACAAACTTCCTCCATTTGCTCGACTCCGAATCAAACACCAAGCATATAAAAGTCCTCTCCGGCCTATGTCCAAATGTTCGGTGATAACCCGCTAAAACAACATTAAACTTCTGCATTGACAAATCACAAGCCAACCCAACGAGAGTGGCTTCACCATCCGGGTAGAATCGAGTAAGGGGTCTTTCCCTAGTTTTGGGTAGCAGCTTATACTCCCTAGTCATTGGGTTACAAACATAATACACACCCTTATCAGGTATGCTGGAGCAACACAACAAGCCATTACAAGAAGCTCTGACTTTCACTCTATCCTTGATCAAATCCAATGAGAATTTCTCATAAACACCCCTCAATTTATCAACAAAAATCAAACTGGGTTTTGATTCAGAGGACTCAGAAACTTCTACCAGTACCATAGAGTTCTTGAGAGACACTTGATTGTGCAGTTGAATAAAATACTTGTCTGAGGTTAATCTGTACCATAATTTGCACACAGATTTGGATCTGAAGAGGTCTTTAATGGACAATCTAGAAAGAATTTGGAGAACAACTTCATCGGGGAAAAACCCATGTTCCATATTCGGTGGATTCATGATATAATATCAAGAAAGATCAAGAAAATCAAATACCTTGCTCGATTACATATCCCAGATGGCTGTACCATGAAACTCATGTTCTGCAGTTGATAAAATCTGGAGAGAGAGACATGGTATCTGTTAGATCAGAACAGAAAGGAAAGGAAACAGGTTTTTTTTTTGAGACTTTACGAGGTCTCGTTTGGATGGTGAGAAAGGGATAGATAACAAAGGGAAGCCCTTTCTCACCAAGAAAAGGGAATCACCAATCAAACTTTTTTTGGGTGGTACTTTTCTCTTCATCTCTCACCAAAATGATCAATCCAAACAAGGGATTTCACAAGAAATAACTCTTTCATGACAAAGGGCTGTTTAGTCGGGGCAAATGCCAGCTGATCGGAGAAGAAAACGAGTTTGGAGAAATACTACCAAACAGAAATGGGAAAGAACAGGAAATTCGAGTTTTACTTGACAGAATATGCCCACGAAAACGTGAACGTTAACAAAAACGCCTCCCCTACACGAAGATTGCGGCCATGTGCTAAAATATTGCGTCCAGGCACTAAAAACTTGCGTCCATGTACTCATACCTTGCGGCCATAGAATGTAAGTTCCAACCTGATTTCTGACATTTCTGTTAGGACAGATTTTTTTTTCCTGTTAGGACAGATTGAACCCTACAATTGCAGTTGTTGCGGGTTTTTTTTCTTTTTCCCAAAATGATAACAGATGATATTATAGATTCAAAAAATAGTACATCATGAGAAAACTCATCCCTAAAGAAGGATCAAGAAATCAAACAGGTGGGGACTCAGTCCAAAGACTATATCCAATTCCAACTAAACCCATCATTCCAAAGGTCGGAGTACCGTAGAAAACAACCAAAAACACCCACACATGAGTGATAGAAGCCCCACAAACGGAGAGAAATCCCACACAGTGGACACCAAAGAAAGAACAAAAAAGAAAAAAAACCGGTAATGGAACCGAACAAAGTATGCCATACCGGAGCAGACTTCATCCACCAACCTAGATCTCCCACTCCGGCAGGGAGGACGCCTCCGGCGACCACGATCTACAAGGTACTACCTCTAAAAGCCGTCGAACTGCACGAAGGAAAATGTAGAGACCCGTAATAAATTCTTTTAATTTCTAAATGTTTTTAATTGAGAAATAATGGAAAAGGAGATGAATTATTAATTTTATGTGATTTGAGGCCTAAGTGTTGAAATTGATTGTGGAAGGGGTGTAAGTGTAATATGTGGATTTTGGAGTATAAATAGGAGGGTGAGGAGTAGGAGATCATTTTTCCCTCTCCACTCCCCACCGGCTCTCACTCTCTCTCGGCTCCCCTCCTCTCTCTTGCTCTCTCTCCAAAATTCCACCCAAAACTCACCAAAACAACCTTCAATCTTGCAACTCTACGAGCATTGTGATCCGTATCCCGTGAGTTTGAGCTCGGGGAAGCCGTATTCCGTTCGAATCAAGGTTTTCGGAGAGCTAGGGCTCGTATCTTCTTGGGTCTCGTGTCTCGGCTTCGAGGTAGGGATTCTACCTCTCAATACATGTATTAGACGTGCTTATATCCTTGAATCCATGCTTGTAGTTGTTGTAGTTGTTGATGGCATTGAAACCCAGAAAATCTGCTGTTTATCTGCTCGAAACCACTCCGTATCGATACCTCATTAACACAGAATGGACTTTGCTGATAAGCATCCTGTATCGATACAGCCATTTTGGCCGTATCGATACCAGTTGCTTATGGGCAGTTTTCACTGCTTTGTTCCAAACTTCATCGTTTTGACCCCCGATCACTTCTAACTTGTTCTAAATACTTCCAAATCACCTTATAACATGATTAGTCGTATCCGTTGAGTTCGAGAGATATCTATGCTCCTTTTGTTCTTGTTCGGTGAACCTTACTTAAGTTCCTCACGTTACTATAGAAATCGAAAGACACGATATGAGAATTTGTGATACATGAAACCTTGTTGACATAACGCGCGAACATTCAGGACCCATCGACGGGTGGGTGCCTGGCAGGGGATATCGGGGTCCCATAAATAGCCTGGCGGGAGCTAATGCTCATATTGATAATTCAAGACCCAACCTATACGGTGGGTGCTTGGCAGGGGATATCGGGGTCCCATGAATAGCCCGGCAGGAGCTTCGGCTCATGACACGTAACGCGAGACGGTTTGGATATGCGAGATATGGAAATGGTTAAAGGTTGAGGTGTATTCTGAATCTCATGGTTTGTTTGTCGGATTGTTGAACCACTTCGTTTGTCAGTTGCTTGGACTACCCTTTGTATATGTTGTGTCATCACTTTGGCATTTCTCTTGCATATATTGTCTGCGTAGCATTCCTACTGGGCTAGTGTAGCTCAAGCCTTATTTCTTTTCAGGTACTAACTTTGGGCATTAGTGACCATGATTGGAGTGCTTGGACATCGGACACAACGTTTTGAAAGCTAACATTGTAGAGTTACTTGGGCATCTTTGTTGGTTTCTTTTGAAGATGTGTTTGTAACTTAGGTGATGATACTTTTGACTACGGAATATTTGTAACCTCTAAACTCTTTGACCTTTGAGGTCTAATCTGATTTGGGGCCGTTGTGCCTAAGATGTAATATTTGAAACTCTTGGACTTGGAGTATGGTTATGGGAAACTAGTGATATTTTGGTATCGTACGGTTTATTGTGAGGTAATAGTTTGAGAAACTCTTTATATTTTATGTTGAAAATCGAGGACGTGACAGAAAAGGCGGCGGAAGGGCGGCGGATGGTGGTTTGGAGAGGAGGATGGGGGTGAAGGGGGAAGGAGAAAAAAACCTCCGAGATCTAAGATGGGGAGATAAAAAATCCCACGAGGGAGCCCTCCCGTCACCCATTAGGGTGTAAAAGTAAAACCCTGGGGAAGAGGGGAAGGAGGAGATGCAAGGCGACAGCTTCTTTAGGGTCAGAGAGAGAAGAATGAATAATTTTTCCAGTTGGCCTTGGATAGCAATTGTTGCGTTTTTGATAGTGATATGAATGTGATTATTGAAATTGCTTCATATGAAGCATATGATTTTATTTTTTTTTCAAAGAAGAACCATAAACTTCGTTTATATAATCACACGGTACAAAATTAGCCGTCTCCGGCAAGAGAGGCTCTAGCAAGGATGTGGACAACCTGGATAAATTTGTTCGATTAACCTTAACAACCACAAGAGAAGAAAAATTACAAGAAACCGTTAAGAATCATAAGACACATTTCAAGCACAATATCCCTTGCAAAAACTTCACCAGAAGCAAACTAGTACTCTCTCCGTCCTGATTTATTTGTCCATTTTATGATTTTTAAGTGTTTCAAAATATTTGTCCAATATGAGTTTGACTTGTTAGAATTTCCTTAATGCCCTTTCTCTTTCAAAAAATAATGCATTGGAGAATATACACTCCCATTTAATGTTAGGAAATTGAGGGGCATTCTTGAAAAATCAAAACTTTTAAAAAGTAATCATTATGTTCCCTTAAAAAATTGGAGTTTCAAAATTGGACAAACAAATCGAGACATCAGTTAGCACCACAACTCTTGAAAACTTCTGCTCCACACACTGTCGAACCGTTGCAAAATTAACAAGCTCTGGCCTCCACTTAATAGCAGACAACGCATAAACTTTTCCCACTACGGCACCGCATCGACATGTCATTCTCTCATAATACATCATCTTTAATTCAAAAAATAAATATTTATTCGGCAGAAAGAGGCCTTAAAAAATACTCCATAAATTAAGGGTTTTGATTTTTACGCTCCACTTTTTACTGATGGCGCTTCACTTTAAAGTGGAGCGCCATCAATAAAAAGCGAAACGTAAAAATCTGTTTCCATTAATGATGATGTTAAAAAGTGTTTTAAGGACTACTTTGTTGTCGACGATGGGACAATTCACCAACAACTGTACACGTTGACAAAAAATAAAAAATAAATATTCACGTCGACTCTTTTGGGCCCAGGTCGGTCACCGCCAATTATTCACATCAAAACTCCTTATATGGGGGCAAAAGTCATTCACTCGTGGCCACACATTTGTTCGTCCTGAGTGCCACAAGGGAGTGTTGTGCTGGGCCCAAGGGGGGTAAAATTTTCCCGTGGTATCACGTAAGAATTCTACACGCTTCTCCCAACATCCAGTACTATTGGTCCCAGACTTTAATGATGATGCTATTTTTGGTCATTCGCCATTGATATTGTTCGTTTTGGATTTTGAGATGGTTTTTTTGGAGTAATAAGTTGAGAGAAATAGATAAAGAAATGAGAGTAAAAATTCATTAAAAACCGTGCACAGAGAGAAAAATTTGAATCTAGAGTCCCGAAACAAACAGGGCCAAAAGGAATTTCGCCAAGTGAATACGAGGAAGTAGCTATAGGGCTTGCCCTCTAGACTTTGCAAGTTTGAATTCAACAGCTAAACATTTCAAACCTTGGGGTTGTAACTCGTTATTAAAAAAAAAATTTACTTTGATGGTGATGCTATTTCTGCAAGTCGACACAAAATCCAATCCCACCGCTTTCCTTCCACCTATATGGTCTGCCGTTTACATAAGTTTGCATCTCAACCTCGTACGTAAAGTTGACCAAATTCGGCTCCCATTGGTTGTATGCACAAATTCTCGTCCCCCTTTCCCAGCCTGGAAGTTATGAGTCATTTTAACATGGTGATATTCTAATGTGAAACAGGGTAAGTTAAAGTTACTCAAAAAAAATGACAAAGTAATCATTGGTGTCAATTCACCGAGCCTCTCTCCGAGACAGTAATATCAATTTGTCAAATCTATCACATCTTCCATGCCGGTAGATCAACAAAATTCATTGAGATAAGTCTAGATTTTTTAGATTATATATCAAATGGCACCTTTTGGATATTGTAACAAGTCATGACAAATGGATGAACTCACACTGATATTACATAAAACTATTATTTTATCCCAGAAAGCCAGGTATTCTGGAGATTTTGAGCACCCCACCTACCATTCAAAGCATGATTGGAACTTGGCCATGACCCTTTTTTTGTGCAGAAGCATATTCTTCCCGAATTAATAAATTCCCTTATCAAAACTTAAACCCACTTGATTTCTCCACCTTTAGCTTACCGAAAGAGGCCGAATCACGAATTCCTTTACTAAAGATAATTAAGTGCTACAGAAGACCTCAACGTGGTGCTCCACCACTCCACGCATCATCATAGGTATCTTAGAATATATGTTCGACTTTTACATGAATGTGCGAAGAAAACGTGTTTTAGAGCACTATATGACGGTGCTCAATAAACACTGAATAATCACCTCCTATAACTTCTCATTTCCACACCATTCACCAAAGACACCTTGCTTCCCTGCCACAATCTCCCCCCTCTCCATCTTCCATTCCAATATCACAGAGAGAGAGAGAGAGAGAGAGAGAGAGATGCCTCTACCCTTACAGGAGACGAAGAAGGCAAGAGCAGAGGTTTATTATGGTGAAGAAATCTGCCGTGAAAAAACAGTTTCATTGCTGACAGAAATGGGGTTGCCAAATTGGCTCTTGCCCTCCTTTGAGGGGATAAAGGAGTTCGGGTACGTGAATGACACAGGATTTGTTTGGCTCAAACAAAAGCAAAAGAGTGAGCACAAGATTGACGAGGTTGAAGGCAAGATTGTAATCTATGACGCAGAAATCACAGGATATGTGGAGCCCAAGAGGATCAAGAAACTAACCGGTGTCAAGGCCAAGGAGCTTTTCATTTGGATCACCCTCAGCGAAATCCGTGTGGTCGACGATGATAACCGGCCTTCTACCGGCACGATCACCTTCAAGACTCCTAGCGGGCTTTCAAGGTCTTTTGCCATTTCCGCAGATGATGAACCTATCCAAACCAAGCCAAACCAAACCGATCCTCTAAGTCTCAATTAGTTGGGATCTTGCTACATGAATCGGTTGTCTCCATTTAACCTGCAGCATATAAAAGATTAAATTTTTGCTTCGGAAAAATGGTGGAGGGTGAAGAAATGGGTTATCCAAATTGACACGCAGAAGATTGGAGCAAAAGAAGTGCCTTGCATTAGGATACCCAAAAAAAAGTATTCTGCACCTGTTATTTTTTCAAAATATGATACAGAGTAATCTGATTATGCATAGTTTCAGAATTGGCATTCGAGTTAGCTCTGAGGTGAAAGGGGATACGGTTGCTGATATCTAACTGTATTGCATAATTCTTAGCATGATGCACATTTCTTGCATTATATACATCTGTAAACAAATTTTAACCAAATTAAATGCAATGTTGTGCACAATTGCACATGATATGCTACTTGATGGTCAGTTGTAGCTCAATTTTCTCTTTTGCTTGGATGTCTTGTGGTCTCTATGGTAACTAACCAAATGCAACATCACTTAACAGGCGAAAACATTAAACTCTCCCTGTGCTATAAGAAATTGAGCAGCAAATAAGCATTATAAACTTGGAACATATGGGGTAAATCACTCAAGTACAGTGAAATTAGAATCAGAATTAGTAACTGAAAAAACTTTACAGAGTTTAGATAAATTAAAGCAAAGGATTTAAATTGTTGGACCAACATCGACAAATGTGGAGGAAACTGTGCAATAATTGCTTCAGCTGTGGCCACTTGAATGCGGTAATCCTTTTTCGATTCTCATCAAACAAATGATTTAAGAGAGAAATTACCATTTCATTTAACTATCTGAAATGGAGATAGTCAGATAGAGATGTGTAATTTGAGTTTGTAATAATAGTTATATCTTCTAAAACCATTTCGCAAGAGACCCAAATGGTAGCTTATCGAAAAAGAGAGAGTCCCAAATGGTAGCTACTTTTCTTCCAGAAGACTGAACTCTCAATTTCCCCTTTTTTAGCCAAATGGACCAAAGAGTTAAGTACACCAAAAACTCACAACACCTTGTGCAGTTACAGGAATACAAAATGCCAGTATTCAAGGATTGAACAAATATCAGAACAACACATTTCTAAAGCACATAATCTATAGAAATTACTTTCAGTTAAAAGAAATACCAAACCAGCTTAAGTGTCATCTCATATGACTCCTGTTAGAGTTTATCCCACATTGGTTAATTATCTCCTCCTAAATTAGTATATGAGCCTGGGCGGCCTCTCCACTCCTTACCAATTGGTTTGGAGTTGGATGCCAATCATGCATATAGGGGCACAAATGAGCCAAGCCGAACCCAACTTTAGGATGTTCGAGCTCTGCTTGTTTAAGATTCAGTG